>JANJGN010000017.1:117037208-118237208 GCA_026770705.1 Isurus oxyrinchus
AAAGGTTTGATGAGGTCACCTTTCAACCTGCCAAACCAGGTTTCCGGGGCCTGTTCTCAGAACTGAATTCTTTTTAAGGCCTGCTACTATTCGAGTGAATACTCCCTCCAAGGTCAATATCTCCTCCTTGAGATTCCGGCTCCAGAACTAAATGCAGATGGGCTGAAGACTGGCCTCTGGAGGAGGCTTAGATGGATCATCCACTCAGCACTTCTGGCTGAAGACAACCATCTTCAGCCTTGTCCTTTGCACTAGCGCTGGGCTCCCCCCATCACTGAGGATGGGGATATTCATCCCCTGCCCATTAGTTGTTTAATTGCCCACTGTCATGTGGCAGTGGATGTATCTATGTCTCCTTGTGGCTTCCTGATACCACCTAGATAAAAGATTAGAGAGTTGTATAGTGTACACAGCAGAAGGCTGGTGATCCAAGACAAGTCGCTGGGGAACAGCACTTCTCACACTCTGCCAGTTAGAGAACGTCCCCTTTATTACCAGTCCACCCATCCCTATTGCAAAGTGTACATGTGTGGATGGAAGCAGAGGACAGGTTGCTGTTCAGCTGTAGGACCTCTCATTGTAAGATAATAGGCTAATAGCCACAGTGCCAGCTTTCACATAAAGACCAGCCTCTTGGCTGGCATGTGAGAATGCAAAGATTGGAGATTGGGATACACCAGTGAGGTGACAGAGATATCAACTCTCCAAAGTATCAGGGTATTTCTGTAGTTCCACACGAACAATGATGTCTCTGGACATGTAAGAGAAATAACTTTGCATGATTCAGCTAACCCTAATGGAATGGAACCACCTGTCGTTTTGCCTGCATTCTAAGACCAATATGTGACCCTGCTCAGGTTTGCTGGATTGATGAGCATGAACTGTGCAATTTGGCAACAGAGAAAATTAACTTCATGGGTTCTTTTTTTAAACAAAGAGGCCACAAAACCTTTTGTAATTGTTTCAAGGATGTAAAAAGATAAATAAAATTGGCGTTGAAGGGTTGAGTTTTCCAAGACTCAAGGTTTGAACAATTCAATCAAAGTTAGTGAAGATGATACCTTTCCCTGAAGTGGCGTTTGTGAGAAGCATTTCATGGTAGAACTGTCAGCGCCCCCTCCGATACCCCTGGGGCAACTGTTTGCCTCTCAGCTGTGGTGACAGCATTCAGAAACGCATCAGCCTCTAAAAGCACTGATCCTGAAAAGGAGCTGCTGAATGCCAGCACTTTGTGTCATGTGTTGACCATTTCATGTGTACGCCAATGAACTTCACATGTAGCCGTCACTGGCCAGAACCGTCAGGGTTATATCCCAGAGGTACCCTGGCCCTCTGGAACTTAAAGGTTCCAGTCACTGTGTCCCTCTAAATGGGACTTGAGGATAGTTCACATTGGTGGCCTCTTGTAATCCCATTCCCTTCCCACACATGCTCACACAAAAGGTTTGGGAGGTGATTCGCAAGCTTTGCTGAATCCATCTTTGGTCGCAAGGGCTTCTGCTCAGTTATACAAACCATCTTCGTTTCATTCTCTTCCGTCTTCCAGCCACACAGTCTTACAGCAGTAAGCCAGGAGCTTGGACCGGAGCCCCAGCTAGGGCAGGAAGATGTCCAGCTACCCCCATACCATCAGGAGGGAGGGTTGCTGTGGGCCCAATGCACTTAACTCCAAGGCGAAGAGAGAGAAATGAGCCACTGCTGATTGTTCAGTAAGCTCTGTTGGAAAGATTGAGATTGGGTTGTGCCACATCCCTCCCCTCTCCCGAATGTTCCCGTAGTGAAGGGTTGTGGAAGTCTGAAAATCAATGCCTTTAACAAAGGAGGGAAGCAAACTGGGAGGGAGAATAAAAGCAAAAAAACTGCAGATGCTGGAAATCCAAAACAAAAACAAAAATACCCGGAAAAACTCAGCAGGTCTGGCAGTATCTGCGGAGAGGGACACAGTTAACTTTTCGAGTCCGTGTGACTCTTCAACAGAACTAAGGAAAAATAGAAAAGAGGTAAAATATAAGCTGGTTTAAGGGGGGGTGGGACAAGCAGAGCTGGATAGAGGGCCAGTGATAGGTGGAGATAACCAAAAGATGTCACAGACAAAAGGACAAAGAGGTGTTGAAGGTGGTGATATTATCTAAGGAATGTGCTAATTAAGGGTAGAAAGCAGGACGAGCAAGGTACAGATAGCCCTAGTGGGGGTGGGGTGGGGTGAAGGTACAGATAGCCCTAGTGGGGGTGGGGTGGGGGGAAGGTACAGATAGCCCTAGTGGGGGTGGGGTGGGGGGAAGGTACAGATAGCCCTAGTGGGGGTGGGGTGGGGGGAAGGTACAGATAGTCCTAGTGGGGGTGGGGTGGGGGGAAGGAATTGAAATAGGCTAAAAGGTAGAGATAAAACAATGGATGGAAATACACTTAAAAATAGTGGAAATAGGTGGGAATAGAAAAATCTATATAAATTATTGGGAAAAAGGGGGTGGGGATGGAGGAGAGAGTTCATGATCTAAAGTTGTTGAACTCAATATTCAGTCCGGAAGGCTGTAAGGTGCCTAGTCGGAAGATGAGTTCCTGTTCCTCCAGTTTGCGTTGGGCTTCACTGGAACGATGCAGCAGGCCTGTGCATACAGACATGTGGGCATGAGAGCAGGGTGGAGTGTTGAAATGGCAAGCGACAGGGAGGTCTGGGTCATTCTTGCGGACAGACCACAGGTGTTCTGGTGTTCAATAATTTATATAGATTTTTCTATTCCCACCTATTTCCACTATTTTTAAGTGTATTTCCATCCATTGTTTTATCTCTACCTTTTAGCCTATTTCAATTCCTTCCCCCCACCCCACCCCCACTACGGCTATCTGTACCTTCCCCCCACCCCACCCCCACTAGGTCTATCTGTACCTTCCCCCCACCCCACCCACACTAGGTCTATCTGTACCTTGCTTGTCCTGCTTTCTAGCCTTAATTAGCACATTCCTTAGATAATATCACCACCTTCAACACCTCTTTGTTCTTTTGTCTGTGACATCTTTTGGCAATCTCCACCTATCACTGGCCCTCTATCCAGCTCTACCTGTCCCACCCCCCCAGCTTATATTTCACCTCTCTTCTATTTTTATGTTGAAGAGTCATACGGACTCGAAACGTTAACTGTGTCCCTCTCCGCAGATGCTGCCAGACCTGCTGAGTCTTCCCAGCTATTTTTGTTTTGGGAGGGAGAATATTTCACTGAAAATCTTATTCTAAAACTTCTGGTTGCTTCAAACTAGTTGAGAGATTGCTGATGTTTAACATATTGTTGGAGAGTATTTTAAGTTACTGTCAAACCCTGTGTTGATTGCATGGGCATGGTGTTAGTGGAAACTTTCTATGTTTTCTCAACTCTTCTCCACTAACTCCTTCTCTTCTTTTTTTCCAGGGTACTGTATTTACAACACAGCCTTGAGAGCAGGAGGCCAAGGATCTGGGGCTGTGAGAGAAACGGACTTTACATTAGGCTACAGGCATGATTTCTATAAGAGAGTTACTATTATCAATTAGCATGATTGACTGCCAAAGCATGTACTCTATTGTACCGCCTAAAAGACTGAATGATTACTATTGACACAGAGCTGGGAGGCACCCTTTCAGTGGAATAAGGAGGACACCCCAGAATGAGGGCTGCTGAATCAAAACAGCAATATCAAAAAAAAACATTCAGTCACTTTAACCGCTCACATTTTTTAATTGGGTTTGAACTAGCGTCTTGGAGTTTTCAATACAGTTGTTTTGTTGTCTATGGTTAACTTAAATACTATGCAAAAACAGCAATGCACAGCAATATAATTCAACAACTGCCGGGTTAGCTACCAGAGCAGCTGTCTAAAAGACTACTTCAGTTTGCATCAAATGCTTTTTTTTAAAATGAGATTAGATCAGTGATAAACCTTTGAGCACTGACTATGCTTTGCAGCTTTTAAATTCTGCTCCTCTGTTTTTTTTCTAAAGGATTTTGTGTTAAGATTTCTGTATGGTTTGAATGTCACCCTGCTACATTATTAATTAACCAGAGGGCTGCTCCCTATGTTCTCTACACTCAAGAATAAAGAACCACCTTGTTGGTTCCTGCGAACCCTTCAAGTTAAGGGGTCCCACTGTTGGATATTGGACCAGACAGTGTCAGTTTTTGGACAGAAATCTCCAAAATGTAAACCAAACATGAGAGGGGTTAATGTCCTCTGTTTGTGCCACTGTGTAAACTTCCTGGGGTGTCACTTCCTTTCGGAACGAGTTGGTTAACAACTCCATCAGAGGAACGCAGAAAGACGTCGAGCTCCAACCCTTCAACTGGCTGTCGTTAGACCTCAAAGTCTGCTTCTTAAAATGAAAGAAAGCCCCTTTTCCCATCTCAAGCAGTCACACCCCATGCTTGAGGGTTTCAATGAATGTCCTTCAGCGGCACAGCAAGCTGCTGAACTCAAACGATGACACCTTCTCTCGCAGACGGCCACCTCCCCATGATCCCTTCCGAATGTGTGCCTGATTCATTTCCTGCTGTGCTCAGGCGATCTACAGACATGGCCCGTGCCCACTGCACACTCTGCACAGAATATCCTGGCAAGATTCGAGCCCGCACTCACGTTATAAACCGCAGTGACTCCGGGAATCCATTCTTTGAATGTGGGGGCGCTGGGAAAGGCCAGCGTTTATTAACCATCCCTGGTAGCCCTGCTACTTGAGAGAACAGTTAAGAGTCAACCATGTTGGCGTGGGACTGGATGGAGTTCCACGTAGCCAGGCTGGTTAGGTACATAAGTGAACCAGTTGGGTTTTTATTTACAGAAGCTTTTCATGGTCACTTTGAACTGATACCAGCTTTTCACTTGCAGATTCGGTAAAACTGGATTTAGTATGTTGGACATGGCCACAGCTTCTCAGGACTATTGACCCATTCTTGTTGCTAGGGTGAGAACGAATGCTGAATTTCCCAGGAATTTTGCACTGCTAGATTCTGCTTTTGTCCAATGAGTTGGAATCTCCTCGCTCTCCCTTCTCGGTTTACTTTGCTTTCTTGTGTGACCTTATATGTGCAGCTCCCTTTAAAGGGAAAGTTTTAAAAGGTGCAGCATTTCACTTCACAAGGGGTAAAATGTAACTCAGGTGTTCTGGATGCTAAAACTCAACAATGGGCTGAACGCAGGGAGAGATAAATTTGTTTGGGAAATAGGGGAAAAGAGGGCGGTGTTGGACCGACCATGTCACAATCCTCTCCCAGTAGGAGTGAACAGGGTGTGAGATGGCAAACAGGCTGTAAGAGGCAGGATCAAAACGAACGCACAGCCTATTTGTCTAACTGAACAATGTGGTGTAAAGGTGAAACTGGACTGGTTATTTTGGCGCACGTGCTCAGTACTCAGGGGATTAATATGCTTGCAACTGTGTGTGCTGTGTGGCATCCATTACACACTCAATAAACACACCGGATTAGAGCTCTTCCTGCAATTGGTCTGAAATGGTGTCACTGGTCGGGGGTGGGGGGGTGGGGTGGGGTGGGGGGGGGGGTGGGGTGCGCTGCAGAGTTCAGGAATGGCTGGGCGTTACAGCTCACTTGGCTTAGCCCCGCCTGAGAAGGAGGGGAGGTGGCAGGCATTACAACACACACGGGCACACTCACTGCCCATTGAACTTAGTGTCACCACCTTTTCATGTTACTCATCTTGAAAGAATATTTGCTTAAAGTGGGAGCATAACAGGCAGGGTGGGAGTGAACCTGATGGACAATGCAAGGGACATCCCAACAAATGAGCCCATCCAGTGTTCATAACCATGTTGGCTGCCAGGTCAGGGTCATGCTGGTGCACGAAACCTGCTTGCTGTCCTTCCCGAAAAGTTAAGTTGCACTTTTCTATCACGATGTAATGGTGAACAGAGTGTTCAACCTCAAAGTGTCTAACTGGACACTAAGTGAGCTGTTAGAGTTCCAACCGACACCCGGCGCAGCAGTGAGTGTGGGTAAATGCAGCCCTCCCTCCTGTACACAGTGAGCAGCAGTAAGAGCTAGCAGGAGACTGCACAGCAATAAAGCAGCCCTTGCGCTGAATCCTGCACATCAGCTCCCACTGGGACCCACCCTGCCTCTGATAAAAGAACCAGCAGAAATCTCAGCCGAAGGGCAGCGTTCAAGCACAGGCCCATAACTATCATTCCACCTGGGAAGAGGACCAGTGTATAAGCTCACTGTTGAAATGTTGACCCTGACAGGCTGTCCCAGCATGCAAGCATGTCGTCTTCCTGACCAGCCTGAAAATGACCTCCCCTTGAATTGTAGAATCTTCTGTCATCTTCCCCGAACACACAATGCTCGTTCCACCAAGTGAGCAAACCCACAGCTTGTTGTGCGCTCGAAACACATTGAGATTGTCTGCGTCTTCCAGTGAGGGAAAGTCGAGGCTTGATCACCCATTGCTTTGACACCCACGCCCCTTGTCCACTTAACCCTTGACCTTCCTGGAGTTGAACCGACACGACAGCCTTTGACTGCCAGGGCACTGCATCCTTTTTTGCCGCTGGGCTGTGGCTCAGCCGATGAACAAGATGCGGGGCGTGGAGCGACGATCCAGATGATTTTCTAACCCTGTTGCTGAGGCAACGACAGTGAGTTCGTTCGTCCATCTTTTCTGTGGCACCTTCAGAGGGTGAACAACATATCCCCCCCATCACTTTTGAGCACATTGATAGCTTGAGCCATCGATTTCAGGTTGCCAAATGAAGCTATTTAATAAATTCTGAGAGAGTTTCCTTACAGACGCACAATTTGATGCTTTATTGGAATGGTACTTGGCTGAAATGGTACACTGTGTCTGGCTGTACGGCTACTGCAGGTGATGGAAATGAAGTAATTTGCTTTGTGTTGGGCTTGAGAATGATGGAACGGCCCAGGAAGCTGGTGTTCCTCCTGTGGTTGGGTTCCATTTCCTGGCACCAGGTGGGTTGTTGACACTGTTGTTGGCTTATTTCCCTTTCTTTTCTGACCTGCTCTCTCCTATTGGAGGAAGTTGGGAGGGAACTCGGTAGAAAGAATATCGCCTCAGATCCCACTGCATTCTTGGAATGTCCTGATCTTAAGCTGCTCTTCTGAGGGGGGTCCCTCTTTAAATACGCAGATCAGAGCCCGATGACTTCATCGGCACCCATCCTGAGAATTAGGGTGGAGGCCTGAGTGAGGGAGAGATGGTGGTCAATCATGGTAAGAAAATTAAATTGAATTTGAGGTTTCCATGAGGAAAGTTCCTCCGGCCCTTGCAAGGTAATTTAAGCCTCTCTTGCCCAGGCTTCCCACTTCCCACCCCACCCAGACCACCTCTGCTCGATTGCATCGAGAGACCCCTCACCATACCAGCTCCCAGCCCCGGCGAGGCTCGTGTGGCTCAGGTGATGAGGTCCAGTGATGAAGATTGGCCGGGGTTCCATTTCCCTGGAATTCATGGGAGCACATCCCACTTTGAGGCTTATGCACACAGTACCCCTGTTCCCCCAAACCCCCCGTACGCCGCCCACCATTAAAGTTGGGCTGATGTTCCTTGACCAATCTCTCCAGTGGACTGTGAACCAAGATTCAGAAAGGTTATCGAGAGAGCTGCAGGCAAGTCAAGAATGCTGGTGAAAGAGCAAGTGTTCCAGAGGGAAGTACTTGGCAAACATCATCTTTGTTTTCTCAGCTCAGTAATGTCAACTGAATGAAGATATGCCAAGTGTGAGATTATTACTGTCAAAGTCATATCTCCCCTATCCCTCTTCCAAAAAGATTTGCCAAATACTTTGCAGTAGATGCAATGCACAATAAAACCACACATTTTCCACTTTTTTGTAATTTTAAGGAATAGGCTTGTGTTGATGTCATTTCACTGTCGCAGTTTAAACTGTTGATACCCCTTCACTGCCCCCTCACATCTCCCACCCCATGCTCCTCTCACATCTCCCACCCGACACTCCTTCTCCTCTGTCATCTCCCCATTGCCCTCACCCACTCTCCCCATTGCCCTCACCCAATCTCCTCATTGCCCTCACCCACTCTCCCCATTGCCCTCACCCAGTCTCCCCATTGCCCTCACCCACTCTCCCCATTTCCCTCACCCACTCTCCCCATCGCCCTCACTCACTCTCCCCATTTCCCACACCCACTCTCCCCATTGCCCACACTCTCTCTCCCCATTGCTCTCACCCAATCTCCTTACCCATTGCCCATACCCACTCTCCTTACCCATTGCCCATACCCACTCTCTTCTCACACACAGCTGCAGGTCTTTTCATCATTCATTGGAGCTCCTGTTATGGATGATACATTCTGATAGTTTTCATCCTGATGAAGGATTGCAATTCTAATTGTTCCAAATTTGATTGAGGACATAAATCAGTAATTCAGTGAGTTCCAGTGATGCTGTTTGAGGAATAAATATTGGTTGGGACACCAATGTGAACTCTTCTATTGCTCTCCAAACAGTGGCAGCAGATCTTTTATGTCTACCCGAGAGCCCCAGATGAAGCCCTGGTTTCATGTCTCCTTTGAGGTGACCTCTCCACTAGGAGTGTTGGCCGAGGTCATGTGTTGATGTCTCTGGAGCGGCACTGGAACCAACAACCTTTTGATTCCGAGCTGAGTGTGTGAACTCCAGAGCCAAGGCTGAACACACAATCTACTTGTCTCAATGTTCTTGGGCTTGTAGTTGAGAAGCAAGCAGGTACTTTTAGTTCCTTCAGTCTTTGTGGGTAATGACAAGGACTCCACTCAGTACCTCACCTTGACAGAGAGTGAGAGGCAAAATAATATATGAGGAGCTGAGACACCAGCACCTGTTGGGTCGAATAGCCTGTAAGGTTCTCGGACAGGATGGAGATCAAGGCCCTGGGTATTCCTGTAATGGGCCACTAGGGAAGGGTCTGGGCTTCAACTGCAAGAAGCAGCTTTGCCTTAGTCGTTGCGTAGCATTGCCCATGTTACAACATCATTACAGCACATCCCATATTCTGTCAATCTGGCCGTTGTACAGAAAGCTTTTTGGAAATTTCACCCAGAGTCTCTCAATTTTAACATTACTTTCAGAAAGGCAAACGCCCTGTTGCTCAGCGTATCATAGGGGAGATGGTCTTTGCAGCCTGCATTTGCAGTATAATCTTTACTCGATCACCATATAGCAAGGCGTTGGTAATCGGAGCGTGACACCAGTATGCTCATTGCCAGTCCCAGTCTGAGCGCCTGCTTGTGAAATCCAATTCCATTTGGGCGCCTGAATGGTATCAGTCCCCATGGGGGAATGTTCCTTCCTGGCAGACACCAGCCAGAGGGCAAGAGCAGACTCCAATCCAACCTGAAAGGTCTCACATTGCCAACCAGTACAAGCAGGCTGCACCTTTTAGTTGCTCCAAGCTCACACAAGTACCACCATTTCCCCTCCTCTACAGTGCATTTTGGCTTTGCCCAGCCCCAACAGCCTGACTCAAATCAGGGACTCAACCTGAGGTGCTGTCCACACCCACTGTCAGTTCCTGGATGGGTGTACAACAGGTATGAACACATGTCACCGCTGTGTTCCGGTACTTTTTGCAGTGCTCTGGGTATTATATCCTGCTTTGTTTACCGTAGCCAAGTCTGTGGTGTCTCACCAGGTGCCACACACGAGCTCATCCTAAGTTTGACTGCTGCAGTTGTAGAAATATTTCACAAGTCAGGCAGGGCTGGTTTATCCACTTGTCAGGGAAGACCCAATGGCAAAGCACTTCCATAGGCAAAGTGAGACTTTAAAAATGGACGAGCTGATGCTTCTGAAGAATTTGCCGCACCTAATTCCACTGGGACGGAGAGAGGGAGGGTATCTGCCTTGTGACTGCAAATTCGTTCAGCCCTGAGCAGTATTCACCAGCACAGCCGTTGGGATGATTCCCTTTCCCTGTTAGTTCCCTCCTGTGATTAACTTCTGTTAACACAATCCTGCTGGGAGTGGGAATTTGGGTACATATAGGGAAGCAAGCCACGACAGTGGATCCTCAGCAAGGATCTCATGTAGTCCAGTCAGTCTGTGAGCAGCATCTCTTGCAGAAACCCAGCATGCACATTGGAATGGTGTAGTTCAGGCCCCAGCAACTCAACCCCAATGCAAACTCCGGTGTTGCTCACTTTTAATTCAGGCTGACTGCGGTGGACAGTTACGTTGACAAGCTGTTGACAACACTCTCCTGGAGTGAGTGAGAATGAGTTATCAGCGCCTTAAAGCTAACAGCAATACTTCTGTAATGTGCTCAAAATCTTTTCAGTACCCCTGATGAGTGTTAGCTGGCCAACTGCAGCCAAAAGGCAATCAGCCCTTTCACCCCCGGACTGACAGGGGAAAGAGTTCCTGCACTTTGCTGGTGTGAATTAGTGCACAAGAGTGAATAAGCATTGCAGAGCTAGCATTTCAGCCTGAGGTTGAACCATTTTAGCTAAAGGGCTTTGCATCAACATATCCTGGTTCAATATGGCAGCAAGCTAAAGGTTTTACTCACTGAGGGAACACCATGACCCCCATCTCAGTCACACTTCTGCCACCAAGCAGCTTCATGTTCACCCGCTGCAGGTTAGATTTCATCACATTCAGGACCATCATTATGCCCCACACTGTTTGTTGAGGAACATAAAACATTAACTGCTGCAGCAAATGGATTAGAGACCTCCGGAAAATATGAATTAAGAGTTTTGATTGGTGAAAAGTAAATTTAAAACAGAGACTGTCAGATACAAAAAAACATATGTAGAAAATGCAGTTGGATCTTTGGAGATGAGCACGAAGAACTGCAATAGGTGGTGGGGCTGTTATCATCCTTCATTGTTTTCTGAAGCTTGAACTGATGGGCAGTGAATGATTTATCAACACAACCCAGCCTGTTGCCAGTGGAAGTGTTCTCCATGGTGTTTTATTTAGCATGTCACTGCTGGGATTAGGATTGTAAAGATCCACAACTCTCTCAGCCTCAAAGGACTTTGGCAGAGGCTCATCAGATCCAAAGTATAGAAAACTCTCAGAGCTTTCCTTAACTTCAGTGTCAATCAACCAGTGACTGGCTGGAGCTGATCCCTCGGACTGCAGTTTCCTGTAGTCATCGCCTGCATGTCAGAAGAGTTGAGACAAATGCGAAAGCTCAACCCAAACTGATACTTTAATCTTCCAATCACCTATCATTTAACTGTAAGTTGAAGTACAGTGTTTAAAAAAAAAAGCTTCACTATTGTATGGTGCAGTAACTGTAAATGTGTGTACATATCTAATACATTAGAGAAAAGTCATTCTATTGCAGAAAATATATTTATGGCTGGTGCAGTGAATGGTAGCGCAAGGAGCAGAGGCTTCTTAATTTCAGAATCCAAAGCACACAAAGGAATGAAAGCTCACTGTATGGAGTTTATAGTTTAGAGCCAAGTAACAGCCTTTGTAAGATTATAAGCAAAGGTGTAATTCTGGTAAATGAGCACAAGCTGATTGCAGACTCCATTGAGTGGAAATGGATGAATAAAAGCACATGAAGATATAGGTGGCAAGACTATTCAGTCCATTAAACCAAGTGCAATCTACCCTACAACGGGCTCCATCCTGCAACTCCCAGGTGGAAAGTCCTGCTAAATCTTCACACACACACACACACACACACACACACACACAGCGAAGCAGAGTCCAAGCCTGGACATCTCACCATGGTGACATCTGTAATCATTTGTCTTGTTTTTATTTCTTCGGAATGCAGGTTCAAACATGATACATGGGTTGAGCATTCTCTTCCAAGCTTCTCGGTCCCCGGTTGGGGGTCGGAAGGTTTCACAGGCCTAGCATCTGGGGGTGGTGAGGCTGCCCAGGCCTGTGCTGGTTCTGCAGGCATTTCAGGAGGTCCTTGTGAATCCACTCACAGCAATAATACCATGTAAGTAATTCAGCTACTTGGCACACCCTCCAACCATGTGGCTGCAGTCAGGCCTACAGGTTTGGAAAGCACAAACTCCTGGGCCCAGCCCACCTGTCGACTGGTTTTGAAGCCTGCGATTTGGGTTCAGCACCTGGGGCTGCCAATGCAGCTTCCTGCGGACAGGGCTGTTTTAGGAGCGGGGGGACTAGTCACAACTCGTGCAGCCCAGTTACAGTTTCGCTCTGTGATGGGGAGTGTCAGCCAGTGCGGCTGAGAGCACTGTGCAGTTTGTGAAAGGGGGGCGGGGGGGGGAGGGTGCCTTGAATGTGAGATTGCAACGACCCTGTGTGAATCAGGGAGAAACAGGTGGAACACAGACTGGTTTGGAATCGTATTAATCCTATTAGCATCTTACTGTAAGGTTTGCTTCAGCACTTGCACAGAACTTGTATCAAGCATTAACAGGAATGCTTAGGCACTGTGATTGCTCATCAGGTCTAAAAGCTATGGCTGTGTTAGGTATTAAACTGTAGAATGCTGACCTATCAGTAACATCTCTTTGGCACAGCTTTTTAGAATTTTAACCAATTCCTCCATGTTTTTTTTATTGTTGTTGTGAGGAGAACTCTTTTGAATTAGATTACCTGTATCAAAGGTCTGTAAAAAAAAACGATATATAAATTTAACAGAAAAAAGCCATTTCTCTGTACACCAGCTGAATACTTTAAAAAAAAATTAAAGAAGTTATTTAAACCATTTGACCCTGGTGAAAGCTTTTGTTCTGCGTTGGATGTTCTGCAATATTTATAGCACAAAGCAGTGATTTATTCGAAATGCGAAGCACTCGGATAAATGCGTTCTGTACAAGGGATAAGGGTGTTGGTTCTTAATGTGAAGCAGGTCACCGATGGGAGCCCTCCGCCCAACTGGCCATTCAGCATGAGAGTCTAGACGCTTGATAGGCGGAGCGAGTTTTAACCAGATCTGCCCATCGGGAAACAAGACGGGATCCAGGGCAACCAAGAATAAGACTGGGGGGAAAGTTAAAGCTGGACCTGTACCTGATCCAACCCTGGGGTTTGTCTCTCTGGTTGAAATGTGATTCAAATTGCCCCCGTCGTTCAGGCCATTGGGAACTGCCAGTGCACCCCGGCCTGCATTGAACAGGCCGCAATTGGAAGTAGGGGCTTGTAGCTCTTAATTCCCAGGCCTAAAGATTCGACTGCACCCTCTCTCCCTCCCTGAATGCAGGCCCGGGGGTGGGGGGGGGGGGGGGGTGGTGGTCATGATGGGTGATGAAGTCCCAGTGCTAGGCAGCCCAGTGCTAGAGTCACCGTTGAGCAGCCACAAGCCTCAGCGAGGCAACCAAATTCACGCGACGCGGGCACCACTTTAAGCTGGGCTTTGCGTCTCTTCTAAGGTTAGAGCACCGGACGTGGTTTCAGAAGCGCCTGGCCTCCGGGGACCGTGTGGAGGATGCAACGTGGCAGAGAAGGAGAGTGCTGACGCTGCGGCTCGAGATCCTGGTGCCGGAGGTGGATCGGAGGCTTTCTGTGTGGGGGTTGGTTGGGGCCCACCCCCCCCCACCCACCCCCGCCCCCCGCCGCCGGGTGGAAGTGGTGAAGGCCTCTGTCAGGGTGTCTCAGCTTCCATTGTAGCACCAGCCGAGGGCAAGCGATGGAGCATCGCAGCGGAGCCTCACGCTGAGACCACGCGAGCTCGACTTGCTGCCGACGCAGCTGCTGAGAGAGCAGCCCTCGAAGGGGGCTCTCGGAGCCTGGCAGAGATGCGGCAGTCTGTGCTCCGGCACATCACTGGATTTTGCCCCAGGGGGGAGGTGACAGTGGTCCCGCAGACCGCAGCCTGGCTGTTGTCCCTCCGGAACCGCAGCGTTTGTCCTCCCATCGCTCTCGGCCCATCCATGGCCCCCGCCACCCCACCCCCACCCCCCCGCCATTGCCTCTCAGCCAGCCAGCCCAGGCTGCTACCCCCATGTCGAGTCGGCGCAGCCCATCGCCGAGCTCTGGAGGCCCAGAGCTTCTCCCCGAGGGGGCGCTTTGGGAGTATTAGAAATGGCACCCGCTTCAGTCAGGAACGGTCCCAAAGTGAAGTTCAGAACGACCAGGAGCTCCGCAGCCTCTCTCAGTGCTGTTCTCATGCTGCTCCAAGGCTGCAAGAGGTGGCAGAGTATGATGGGCACCTACTTCACGGTGCTCCTGTCTTCGATGGAGGGAGGAGAGGCTTTCCCAGAAGACCCTGGCTGGATAAGGCCCTCTGCCAAGCGCCCTTCTCCCCTCCTCCCTGTCCCCTGCGAGCAGCTTGTCCTCTGTGCTGCTGCCCTGTCTCTCTCTCATGCTGCCGCCCAAAGGGGAAACAACCACAGCACCCATGACTGGGAGCAAGCGGTCCGCCCAGAGACCTCGCAGTCACAGCCAGGGTCTCCTCCAGGTGATGCACCGCTCCCTGCAGACTTCGCCAACCTGGGACACCCAGGACACAGACTCACACCACAGCCAGTGGCGATGAATCAGCCTGAGAATGGCTGATGAT
Source organism: Isurus oxyrinchus (assembly GCA_026770705.1). Taxonomy (NCBI): domain Eukaryota; kingdom Metazoa; phylum Chordata; class Chondrichthyes; order Lamniformes; family Lamnidae; genus Isurus; species Isurus oxyrinchus. The sequence continues at coordinate 117,051,652 of JANJGN010000017.1, forward strand.
GCCTTTGAACCGAGATCTTGGTGGGGGTGCGGGGGGGGGGGGGGGTGGTGGTGCGGGGAGCACACCAGCAGTCATTCCTGCTGCTGAAACAGCTTCAGCTGTGCACGGATAGAGTCAAGGATAGTGTCGAGAATACTCAGAATGGGTGTGATTGAGTGTGAGAGGGCGTGGCTGTGACTGCATGATTGAGTGACAAGGAGTGAGTGTGAATGTGTGACAGGAGTGAATGTGTGACAAGCGTGAGTGACAGGGAGAGAGTGTGACGGTGTGTGCACAACAGGGAGAGAGTGTGACGGTGTGTGCACAACAGGGAGAGAGTGTGAGTGTGTGACAGGGAGTGTGTGTGACTGAGTGAGTATGAGTGTGTGAGTGACAGTGTGTAACAGGGAGAGAGTGTGAGTGTGTGACAGGGAGTGTGAGTGACTGAGTGAGTATGAATGTGAGAGTGACAGTGTGTAACAGGGAGAGAGTGTGAGTGTGTGACAGGGAGTGTGAGTGACTGAGTGAGTATGAGTGTGTGAGTGACAGTGTGTAACAGGGAGAGAGTGTGAATATGTGACGGAGTGTGAGTGACTGAGTGAGTATGAATGTGAGAGTGACAGTGTGTAACAGGGAGAGAGTGTGAGTGTGTGACAGGGAGTGTGAGTGACTGAGTGAGTATGAATGTGTGAGTGACAGTATGTAACAGGGAGTGAGTGTGAGTGACAGGGAGTGAGTGTGATGGTGTGTGTGCAACAGGAAGTGTGAATATGTGACAGGGAGTATGTGTGACTGAGTGTGAGTGACAGTGTGTAACAGGGAGTGAATGAGTGTATAACTGAGAGAGAGTGGCAGGGAGTAAGTGAGATAGGGAGTGTGTGTGACAGGGAGAGAGTGAGAGTATGTGACAGTGTGAGTGACTGAGTGAGTATGAGTATGTGAGAGGGAGTGTGTGTGTGACTGAGTGAGTATGAGTATGTGAGAGGGTGTGTGTGTGTGACTGAGTGAGTATGAGTATGTGAGAGGGAGTGTGTGTGTGACTGAGTGAGTATGAGTATGTGAGAGGGAGTGTGTGTGTGACTGAGTGAGTATGAGTGTGTGAGTGACAGGGTGTAATAGAGAGTGAGTGACTGTGTGACTGAGTGAGTGTGTATGAGAGTGGCAGGGTGTGTGTGTGACAGGACTGTGTCTGTGTGTGTGTGTGTGTGACATGGAGCAGTGTGTAGTGTCATGACTCAGTGGGGATAGTGCACTGTAATATCAGCCCCACTGTTCCCCGAGCCACAACAAATGTGAAAAGTTTGACCAAACCACCAGATTGCCCCAATTCTACTTAACTGTTTAATTTAGGCTAACAGAATACGAACACCATGTAAACTTAATAAATAAATAGCTGCTTATTGAACAAATTGTCTTTAACCAGTGGCAAAAGAAAGAAGTATGAACTGCTAATTTCTAACTCTATAACCTAAACTCTACCCCTTCTTAAATCCCTATATATACACAAACACACACACACACGACACCTAAGACTCACAAAAACATGGATTTTAAGGGTGGGTTAAAACAGTTCAATAGCACCATTTCCAGAGTACAGGATTCGATGGGTTGATTTTCCAAATTCCTTTCAGTTCTTTGTTGATGACACAAGGTGGTCTTCCAGCACTTTCAGCCTTTAGTTCACTGGTTGAGCACTTGCCTTTCAATGTTTCTAACATTGATTTTCCTCTTTGCTTCTTGACAGGGGTGTTCAGAGAGAGAGAGAGCAGGTTATAGAGATAGGAGGAGATAAAGCCAGTTAGCTATTATTGTAGAATTACTGGAATCATCCACATACAGGAGAGAGAGGTTTTAGGTCTTTTTCCTTTCAGGGTAGGAGTTATTCAACTCTGCTCTCACACAAACCCTGGTCACCTGGTCAGGAGCCAATTAAAACGTTGCCAGGCAGCTCCCTTGGTCCAGGACTCCTTTCTGGCACTATCCTGTCTTTCAAGGCACACTCTGTTCCAGGACTGCAACATTGTATTATACCTCTCATCCTATTCCAGTGGACATGTCTTTCAACCTGCAGCCATTGTAATTTTAATCCCCAGTCTAACAGAAAGTAAAAAGAAAAACAGAATTACCTGGAAAAACTCAGCAGGTCTGGCAGCATCGACAGAGAAGAAAAGAGTTGACGTTTCGAGTCCTCATGACCCTTCAACAGAACAGGAAATAAAAAGATATGTTCTTGACAGCAGTCTAACAGAAATAAAAATATGTGTTCCTTACAGTAGCAGGGTGTGTGTGTGACAGGGAGTGAGTGAGTGTGACAGGAAGTGAGCATGTGGCTGACAGGGAGTGAGTGTGCGACAGGGAGTCAGTATGAGTGTATGAGTGACAGAGAGTGAGTGTTTGAGTGACAGGGAGTGAATGTGTGACAGGGAATGGGGTGTGTTACTGACTGAGTTTGTGTGTATGGGTGAGAGAAGGACACAGAATTTGAGTGTGTGACTGAGTCATGTGAGTGACGGAGTGAGTGTGACAGGAAATATGTGTGAGAGAGAGTGACTGTGACAGGGTGTGAGTGCGTGACAGGGAGTGATTGTCACAGGGAGTGAATGTGTGTGTGAGTGACAGAGAGTGAGTGTGACAGGGAGCGTGTGTGAGGCAGGAGTGACTGTGACAGGGAGTGAGTGTGACAGAGTGACTGTGACAGGGTGTATGTGTGTGAGTGACAGAGAGTGAGTGTGACAGGGAGTATGTATGAGGCAGGAGTGACTGTGACAGGGAGTGAGTGTGGGACAGAGAGTGATTGTGACAGGGAGTAGGTATGAGGTATGAGGGACTGTAACGGAGTGAGTGTGAGGCAGGAGTGACTGTGACAGGGGGCGAGTGTGAGGCAAGAGTGACTGTGACAGGGAGTGAGTGTGACAGGGAGTGAGTGTGAGGCAGAGTGCGTGTGACAGGGAGTGTCTGAGGCATGAGTGACTGTGACAGGGAGTGAGTGTGACGGAGTGAGTGTGGGACAGGAGTGACTGTGACAGGGAGTGAGTGTGAGGCAGGAGTGAGTGTGACAGGGAGTGACTGTGAGGCAGGAGTGACTATGACAGGGAGTGAGTGTGAGGCAAGAGTGACTGTGACAGGGAGTGTGGGACAGGAGTGACTGTGACAGGGAGTGAGTGTGAGGCAAGAGTGACTGTGATGGAATGACTGTGAGGCAGGAGTGACTATAACAGGGAGTGAGCGTGAGGCAAGAGTGACTGTGACAGGGAGTGAGTGTGACAGGGAGTGAGTGTGGGACAGGAGTGACTGTGACAGGGAGTGTGTGTGACAGGGAGTGAGTGTGGGACAGAAGTGACTGTGACAGGGAGTGAGTGTGACAGGGAGTGAGTGTGGGACAGGAGTGACTGTGACAGGGAGTGAGTGTGGGACAGATAGTGGCTGTGACAGGGAGTGAGTATGAGGCATGAGGGACTGTAACAGGGAGTGAGTGTGAGGCAGGAGTGACTGTGACAGGGAGTGAGTGTGAGGCAAGGGTGACTGTGACAGGGAGTGAGTGAGTGACAGAGAGTGTGACAGGGAGTGAGTGTGGGACAGAAGTGACTGTGACAGGGAGTGAGTGTGGGACAGAAGTGACTGTGACAGGGAGTGAGTGTGACAGGGAGTGTGGGACAGGAGTGACTGTGACAGGGAGTGAGTGTGGGACAGATAGTGACTGTGACAGGGAGTGAGTATGAGGCATGAGGGACTGTAACAGGGAGTGAGTGTGAGGCAGGAGTGACTGTGACAGGGAGTGAGTGTGAGGCAAGGGTGACTGTGACAGGGAGTGAGTGAGTGACAGAGAGTGTGACAGGGAGTGAGTGTGAGGCATGAGTGACTGTGACAGGGAGTGAGTGTGAGGCAGGAGTGACTGTGACAGGGAGTGAGTGTGACAGGGAGTGAGTGTGGGACAGGAGTGACTGTGACAGGGAGTGAGTGAGGCAAGAGTGACAGTGACAGAGAGTGAGTGTGAAAGGGAGTGAGTGTGGGACAGAGAGTGATTGTGACAGAGTGAGTGTGAGGCAGGAGTGATTGTGACGGAATGACTGTGAGGCAGGAATGACTATGACAGGGAGTGAGTGTGAGGCAAGAGTGACTGTGACAGGGAGTGAGTGTGACAGGGAGTGAGTGTGGGACAGGAGTGACTGTGACAGGGAGTGTGTGTGACAGGGAGTGAGTGTGGGACAGGAGTGAGTGTGACAGGGAGTGTGTGGGACAGGAGTGACTGTGACAGGGAGTGAGTGAGGCAAGAGTGACAGTGACAGAGAGTGAGTGTGACAGGGAGCGTGTGTGAGGCAGGAGTGACTGTGACAGGGAGTGAGTGTGACAGAGTGACTGTGACAGGGTGTATGTGTGTGAGTGACAGAGAGTGAGTGTGACAGGGAGTATGTATGAGGCAGGAGTGACTGTGACAGGGAGTGAGTGTGGGACAGAGAGTGATTGTGACAGGGAGTAGGTATGAGGTATGAGGGACTGTAACGGAGTGAGTGTGAGGCAGGAGTGACTGTGACAGGGGGCGAGTGTGAGGCAAGAGTGACTGTGACAGGGAGTGAGTGTGACAGGGAGTGAGTGTGAGGCAGAGTGCGTGTGACAGGGAGTGTCTGAGGCATGAGTGACTGTGACAGGGAGTGAGTGTGACGGAGTGAGTGTGGGACAGGAGTGACTGTGACAGGGAGTGAGTGTGAGGCAGGAGTGAGTGTGACAGGGAGTGACTGTGAGGCAGGAGTGACTATGACAGGGAGTGAGTGTGAGGCAAGAGTGACTGTGACAGGGAGTGTGGGACAGGAGTGACTGTGACAGGGAGTGAGTGTGAGGCAAGAGTGACTGTGATGGAATGACTGTGAGGCAGGAGTGACTATAACAGGGAGTGAGCGTGAGGCAAGAGTGACTGTGACAGGGAGTGAGTGTGACAGGGAGTGAGTGTGGGACAGGAGTGACTGTGACAGGGAGTGTGTGTGACAGGGAGTGAGTGTGGGACAGAAGTGACTGTGACAGGGAGTGAGTGTGACAGGGAGTGAGTGTGGGACAGGAGTGACTGTGACAGGGAGTGAGTGTGGGACAGATAGTGGCTGTGACAGGGAGTGAGTATGAGGCATGAGGGACTGTAACAGGGAGTGAGTGTGAGGCAGGAGTGACTGTGACAGGGAGTGAGTGTGAGGCAAGGGTGACTGTGACAGGGAGTGAGTGAGTGACAGAGAGTGTGACAGGGAGTGAGTGTGGGACAGAAGTGACTGTGACAGGGAGTGAGTGTGGGACAGAAGTGACTGTGACAGGGAGTGAGTGTGACAGGGAGTGTGGGACAGGAGTGACTGTGACAGGGAGTGAGTGTGGGACAGATAGTGACTGTGACAGGGAGTGAGTATGAGGCATGAGGGACTGTAACAGGGAGTGAGTGTGAGGCAGGAGTGACTGTGACAGGGAGTGAGTGTGAGGCAAGGGTGACTGTGACAGGGAGTGAGTGAGTGACAGAGAGTGTGACAGGGAGTGAGTGTGAGGCATGAGTGACTGTGACAGGGAGTGAGTGTGAGGCAGGAGTGACTGTGACAGGGAGTGAGTGTGACAGGGAGTGAGTGTGGGACAGGAGTGACTGTGACAGGGAGTGAGTGAGGCAAGAGTGACAGTGACAGAGAGTGAGTGTGAAAGGGAGTGAGTGTGGGACAGAGAGTGATTGTGACAGAGTGAGTGTGAGGCAGGAGTGATTGTGACGGAATGACTGTGAGGCAGGAATGACTATGACAGGGAGTGAGTGTGAGGCAAGAGTGACTGTGACAGGGAGTGAGTGTGACAGGGAGTGAGTGTGGGACAGGAGTGACTGTGACAGGGAGTGTGTGTGACAGGGAGTGAGTGTGGGACAGGAGTGAGTGTGACAGGGAGTGTGTGGGACAGGAGTGACTGTGACAGGGAGTGAGTGAGGCAAGAGTGACAGTGACAGAGAGTGAGTGTGGGACAGAGTGATTGTGACAGAGTGAGTGTGAGGCAGGAGTGATTGTGACGGAATGACTGTGAGGCAGGAGTGACTATGACAGGGAGTGAGTGTGAGGCAGAGTGAGTGTGACAGGGAGTGAGTGTGACAGGGAGTGAGTGTGGGACAGGAGTGACTGTGACAGGGAGTGAGTGTGACAGGGAGTGAGTGTGAAGCAGAGTGAGTGTGACAGGAAGTGAGTGTGAGGCAGAGTGAGTGTGACAGGGAGTGTGTGAGGCAGTGAGTGTGAGGCAGAGTGAGTGTGACAGGGAGTGTGTGAGGCAGAGTGAGTGTGACAGGGAGTGAGTGTGAGGCAGAGTGAGTGTGACAGGGAGTGAGTGTGAGGCAGAGTGAGTGTGACAGGGAGTGAGTGTGAGGCAGTGAGTGTGAGGCAGAGTGAGTGTGACAGGGAGTGAGTGTGAGGCAGTGAGTGTGACAGGGAGTGAGTGTGAGGCAGAGTGAGTGTGACAGGGAGTGTGTGAGGCAGTGAGTGTGAGGCAGAGTGAGTGTGACAGGGAGTGAGTGTGAGGCAGAGTGAGTGTGACAGGGAGTGAGTGTGAGGCAGAGTGAGTGTGACAGGGAGTGAGTGTGACGCAGAGTGAGTGAGTGATAGTGAGTAACAGTGAGGGTGGAGTGACAATGGGCGTGTTCTCTTCAATTTGATTGACAGTTCTTCTCCACCTCTCCCTGAGGCTGGCCCGCCTCCGAGCCCTGTGATTGGCCGGGCCTTGTGACGGTCGCGCCGCCTGATTGGTGAGCGCGCTTGTCAATCAGCGCCCCGTGCTCGGTGTGGGGGGAGGGGTTTGCTGGGCCGGGCCCGCTGGAGACAGAGGGAGGGAGGGAGTGAGTCTGTCAGCATGGCCGCCGAAGCCCCGGGCGGCCTGGCCACCCTGCCCCGGGGCTGGGAGATGAAGCGGGACCCGCACAGCGGCTGGCCCTATTACATCGACCACAACACGGGCACCACCACCTGGGACGACCCGAGGCTTCGGAGCGGCCTCCACAAGCAGGTGAGAGCGGGGCCTGGGGAGTGTCAGGGCCGGGGAGCGGGGCTGAGCTGCGCCGGGCCCGGGCCCGGGCGGCAGGAACTGGGCCTTGGGTCCTGGGCCCTGGGTCCTGGGTCCTGACCGCATTAAAGGAGAGGGACAGACCCTCAGGGCGCATGCTCGCCACTGCAAATTTGTCGGCTCAATTTTATTACAACTTAAAGGCAATGTCTCTCCCCCCCCCCCCCCCCTCCCCCTCCCCCACCCCCACCTCCAACCCTCCCCCCAATCCCACTGACACTGGGCACCCCCCCCACCCCCAATACCACTGACACTGGGCACCCCCCACCCCCCTCCCCCACCCCCAATACCACTGACACTGGGCACCCCCCCCACCCCCCTCCCCCACCCCCAATCCCACTGACACTGGGCACCCCCCCCACCCCCCCCCCCATTTCTCATTGACACTGAGCACCCCACCCCCACCCTGAGCACCCCTCCACCCCCACCCCCCATTTCCCACTGACACTGAGCACCCCACCCCCACCCTGAGCACCCCTCCACCCCCACCCCCATTTCCCACTGACACAGGGCACCCCCCCCACCCCACCCCCATTTCCCACTGACACTGGGCACCCCCCACCCCCATTTCCCACTGACACTGGGCACCCCCCCACCCCCATTTCCCACTGACACGGGGCACCCCCCCACCCCCATTTCCCACTGACACTGGGCACCCCCCCACCCCCATTTCCCACTGACACTGGGCACCCCCCACCCCCATTTCCCATTGACACTGGGCACCCCCCCCACACCCCCATTTCCCATTGACACTGGGCACCTCCCCCACCCTCAATCCCACTGACACTGGGCACCCCACCCCCATTTCCCATTGACACTGGGCACCTCCCCCACCCCCATTTCCCATTGACACTGGGCACCTCCCCCACCCCCATTTCCCATTGACACTGGGCACCTCCCCCACCCCCAATCCCACTGACACTGGGCACCCCCCCACCCCCAATCCCACTGACACTGGGCACCCCCCCCACCCCCATTTCCCATTGACACTGGGCACCCCCGCCACCCCCATTTCCCATTGACAATGGGCACCTCCCCCACACCCTCATTTCCCATTGACACTCAGCACCTCCCCCACACCCCCATTTCCCATTGACACTGGGCACCCCCCCACCCGCAATCCCACTGACACTGGGCACCCCCACCCCCATTTCCCACTGACACTGGGCACCGCACCCCCATTTCCCATTGACACTGGGCACCCCCCCCCACCCCCATTTCCCATTGACATTGGGCACCCCCCCCACCCCCATTTCCCATTGACATTGGGCACCTCCCCCACACCCCCATTTCCCATTGACACTGGGCACCTCCCCCACACCCCCATTTCCCATTGACACTGGGCACCTCCCCCACACCCCCATTTCCCATTGACACTGGGCACCTCCCCCACCCCCAATCCCACTGACACTGGGCACCCCCCCACCCCCATTTCCCACTGACACTGGGCACCCCCCCACCCCCAATCCCACTGACATTGGGCACCCCCCCACCCCCAATCCCACTGACACTGGGCAACCCCCCACCCCCATTTCCCACTGACACTGGGCACCCCCCCACCCCCAATCCCACTGACACTGGGCACCCCCCCCACCCCCATTTCCCATTGACACTGGGCACCCCCCCCACCCCCATTTCCCACTGACACTGGGCACCTCCCCCACACCCTCATTTCCGATTGACACTCAGCACCTCCCCCACACCCCCATTTCCCATTGACACTGGGCACCCCCCCCACCCCCAATCCCACTGACACTGTGCACCCCCACCCCCATTTCCCACTGACACTGGGCCCCCCACCCCCATTTCCCACTGACACTGGGCACCTCCCCCACACCCCCATTTCCCATTGACATTGGGCACCTCCCCCACACCCCCATTTCCCATTGACACTGGGCACCTCCCCCACACCCCATTTCCCATTGACACTGGGCACCTCCCCCACCCCCCATTTCCCATTGACACTGGGCACCCCCCCACCCCCAATCCCACTGACACTGGGCACCCCCCCCCCACCCCCATTTCCCACTGACACTGGGCACCTCCCCCACACCCCATTTCCCATTGACACTGGGCACCTCCCCCACCCCCCATTTCCCATTGACACTGGGCTCCCCCCCACCCCCAATCCCATTTCCCACTGACACTGGGCATGCCCCCCACCCCCATTTCCCACTGACACTGGGCCCCCCACCCCCATTTCCCATTGACACTGGGCCCCCCACCCCCATTTCCCATTGACACTGGGCACCTCCCCACACCCCCATTTCCCATTGACACTGGGCATCTCCCCCCCACCGCCAATCCCACTGACACTGGGCATCCCCCCCACCCCCAATCCCACTGACACTGGGCACCCCCCCACCCCCATTTCCCATTGACACTGGGCACCCCCTACTCCCATTTTCCACTGACACTGGGCATGCCCCCCACCCCCATTTCCCACTGACACTGGGCCCCCCACCCCCATTTCCCACTGACACTGGGCCCCTCCCCCACCCCCCCATTTCCCATTGACATTGGGCACCTCCCCCACACCCCCATTTCCCATTGACATTCCACACCCCTATTTCCCATTGACACTGGGCACCTCCCCCACCCCCCATTTCCCATTGACACTGGGCACCTCCCCCACCCCCCATTTCCCACTGACACTGGGCACCTCCCCCACCCCCAATCCCACTGACACTGGGCACCCCCCCCACCCCCATTTCCCATTGACACTGGGCACCCCCCCCACCCCCATTTCCCATTGACACTGGGCACCTCCCCCACACCTCCATTTTCCCATTGACACTGGGCACCTCCCCCCGACACCCCCATTTCCCATTGACACTGGGCACCTCCCCCACACCCCCATTTCCCATTGACACTGGGCACCTCCCCCACACCACCCCCATTTCCCATTGACACTGGGCACCTCCCCCACACCCCCATTTCCCATTGACACTGGGCACCTCCCCCACCCCCATTTCCCATTGACACTGGGCACCTCCCCCACCCCCAATCCCACTGACACTGGGCACCCCCCCACCCCCATTTCCCACTGACACTGGGCACCCCACCCCCATTTCCCATTGACACTGGGCACCCCCCCACCCCCATTTCCCATTGACACTGGGCACCCCCCCCCACCCCCCATTTCCCATTGACACTGGGCACCCCCCCCACCCCCATTTCCCATTGACACTGGGCACCTCCCCCACACCCCCATTTCCCATTGACACTGGGCATGCCCCCCACCCCCCAATCCCACTGACACTGGGCATCCCCCCACCCCCATTTCCCACTGACACTGGGCACCCCCCACTCCCATTTCCCACTGACACTGGGCACCCCCCCCCCCCACTCCCATTTCCCACTGACACTGGGCACCACCCCCCACCCCCATTTCCCACTGACATTGGGCACCCCTCACCCCCATTTCCCACTGACACTGGGCACCACCCCCCCACCCCCATTTCCCACAGACACTGGGCACCACCCCCCCACCCCCATTTCCCACTGACACTGGGCACCCCCCACCCCCATTTCCCACTGACACTGGGCACCCCCCACCCCCCATTTCCCACTGACACTGGGCACCCCCAAGTGCCATTGACGCTGGCACATGCATCCCCAACACCCCCCACCCCCCCCATGCCATTGACACAGGGCACCCCAAATTCCCCCCAGTCCCATTGACACTAGGCCCCACCCCCCCCCAAGCCCCTGATGCCATGGACAGTGGGCGCAGCCACCCACTGCAATTGATGGCGGGCACACCCCCTACCCCCTACAGTGGCTGAACCAAGTATCCAAGTACTCGGCTCTGCAGCCATAGGTACCAAAGTGATATTCAGCCTTGGGAGGCACTGCGTTCCAGTGGATCCTTCCCCCACCCCCCAGTCACTCCAGCCTAATCGTCTATGGGAGGCACTGCACCTCAACAGATCCCTCCCCTCCGCATCGCCAAGCTATTCGGCTATAGGAGGCACTGCATTCCAGAGGATACTTTTTCCACTTGCCCCCCACCCCCCCTAAACCATGGGAGGCACTTCATTCTGGTTGATTTATTTCCCCCATGATTCCTCCATTCCTTGATGCAGCGCTGCTCCAAGCTGATACTTGGAGCTGTTTGATTTGTATTCCTTTGAGTAGAGATGATTGGGAGGTAACCCAGTTGAGATCTTTGAAATGTTAAAAGGTTTGGAGAGGGGAGGTAACAAGCGAACCCAGATCCAGGTGATTGCATCTTAAAAGGAGCAATAGGCGACTGTGAAATCGGGATATACTTTTTTTCTCACACACAGTGGAATACTTAAACTCACCTCCCTTCCAGAAGACTGGCTGCTGGGACAGTTGGAGCATTCGAGACTGGAATCGATAGATTTGACTCGGAGGGTAGACGGTTAAAGATGTAGATTAGAATGAATGGCTGGGGCGGGCTTGGACAACTGATCTGCTCCTGAGCCGGTGTCATAGTGACAGTCATGTCGGTCATGTTTTTTGTGGGGACGGGGCATCCAAATTCTCCCATGAACCCACCAGAGTCAATATAATCTGGCCCCAAAAGCTGTGCAATCCTTCTCTTTGCAAATGCCTCGAGAATTGGAAACTTTGTGTTGCAAACGTGTGCCTTGGCGCCCTTACACTTTCTGTTTCAGGAGCAGGAGGAAGTGACAGCAAGGGGCCCTGATTACAGTCAGAATGATTATGACTGAGATTAACAAACAAAGCTATTTTATGTTGTGCCTTTGTGCATTTACTTTATACTGAAGAGCGTGTTCGGTTTTGTTCAGAGGTTTTATTGCGGGGTGCTTCATTATTCGGACTGCCTGTTTGCTCCTGTTTTCAGACTCCACGAGGCAATTCTGAGCTCCCCTTCACCACACGATGACAGTCTCTCAAGCAGCACAAGTTCAGCCCATGTCACCGCATGGGCACAGCTTTCCGTCATCCATTGACGACTGCATGGATAGATAGATATTTCCAAACTCTTGGTCTTCCTGTTCTTTTGAGAGCAGCATGAACCGAAGGCTGCACGAGGGCCCACGTTTTTGTGCAGCGAGTGGTTAGGATCTGGAATGTGCTGCCTGAGAGTGGTGGTGGAGACAGGTTCAACCGTGGTTCTCAAAAGGGAGTTATCCAAAGAGTAAAGGTTTGCAGGGAGACGGGGACAAGGGGCTGAGTGGCCTCCACTTGCCCTGTAACCATTCTCTGATTGTGTTCTATGAATGAACACTTCAATGAGTTTAATTTGGAATTTTTTTTTTAAATTGGTCATTTTATTGCTTTCGACATCATTCGACTGCTTTTCGATTTCCTCAAAGGTTGTACTTTGCACACTTCACTTCAAAATCTTTTCTTCCCCTTTCCTCCTGTTTTCCAGGAAATGCCTTATCCGGGATATGCTTCCAATTACTGGTATCCCACCGGACCCCAGACTCCATATCCGAGTAACTATTCTCAAATGATGGACCATCAGATGCCTCCACAAGTAAGAATCTATTTTTCCCCTTTTTATTTCCCCAGCAGGTTTAAACACAGCAAGTGGTTGAGTCTCGATTCCAGTCGAGGAGTTCGGACGGTTTATGTAGAATATTGTGAGGAGGCTGGGAAGTAATCAAGCCTTGAATCTAGGGCATAACTTACCCCAGTGCAACCACGATCTGACAAAAGCATTGGATCAGGTTTTACCGGAGTGGGGTCTCTGACTGTGTGCCCTGTTAGTTAGACTTGCCTTCACATTTGAGCTCAGATTGCTTTCTGCTGTAAGTTGCTGGAAGTGCCAGCATGGTGGGAGCAGCAGGGTAACTGGGACCCTTGGTGAATAACAGGACCAACACTCTAAATCCTTAAGCAATGAGATTTCAAGGCTGAGGAAGAAACAATAGAGAAGGGAATCAGGTGAACTTGACTCAAATCAGGTACAGAAATAGAGGGAAAGAGAGTTTGGATTAAGGGACAGAGGAAGTAAGCAATTATTCAATAGGAATTCAAAATCTCTAGCAACATTTTGCTACCTGCAGGAATAAGATTCCACGGTTTAAATTGTTCCTGTTCTGGGTCCGAGAGGTTGAGTGACAATGCAGGAATATCAAAGAGCTATTGAGTGCAGGCCCTGACTATCTGCCCGCAGCTTATTTGGCAATTAACGTGAAAATCTAGTTATTTCTCGAAGCCATGGGAGACTGAGGGCGAGCAGCTGGTGACAGTTCTGCAGGGTGTCTCCTCGCTGATGAGTGTCTGGACATGTTACACATCAATAATAATGAGGGCATTAAACTCGCCGTGTGGCAGGAAATTCTGGCCCAATGCCATCAGAAGCTGCCTCAATCGATGTAACCTGGCCTGCCAGTTGCATCCCTCTCCACTGCCACTCCGACTAACCCTCGGCGTTGGTGCCATTCGTTGGATTCGGAAAAAAATTGGTGTGTCCTGTGATCGCTTGCAGATCTTAGACCCGCCTGCTATTGTTTGAATTTCTTTTCCTCCCTCTTTCTGCATCACTGCCTCTCGATCCTTCACTCTCTGGCGGCTCATTCTAAGCTGACTCACCCCCCCCGACCCCACACTCAGCCAGGCCCTGGTTCAATGTCCACTTTCCACCCCACCTGATCAACTTCCGTGGAGAGCAGTGTTGGAGGGGAGTGGGGATGGTGGCATGCAGGATAGAACGCCTCCCTGCCCAGGTGAGGTTAAAATCGCCTCCTCCCTTCTGCTTACGCCCCCTCTCGCACGCTCTCTGTTCTAAGTAGGAGACTAAGTGATCAAATGTATGGTGGTCAATGAATTTCCGATCCTGTTTGGGCCAGTGACAAGGTTAGTACACAGGTACAGCAGGTCATTAGGAAAGCTCATAGAATGTTATCATTTATTGTGAGGGGAACTGATTACAAATGTTGGGAGGTTATACTTCAGTGGTACAGGGCATTGGTGAGACCACATCTGGAGTACTGTGTACAGTATTGGTCTCCTTATTTAAGGAAGGATGTAACTGCATTAGAAGCAGTTCAGAGAAGGTTCACTAGACTAATACCAGGAATGGGCAGGTTGTCTTATGAGGAAAGGTTGGACAGACTAGGCTTGTATCCGCTGGAGTTTAGAAGAGTAAGAGGTGATGTAATTGAAACCTTTAAGATGCTGAGGGCTTTTGACAAGGTGGATGTGGAGAGGATGTTTCCTCTTGTGGGAGAATTTAGAACTAGGGGTTTAAAAATAAGGGGTCACCCATTTAAGACAGAGATGAGGATTTTTCTCTTCGAGGTTGAGTGTCTTTGGAACTCTCTTCCTGAAGAGGTGGTGGAAGCAGAGTCTTTGAATATTTTAAAGGCAGAGCAAGATAGATTCTTGATAAACCAAGGGGTGAAAGGTTATCGGGGGGGAGGCAGGAATTTAGGGTTGAGGTTACAATCAGATCAGCCATGATCTTATTGAATGGGGGAGCAGGCTCGAGGGGCTGAGTGGCCTCACTCCTGCTCCTAATTCATAAGTTCGTAAGGTTCCAATGCCTTTGTTTCAGTGCAAGTTCAGTTCCACAAAGATTCTTCCTCTGTCATGAGAACATTCTTTACTGTGAACAAATGTTTGATGTCCAGTTCTGAAACATGCACCATGACAGAGCTGAAGCTCCACCTTAAACAGTTTTCAGATCAGTGACAGCTATTGATGAAGAGCTCCAAAGAGCTGAGAGCAAATCAGAATTGGGCACTTTTTTTTTTTTGTTGGACTCTGTTTGGAAATTGGCCTCCTCTTGTCATGACTTATTCGTGTTGGCTGTAATGCATATTCAGCCGGTTCGATCTTCAACGTATGGAGCTGAGTCACTGAGTTGAATATTGCATCGTTTTCCCCATCTGCCCCCTCGAACAGATTAGTGAACTGAGACACCACGTGGGTGGACAGTGGAGACTGAAAAGAGAGTGAATGTGATCTAGGTGCCAACTTGGTGCCTTTCTATCCCCTTGTTTTATGGCTCAGCTTGCATCTCAGTGAGCTACACCACAAGTGCCAACCTGTGCTCTGCATGGATCCTGACTCACAGCCCAGACAGTACAGTTGCGACATGTGAGAGCAGAGGGGAGAAAATGTACTGGCATTTTCTTGTTCCAGCAGTTTCCCTGTCAGATCTTCAATGCCTTGTGGCTTTGAATTGCTTTGCGTGTGTCTGCTTGGAGAATGATCTCGAGACTGGCAGAGAGCCATCCTGGGCAGTGCTGAGGCTTTGGGGAGCCTGCAATGTGAAGTAGATTATTGGGTGCGAACTCAGTGACAAGGATCTGCAATTGCGCTGAGCCAGGAGGAGCTGCTGACTAACTCGACCTTCGCTGTGGGGTTGATGAATCATCTCAAGATAAATTGACCAGCAGTCATGAATCAGTTCCCATGACGTTACTTGGCAGTCTCCACCCAAAGTATATCTTCACCAAATCATATTTGTATGAAGAGTGCGGTTCACAGTGATAAGTCAAAGCCTTTGCATGGTTTCACTAAACACAGCAGCGACATGTTAGAGTCCGCTTTCTGACTGCTTTCGAATCGAACTCTCGGTGACAGTATTTGGTCAGTTTGCTGATCAGGGATACTTCCTGAGCGGTATTGAAGTCTGCAGTCTTTAACATGCACCTGGACCAAGGGGACAAATTACTGCTCACTTACTTTGCATTCTAAGCACTGTCCTTTTGTCCTTGCAGCCACATGCTGTCAAGTCGGACATTCATCAAGACACTCCACCGTTTCCAGCCATTCCCTCACGCTGGAGCAGACTGATTGCAACCTCAGCACCCTCTGAGCTGAGCTTCTTACCCCCTGTCTTCTCCACCACCAAGACCACCTCGCTAACGTCAACCTGCCTCACCATGTCTGCTGCTCAAAGCCTTGGCTATGTCTCTGCAGACTTGACTGTCCCTGTCTTCTGGCTTGGTCTCCAACCATCCACTCTGTGAACATCAGCTCATTAGAAGCTGCTGCTCATACCCTGTCCCCCATAGCATCCCTGTCCCCCATAGCATCCCTGTCCCCCATAGCATCCCTGTCCCCCATAGCATCCCTGTCCCCCATAGCATCCCTGTCCCCCATAGCATCCCTGTCCCCCATAGCATCCCTGTCCCCCATAGCATCCCTGTCCCCCATAGCATCCCTGTCCCCCATAGCATCCCTGTCCCCCATAGCATCCCTGTCCCCCATAGCATCCCTGTCCCCCATAGCATCCCTGTCCTCATTGACCTACACTGTCTCTCAAATGTCAAATTCTCACCTATATAAAAACAAAAAAAACTGCGGATGCTGGAAATCCAAAACAAAAACAGAATTACCTGGAAAAACTCAGCAGGTCTGGCAGCATCGGCGGAGAAGAAAAGAGTTGACGTTTCGAGTCCTCATGACCCTTCGACAGAACTTGATTTCGAGTCCAAGAAAGAGTTGAAATATAAGCTGGTTTAAGGTGTTTGTGTGGGGGGGGGCGGAGAGATAGAGAGAGAGAGAGGTGAGAGGGTGTGTGGTTGTGTGGACAAACAAGCAGTGATAGAAGCAGATCATCAAAAGATGTCAGCGACAATGGTACAATAGAACACATAGGTGTTAAAGTTAAAGTTGGTGATATTATCTAAACGAATGTGCTAATTAAGAATGGATGGTAGGGCACTCAAGGTACAGCTCTAGTGGGGGTGGGGGGAGCATAAAAGATTTTAAAATGTTTAAAAATAATGGAAATAGGTGGGAAAAGAAAAATCTATATAATTTATAAGGAAAAAAAAGGAAAAAGGGGGAAACAGAAAGGGGGTGGGGATGGGGAGGGAGCTCACGACTTAAAGTTGTTGAATTCAATATTCAGACCGGAAGGCTGTAAGGTGCCTAGTCGGAAGATGAGGTGTTGTTCCTCCAGTTTACGTTGGGCTTCACTGGAACAATGCAGCAAGCCAAGGACAGACATGTGGGCAAGAGAGCAGGGTGGAGTGTTAAAATGGCAAGCGACAGGGAGGTTTGGGTCATTCTTGCGGACAGAACGCAGGTGTTCTGCAAAGCGGTCGCCCAGTTTACGTTTGGTCTCTCCAATGTAGAGGAGACCACATTGGGAGCAACGAATGCAGTAGACTAAGTTGGGGGAAATGCAAGTGAAATGCTGCTTCACTTGAAAGGAATGTTTGGGCCCTTGGACGGTGAGGAGAGAGGAAGTGAAGGGGCAGGTGTTACATCTTTTGCGTGGGCATGGGGTGGTGCTATAGGAGGGTGCCATAGGAGGTGAGAGTCTCACCTTCCTGTTTAAATCCCCATTTGACCTGGCCCCTCTAACCTTCACACCCCACCCCTCACTATCACTGGCCATTTGTGCAATCAATCCCCTGCACTTTGAACTGTGGAGACCCCATGAGCCGGGGAGAAACCATTCCTATACCTCCATGTCCAGCTTTAAGGCTCTTCTTAAAATGCTGATGTTATCTTGACATCCATTTTATAATCCGATTACACCTCTGGAAAATGCTTTGGAATGATTTCCTATGTGAACTGTGACATATAAATGTGAGTTCTTGTTATGTTTGACACCTCTGGCACTGCACTTTGGAGTACTTCAGCAAATCACCTGCATGGACAAGCCCCTCTTGGGTATATGTCCTGGCACCATCCATCCCTTTCACTGGTTGACCTTCAGATGGCCTCTGAAGCCAGATCGGGAGCAGTTGTCCACCCTAGTAGCCCTGTCTGTACTGCTCTCATTCACTTTCCATTAACTCATGACTTCCCCAGTGCTCTTTCGTGGCCCCCACACTCTCTTCTTCTCTGGCATCTCTCCTCAGCTCCAATACTGGTGAACCTTCAGCACCCTCCTTCCTGCTGCTTTTCCAGCTCCCGGTCTGCTTTCAGAAACCAGCCCCTCACCCAGCTCTTTGCCCAAGCCTTCAGTTCCCTCGTCCAACCTTTCTGATTCCCTTCCTCCCCTGCTCACTGCCCACCAGACCCTAGCTTTGTGATGTCTCCCTGTCTTGTGTGAGGTTTGTGAGGTTGAAAGGCAGCTTATTGTTGCTGCTGCAGCTGCAGTGACCTCACAAACGGGGCTGCTTGTATGTTCCTGCTGTTATGTCACTAAGCTGGAACTTAGCGATGCCACAGCATAGGGAGTTCAGCAGAAAGGACCTGCTCCGGGAGCCTCATGTGGTCATTGGTTTGCAAGTGTAAAAAGTGGTAATTGGGGATGGTTATTTCCCTTTTCTAACTTTGAGAAATAGAACTTTGCTGCATTGACACTATGCTGTCAAGTGTGATAATTGATTGTACATTCCCTTGGTGACTCTCTTTATCGTTGACTCAGTGGATAATCTGTGTACATTTCCTTGTTTCAGGGGATAGTCAACGGTGTTTTCTCTTCTGGAGGAGCTTCATCACCAGGTCGCATTCCAGGGAGCACTTGGTATCCACGCGGACCGAGTGAAAGCATATCACCTGAGAGCATTCCGAGCGACAGCATCCAGCAGCAAGCCTACCCCCAGCATCAGCAGCAGCACCCCCCCCAGAATCAGCAGGCCTATCCTCAGCACCCCCAGAATCAGCAGGCCTACCCCCAGCACCTGCAACAGGCCCCTCACCCCACTCAGCAAGCCGGCTTGCCCAGGCCTCCGAGCAATGGGCATGCTTCCTCCCCGCAGTGGGCCCATTCTCAGACTGGGCCACCCTCCCAGGCAATGGCGTCAAGGGCACAGACACCAGCTCACACAGCCTATCCAGCTCAAGGACAGCGGGTAAGTGTTGGCCATTGAGGATGCGTAAAGTCTGACCTGGGGGGGTACGTGTGTAAAATTCGACGTGCTTTAATGAGAGCAGCTGAGACATCGGTTAATGAGCTGCACTGTAAATTGCGTCCAGTTCTGGGTGCCAGACTTCAGGGAGGATATGAAGGCACCAGCGAGAGTGCAGAAAAGATTCACGAGAATGGTTCCGGGGATGAGGAACTGCAGCTATGTAGATAGATTGGAGAAGTTGGGACTGTTCTTCTTGGAGAAGAGAAGGCTGAGAGATTTGAGAGAGGTGTTCAAAGTCATGAGGGGCCTAGACAGCGTAGGTAGGGAGAAACTGTTCTTATTGTGGAAGGATCGAGAACGAGAGGGCACAGCTTTAAGGTAATTGGCAAATGAAGCAAAAGCAATATCAGGAAAAAATGTTTTTGTGTAGTGAATGGTGAAGGTCTGGAATGTACGCCTGAGAGTGTGGTGGAGGGAGGTTCAATCGAAGCTTTCAAAAAGGAATTACTGTTACCTGAGAAGGAAGAATGGGCAGAGTTACAGGGAGAACGGCACTAAGCAAATTGCTCTATCGGAGAGCTGGTACATACACGATGGGCCAAATGGCCTCCTGTAATGGCGCAGTAAACATTGTGGTTCTGTGAAAACACAGGGCTCACAAGCCTTTAAAAACTGAATTGAAGTGAGTCGTGTAACAACACCAACAGCAACTTGGATTTAGATAACTTTTACACAGCAAAGTGTTCCAGCTACTTAACAAGAGCAATGTTGCTAACAAACCTTTCTGATACTGAGCCAACGAGGAGTTAGCAGGTCACTTAAAGCTTGGTCTTAAGAAGCATCTTCAAGGAGGATGAAGAGGCAGAGAGGTTTAAGGGCAAATTTCAGAGCTTAGGACCTACGTAGCTGAAGACATGTCCACCAACAGTGGGGCAGTTCAAATCCTTGGGCCTGTGGTTTATTTGTGTTGTTAAGGCTCTGCTGCAGATTTCCCTTGAGATAAGAAGTTGTGTGTTTTGTTTCACATTGAACAGGAGGTGTATGATCAACAGCCCCAGTACCCTGTGACAGCCTCACAGTACCACTTCAGAAACCCTGATTCAGCCCCACAACAGCCCATGTACCCTCCCCAGCATCAGCCTGCACCTGGCCCACAAACTCAGCCCTGGTCACCCTCGACACCAGCATCCTCTCTGCCGTCGGCAGGACTGCAATCCCATGACCTCTGGGCCCAGGCACGAGCAGCAAGGCTACCATCATCTGCGGAGCAGTTCCCTCATGCGATGCCAGCTTTCGGGAGCGGTGTTGTATCGGGACCAACTCCTGGGTGGCAGAGGCTTAGTCCGTCAACCTCGATATATGAACAGAAGGTAAGACCCACGCGCAGCCTGTACACGCTCAGCAGCATGGCTTTAGATGAGCTCCTACAGTGAAGACTTGGGAAACTTGCCCTATCCCCATTAGAGGTGATTGAGGAAAATAGTTCATCATGGGTTTGCCTCTTTGAAATTTGCGAATTTAAAATGATTAAGAACAAGGCAGCAAAATTGGGGTTTCCCGGAGTTTGAAAATGCATCATCCACTCCGATGTGGGACTTTTCCAGTATGTGCGAGGTTCCTTACTTTATTTCCAAGACCAGGGAGTAGTGTCAGTGTAAGGTCCTGTGCTGAGTAGGGGAAAGCAGCAAATTGGAAGACAGGAGACTTTAAATGGAATAAGAGATGGTGGCGCAGAGCCAAAGGGAGTGGTAATGGAACAAGTAAAGATACACATGATATGTCCAGAGGTGGTGTAAATGGCAGTATAGTGAGCAGCTGCTAACCCTAAACCAAAATAGGGAACGAAATAGGAGCAGAGGTTATGCTCTGAAATTGTTGAACTCGATGTTGAGTCTGTAAAGATTAATCGTACCTAAATTCCTCGAGCTTCTTTTGAGCTTCAGTGGAACACTGTGGCAGGCCGAGGATAGGGAGGTCAGTGTGAGAGCAGGGTGGAGAATTAAAATTACAGGCAACTGGAATCTCAGAGTCACGCCTGCGACCCGCACAGAGGTGTTCCACAGAGTGGCCCCCTGATCTCTGTGATCTCTCTTGTCTTCGGTCCAATCACAGACCTGACCTTGTTTTTTGTTTTACCACCCTCTTTCCCACCGCCCCACTTCACAGATCCAACTTGCCACAGTTCTGATGAAAGGTCATTGACCTGAAACATTAACTCTCTTTCTCTCTCCACAGATGCTGCCTGGCCTGCTGAGTATTTCCAGCATTTTCTGCTTTAATTTCAGATTTCCAGCACCCACAGTATTTTGCTTTTGTATTCCATTGAGAACCTGTTTTGTGGTGGTCCCTATTCAGAGTTATACGTGTGCGTATGTGTGTGTGCGTACGTGCATATTTATGTACGTGGTGTGTTTTTGTTTTCTCTTTCTGGTGTTTCGAGGCAACGATGTCTTATTCCAGATTCCTTCTCCCCTGAATTCCCTGTCAAAAGGTGAACACAGTCTGCACACGATCTCTTTCATTTTACAGTGAAATTTCATTTTAATTTTGAATTTTAATCTTGGGGTGTGATCCAATGGTAAAATGTGAACAGGGCACTTTTCCCAGAAAAATTCTGGAACTCTTGAATACCGTGCCCAGACAGCAGGTCAGCTTGCTCTAATCCCAGGCAATAAAGGCAGAATTTGACATTTCCACATGTGATAACCCAATGGCTCTTGCTATTAATAGATGCAGCCGCACAGAAGCGAACCATTTCAACGTAATCCCTGAATCCCATTTTGTGAGAAGTGAATTAGGTTTACTCAGTCACTGGGAATCAGTGGACTGCCTCTGTTTAAATGCTCCTTGTTATTTTCTAAGCAGTCATGTCTGTCTTCTAGGACCTCCCATATCCCTTGAATCACCAGGACCTTCGATCTCGCCTCAGCAACACTACCTACCTAGGGAGCGACCAGCAGTCCACAGGCTACATCCCGGCCCAGACCGCAGACCAGCTGTCAACCACGTCCCATGGGCAAAGGATTGAGTACAGTGCTCCCCCCACTGTGTACAAGAGCCGTTCAGAGAACAAGAGTGCCAGAGAGAAACCTGCGCTCCCTGCAAACAATGGGATGGAGCAGACTGAAATAGCTGCCCATCCTGGTCACGTTAAAGTGGAGCAAGTCTTGAGCAACGTGCAGCAGCTGGAGGTGGAGGTGAATTGCTTTGACGGGAAGAGAGGAGACAAGACTTACCGGCTTCTGGAGGAACTTCTAACCAAGCAGCTCCTGGAAGTGGACTCAGTGGAAACCAATGGTCAGGAACACATCCGGCTGGCTCGCAAAGAAGCTGTGCACAAGATTCAGGGGGTGCTAGAGAGACTGGAGAGTATGGCAGGGTAGAAATCCAGGGCACACAGAGGCTAGCTGGCCAGTCACTGTCGGTAATAGGAATTTTGAATAAAATTACAGCACTGGTCGTTCACCAGATAACCTGGATTGACTCACCAGGACAATGAGTTCACTGCTGCAAGTAAAACCCTGACACCACTGTGTAGAAATCAGACTTAGTACAGGTTAGGCAACTGATTTGACTGGCAAATACACTAGAAATAAACCCAGTGTGCGTGGGCAATAATCTGTACGTGAAGATGGAACCATCCAAATGAAGGGTCACTTTAAGGGTGAGCATTGTAACAAAACGTGACCAATTTCATGAATTTCTCTTTAAGGCAAATCTGTACATCTTTGTATCAACATCAGACTGATTAAAGCCTTTGTTGCATCCATTAAGTAAAATGATGATAATTTCACTGTGCGGTGGTGAAAGCAAGAGAGGCCATGTTCAAGGTGTTTGAGCCCCATTCTAAAGACAAACCAGCAAATTGTTCTTTCTTCAGGCTGTGTTGGGTGATGCTGTTGGGGAGCCAATGGCTTTTTTTTTAAGTGCGCTATATCAGTAACGTCGCTTTGCACAAAGGCAGCTGCATTGACCCCACTGAACACAAACCCATATTCATTTTGCAGGTAACCAGCACTGTGCAGCAGAGTCTGGTTCCAGCGGATGAGTTCTGACCATTTCCGCTTCCCTCCCCTGGCTCCTGGTCGAAGCTGAATACTATTTGGAAAACTAAGTTGCAAGGATTTGTCAGTAAAGTAAGCAAGAGTGCAAGACCCTGCGAGCGCAGAGATCTCCGAGAAAGACAGCGACTGCTGGAAACACAGCAGCTCAGCTCACAGCTGTCGACAGCAGCCACATGAAGAGCAGCAGTGCTTTAGTGGACTCCGTCCTGTTGGATGGCTGAAGGCCGATCCATTAACCTGTCTATTCTCACCCCCACATACTGGCTGGCCTGTGTGGCAACAGTGCTTTCAGTTTTAGCTTTGACACTGTCCTGATCGTTCATTAATTGGAAGTTAGATTAGATAAATAATAAGCCGTATGAATGGCGGTGCAAGTGATCTGGGTTAGGTAGGTTGTCCCACGGCCAGGGGGAATAATGCGAGATGCTTACTCATCGTCCGTGGAGATGGTTAGTGTTCAGTGTTGGCTGGCATCCCTTCCTTGTACTGCTTGTTGATTGAATACAGTACAGCGAATATCAGACTGTCACAGGTATAGATCAGACCGCCCCCTGCAGCAGTGTTGCTCACTCTGCTTACCAATGGCTGCTTTCATTATTAATTGTAAGCATGTGCTTCAGACTCAAAGTGAAGTAATGAATTATTTTTCTTTTTACAAGACTTGGAGCATTAGTTGGTAGTGCTTCCCTGTGTCACGTTTTTCCTTGCCCTGAACCACCACCTCCAAGTTGATCTGTGGACTTGTAGGCGCTGTGTGGGGAATTCACGCATCGGTCAAGTCGGGCTGAGCACTTTCGCTCTTGAAGATCACAGGGTTAGCGCTGTCTGCATAAGAGGCATGTCACCTTACAGCCTGGTCGGGAAGATGAGCCTAGTGTGTGTGTTTTTAGGCAGGAGTGGGAAGAAGTGGCCATGTATCTTGCGCTCAATTTTTTCCCCTCCCTTTGACTTCTCTAACAAGGTGAATGGGGCTGGCATTATAAAGGCCATCCTGTCAGTGGGGCACAAAATGGCAAGTTAAAATAAATCCTAAAGTGTGGTAACCTGCCATCAGAATAGAGCGAGCCATTTACTGCGCCCTTGTAGAAGGCTCAGTTCCTGTTTTATTCATTTTGTTCCACTTTCCCTTTTTCTCAAATTAAAAGCCTGCCCTCGGTCTGCGCTCTCCATCGACAAGATGTAGCTGCACCACCAATCGCTCCACAGGTTAAGATTCATGCCGTCTGCCCCGCACAGCGACAGAGTACCATAGCTGGGCTGAGTAATCTATCTTGTAACATTCTCATTACGCTTGGGAGGGACCTTACGGAACTGGTTGTCAAGTGTACCATCCCCAGAAGCTCTCGGTTCTCACCCTTTCCTTTGATAGCTGACCACTCGGCCAGTGCTTGCTGTATCGCCCTGTTAGTGGGGAGAGGACGGAGAGTAAGCAAGGCCAGCGTACCTTTTCAGAGCCAAGTGTGTAATTTTCCATTGCCAAGACTTCATTACAGATTCTGAGCAGCTGGGCCAAGAAAGTGCTGTTGCGCTTGAACAAGAGGAGGTGAAAGCACAGAGAACTCCCGCTCCAGCGCTGCCGCCTGGCAATGGACCATGTTGGGAGTATGCAGAATGGACATAAACTGAACTCCGTCGGAAAGCCTTTAAGAAGTAGCGGGTAAAACCATAGATGACCATTAAATATTCTGAGACATGGCTCCTCCTTCCCCTGCGTATCTCCCACCCAGCCCCAAACACTGGAAAACAAATAGCAGTAATTAACAAAAAAGGATGTATTTGCATGCATGGTTTCTGGATATGCTGATAGGCTCTGATCCCCACTGCCATAACATAGGGGTACTCAGTGCAGGTCATCTGTCCAGAATACATTTAGCTATAGCACCCATCTCCTCCAGAAATTCTCTGAGTGCTTTGGATTCTTTCAAGCCTGCTCCTTTCTCTCCAATATAAGCCTGTGTAGCAAACCATCCTTCTGATGACTATAATGGATAATGTGTGTGAACTTGCAGGAGCCACCATCCTACGCTTGTGAAAATGACTGTCTTCGGTTGCTTAAGGAATGGGTGATTGTTATGACTAGTTGTGGGGTAGTGTGAAATGTCTGTTGTCCTTTGGGTACACCAGGCTGTATGCGGTTTTATATATAAATAGCTATATTCTATATGCATGATGGAACATTTTATATTTTGTTAACACTTTGAAGAGCAAAGTTTAATTGGAACAGAGCATGGAGTAAAACCATATGAATCTAAATGCACGCACACCCCTAATTCTGGAGCAGTGGTACAGATCTTGATTCATTCCAGCATTCTAACTTTTAGCATCTGCTTCAGGAGTGCAGTCAAAATCCACAAGAGACTTTTCATCACTTAGTTTTCCTTATCAATTTTATTGTGTAACTATCTCAGGTATATTGCTGTTCTTTGGTCAGTTAAAAAGAAATTTAAAATGGTAGTGGGTCTCACTTGTTTCGAAAGAGGTGATAATGTTTCTAAAAATTAATTTTTTGACAAGAATTATATCTTTGATATCAAAGCAACAGTGCTTCTTTGTGGAGTTGGCTGAGCTGTTTGTTAATTGTGTGCTGCTGTTCATTATCCTATTGTTGTAATGTACTCTGATGTATAAGTATTGAAGTATGGTTGTCTTCCTCTCCTTAACTCACACTGATTTGTGCAATAAACGTCTGCTTGTGTTTCATTCTGTCGTGTATGTTCATTTATGCTTTGTTGTTAAAAGTCACGTAGCCGGCACAAAGGTATCGCGCTTTCCTCAGAGGAAGAAATCTCCAGGCTGAGAACCATAGAATCTTACCACACAGTGCCTATCTGGCTCTTTGGAAAGAGCTACCCACTTAGCCCCACTGTGAGCGATGTGGAAGCAGGTGAATTGTTAGAGCACAGAAGGAAGTTGTTCGGCCTAACTCTCTGAATGAGCAATGCTGGGTGCCATTCTCCCACCATAACCCTGCACACTCTTCCTTAGCTGATAATAATCCAATTCCTTCTTGAAGGCCTCGATTGAACCTGCTTCACCACACTCGGGCAGCACGTTCCAGACCTTTACCACTCGCTGCATGAAAGAGTTTTTTCCTCATGTTGCCTTAGCTTCTTTTGCCAATTGCACAAGTTCTCGATCCTTCCACCAATGACAACTTTCTCCCTGTAAATGCTGCGCAGACCCCTCATGATTTTGGACACCTCTATCAAACCTCCTCTCAACCTTCCCTTCCAGGAGAACAGTCCCAACTTCTCCAATCTACCTATGTAACTGAAGCTCCTTATCCATGAAAGCATTCTCGTGAATCTTTTCTGTGCCCCTTCCAAGGCCTCCACACCTTTCCTAAAGTGTGGAGCCCAGAACTGGACACAATCAGTGGCGGATTTACCATTAAGTAGACCTTGTGGTCGGACAGGCCCCCGCCCCCCCACCCCCACAAACAACAGGGGACCCCAAAATGCAGGACAAGTCTGACAAATGCCTGAACTTAATAAGCGTTGCGAGTCTGCGATCTGTGCTCTAAACCTGGTTTTCTCTTTTTGAAGTAGTCTAACAAAGAGTTTTGCTTCATCATTTTTTTCACTGTCTCAGCAACTAAGGAGAATCATCATTTGCCAAAGTCTGTCTGCTCACCCAATTATCCAATTGAACAAAGGCACCCTCCCCCGCACTTTGCAACAACGCCCATATTTGTCACCAGTATGAAATAGTTCAAAATCTTGTTTTCACAGAGCCTGATAAAAATTGTGGGATTAACTGCATTAAACCCAATTGGGTGGTCAATGGTCCAGCTGTGTGCTACGCCCTGCTCTTTCAGGCACTTTTAATCTGCCTAAAATCAAGGCCAGTTTTTGTTTTAAGCAATATGAGGCAACACAACGAGCCTGGCAGTCAAAAACACAACAAAAAGGGAACTGAAGGCAAGGCAAGAAGATGAAGCTCAGCTAAAAGACAGTGTGTCGTCTTATTTTAAAAAGCTCAAAGTATTGAACAGTGGACATCAAAAAGCGCGGGCGTGGTTAACATCTGAACTGTCCATCACTTACTGAGTTGTAGAGATACCACACCAACTGCAAAAGGTGAACAAGTGGACTCCGAAGTGACAATGGGACTACAAAGTATTGGTAATTTTGTAAATGCAAGGGAACCCTGAAGACATTGCATTGAGGCCAAAACCTGTTTCATTGGGTATGATAAAATATTTCTTAATAAACCAAAAAAGCGTGGGTAATATAGAAAATTTGAGGAAAGAGTATGAGGTTGGAAAGCAATTTAAGAGCTGTTCACGAGTCTCATTTTCTGAGGATGAAGAAAAAAGTGGGACAACAGGAAGGAGAAATTGGTTGATTTTTTTCGGAAACCACTTTGGCCGTCTACTGCTACATTTGTGAATTATTCCGAGCCTCATAAGGGAAAACAAACAGTTGTCGATGGGCACTCTCAATGGAGAGATATTGGAGGAGATATTGCTGATCATGAAACTTCCAGAGCTCACCTTCGTTGCTATGTATAAGTTCGCAAGAAGGTGTGAATTATCTGGAAGAGTTGATTCTGAGTTATTGGGTCAGTTTAAAAAGGAGTGTGAAGGGAGGAAAGTGCTGAGATGCGTTGGTGCCACTGTCAAGCTGCTGCCTTTGGGACTACCTCGAAGTGGACGTGATGAAACATCATTGTTGAATCGAAAAGGTCATTTTTGAACCTGCCTCAAATATCTTAGTGAATTTGATGATTTTCTCAAACAGCATTTGAAAAATCGTCAGTATTGTGGCTCAGAGAAGACCGTCATTTTAATGCACCAAACCTGCAATGAATTCATCACTATAATGGCAGAGCGGCTCAGAAACCAATTCGCTGATGAAGTGAAGGATGTCAAGTACTATTCCATAATCGTCGATTCAACACCAGATGTGTATCCTGTAGACTAATTAATATTAATTTTAAGATATGTGACCGGCAATCATGATATTGTAATTCGGCAACATTGACAATTAGGGAGTGGTGGTGGCATAGTGGTATTATCATTGGCCTAATATTCCAGCGGTCCAGGGTAATGCTCTGGGGACCCAGGTTCAAATCCCACCACAGCAGATGGTGAAATTCAAATCCAATTTTAAAAAAAAATCTTGAATTAAAAGTTGGATCATGACCACAATATGATTGTTGTACAAACCCAACTGGTTCACTGAGGCCCCTTTAGGAAGGGAAATCTGCTGTCCTTACCTAGTCTGGCCAATGTGTGACTCCAGACCCACAGCAAAGTGATTGACTCTTAAATGCCCTCTGAACAGGGGTAATTAGGGATGGGCAATAAATGCTGGCTGAGCCATCCTTTGAATGAATAAAGGAAATTGAAAGTGCCTCTTTATAAAATATTACTTACAATGACTTAATTGACAATTTTGTAAAAGTGTAGAGACAAAAGCTATCTAAATAAGTATTCTTTTTCAAAGCCAATAAGTTTCTTCAGAGAAGTTAACTTTCATTTTTCCATCTGTGCATCATCTTGACCTGTTTTTTTACACAATTTTTTCACGTTAGTGCAATGCTTTCATCTTGACCACAAGTTCTCAAGCTGTGGTCTGAGAACTCCATTCAGGTGGACCAAGGGAGGGTCACGAGGACTCGAAACGTCAACTCTTCTTCTCCGCCGATGCTGCCAGACCTGCTGAGTTTTTCCAGGTAATTCTGTTTTTGTTAAGCTTATAAAGTTGGGTTTTTTTTATACATAAAGCGTTCTTATCTAAAGCACGTCACAACAATTACCGATGGTGGAAAGATCACCAAGTGGTCCACCAAGACCCTCAACAACTTTCAAGTGGCCTGTGAATAAAAACATATGACAAAAGCAATCAAGACTTCTCACTTTATTTTCACTTGCTTCCTGTAATATAGGAGAAGGGAAAAAGAATGAAAAACTGGGCTGGGGTGGGGGTGAGATAAGAGAGAATGATCCTTTTCTTGGCTGGGTGCCGAGGGTGGGCAGGGTGGGTGGGGAAGGTGAGGGTGGGGTCTGAAAATGATGCTGTGGGTAGCCCCCCCCACTAACTCCGAAACCAGCACTGAACACAATACCCTGTTTGAGGCTGAGCCTCAAGTTTACCATGGACCTCCTTGCCCTTGTCCTCTATTCATAAAACCCAAGATAGTTGCAGGGCTGGAGGCAGTTAGAGAGAGAGAGCAGCAACACCATAAGAACATAAATAGGAGCAGGAGGAGGCCATTCAGCCCTTCGAGCTCTCTCCACCACCCAATGAGATCAATGGAGGGATTTAAACAGGAGGATAAGAATTTGAGGTCTGTGGCATTATAGGGTCTGGGCTATTGAAGGCAGAGGCAATGGGTGAGCAGGGCTGAGGTACAGGAATGGTTGCGGCTCGTAGAGTTTAAGACGAATTGAGACTCTGCGGAGAGAGGAGGCGAATATCGGGAAAGGATTGGATTGGATCTTTGAAGTCCTCTCCGGTCAGAATACCTGCTGCCAGAGAGCTTATCCTGGGTAATGGGTAAGGTGAGAAAAACCTGTGCAACTGTACCTCAGCCAGAAGCCAATGATGCAGGGCGGGAATTAGATTGGTTACCGACTATGAAAGGTTTGGGGCGTGTACAGTTTGTGTGGGAGGTTTGATTGAATGTTTGTGTTAAAGCTCGCCCATGAACCAAGGCAGCCTGTCTCTAATTCCCAAAGTTACACCTTACCCAGCAGCTCAGCAACAGGAGAAAGCCATCCTTGGTGTCTTGATTTTTTTTTAAAATCCCATCTCTGCTCAGCCCCGTCTCTGTAAAACTGGATTTTAATCTAGGCCACCTTCGCTGATGATAATAAATGCCATTCTTGGCATGTGAATGAATTTGCATTATTATCTACGACTCTAGGTCCAAACTCCAAATCTTGATTCAAACTCTGTTTACTCTCTGGTCCCAGATACACCACAAATATCAGCCATGACTCAGAGGTCCCATTTCTGCCTCTCAAATTGTGGGTTCCAGTTCAGCCGGACAGACTTGGGCACAAAAGCTAGGCTTGCGTTCCCGGTGTCCAGAAGCGATCCTCCGCTGACAGAGCTAAGACAGGAAACTGAGCCCGCAGTCTCCGGTGGATGTAAAACGTCCCATGACACCATTTGGAAGAGCAGGGGAGTTCTCCCTGGCATCCTGGCCAATATTTATCCCTCAGTCAACATCGGAAAAGACACATTCCCTGCTCATGATCGCACTGTTGTTTGTGGGAGCTTGCTGTGTGCAAATTGGTTGCCCCGTTTCCGGCATGACATTCAGTGAGGACACGTCAAAAGTCAAAATACTGCGGATGCTGGAAATCTGAAACAAAAACAAAAAATGCTGGAAAAACTCCGGAGAAGAGTCATACGGACTGGAAACAGTTAACCCCGTCTTTCTGTCCACAGATGCTGTTGGATCTACTGAGCTTTTCCAGCAATTTTTGTTTTTGTTTTGCACTTCAAAAGACCTTCATTGGCTGTACTAGGGCTTTGAGACGTCTGGTGGGCGTGGTGCTATATAAAGGCACGACACCCTTTTATGAAACCAGTAGAGAATGGTGTGGGGGGTGAGGGGGTTGGTGGGGGGTGGTCTGCTCAGCAGAGGACCTGGAACCACTCAGCCAAATGCGAGAAATAACCTCCACAATCACCCGAACAAGAATCCAGAGTTGAGAGCTTTGGCACTATTGTTTATACAGTTACACTGCGGGCAACTTTCAGACAGATGCGCACACACACAGACACACACAGTCACACACACACAGACACAAAGACACACACAGACACACACACACACAGACACACACACAACACACAGACACACACACACAGACACACACAGTCACACACACAGACACACACACACACACAGACACACACACACACACACAGACACAAACACACAGACACACACAGTCACACACACAGATACACAGACACAGAAACACACACACACATACACACACACAGACACACACAGACACAGACACACAGTCATACACATACACACATACAGACACACACACACACACACACAGACACACACACACACAGTCACACACACACACACATACACACACACACATACATACACACACACACATACACACACACACGCACAGACACACACAAACGCAGACACACACAGACACACACACATACAGACACACACATGCACAGACACACAGACACACACATACAGACACACACACACAGACACACACACACACACACAGACACACATACAGACACACACACACACACATGCACAGACACAGTCACACACACACAGACACATACACACACACACATACACACACAGACACGCACAGACATACAGACACACACACACACACGCATAGACACACACACAGACACACACAAACACACAGACATGAGTCACACTGACTGAACTGAACACAAATGGGGCAGGAGCAGGGTTGGGATTGAGTGGAAGTGCAGAGAAATGCTGTGTACAAATGAACTATTTCCTGGGCTTACAGATCAGTTGGAATGGATGGGTCTTGTGTGCGTGTGTTTTTGGGGAGGGGGAGGAGGATCGTAAACCTTCCGGTGGGGGTGGGAGGGGGTGGGGGGGGGGGGGGGGGGCAGTGAGCACACACAATGTGCTGGGACAGAGAGCCCGCTGAATGCTGCAGCCCCTGCGCTGAGTTGCGGAGTGTCTGAAGACACACGGGCTGTTTGGAACCTGCCTTCTGTGACGGTCAAATTAGAACCGCTTCCCCTCCACCTCCTCCCAGTGTTTTCGTTAGAAACTCGCCTCTGACAAACTCCACAACCCAACGGTCAGGGCAGGTGGTGGGAGGGCAGAAGGGGAAGCCCTCGCTGGGGGGACAGGGGCCGGAGGACGGGGGCAGCAGCTGGATGGAGCTCTTTAAGTCCCAGACCGAGTACACGGTGCGAGGGGCAGACAGCTGCTTATCTTGTAGTCGTCTCAGTGGCAGCATGGAGATCAGAAAAGGTCAGTGTTACAGGCCAGGGCTGGTCAGTGCTGGTCAGTGTGACAGGGCTGGTCAGTGTGACAGGCCAGGGCTGGTCAGTGTGACAGGGCTGGTCAGTGTGACAGGCCAGGGCTGGTCAGTGTGACAGACCAGGGCTGGTCAGTGTGACAGGCCAGGGCTGGTCAGTGTGCCAGGCCAGGGCTGGTCAGTGTGACAGACCAGGGCTGGTCAGTGTGACAGACCAGGGCTGGTCAGTGCTGGTCAGTGTGACAGGCCAGGGCTGGTCAGTGTGACAGGGCAGGGCTGGTCAGTGTGACAGACCAGGGCTGGTCAGTGTGCCAGGACAGGGCTGGTCAGTGTGCCAGGCCAGGGCTGGTCAGTGTGACAGACCAGGGCTGGTCAGTGTGACAGACCAGGGCTGGTCAGTGCTGGTCAGTGTGCCAGGCCAGGGCTGGTCAGTGTGACAGACCAGGGCTGGTCAGTGCTGGTCAGTGTGACAGGCCAGGGCTGGTCAGTGTGACAGGGCAGGGCTGGTCAGTGTGACAGGCCAGGGCTGGTCAGTGTGACAGGCCAGGGCTGGTCAGTCTGACAGAGCTGGTCAGTGTGACAGGCAGGGCTGGTCAGTGTGACAGGCCAGGGCTGGTCAGTGTGACAGGGCTGGGCTGGTCAGGGCTGGTCAGTGTGACAGGGCTGGTCAGTGTGACAGGCAGGGCTGGTCAGTGTGACAGGCCAGGGCTGGTCAGTGTGACAGGGCTGGTCAGTGTGACAGGGCTGGTCAGACCAGGTCAGTCTGACAGGTCAGCCCAGGTCAGTCTGACAGGTCAGACCAGGTCAGTGTGACAGGTGAGACCAGGTGAGTGGGACAGGTCAGGGCTGGTCAGACCAGGTCAGAGTGACAGGGCAGGGCTGGTCAGTGTGACAGGGCTGGACAGTGTGACAGGACTGGTCAGTGTGAAAGGGCAGGTCAGTGTGACAGGGCTGGTCAGTGTGACAGGGCTGGTCAGTGTGACAGGGCAGGGCTGGTCAGTGTGACAGGCCAGGGCAGGTCAGTGTGACAGGCCAGGGCTGGTCAGTGTGACAGGCCAGGTCTGGTCAGTGTGACAGGGCTGGGCTGGTCAGGGCTGGTCAGTGTGACAGGGTCGGTCAGTGTGACAGGCAGGGCTGGTCAGTATGACAGGCCAGGGCTGGTCAGTGTGACAGGGCTGGGCTGGTCAGGGCTGGTCAGTGTGACAGGGCTGGGCTGGTCAGGGCTGGTCAGTGTGACAGGGCTGGTCAGTCTGACAGAGCTGGTCAGTGTGACAGGCAGGGCTGGTCAGTGTGACAGGCCAGGGCTGGTGAGTGTGACAGGGCTGGGCTGGTCAGGGCTGGTCAGTGTGACAGAGCTGGTGAGTGTGACAGGGCTGGTCAGACCAGGTCAGTCTGACAGGTCAGACCAGGTCAGTGTGACAGGTGAGACCAGGTGAGTGGGACAGGTCAGGGCTGGTCAGACCAGGTCAGAGTGACAGGGCTGGACAGTGTGACAGGACTGGTCAGTGTGAAAGGGCAGGTCAGTGTGACAGGGCTGGTCAGTGTGACAGGCAGGGCTGGTCAGTGTGACAGGCCAGGGCTGGTCAGTGTGACAGGGCTGGTCAGTGTGACAGGGCTGGTCAGACCAGGTCAGTCTGACAGGTCAGACCAGGTCAGTGTGACAGGTCAGAGCTGGTCAGTGTGACAGGGCTGGTCAGACCAGGTCAGTGTGACAGGTCAGGGCTGGTCAGTGTGACAGGGCTGGTCAGTGTGACAGGTCAGGGCTGGTCAGTGTGACAGGGCTGGTCAGACCAGGTGAGTGGGACAGGTCAGGGCTGGTCAGACCAGGTCAGAGTGACAGGGCAGGGCTGGTCAGTGTGACAGGGCTGGACAGTGTGACAGGACTGCTCAGTGTGACAGGGCTGGTCAGTGTGACAGGTCAGGACTGGTCAGTGTGACAGGACTGGTCAGTGTGAAAGGGCAGGTCAGTGTGACAGGGCTGGTCAGTGTGACAGGGCTGGTCAGACCAGGTCAGTGTGACAGGTCAGGGCTGGTCAGTGTGACAGGTCAGAGCAGGTCAGTGTGACAGGGCTGGTCAGACCAGGTCAGTGTGACAGGTCAGGGCTGGTCAGTGTGACACGGCTGGTCAGTGTGACAGGTCAGGGCTGGTCAGTGTGACAGGGCTGGTCAGACCAGGTCAGTGTGACAGGTCAGGGCTGGTCAGTGTGACAGGTCAGGGCTGGTCAGTGTGACAGGGCTGGTCAGACCAGGTCAGTGTGACAGGTCAAACCAGGTCAGTGTGACAGGTCAGACCAGGTCAGTGTGACAGGACTGGTCAGTGTGACAGGGCTGGTCAAACAGGTCAGTGTGACAGGTCAGACCAGGTCAGTGTGACAGGTCAGGGCTGGTCAGACCAGGTCAGTGTGACAGGTCAGACCAGGTCAGTGTGACAGGTCAGACCAGATCAGAGTGACCGGGCTTGTCAGACCAGGTCAGAGTGACAGGGCTTGTCAGACCAGGTCAGTGTGACAGGTCAGGGCTGGTCAGTGTGACAGGTCAGGGCTGGTCAGTGTGACAGGACTGGTCAGTGTGAAAGGGCAGGTCAGTGTCACAGGTCAGGTCAGTGTGACAGGGCTGGTCAGTGTGACAGGGTGGGTCAGTGTGACAGGGCAGGTCAGTGTGACAGGGCAGGGCTGGTCAGTGTGACAGGACTGGTCAACCAGGTCAGTGTGACAGGTCAGGGCTGGTCAGTGTGACAGGTCAGGGCTGGTCAGTGTGACAGAGCTGGTCAGACCAGGTCAGTGTGACAGGTCAGGGCTGGTCAGGGTGACAGGGCTGGTGAGACCAGGTCAGTGTGACAGGTCAGGGCTGGTCAGACCAGGTCAGTGTGATAGGGCAGGTCAGTGTGACAGGTCATGTCTGGTCAGTGTGACAGGGCTTGTCAGACCAGGTCAGTGTGCCAGGTCAGGGCTGGTCAGTGTGACAGGGCTGGTCAAACCAGGTCAGTGTGACAGGTCTGACCAGGTCAGAGTGACAGGGCTTGTCAGACCAGGTCAGAGTGACAGGGCTTGTCAGACCAGGTCAGTGTGACAGGTCAGGGCTGGTCAGTATGACAGGTCAGAGCTGGTCAGTGTTACAGGGTTGGTCAGTGTGACAGGGCAGGTCAGTGTGACAGGGCTGTTCAGTGTGACAGGGCTGGTCAGACCAGGTCAGTGTGAAAGGTCAGGACTGGTCAGTGTGACAGGTCAGGGCTGGTCAGTGTGACAAGGCTGGTCAGACCAGGTCAGTCTGACAGGTCAGACCAGGTCAGTGTGACAGGTCAGAGCTGGTCAGTGTGACAGGGCTGGTCAGACCAGGTCAGTGTGACAGGTCAGGGCTGGTCAGTGTGACAGGGCTGGTCAGTGTGACAGGTCAGGGCTGGTCAGTGTGACAGGGCTGGTCAGACCAGGTGAGTGGGACAGGTCAGGGCTGGTCAGACCAGGTCAGAGTGACAGGGCAGGGCTGGTCAGTGTGACAGGGCTGGACAGTGTGACAGGACTGGTCAGTGTGACAGGGCTGGTCAGTGTGACAGGTCAGGACTGCTCAGTGTGACAGGACTGGTCAGTGTGAAAGGGCAGGTCAGTGTGACAGGGCTGGTCAGTGTGACAGGGCTGGTCAGACCAGGTCAGTGTGACAGGTCAGGGCTGGTCAGTGTGACAGGTCAGAGCAGGTCAGTGTGACAGGGCTGGTCAGACCAGGTCAGTGTGACAGGTCAGGGCTGGTCAGTGTGACACGGCTGGTCAGTGTGACAGGTCAGGGCTGGTCAGTGTGACAGGGCTGGTCAGACCAGGTCAGTGTGACAGGTCAGGGCTGGTCAGTGTGACAGGTCAGGGCTGGTCAGTGTGACAGGGCTGGTCAGACCAGGTCAGTGTGACAGGTCAAACCAGGTCAGTGTGACAGGTCAGACCAGGTCAGTGTGACAGGACTGGTCAGTGTGACAGGGCTGGTCAAACAGGTCAGTGTGACAGGTCAGACCAGGTCAGTGTGACAGGTCAGGGCTGGTCAGACCAGGTCAGTGTGACAGGTCAGACCAGGTCAGTGTGACAGGTCAGACCAGATCAGAGTGACCGGGCTTGTCAGACCAGGTCAGAGTGACAGGGCTTGTCAGACCAGGTCAGTGTGACAGGTCAGGGCTGGTCAGTGTGACAGGTCAGGGCTGGTCAGTGTGACAGGACTGGTCAGTGTGAAAGGGCAGGTCAGTGTCACAGGTCAGGTCAGTGTGACAGGGCTGGTCAGTGTGACAGGGTGGGTCAGTGTGACAGGGCAGGTCAGTGTGACAGGGCAGGGCTGGTCAGTGTGACAGGACTGGTCAACCAGGTCAGTGTGACAGGTCAGGGCTGGTCAGTGTGACAGGTCAGGGCTGGTCAGTGTGACAGAGCTG
This sequence comes from Isurus oxyrinchus, assembly GCA_026770705.1. Taxonomy (NCBI): domain Eukaryota; kingdom Metazoa; phylum Chordata; class Chondrichthyes; order Lamniformes; family Lamnidae; genus Isurus; species Isurus oxyrinchus. Next base: position 117,087,844 of record JANJGN010000017.1, read on the forward strand.
GTCAGACCAGGTCAGTGTGACAGGTCAGGGCTGGTCAGGGTGACAGGGCTGGTGAGACCAGGTCAGTGTGACAGGTCAGGGCTGGTCAGACCAGGTCAGTGTGATAGGGCAGGTCAGTGTGACAGGTCATGTCTGGTCAGTGTGACAGGGCTTGTCAGACCAGGTCAGTGTGCCAGGTCAGGGCTGGTCAGTGTGACAGGGCTGGTCAAACCAGGTCAGTGTGACAGGTCTGACCAGGTCAGAGTGACAGGGCTTGTCAGACCAGGTCAGAGTGACAGGGCTTGTCAGACCAGGTCAGTGTGACAGGTCAGGGCTGGTCAGTATGACAGGTCAGAGCTGGTCAGTGTTACAGGGTTGGTCAGTGTGACAGGGCAGGTCAGTGTGACAGGGCTGTTCAGTGTGACAGGGCTGGTCAGACCAGGTCAGTGTGAAAGGTCAGGACTGGTCAGTGTGACAGGTCAGGGCTGGTCAGTGTGACAAGGCTGGTCAGACCAGGTCAGTCTGACAGGTCAGACCAGGTCAGTGTGACAGGTCAGAGCTGGTCAGTGTGACAGGGCTGGTCAGACCAGGTCAGTGTGACAGGTCAGGGCTGGTCAGTGTGACAGGGCTGGTCAGTGTGACAGGTCAGGGCTGGTCAGTGTGACAGGGCTGGTCAGACCAGGTGAGTGGGACAGGTCAGGGCTGGTCAGACCAGGTCAGAGTGACAGGGCAGGGCTGGTCAGTGTGACAGGGCTGGACAGTGTGACAGGACTGGTCAGTGTGACAGGGCTGGTCAGTGTGACAGGTCAGGACTGCTCAGTGTGACAGGACTGGTCAGTGTGAAAGGGCAGGTCAGTGTGACAGGGCTGGTCAGTGTGACAGGGCTGGTCAGACCAGGTCAGTGTGACAGGTCAGGGCTGGTCAGTGTGACAGGTCAGAGCAGGTCAGTGTGACAGGGCTGGTCAGACCAGGTCAGTGTGACAGGTCAGGGCTGGTCAGTGTGACAGGGCTGGTCAGTGTAACAGGTCAGGGCTGGTCAGTGTGACAGGGCTGGTCAGACCAGGTCAGTGTGACAGGTCAGGGCTGGTCAGTGTGACAGGTCAGGGCTGGTCAGTGTGACAGGGCTGGTCAGACCAGGTCAGTGTGACAGGTCAAACCAGGTCAGTGTGACAGGTCAGACAAGGTCAGTGTGACAGGACTGGTCAGTGTGACAGGGCTGGTCAAACAGGTCAGTGTGACAGGTCAGACCAGGTCAGTGTGACAGGTCAGGGCTGGTCAGACCAGGTCAGTGTGACAGGTCAGACCAGGTCAGTGTGACAGGTCAGACCAGGTCAGAGTGACAGGGCTTGTCAGACCAGGTCAGAGTGACAGGGCTTGTCAGACCAGGTCAGTGTGACAGGTCAGGGCTGGTCAGTGTGACAGGTCAGGGCTGGTCAGTGTGACAGGACTGGTCAGTGTGAAAGGGCAGGTCAGTGTCACAGGTCAGGTCAGTGTGACAGGGTGGGTCAGTGTGACAGGGCTGGTCAGTGTGACAGGGCAGGTCAGTGTGACAGGGCAGGGCTGGTCAGTGTGACAGGTCAGAACTGGTCAGTGTGACAGGACTGGTCAACCAGGTCAGTGTGACAGGTCAGGGCTGGTCAGTGTGACAGGTCAGGGCTGGGCAGTGTGACAGGGCTGGTCAGACCAGGTCAGTGTGACAGGTCAGGGCTGGTCAGACCAGGTCAGTGTGACAGGTCAGGACTGGTCAGTGTGACAGGTCAGGTCTGGTCAGTGTGACAAGGCTGGTCAGACCCGGTCAGTGTGACAGGTCAGGGCTGGTCAGTGTGACAGTTCAGGGCTGGTCAGTGTGACAGGGCTGGTCAGTGTGACAAGGCTGGTCAGACCAGGTCAGTGTGACAGGTCAGGGCTGGTCAGGGTGACAGGGCTGGTGAGACCAGGTCAGTGTGACAGGTCAGGGCTGGTCAGACCAGGTCAGTGTGATAGGGCAGGTCAGTGTGACAGGTCATGTCTGGTCAGTGTGACAGGGCTTGTCAGACCAGGTCAGTGTGCCAGGTCAGGGCTGGTCAGTGTGACAGGGCTGGTCAGACCAGGTCAGTGTGACAGGTCTGACCAGGTCAGAGTGACAGGGCTTGTCAGACCAGGTCAGAGTGACAGGGCTTGTCAGACCAGGTCAGTGTGACAGGTCAGGGCTGGACAGTATGACAGGTCAGGGCTGGTCAGTGTTACAGGGTTGGTCAGTGTGACAGGGCAGGTCAGTGTGACAGGGCTGTTCAGTGTGACAGGGCTGGTCAGACCAGGTCAGTGTGAAAGGTCAGGACTGGTCAGTGTGACATGTCAGGGTTGGTCAGTGTGACAAGGCTGGTCAGACCAGGTCAGTGTGACAGGTCAGGGCTGGTCAGTGTGACACGGCTGGTCAGACCAGGTCAGTGTGACAGGTCAGGGCTGGTCAGACCAGGTCAGTGTGACAGGTCAGACCAGGTCAGAGTGACAGGGCTTGTCAGACCAGGTCAGAGTGACAGGGCTTGTCAGGCCAGGTCAGTGTGACAGGTCAGGGCTGGTCAGTGTGACAGGTCAGGGCTGGTCAGTGTGACAGGACTGGTCAGTGTGAAAGGGCAGGTCAGTGTCACAGGTCAGGTCAGTGTGACAGGGCTGGTCAGTGTGACAGGGCTGGTCAGTGTGACAGGGCAGGTCAGTGTGACAGGGCAGGGCTGGTCAGTGTGACAGGACTGGTCAACCAGGTCAGTGTGACAGGTCAGGGCTGGTCAGTGTGACAGGTCAGGGCTGGTCAGTGTGACAGAGCTGGTCAGACCAGGTCAGTGTGACAGGTCAGGGCTGGTCAGGGTGACAGGGCTGGTGAGACCAGGTCAGTGTGACAGGTCAGGGCTGGTCAGACCAGGTCAGTGTGATAGGGCAGGTCAGTGTGACAGGTCATGTCTGGTCAGTGTGACAGGGTTTGTCAGACCAGGTCAGTGTGCCAGGTCAGGGCTGGTCAGTGTGACAGGGCTGGTCAAACCAGGTCAGTGTGACAGGTCTGACCAGGTCAGAGTGACAGGGCTTGTCAGACCAGGTCAGAGTGACAGGGCTTGTCAGACCAGGTCAGTGTGACAGGTCAGGGCTGGTCAGTATGACAGGTCAGGGCTGGTCAGTGTTACAGGGTTGGTCAGTGTGACAGGGCAGGTCAGTGTGACAGGGCTGTTCAGTGTGACAGGGCTGGTCAGACCAGGTCAGTGTGAAAGGTCAGGACTGGTCAGTGTGACAGGTCAGGGCTGGTCAGTGTGACAAGGCTGGTCAGACCAGGTCAGTGTGACAGGTCAGGGCTGGTCAGTGTGACACGGCTGGTCAGACCAGGTCAGTGTGACAGGTCAGGGCTGGTCAGACCAGGTCAGTGTGACAGGTCAGACCAGGTCAGTGTGACAGGTCAGACCAGGTCAGAGTGACAGGGCTTGTCAGACCAGGTCAGAGTGACAGGGCTTGTCAGGCCAGGTCAGGGTGACAGGTCAGGGCTGGTCAGTGTGACAGGTCAGGGCTGGTCAGTGTGACAGGACTGGTCAGTGTGAAAGGGCAGGTCAGTGTCACAGGTCAGGTCAGTGTGACAGGGCTGGTCAGTGTGACAGGGTGGGTCAGTGTGACAGGGCAGGTCAGTGTGACAGGGCAGGGCTGGTCAGTGTGACAGGACTGGTCAACCAGGTCAGTGTGACAGGTCAGGGCTGGTCAGTGTGACAGGTCAGGGCTGGTCAGTGTGACAGAGCTGGTCAGACCAGGTCAGTGTGACAGGTCAGGGCTGGTCAGTGTGAAAGGGCTGGTCAGACCAGGTCAGTGTGACAGGGCAGGTCAGTGTGACAGGGCAAGTCAGTGTGACAGGTCTGGTCAGTGTGACAGGTCTGGTCAGTGTGACAGGGTTGGTCAGTGTGACAGGGTTGGTCAGTGTGACAGGGCAGGTCAGAGTGACAGTGCTGGTCAGTGTGACAGGTCAGGGCTGGTCAGTGTGACAGAGCTGGTCAGTGTGACAGGGCTGGTCAGTGTGACAGGGTTGGTCAGACCAGGTCAGTGTGACAGGTCAGGGCTGGTCAGTGTGACAGGTCAGGCTGGTCAGTGTGACAGGGCTGGTCAGACCAGGTCAGTGTGACAGGTCAGGGCTGGTCAGACCAGGTCAGTGTGACAGGTCAGGGCTGGTCAGTGTGACAGGGCTGGTCAGACCAGGTCAGTGTGACAGGTCAGGGCTGGTCAGTGTGACAGGTCAGGGCTGGTCAGTGTGACAGGGCTGGTCAGACCAGTTCAGTGTGACAGGTCAGGGCTGGTCAGACCAGGTCAGTGTGACAGGTCAGGACTGGTCAGTGTGACAGGTCAGGGCTGGCCAGTGTGACAGGTCAGGGCTGGTCAGTGTGACAAGGATGGTCAGACCAGGTCAGTGTGACAGGTCAGGGCTGGTCAGTGTGACAGGGCTGGTCAGTGTGACAGGGCAGGTCAGTGTGACAGGGCTGTTCAGTGTGACAGGGCTGGTCAGACCAGGTCAGTGTGAAAGGTCAGGACTGGTCAGTGTGACAGGTCAGGGCTGGTCAGTGTGACAAGGCTGGTTAGACCAGGTCAGTGTGACAGGTCAGGGCTGGTCAGTGTGACCGGTCAGGGCTGGTCAGTGTGACAGGGCTGGTCTGACCAGGTCAGTGTGACAGGGCTGGTCAGACCAGGTCAGTGTGACAGGTCAGGGCTGGTCAGACCAGGTCAGTGTGACAGGGCAGGTCAGTGTGACATGTCATGGCTGGTCTGTGTGAAAGGTCAGGGCTGGTCAGTGTGACAGGGTTGGTCAGACCAGGTCAGTGTGACAGGTCAGGGCTGGTCAGTGTGACAGGTCAGGGCTGGTCAGTGTGACAGGGCTGGTCAGACCAGGTCAGTGTGACAGGTCAGGGCAGGTCAGTGTAACAGGTCAGACCAGGTCAGTGGGACAGGTCAGGTCAGTTTGACAGGGCTGGTCACTGCGACAGGACCGGTCAGACCTGGTCAGTGTGACAGGGCAGGTCAGTGTGACAGGGCAGGTCAGAGCTGGTCAGTGTGACAGGACTGGTCAAGGCTGGTCAGTGTGACGGGGCTGGTCAGACCAGGTCAGTGTGACAGGGCTGGTAAGTGTGAGAGGTCAGGTCAGTGTGACAGGGCTGGTCAGTGTGACAGGGCCGGTCAGACCTGGTCAGTGTGACAGGGCAGGTCCGTGTGACAGGGCAGGTCAGAGCTGGTCAGTGTGACAGGGCTGGTCAAGGCTGGTCAGTGTGATAGGCCAGGGCTCGTCAGACCAGGTCAGTGTGACAGGGCTGGTCAGCGCTGGTCAGTGTGACGGGGCTGGTCAGACCAGGTCAGTGTGACAGGGCTGGTAAGTGTGAGAGGTCAGGTCAGTGTGACAGGGCTGGTCAGGGCAGGTCAGTGTGACAGGGCAGGGCAGTGTGACAGGGCTGGTCAATGTGACAGGGCTGGTCAGTGTGACAGGGCTGGTCAGTGTGACAGATCAGGTCAGTGTGACAGGGCTGGTCAGGGCTGGTCAATGTGACAGGGCTGGTCAGTGTGACAGGGCTGGTCAGTGTGACAGATCAGGTCAATGTTTCAGGGAAGGTCAGTGTGATAGGGGTGGTCAGTGTTATAGGGAGGGTCAGTGTGACAGGGCAGGGCTGGTCAGTGTGAAATGGGCTGGTCAGACCAGGTCAGTGTGACAGGTCAGTACTGGTCAGTGTGACAGGGCTGGTCAGTGTGACAGGGCTGGTCAGACCAGGTCAGTGTGACAGGCCAGGGCTGGTAAGTGTGACAGGGATGGTCAGGGCTGTTCAGTGTGACAGGGCTGGTCAGGGCTGGTCAGTGTGACAGATCAGGTCACTGTGACAGATCAGGTCTGTGTGACCGGGCTGGTCAGTGTGACAGGGCTGGTCAGGGCTGGTCAGTGTGAGAGGGCTGGTCAGTGTTACAGGGCTGGTCAGTGTGAGAGGGCAGGTCAGTGTTACAGGGAAGGTCAGTGTGATAGGGCTGGTCAGTGTTATAGGGAGGGTCAGTGTGACAGGGCAGGGCTGGTCAGTGTGAAATGGGCTGGTCAGACCAGGTCAGTGTGACAGGTCAGTACTGGTCAGTGTGACAGGGCTGGTCAGTGTGACAGGTCAGTACTGGTCAGTGTGGCAGGGCTGGTCAGTGTGACAGGGTTGGTCAGTGTGAGAGGGCTGGTCAGTGTGACAGGTCAGGGCTGGTCAGTGTGACAGGGCTGGTCAGACCAGGTCAGTGTGACAGGTCAGGGCTGGTAAGTGTGACAGGGATGGTCAGGGCTGTTCAGTGTGACAGGGCTGGTCAGGGCTGGTCAGTGTGACAGGTCAGGGCTGCTCAGTGTGACCGGGCTGGTCAGTGTGACAGGGCTGGTCAGCTCTGGACAGTGTGACAGGGCTGGTCAGTGTGACAGGGCTGGTCAGTGTGAAATGGGCTGTTCAGGGTGACAAGGCTGGTCAGGGCTGGTCAGTGTGAAGGGCTGGTCAGTGTAACAGGGCTGGTCAGTGTGACAGGGCTGGTCAGTGTGACAGTGCTAATCAGTGTGACAGGGCTGGTCAGTGTGACAGGGATGGTCAGAGTGACAGGTCGGGTCAGTGTGACAGGGCTGGTCAGTGTAACAGGGCTGGTCAGTGTGACAGGGCTGGTCAGTGTGACAGGGCTTGTCAGTGTGACAGGTCAGGGCTGTTCTGTGTGACAGGGCTGGTCAGAGTGAGAGAGCTGGTCAGACCAGGTCTGTGTGACAGGTCAGTGCTGGTCAGTGTGACAGGTCAGGGCTGGTCAGTGTGACAGAGCTGGTCAGACCAGATCAGTGTGACAGGAGAGGGCTGTTCAGTGTGACAGGGCTGGTCAGACCAGGTCAGTGTGATTGGGCTGGAAATTGTGACAGGGCTGGTCAGTGTGACAGGTAAGGTCAGTGTGACAGGGCAGGTCATTGTGACAGGGTGGGTCAGTGTGACAGGGCAGGTCAGTGTGACAGGGCTGGTCAGTGTGACAGGGCAGGTCATTGTGACAGGGCTGGTCAGTCTGACAGGGCTGGTCAGTGTGACAGAGCTGGTCAGTGTGACAGGTCAGGGCTGGACAATGTGACAGGTCAGGTCAGTGTGACAGGGCAGGTCAGTGTGACAGGGCTGGTCAGTGTGACAGGGCAGGTCAGTGTGACAGGGCAGGTCAGTGTGACAGGGCTGGTCAGTGTGACATGTCAGGGTTGGTCAGTGTGACTGGGCTGGTCAGACCAGGTCAGTGTGACAGGTCAGGGCTGGTCAGACCAGGTCAGTGTGACTGGGCAGGTCAGTGTGACAGGTCAGGGTTGGTCAGTGTGACTGGCTGGTCAGACTAGGTCAGTGTGACAGGTCAGGGCTGGTCAGTGTGACAGGTCAGGGCTGGTCAGTGTGACAGGGCTGGTCAGACCAGGTCAGTGTGACAGGTCTGACCAGGTCAGAGTGACAGGGCTTGTCAGACCAGGTCAGAGTGACAGGGCTTGTCAGACCAGGTCAGTGTGACAGGTCAGGGCTGGACAGTATGACAGGTCAGGGCTGGTCAGTGTTACAGGGTTGGTCAGTGTGACAGGGCAGGTCAGTGTGACAGGGCTGTTCAGTGTGACAGGGCTGGTCAGACCAGGTCAGTGTGAAAGGTCAGGACTGGTCAGTGTGACATGTCAGGGTTGGTCAGTGTGACAAGGCTGGTCAGACCAGGTCAGTGTGACAGGTCAGGGCTGGTCAGTGTGACACGGCTGGTCAGACCAGGTCAGTGTGACAGGTCAGGGCTGGTCAGACCAGGTCAGTGTGACAGGTCAGACCAGGTCAGAGTGACAGGGCTTGTCAGACCAGGTCAGAGTGACAGGGCTTGTCAGGCCAGGTCAGTGTGACAGGTCAGGGCTGGTCAGTGTGACAGGTCAGGGCTGGTCAGTGTGACAGGACTGGTCAGTGTGAAAGGGCAGGTCAGTGTCACAGGTCAGGTCAGTGTGACAGGGCTGGTCAGTGTGACAGGGCTGGTCAGTGTGACAGGGCAGGTCAGTGTGACAGGGCAGGGCTGGTCAGTGTGACAGGACTGGTCAACCAGGTCAGTGTGACAGGTCAGGGCTGGTCAGTGTGACAGGTCAGGGCTGGTCAGTGTGACAGAGCTGGTCAGACCAGGTCAGTGTGACAGGTCAGGGCTGGTCAGGGTGACAGGGCTGGTGAGACCAGGTCAGTGTGACAGGTCAGGGCTGGTCAGACCAGGTCAGTGTGATAGGGCAGGTCAGTGTGACAGGTCATGTCTGGTCAGTGTGACAGGGTTTGTCAGACCAGGTCAGTGTGCCAGGTCAGGGCTGGTCAGTGTGACAGGGCTGGTCAAACCAGGTCAGTGTGACAGGTCTGACCAGGTCAGAGTGACAGGGCTTGTCAGACCAGGTCAGAGTGACAGGGCTTGTCAGACCAGGTCAGTGTGACAGGTCAGGGCTGGTCAGTATGACAGGTCAGGGCTGGTCAGTGTTACAGGGTTGGTCAGTGTGACAGGGCAGGTCAGTGTGACAGGGCTGTTCAGTGTGACAGGGCTGGTCAGACCAGGTCAGTGTGAAAGGTCAGGACTGGTCAGTGTGACAGGTCAGGGCTGGTCAGTGTGACAAGGCTGGTCAGACCAGGTCAGTGTGACAGGTCAGGGCTGGTCAGTGTGACACGGCTGGTCAGACCAGGTCAGTGTGACAGGTCAGGGCTGGTCAGACCAGGTCAGTGTGACAGGTCAGACCAGGTCAGTGTGACAGGTCAGACCAGGTCAGAGTGACAGGGCTTGTCAGACCAGGTCAGAGTGACAGGGCTTGTCAGGCCAGGTCAGGGTGACAGGTCAGGGCTGGTCAGTGTGACAGGTCAGGGCTGGTCAGTGTGACAGGACTGGTCAGTGTGAAAGGGCAGGTCAGTGTCACAGGTCAGGTCAGTGTGACAGGGCTGGTCAGTGTGACAGGGTGGGTCAGTGTGACAGGGCAGGTCAGTGTGACAGGGCAGGGCTGGTCAGTGTGACAGGACTGGTCAACCAGGTCAGTGTGACAGGTCAGGGCTGGTCAGTGTGACAGGTCAGGGCTGGTCAGTGTGACAGAGCTGGTCAGACCAGGTCAGTGTGACAGGTCAGGGCTGGTCAGTGTGAAAGGGCTGGTCAGACCAGGTCAGTGTGACAGGGCAGGTCAGTGTGACAGGGCAAGTCAGTGTGACAGGTCTGGTCAGTGTGACAGGTCTGGTCAGTGTGACAGGGTTGGTCAGTGTGACAGGGTTGGTCAGTGTGACAGGGCAGGTCAGAGTGACAGTGCTGGTCAGTGTGACAGGTCAGGGCTGGTCAGTGTGACAGAGCTGGTCAGTGTGACAGGGCTGGTCAGTGTGACAGGGTTGGTCAGACCAGGTCAGTGTGACAGGTCAGGGCTGGTCAGTGTGACAGGTCAGGGCTGGTCAGTGTGACAGGGCTGGTCAGACCAGGTCAGTGTGACAGGTCAGGGCTGGTCAGACCAGGTCAGTGTGACAGGTCAGGGCTGGTCAGTGTGACAGGGCTGGTCAGACCAGGTCAGTGTGACAGGTCAGGGCTGGTCAGTGTGACAGGTCAGGGCTGGTCAGTGTGACAGGGCTGGTCAGACCAGTTCAGTGTGACAGGTCAGGGCTGGTCAGACCAGGTCAGTGTGACAGGTCAGGACTGGTCAGTGTGACAGGTCAGGGCTGGCCAGTGTGACAGGTCAGGGCTGGTCAGTGTGACAAGGATGGTCAGACCAGGTCAGTGTGACAGGTCAGGGCTGGTCAGTGTGACAGGGCTGGTCAGTGTGACAAGGCTGGTCAGACCAGGTCAGTGTGACAGGTCAGGTCTGGTCAGGGTGACAGGTCAGGGCTGGTCAGTGTGACAGGGCTGGTCAGACCAGGTCAGTGTGACAGGTCAGGGCTGGTCAGACCAGGTCAGTGTGATAGGGCAGGTCAATGTGACAGGTCATGGCTGGTCAGTGTGACAGGTCAGGGCTGGTCAGTGTGACAGGGCTGGTCAGACCAGGTCAGTGTGACAGGGCTGGTCAGTGTGACAGGGCTGGTCAGACCAGGTCAGTGTGACAGGGCTGGTCAGTGTGACAGGGCTGGTCAGAACAGGTCAGTCTGACAGATCAGACCAGGTCAGTGTGACAGGTCAGGGCTGGTCAGACCAGGTCAGTGTGACAGGTCAGACCAGGTCAGAGTGACAGGGCTTGACAGACCAGGTCAGAGTGACAGGGCTTGTCAGACCAGGTCAGTGTGACAGGTAAGGGCTGGTCAGTGTTACAGGGCTGGTCAGTGTGACAGGGCAGGTCAGTGTGACAGGGCTGTTCAGTGTGACAGGGCTGGTCAGACCAGGTCAGTGTGAAAGGTCAGGACTGGTCAGTGTGACAGGTCAGGGCTGGTCAGTGTGACAAGGCTGGTTAGACCAGGTCAGTGTGACAGGTCAGGGCTGGTCAGTGTGACCGGTCAGGGCTGGTCAGTGTGACAGGGCTGGTCTGACCAGGTCAGTGTGACAGGGCTGGTCAGACCAGGTCAGTGTGACAGGTCAGGGCTGGTCAGACCAGGTCAGTGTGACAGGGCAGGTCAGTGTGACATGTCATGGCTGGTCTGTGTGAAAGGTCAGGGCTGGTCAGTGTGACAGGGTTGGTCAGACCAGGTCAGTGTGACAGGTCAGGGCTGGTCAGTGTGACAGGTCAGGGCTGGTCAGTGTGACAGGGCTGGTCAGACCAGGTCAGTGTGACAGGTCAGGGCAGGTCAGTGTAACAGGTCAGACCAGGTCAGTGGGACAGGTCAGGTCAGTTTGACAGGGCTGGTCACTGCGACAGGACCGGTCAGACCTGGTCAGTGTGACAGGGCAGGTCAGTGTGACAGGGCAGGTCAGAGCTGGTCAGTGTGACAGGACTGGTCAAGGCTGGTCAGTGTGACGGGGCTGGTCAGACCAGGTCAGTGTGACAGGGCTGGTAAGTGTGAGAGGTCAGGTCAGTGTGACAGGGCTGGTCAGTGTGACAGGGCCGGTCAGACCTGGTCAGTGTGACAGGGCAGGTCAGTGTGACAGGGCAGGTCAGAGCTGGTCAGTGTGACAGGGCTGGTCAAGGCTGGTCAGTGTGATAGGCCAGGGCTCGTCAGACCAGGTCAGTGTGACAGGGCTGGTCAGCGCTGGTCAGTGTGACGGGGCTGGTCAGACCAGGTCAGTGTGACAGGGCTGGTAAGTGTGAGAGGTCAGGTCAGTGTGACAGGGCTGGTCAGGGCAGGTCAGTGTGACAGGGCAGGGCAGTGTGACAGGGCTGGTCAATGTGACAGGGCTGGTCAGTGTGACAGGGCTGGTCAGTGTGACAGATCAGGTCAGTGTGACAGGGCTGGTCAGGGCTGGTCAATGTGACAGGGCTGGTCAGTGTGACAGGGCTGGTCAGTGTGACAGATCAGGTCAGTGTTTCAGGGAAGGTCAGTGTGATAGGGGTGGTCAGTGTTATAGGGAGGGTCAGTGTGACAGGGCAGGGCTGGTCAGTGTGAAATGGGCTGGTCAGACCAGGTCAGTGTGACAGGTCAGTACTGGTCAGTGTGACAGGGCTGGTCAGTGTGACAGGGCTGGTCAGACCAGGTCAGTGTGACAGGCCAGGGCTGGTAAGTGTGACAGGGATGGTCAGGGCTGTTCAGTGTGACAGGGCTGGTCAGGGCTGGTCAGTGTGACAGATCAGGTCACTGTGACAGATCAGGTCAGTGTGACCGGGCTGGTCAGTGTGACAGGGCTGGTCAGGGCTGGTCAGTGTGAGAGGGCTGGTCAGTGTTACAGGGCTGGTCAGTGTGAGAGGGCAGGTCAGTGTTACAGGGAAGGTCAGTGTGATAGGGCTGGTCAGTGTTATAGGGAGGGTCAGTGTGACAGGGCAGGGCTGGTCAGTGTGAAATGGGCTGGTCAGACCAGGTCAGTGTGACAGGTCAGTACTGGTCAGTGTGACAGGGCTGGTCAGTGTGACAGGTCAGTACTGGTCAGTGTGGCAGGGCTGGTCAGTGTGACAGGGTTGGTCAGTGTGAGAGGGCTGGTCAGTGTGACAGGTCAGGGCTGGTCAGTGTGACAGGGCTGGTCAGACCAGGTCAGTGTGACAGGTCAGGGCTGGTAAGTGTGACAGGGATGGTCAGGGCTGTTCAGTGTGACAGGGCTGGTCAGGGCTGGTCAGTGTGACAGGTCAGGGCTGCTCAGTGTGACCGGGCTGGTCAGTGTGACAGGGCTGGTCAGCTCTGGACAGTGTGACAGGGCTGGTCAGTGTGACAGGGCTGGTCAGTGTGAAATGGGCTGTTCAGGGTGACAAGGCTGGTAGGGCTGGTCAGTGTGAAGGGCTGGTCAGTGTAACAGGGCTGGTCAGTGTGACAGGGCTGGTCAGTGTGACAGTGCTAATCAGTGTGACAGGGCTGGTCAGTGTGACAGGGATGGTCAGTGTGACAGGGCAGGTCAGAGCTGGTCAGTGTGACAGGGCTGGTCAAGGCTGGTCAGTGTGATAGGCCAGGGCTCGTCAGACCAGGTCAGTGTGACAGGGCTGGTCAGCGCTGGTCAGTGTGACGGGCCTGGTCAGACCAGGTCAGTGTGACAGGGCTGGTAAGTGTGAGAGGTCAGGTCAGTGTGACAGGGCTGGTCAGGGCAGGTCAGTGTGACAGGGCAGGGCAGTGTGACAGGGCTGGTCAATGTGACAGGGCTGGTCAGTGTGACAGGGCTGGTCAGTGTGACAGATCAGGTCAGTGTGACAGGGCTGGTCAGGGCTGGTCAATGTGACAGGGCTGGTCAGTGTGACAGGGCTGGTCAGTGTGACAGATCAGGTCAGTGTTTCAGGGAAGGTCAGTGTGATAGGGGTGGTCAGTGTTATAGGGAGGGTCAGTGTGACAGGGCAGGGCTGGTCAGTGTGAAATGGGCTGGTCAGACCAGGTCAGTGTGACAGGTCAGTACTGGTCAGTGTGACAGGGCTGGTCAGTGTGACAGGGCTGGTCAGACCAGGTCAGTGTGACAGGCCAGGGCTGGTAAGTGTGACAGGGATGGTCAGGGCTGTTCAGTGTGACAGGGCTGGTCAGGGCTGGTCAGTGTGACAGATCAGGTCACTGTGACAGATCAGGTCAGTGTGACCGGGCTGGTCAGTGTGACAGGGCTGGTCAGGGCTGGTCAGTGTGAGAGGGCTGGTCAGTGTTACAGGGCTGGTCAGTGTGAGAGGGCAGGTCAGTGTTACAGGGAAGGTCAGTGTGATAGGGCTGGTCAGTGTTATAGGGAGGGTCAGTGTGACAGGGCAGGGCTGGTCAGTGTGAAATGGGCTGGTCAGACCAGGTCAGTGTGACAGGTCAGTACTGGTCAGTGTGACAGGGCTGGTCAGTGTGACAGGTCAGTACTGGTCAGTGTGGCAGGGCTGGTCAGTGTGACAGGGTTGGTCAGTGTGAGAGGGCTGGTCAGTGTGACAGGTCAGGGCTGGTCAGTGTGACAGGGCTGGTCAGACCAGGTCAGTGTGACAGGTCAGGGCTGGTAAGTGTGACAGGGATGGTCAGGGCTGTTCAGTGTGACAGGGCTGGTCAGGGCTGGTCAGTGTGACAGGTCAGGGCTGCTCAGTGTGACCGGGCTGGTCAGTGTGACAGGGCTGGTCAGCTCTGGACAGTGTGACAGGGCTGGTCAGTGTGACAGGGCTGGTCAGTGTGAAATGGGCTGTTCAGGGTGACAAGGCTGGTCAGGGCTGGTCAGTGTGAAGGGCTGGTCAGTGTAACAGGGCTGGTCAGTGTGACAGGGCTGGTCAGTGTGACAGTGCTAATCAGTGTGACAGGGCTGGTCAGTGTGACAGGGATGGTCAGAGTGACAGGTCGGGTCAGTGTGACAGGGCTGGTCAGTGTAACAGGGCTGGTCAGTGTGACAGGGCTGGTCAGTGTGACAGGGCTTGTCAGTGTGACAGGTCAGGGCTGTTCTGTGTGACAGGGCTGGTCAGTGTGAGAGAGCTGGTCAGACCAGGTCTGTGTGACAGGTCAGTGCTGGTCAGTGTGACAGGTCAGGGCTGGTCAGTGTGACAGAGCTGGTCAGACCAGATCAGTGTGACAGGAGAGGGCTGTTCAGTGTGACAGGGCTGGTCAGACCAGGTCAGTGTGATTGGGCTGGAAATTGTGACAGGGCTGGTCAGTGTGACAGGTAAGGTCAGTGTGACAGGGCAGGTTATTGTGACAGGGTGGGTCAGTGTGACAGGGCAGGTCAGTGTGACAGGGCTGGTCAGTGTGACAGGGCAGGTCATTGTGACAGGGCTGGTCAGTCTGACAGGGCTGGTCAGTGTGACAGAGCTGGTCAGTGTGACAGGTCAGGGCTGGACAATGTGACAGGTCAGGTCAGTGTGACAGGGCAGGTCAGTGTGACAGGGCTGGTCAGTGTGACAGGGCAGGTCAGTGTGACAGGGCAGGTCAGTGTGACAGGGCTGGTCAGTGTGACATGTCAGGGTTGGTCAGTGTGACTGGGCTGGTCAGACCAGGTCAGTGTGACAGGTCAGGGCTGGTCAGACCAGGTCAGTGTGACTGGGCAGGTCAGTGTGACAGGTCAGGGTTGGTCAGTGTGACTGGCTGGTCAGACTAGGTCAGTGTGACAGGTCAGGGCTGGTCAGTGTGACAGGTCAGGGCTGGTCAGTGTGACAGATCAGGGCTGGTCAGTGTGACAGGTCAGGTCTGGTCAGACCAGCTCAGTGTCACAGGGTAGGGCTGATCAGTGTGACAGGGCTTGTCAGTGTGACAGGGCTGGTCAGTGTGACAGGGCAGGTCAGTGTGACAGGGCAGGTCAGTGTGACAGGGCAGGTCAGACCAGGTCAGTGTGACAGGCCTGGTCAGTGCGACAGGGCTGGTCAGTGTTACATGGCAGGTCAGAGTGACAGGGCTGGTCAGTGTGACAGTGTTGGGCTGGTCAGTGTGACAGGGCTGGTCAGTGTGACAGGGCTGGTCAGTGTGACATGTCAGGGTTGGTCAGTGTGACTGGCTGGTCAGACTAGGGCAGTGTGACAGGTCAGGGCTGGTCAGTGTGACAGGTCAGGGCTGGTCAGTGTGACAGATCAGGGCTGGTCAGTGTGACAGGTCAGGTCTGGTCAGACCAGCTCAGTGTCACAGGGTAGGGCTGGTCAGTGTGACAGGGCTTGTCAGTGTGACAGGGCTGGTCAGTGTGACAGGGCAGGTCAGTGTGACAGGGCAGGTCAGTGTGACAGGGCAGGTCAGACCAGGTCAGTGTGACAGGCCTGGTCAGTGCGACAGGGCTGGTCAGTGTTACATGGCAGGTCAGAGTAACAGGGCTGGTCAGTGTGACAGTGTTGGGCTGGTCAGTGTGACAGGGCTGGTCAGTGTGACAGGGCTGGTCCGTGTGACAGGGCAGGTCAGTGTGACAGATCAGGTCAGTGTGACAGGGCAGGTCAGTGTGACAGGGCTGATCAGGGCTGGTCAGTGTGAGAGGGCTGGTCAGTGTTACAGGGAAGGTCAGTGTGAGAGGGCAGGTCAGTGTTACAGGGAAGGTCAGTGTGATAGGGCTGGTCAGTGTTATAGGGAGGGTCAGTGTGACAGGGCAGGGCTGGTCAGTGTGAAATGGGCTGGTCAGACCAGGTCAGTGTGACAGGTCAGTACTGGTCAGTGTGACAGGGCTGGTCAGTGTGACAGGTCAGTACTGGTCAGTGTGGCAGGGCTGGTCAGTGTGACAGGGCTGGTCAGTGTGAGAGGGCTGGTCAGTGTGACAGGGATGGTCAGTGTGACAGGGCTGGTCAGTGTGGCAGGGCTGGTCAGTGTGACAGGGCTGGTCAGTGTGACAGGGCTGGACAATGTGACAGGTCAGGGCTGGTCAGTGTGACAGGTCAGGGCTGGTCAGTGTGACAGGGCTGGTCAGACCAGGTCAGTGTGACAGGTCAGGGCGGGTAAGTGTGGCAGGGATGGTCAGGGCTGTTCAGTGTGATTGGGCTGGTCAGGGCTGGTCAGTGTGACAGATCAGGTCACTGTGACAGATCAGGTCAGTGTGACCGGGCTGGTCAGTGTGACAGGGCTGGTCAGGGCTGGTCAGCGTGACAGGGCTGGTCAGTGTTACAGGGAAGGTCAGTGTGAGAGGGCAGGTCAGTGTTACAGGGAAGGTCAGTGTGAGAGGGCAGGTCAGTGTTGCAGGGAAGGTCAGTGTGATAGGGCTGGTCAGTGTTATAGGGAGGGTCAGTGTGACAGGGCAGGGCTGGTCAGTGTGAAATGGGCTGGTCAGACCAGGTCAGTGTGACAGGTCAGTACTGGTCAGTGTGACAGGGCTGGTGAGTGTGACAGGTCAGTACTGGTCAGTGTGGCAGGGCTGGTCAGTGTGACAGGGCTGGTCAGTGTGAGAGGGCTGGTAAGTGTGACAGGTCAGGGCTGGTCAGTGTGACAGAGCTGGTCAGACCAGGTCAGTGTGACAGGTCAGGGCTGGTAAGTGTGACAGGGATGGTCAGGGCTGTTCAGTGTGACAGGGCTGGTCAGGGCTGGTCAGTGTGACAGGTCAGGGCTGCTCAGTGTGACCGTGCTTGTCAGTGTGACAGGGCTGGTCAGCTCTGGACAGTGTGACAGGGCTGGTCAGTGTGACAGGGCAGGTCAGTGTGACAGGGCAGGTCAGTGTGAAATGGGCTGCTCAGGGTGACAAGGCTGGTCAGGGCTGGTCAGTGTGAAGGGCAGGTCAGTGTGACAGGGCTGGTCAGTGTGACAGGGCTGGTCAGTGTGACAGGGTTGGTCAGTGTAACAGGGCTGGTCAGTGTGACAGGGCTGGTCAGTGTGACAGGTCAGGGCTGATCTGTGTGACAGGACGGGTCAGACCAGGACAGTGTGACAGGTCAGGGCTGGTCATTGTGACAGGGTGGGTCAGTGTGACAGGGCAGGTCAGTGTGACAGGGCTGGTCAGTGTGACAGAGCAGGTCATTGAGACAGAGCTGGTCAGTCTGACAGGGCTGGTCAGTGTGACAGAGCTGGTCAGTGTGACAGGTCAGGGCTGGACAGTGTGACAGGTCAGGTCAGTGTGACAGGGCAGGTCAGTGTGACAGGGCTGGTCAGTGTGAAAGGGCAGGTCAGTGTGACAGGGCAGGTCAGTGTGACAGGGCTGGTCAGTGTGACTGGGCTGGTCAGACCAGGTCAGTGTGACAGGTCAGGGCTGGTCAGACCAGGTCAGTGTGACTGGGCAGTTCAGTGTGACAGGTCAGGGTTGGTCGGTGTGACTGGGCTGGTCAGACCAGGTCAGTGTGACAGGTCAGGGCTGGTCAGTGTGACAGGTCAGGGCTGGTCAGTGTGACAGATCAGGGCTGGTCAGTGTGACAGGTCAGGTCTGGTCAGACCAGCTCAGTGTCACAGGGTAGGGCTGGTCAGTCTGACAGGGCTTGTCAGTGTGACAGGGCTGGTCAGTGTGACAGGGCTGGTCAGTGTGACAGGGCAGGTCAGTGTGACAGGGCAGGTCAGACCAGGTCAGTGTGACAGGCCTGGTCAGTGTGACAGGGCTGGTCAGTGTTACATGGCAGGTCAGAGTGACAGGGCTGGTCAGTGTGACAGTGTTGGGCTGGTCAGTGTGACAGGGCTGGTCAGTGTGACAGGGCTGGTCCGTGTGACAGGGCAGGGCAGTGTGACAGGGCAGGTCCGTGTGACAGGGCAGGGCAGTGTGACAGGGCCGGTCAGTGTGAAAGGGCAGGTCAGTGTGACAGGGCTGGTCAGTGTGGCAGGGCAGGTCAGTGTGACAGGGCTGGTCAGTTTGATAGTGGAGGTCAGTGTGACAGGGCAGGTCAGTGTGACAGGGCTGGTCAGTGTGGCAGGGCAGGTCAGTGTGACAGGGCTGGTCAGTTTGACAGGACTGGTCATTTTGACAGAGCTGGACAGTGTGACAGGGCAGGTCAGTGTGACAGGTCAGGTCAGTGTGACAGGGCTGGTCAGTGTGGCATGTGTAGTCAGTGTGACAGGGCAGGTCAGTGTGACAGGGCTGGTCAGTGTGGCAGGGCAGGTCAGGGCTGGTCAGTGTGACAGGGCTGGTCAGTGTGGCATGTGTGGTCAGTGTGACTGGTCAGGTCAGTGTGACAGGGCAGGTCAGTGTGTCAGGGCAGGTCAGTGTGACAGGGCAGGTCAGTGTGACAATGCAGGTCAGTGTGACAGGGCTGGTCAGTGTGACAGGGCTGGTCAGTGTGACAGGACTGGTCAGTGTGACAGGGCTGGTCAGTGTGACAGGGCAGGTCAGTGTGACAGGTCAGGGCTGGACAGTTTGACAGGTCAGGTCAATGTGATAGGGCAGGTCAGTGTGGCAGGGCTGGTCAGTGTGACAGGCCAGGGCTGTCAGTGTGACAGGGCTGGTCAGGGCAGGTCAGTGTGACAGGGCTGGTCAGTGTGACAGGGCTGGTCAGGGCTGGTCAGTGTGACAGGGCTGGTCAGTGTGACAGGGCTGGTCAGGGCAGGTCAGTGTGACAGGGCTGGTCAGGGCTGGTCAGTGTGACAGGTCTGGTCAGTGTGACAGGGCTGCTCAGTGTGACAGGGCTGGTCAGACCAGGTCAGTGTGATAGGGCTGGTCAGGGCTGGTCAGCGTGACAGGGCTGGGGCTGGTCAGTGTGACAGGGTTGGTCAGGGCTTGTCAGTGTGACAGGGCTGTGCTGGTCAGTGTGACAGGGCAGGTCAGTGTGACAGGGCTGGTCATTGTGACAGGGCTGGTCATTGTGACAGGGCAGGGCTGGTCAGTGTGACAGGGCTGGTCAGTGTGACAGGGCAGGTCAGTGTGACAGGGCTGGTCAGTGTGACAGGGCAGGTCAGTGTGACAGGGCATGTCAGTGTGACA
Organism: Isurus oxyrinchus; assembly: GCA_026770705.1. Taxonomy (NCBI): domain Eukaryota; kingdom Metazoa; phylum Chordata; class Chondrichthyes; order Lamniformes; family Lamnidae; genus Isurus; species Isurus oxyrinchus. The sequence goes on from JANJGN010000017.1 coordinate 117,106,576, forward strand.
GGGCAGGTCAGTGTGTCAGGGCAGGTCAGTGTGACAGGGCAGGTCAGTGTGACAGGGCAGGTCAGTGTGACAGGGCTGGTCAGTGTGACAGGGCAGGTCAGTGTGGCAGGGCTGGTCAGTGTGACAGGGCTGCTCAGTCTGACAGTTCAGGTCAGTGTGACAGGGCAGGTCACTGTGACAGGGCTGGTCAGTGTGACAGGTCAGGGCTGTTTAGTGTGACAGGGCTGGTCAGACCAGTTCAGTGTGACAGGTCAGTACTGGTCAGTGTGACAGGGCTGGTCAGTGTGACAGGTCAGTACTGGTCAGTGTGGCAGGGCTGGTCAGTGTGACAGGGCTGGTCAGTGTGAGAGGGCTGGTCAGTGTGACAGGGATGGTCAGTGTGACAGGGCTGGTCAGTGTGGCAGGGCTGGTCAGTGTGACAGGGCTGGTCAGTGTGACAGGGCTGGACAATGTGACAGGTCAGGGCTGGTCAGTGTGACAGGTCAGGGCTGGTCAGTGTGACAGGGCTGGTCAGACCAGGTCAGTGTGACAGGTCAGGGCGGGTAAGTGTGGCAGGGATGGTCAGGGCTGTTCAGTGTGATTGGGCTGGTCAGGGCTGGTCAGTGTGACAGATCAGGTCACTGTGACAGATCAGGTCAGTGTGACCGGGCTGGTCAGTGTGACAGGGCTGGTCAGGGCTGGTCAGCGTGACAGGGCTGGTCAGTGTTACAGGGAAGGTCAGTGTGAGAGGGCAGGTCAGTGTTACAGGGAAGGTCAGTGTGAGAGGGCAGGTCAGTGTTGCAGGGAAGGTCAGTGTGATAGGGCTGGTCAGTGTTATAGGGAGGGTCAGTGTGACAGGGCAGGGCTGGTCAGTGTGAAATGGGCTGGTCAGACCAGGTCAGTGTGACAGGTCAGTACTGGTCAGTGTGACAGGGCTGGTGAGTGTGACAGGTCAGTACTGGTCAGTGTGGCAGGGCTGGTCAGTGTGACAGGGCTGGTCAGTGTGAGAGGGCTGGTAAGTGTGACAGGTCAGGGCTGGTCAGTGTGACAGAGCTGGTCAGACCAGGTCAGTGTGACAGGTCAGGGCTGGTAAGTGTGACAGGGATGGTCAGGGCTGTTCAGTGTGACAGGGCTGGTCAGGGCTGGTCAGTGTGACAGGTCAGGGCTGCTCAGTGTGACCGTGCTTGTCAGTGTGACAGGGCTGGTCAGCTCTGGACAGTGTGACAGGGCTGGTCAGTGTGACAGGGCAGGTCAGTGTGACAGGGCAGGTCAGTGTGAAATGGGCTGCTCAGGGTGACAAGGCTGGTCAGGGCTGGTCAGTGTGAAGGGCAGGTCAGTGTGACAGGGCTGGTCAGTGTGACAGGGCTGGTCAGTGTGACAGGGTTGGTCAGTGTAACAGGGCTGGTCAGTGTGACAGGGCTGGTCAGTGTGACAGGTCAGGGCTGATCTGTGTGACAGGACGGGTCAGACCAGGACAGTGTGACAGGTCAGGGCTGGTCATTGTGACAGGGTGGGTCAGTGTGACAGGGCAGGTCAGTGTGACAGGGCTGGTCAGTGTGACAGAGCAGGTCATTGAGACAGAGCTGGTCAGTCTGACAGGGCTGGTCAGTGTGACAGAGCTGGTCAGTGTGACAGGTCAGGGCTGGACAGTGTGACAGGTCAGGTCAGTGTGACAGGGCAGGTCAGTGTGACAGGGCTGGTCAGTGTGAAAGGGCAGGTCAGTGTGACAGGGCAGGTCAGTGTGACAGGGCTGGTCAGTGTGACTGGGCTGGTCAGACCAGGTCAGTGTGACAGGTCAGGGCTGGTCAGACCAGGTCAGTGTGACTGGGCAGTTCAGTGTGACAGGTCAGGGTTGGTCGGTGTGACTGGGCTGGTCAGACCAGGTCAGTGTGACAGGTCAGGGCTGGTCAGTGTGACAGGTCAGGGCTGGTCAGTGTGACAGATCAGGGCTGGTCAGTGTGACAGGTCAGGTCTGGTCAGACCAGCTCAGTGTCACAGGGTAGGGCTGGTCAGTCTGACAGGGCTTGTCAGTGTGACAGGGCTGGTCAGTGTGACAGGGCTGGTCAGTGTGACAGGGCAGGTCAGTGTGACAGGGCAGGTCAGACCAGGTCAGTGTGACAGGCCTGGTCAGTGTGACAGGGCTGGTCAGTGTTACATGGCAGGTCAGAGTGACAGGGCTGGTCAGTGTGACAGTGTTGGGCTGGTCAGTGTGACAGGGCTGGTCAGTGTGACAGGGCTGGTCCGTGTGACAGGGCAGGGCAGTGTGACAGGGCAGGTCCGTGTGACAGGGCAGGGCAGTGTGACAGGGCCGGTCAGTGTGAAAGGGCAGGTCAGTGTGACAGGGCTGGTCAGTGTGGCAGGGCAGGTCAGTGTGACAGGGCTGGTCAGTTTGATAGTGGAGGTCAGTGTGACAGGGCAGGTCAGTGTGACAGGGCTGGTCAGTGTGGCAGGGCAGGTCAGTGTGACAGGGCTGGTCAGTTTGACAGGACTGGTCATTTTGACAGAGCTGGACAGTGTGACAGGGCAGGTCAGTGTGACAGGTCAGGTCAGTGTGACAGGGCTGGTCAGTGTGGCATGTGTAGTCAGTGTGACAGGGCAGGTCAGTGTGACAGGGCTGGTCAGTGTGGCAGGGCAGGTCAGGGCTGGTCAGTGTGACAGGGCTGGTCAGTGTGGCATGTGTGGTCAGTGTGACTGGTCAGGTCAGTGTGACAGGGCAGGTCAGTGTGTCAGGGCAGGTCAGTGTGACAGGGCAGGTCAGTGTGACAATGCAGGTCAGTGTGACAGGGCTGGTCAGTGTGACAGGGCTGGTCAGTGTGACAGGACTGGTCAGTGTGACAGGGCTGGTCAGTGTGACAGGGCAGGTCAGTGTGACAGGTCAGGGCTGGACAGTTTGACAGGTCAGGTCAATGTGATAGGGCAGGTCAGTGTGGCAGGGCTGGTCAGTGTGACAGGCCAGGGCTGTCAGTGTGACAGGGCTGGTCAGGGCAGGTCAGTGTGACAGGGCTGGTCAGTGTGACAGGGCTGGTCAGGGCTGGTCAGTGTGACAGGGCTGGTCAGTGTGACAGGGCTGGTCAGGGCAGGTCAGTGTGACAGGGCTGGTCAGGGCTGGTCAGTGTGACAGGTCTGGTCAGTGTGACAGGGCTGCTCAGTGTGACAGGGCTGGTCAGACCAGGTCAGTGTGATAGGGCTGGTCAGGGCTGGTCAGCGTGACAGGGCTGGGGCTGGTCAGTGTGACAGGGTTGGTCAGGGCTTGTCAGTGTGACAGGGCTGTGCTGGTCAGTGTGACAGGGCAGGTCAGTGTGACAGGGCTGGTCATTGTGACAGGGCTGGTCATTGTGACAGGGCAGGGCTGGTCAGTGTGACAGGGCTGGTCAGTGTGACAGGGCAGGTCAGTGTGACAGGGCTGGTCAGTGTGACAGGGCAGGTCAGTGTGACAGGGCATGTCAGTGTGACAGGGCAGGTCAGTGTGTCAGGGCAGGTCAGTGTGACAGGGCAGGTCAGTGTGACAGGGCAGGTCAGTGTGACAGGGCTGGTCAGTGTGACAGGGCAGGTCAGTGTGGCAGGGCTGGTCAGTGTGACAGGGCTGCTCAGTCTGACAGTTCAGGTCAGTGTGACAGGGCAGGTCACTGTGACAGGGCTGGTCAGTGTGACAGGTCAGGGCTGTTTAGTGTGACAGGGCTGGTCAGACCAGTTCAGTGTGACAGGTCAGGGCTGGTCAGTGTGACAGGGCTGGTCAGTGTGACAGAGCTGGTCAGACCAGGTCAGTGTGACAGGTCACTGCTGGTCAGTGTGACAGATTCGGGCTGGTCAGTGTGACAGAGCTGGTCAGACCAGGTCAGTATGAGAGGTCAGGGCTGTTCAGTGTGACAGGGCTGTTCAGACGAGGTCAGTGTGACAGGTCAGTGCTGGTCAGTGTGACAGGTCAGGGCTGGTCAGTGTGACAGGGCTGGTCAGACCAGGTCAGTGTGACAGGTCAGGGCAGGTCAGTGTGACAGGTCAGTGCTGGTCAGTGTGACAGGTCAGGGCTGGTCAGTGTGACAGGGCAGGTCAGTGTGACAGGGCTGGTCAGTTTGATAGTGCAGGTCAGTGTGACAGGGCAGGTCAGTGTGACAGGGCTGGTCAGTGTGGCAGGGCAGGTCAGTGTGACAGGGCTGGTCAGTTTGACAGGACTGGTCATTTTGACAGAGCTGGACAGTGTGACAGGGCAGGTCAGTGTGACAGGTCAGGTCAGTGTGACAGGGCTGGTCAGTGTGGCATGTGTAGTCAGTGTGACAGGGCAGGTCAGTGTGACAGGGCTGGTCAGTGTGGCAGGGCAGGTCAGGGCTGGTCAGTGTGACAGGGCTGGTCAGTGTGGCATGTGTGGTCAGTGTGACTGGTCAGGTCAGTGTGACAGGGCAGGTCAGTGTGTCAGGGCAGGTCAGTGTGACAGGGCAGGTCAGTGTGACAATGCAGGTCAGTGTGACAGGGCTGGTCAGTGTGACAGGGCTGGTCAGTGTGACAGGACTGGTCAGTGTGACAGGGCTGGTCAGTGTGACAGGGCAGGTCAGTGTGACAGGTCAGGGCTGGACAGTTTGACAGGTCAGGTCAATGTGATAGGGCAGGTCAGTGTGGCAGGGCTGGTCAGTGTGACAGGCCAGGGCTGTCAGTGTGACAGGGCTGGTCAGGGCAGGTCAGTGTGACAGGGCTGGTCAGTGTGACAGGGCTGGTCAGGGCTGGTCAGTGTGACAGGGCTGCTCAGTGTGACAGGGCTGGTCAGGGCAGGTCAGTGTGACAGGGCTGGTCAGGGCTGGTCAGTGTGACAGGTCTGGTCAGTGTGACAGGGCTGCTCAGTGTGACAGGGCTGGTCAGACCAGGTCAGTGTGATAGGGCTGGTCAGGGCTGGTCAGCGTGACAGGGCTGGGGCTGGTCAGTGTGACAGGGTTGGTCAGGGCTTGTCAGTGTGACAGGGCTGTGCTGGTCAGTGTGACAGGGCAGGTCAGTGTGACAGGGCTGGTCATTGTGACAGGGCAGGGCTGGTCAGTGTGACAGGGCTGGTCAGTGTGACAGGGCAGGTCAGTCTGACAGGGCTGGTCAGTGTGACAGGGCAGGTCAGTGTGACAGGGCATGTCAGTGTGACAGGGCAGGTCAGTGTGTCAGGGCAGGTCAGTGTGACAGGGCAGGTCAGTGTGACAGGGCAGGTCAGTGTGACAGGGCTGGTCAGTGTGACAGGGCAGGTCAGTGTGGCAGGGCTGGTCAGTGTGACAGGGCTGCTCAGTCTGACAGTTCAGGTCAGTGTGACAGGGCAGGTCACTGTGACAGGGCTGGTCAGTGTGACAGGTCAGGGCTGTTTAGTGTGACAGGGCTGGTCAGACCAGTTCAGTGTGACAGGTCAGGGCTGGTCAGTGTGACAGGGCTGGTCAGTGTGACAGAGCTGGTCAGACCAGGTCAGTGTGACAGGTCACTGCTGGTCAGTGTGACAGATTCGGGCTGGTCAGTGTGACAGAGCTGGTCAGACCAGGTCAGTATGAGAGGTCAGGGCTGTTCAGTGTGACAGGGCTGTTCAGACGAGGTCAGTGTGACAGGTCAGTGCTGGTCAGTGTGACAGGTCAGGGCTGGTCAGTGTGACAGGGCTGGTCAGACCAGGTCAGTGTGACAGGTCAGGGCAGGTCAGTGTGACAGGTCAGTGCTGGTCAGTGTGACAGGTCAGGGCTGGTCAGTGTGACAGGGCTGGTCAGACCAGGTCAGTGTGACAGGTCAGGGCTGGTCAGTGTGTCAGGTCAGGGCTGGTAAGACCAGGTCAGTGTGACATGGCAGGTCATTGTGACAGGGTGGTTCAGCGTGACAGGGCAGGTCAGTGTGACAGGGCTGGTCCGTGTGACAGGGCTGGTCAGTGTGACAGGGCTGGTCAGTCTTGCAGGGCAGGTCAGTGTGACAGGGCTGGTCAGTGTGACAGGGCAGGTCAGTGTGACAGGGCATGTTAGGTCATTGTGACAGGGCTGGTCAGTGTGACAGGGCTGGTCAGTGTGACAGGGCTGGTCAGTGTGACAGGGCATGTCAGTGTGACAGGGCAGGTCAGTGTGACAGGGCTGGTCAGTGTGACAGGGCTGGTCAGTCTGACAGGGCAGGTCAGTGTGACAGAGCTGGTCAGTGTGACAGGGCAGGTCAGTGTGACAGGTCAGGGCTGGACAGTGTGACAGGTCAGGTCAGTGTGACAGGGCAGGTCAGTGTGACGGCGCAGGTCAGTGTGGCAGGGCTGGTCAGTGTGACAGGCCAGGACTGGTCAGTGTGAAGGGGCTGGTCAGTGTGACAGGGCTGGTCATGGCTGGTCAGTGTGACAGGTCTGGTCAGTGTGACAGGGCTGGTCAGTGTGATAGGTCAGACCAGGTCAGTTTGACAGCTCAGGTCTGGGTTGCCCAGGTCAATGTGACAGGGCTGGTCAGGGCTGGTCAGTGTGACAGGGCTGGTCAGGGCTTGTCAGTGTGACAGGGCTGTGCTGGTCTGTGTGACATTGCTGGTCAGTGTGACAGGGCTGGTCAGTGTGACAGGGCTGGTAAGTGTGACAGGGCTGGTCAGACCAGGTTACTGTGACAGGGCTGGTCAGTGTGACAGGGCTTGTCAGTGTGACAGGGCTGGTCAGTGTGAAAGGGCAAGGCTGGTCAGTGTGACAGGACAGGTCAGTGTGACAGGGCTGTGCTGGTCAGTGTGACAGGGCTGGTCAGTGTTACAGGGCAGGTCAGTGTGACAGGGCAGGTCAGTGTGACAGGGCAGGGATGTTCAGTGTGACATGGCTGGTCAGTGTGACAGGGCAGGTCAGTGTGACAGGGCAGGTCAGTGTGACATGGCTGGTCAGTGTGACAGCGCTGGTCAGTGTGACAGGGCTGGTCAGTGTGACAGGGCAGGTCAGGTCTGGTCAGTGTGACAGGGCTGTGCTGGTCAGTGTGACATTGCTGGTCAGTGTGACACGGCTGGTCAGTGTGACTGGGCTGGTCATTGTGACAGGGGAGGGTTGGTCAGTGTGACAGGGCAGGTCAGTGTGACAGGACTGGTCAGTGTGACAGGGCAGGTCAGACCAGGTCAGTGGGATAGGGCTGGTCAGTGTGACAGGGCTGGTCAGTGTTACATGGCAGTTCAGTCTGACAGGGCTGGTCAGTGTGACAGGCAGGGCTGGTCAGTGTGACAGGGCTGGTCAGACCAGGTCAGTGTGACAGGGCTGGTCAGTGTGACAGGGCTGGTCAGACCAGGTCAGTGTGACAGGTCTGGTCAGTGTGACAGCGTGGTCAGTGTGACAGGGCTGGTCAGTGTGACAGGTCAGGGCTGGTCAGGGCTGGTCAGTGTGACAGGGCTGGTCAGGGCTTGTCAGTGTGACAGGGCTGGTCAGACCAGGTCAGTGTGACAGGGCAGGGCTGGTCAGGGCTGGTCAGTGTGACAGGGCTGGTCAGGGCTTGTCAGTGTGACAGGGCTGGTCAGACCAGGTCAGTGTGACAGGGCTGGTCAGTGTGACAGGGCAGGTCATTGTGACAGGTCAGGGCTGGTCAGAGCAGGTCAGTGTGACAGGGCAGGTCAGTGTGACAGTTCAGGGCAGGTCAGTGTGACAGGGCTGGTCAGTGTGACAGGGCAGCTTAGTGTGACAGGGATGGTCAGTGTAACAGGGCAGGTCAGTGTTACAGGGCTGGTCAGTGTGACAGGTCTGGTCAGGGCTTGTCAGTGTGACAAGGCTGGTCAGTGTGACAGGGCAGGGCAGGGCTGGTCAGTTTGACAGGGCAGGTCAGTGTGACAGGGAGGGTCAGTGTGACAGGGCTGGTCAGTGTGACAGGGAGGGTCAGTGTGACAGGGCTGGTCATTGTGACAGGGCACGGCTGGTCAGTGTCACAGGGCTGGTCAGTGTGACAGGGCAGGTCAGTGTGACAGGACTGGTCAGTGTGACAGGGCTGGTCATTGTGACTGGGCAGGGCTGGTCAGTGTGACAGGGCTGGTCAGTGTGACAGGGCAGGTCAGTGTGACAGGGCTGCTCAGTGTGACTGGCAGGTCAGACCAGGTCAGTGTGACAGGGCTGGTCAATGTTACATGGCAGCTCAGTGTGACAGGGCTGGTCAGTGTGACAGGGCTGGTCAGTGTGACAGGTCAGGGATGGTCAGTGTGACAGGTCAGGGCTGGTCAGTGTGACAGGGCTGGTCATACCAGGTCAGTGTGACAGGTCAGGGCTTGTCAGTGTGACAGGGCTGGTCAGTGTGACAGGGCTGGTCAGACCCTTCACCCCCCTTATCGGCATTCCGTAGGGATCGCTCCCTCCGGGACACCCTGGTCCACTCCCCCATCACCCCCTACTCCTCAACCCCCTCCTATGGCACCACCCCATGCCCACGCAAAAGATGTAACACCTGCCCCTTCACTTCCTCTCTCCTCACCGTCCAAGGGCCCAAACACTCCTTTCAAGTGAAGCAGCATTTCACTTGCATTTCCCCCAACTTAGTCTACTGCATTCGGTGCTCTCAATGTGGTCTCCTCTACATTGGAGAGACCAAACGTAAACTGGGCGACCGCTTTGCAGAACACCTGCGGTCTGTCCGCAAGAATGACCCAAACCTCCCTGTCGCTTGCCATTTTAACACTCCACCCTGCTCTCTTGCCCACATGTCTGTCCTTGGCTTGCTGCATTGTTCCAGTGAAGCCCAACGCAAACTGGAGGAACAACACCTCATCTTCCGACTAGGAACCTTACAGCCTTCTGGACTGAATATTGAATTCAACAACTTTAGGTCGTGAGCTCCCTCCCCCATCCCCACCCCCTTTCTGTTTCCCCCCTCTTTTTTCCCAATAAATTATATAGATTTTTCTTTTCCCACCTATTTCCATTATTTTTAAATATTTTAAAATCTTTTATGCTCCCTCCACCCCCACTAGAGCTGTACCTTGAGTGCCCTACCGTCCATTCTTAATTAGCACATTCGCTTAGATAATATCACCAACTTTAACTTTAACATCTATGTGTTCTTTTGTACCATTGTCGCCGACATCTTTTGATGATCTGCTTCTATCACTGCTTGTTTGTCCACACAACCACACACCCTCCCACCTCTCTCTCTCTATCTCTCCGCCCCCCACACACACACCTTAAACCAGCTTATATTTCAACTCTTTCTTGGACTCGAAATCAAGTTCTGTCGAAGGGTCATGAGGACTCGAAACGTCAACTCTTTTCTTCTCCGCCGATGCTGCCAGACCTGCTGAGTTTTTCCAGGTAATTCTGTTTTTGTTCTGGTCAGACCAGGTCAGTGTAACATGTCAGGGCTGGTCAGTGTGACAGGGCAGGTCAGGGTGACAGGTAAAGGCTGGTCAGACCAGGTCAGTGTGACAGGGCAGGTCAGTGTGACAGGGCTGGTCAGTGTGACAGGTCAGTTCAGTGTGACAGAGCAGGTCAGTGTGACAGGTCACGTCAGTGTGACAGGGCTGGTCATTATGACAGGGCAGGGCTGGTCAGTGTGACAGGGCTGGTCAGTGTGACAGGACAGGGCTGGTCAGTGCTGGTCAGTGTGAAAGGGCTGGTCAGTGTGACAGGGCTCGTTAGGGCTGGTCAGTGAGACAGGGCAGGTCAGGGCTGGTCAATGTGACAGGGCTGGTCAGGGCTGGTCAGTGTGACAGGGCTGGTCAGTGTGAGAGGGCTGGTCAGGGCTGGTCAGTGTGACAGGGCTGGTCAGTGTGACAGGTCAGGTCAGTGTGACAGGGCTGGTCATTGTGACAGGTCAGGGCTGGTCAGTGTGACAGGGCTGGTCAGTGTGACAGGGCTGGTCACAGTGACAGGGCACGTCAGTGTGACAGGTCAGGTCAGGGCTGGTCACTGAGACAGGGCAGGTCAGTGTGACAGGGCTGGGCAGTGTGAAATGGGCTGGTCAGTTTGACAGGGCTGGTCAGGGCTGGTCAGTGTGACAGTGCTAGTCAGTGTGACAGAGCTGGTCTGGACTGGTCAGTGTGACAGGTCTGGTCAGTGTGAGAGGGCTGGTCAGTGTGACAGGGATGGTCAGTGTGACAGGTCAGGTCAAGGCTGGTCACTGTGACAGGGCTGGTCAGGGCTGGTCAGTGTGACACAGCTGGTCAGTTTGACAGGGCTGGTCAGGGCTGGTCAGTGTGACAGGGCTGGTCAGTGTGAGAGGGCTGGTCAGTGTGACAGGGATGGTCAGTGTGACAGGTAAGGTCAAGGCTGGTCACTGTGACAGGGCTCGTCAGTGTGACAGGGCTGGTCAGGTCTGGTCAGTGTGACAGGGCTGGTCAGTGTGACAGGGCTGGTCAGGTCTGGTCAGTGTGACAGGCAGGGCTTGTCAGTGTGACAGGTCAGGGCTGGTCAGTGCAGGTCAGTGTGACAGGGCTGGTCAGTGTGACAGGGCTGGTCAGACCTGATCAGTGTGACAGGTCAGGGCTGGTCAGTGTGACAGGTCAGACCAGGTCAGTGTGACAGGTCAGTGCAGGTCAGTGTGACAGGACTGGTCAGTGTGACAGGGCAGGTCAGTGTGACAGGGCTGGTCAGTGTGACAGGGCTGGTCAGTGTTACATGGCAGGTCAGAGTGACAGGGCTGGGCAGTGTGACAGGGCTGGTCAGTGTAACAGGGCTGGTCAGTGTGACAGGGCTGGTCTGGCTGGTCAGTGTGACAGTGCTAGTCAGTGTGACAGGGCTGGTCTGGACTGGTCAGTGTGACAGGGCTGGTCAGTGTGAGAGGGCTGGTCAGTGTGACAGGGATGGTCAGTGTGACAGGTCAGGTCAAGGCTGGTCACTGTGACAGGGCTGGTCAGGGCTGGTCAGTGTGACACAGCTGGTCAGTGTGACAGGGCTGGTCAGGGCTGGTCAGTGTGACAGGGCTGGTCAGTGTGACAGGTCAGGACAGTGTGATAGGGCAGGTCAGTGTGACAGGGCTGGTCAGTGTGACAGGCCAGGGCTGTCAGTGTGACAGGGCTGGTCAGTGTGACAGGGCTGGTCAGGGGTGGTCAGTGTGACAGGGCTGGTCAGTGTGACAGGGCAGGTCAGGGCTGGTCAGTGTGACAGGGCTGGTCAGTGTGACAGGGCTGGTCAGGGCAGGTCAGTGTGACAGGGCTGGTCAGGGCTGGTCAGTGTGACAGGTCTGGTCAGTGTGATGGGGCTGCTCAGTGTGACAGGGCTGGTCAGACCAGGTCAGTGTGATAGGGCTGGTCAGGGCTGGTCAGCGTGACAGGGCTGGGCTGGTCAGTGTGACAGGGTTGGTCAGGGCTTGTCAGTGTGACAGGGCTGTGCTGGTCAGTGTGACAGGGCAGGTCAGTGTGACAGGGCTGGTCATTGTGACAGGGCTGGTCATTGTGACAGGGCAGGGCTGGTCAGTGTGACAGGGCTGGTCAGTGTGACAGGGCAGGTCAGTGTGACAGGGCTGGTCAGTGTGACAGGGCAGGTCAGTGTGACAGGGCATGTCAGTGTGACAGGGCAGGTCAGTGTGTCAGGGCAGGTCAGTGTGACAGGGCAGGTCAGTGTGACAGGGCAGGTCAGTGTGACAGGGCTGGTCAGTGTGACAGGCAGGTCAGTGTGACAGGGCAGGTCAGTGTGACAGGGCTGGTCAGTGTGACAGGTCAGGGCTGTTCAGTGTGACAGGGCTGTTCAGACCAGTTCAGTGTGACAGGTCAGGGCTGGTCAGTGTGACAGGGCTGGTCAGTGTGAGAGAGCAGGTCAGACCAGGTCAGTGTGACAGGTCACTGCTGGTCAGTGTGACAGACTCGGGCTGGTCAGTGTGACAGAGCTGGTCAGACCGGGTCAGTATGAGAGGTCAGGGCTGTTCAGTGTAACAGGGCTGTTCAGACCAGGTCAGTGTGACAGGTCTGTGCTGGTCAGTGTGACAGGGCAGGGCTGGTCAGTGTGACATGGCTGGTCAGACCAGGTCAGTGTGACAGGTCAGGGCAGGTCAGTGTGACAGGTCAGTGCTGGTCAGTGTGACAGGGCTGGTCAGTGTTACATGGCAGTTCAGTCAGACAGGGCTGGTCAGTGTGACAGGGTAGGGCTGGTCAGTGTGACAGGACAGGTCAGTGTGACAGGGCTGGTCAGTGTGACAGCGCTGGTCAGTGTGACAGGGCTGGTCAGTGTGATAGGGCTGGTCAGTGTGACAGGGCTGGTCAGTGTGACAGCGCTGGTCAGTGTGACAGGGCAGGTCAGTGTGACAGGGCAGGTCAGTGTGACAGGGCTGGTCAGTGTGGCAGGGCAGGTCAGTATTCCAGGGCGGGTCAGTGTGACAGTGCTAGTCAGTGTAGCAGGGCAGGTCAGTATGACAGGGCTGGTCCGTGTGACAGGGCTAGTCAGTGTGACAGGGCAGGTCAGTGTGACAGGGCTGGTCAGTGTTACAGGGCAGGTCAGTGTGACAGGGCTGGTTAATGTGACAGGTCAGGTCAGGGCTGGTCACTGAGACAGGGCAGGTCAGTGTGACAGGGCTGGGCAGTGTGAAATGGGCTGGTCAGTTTGACAGGGCTGGTCAGGGCTGGTCAGTGTGACAGTGCTAGTCAGTGTGACAGAGCTGGTCTGGACTGGTCAGTGTGACAGGTCTGGTCAGTGTGAGAGGGCTGGTCAGTGTGACAGGGATGGTCAGTGTGACAGGTCAGGTCAAGGCTGGTCACTGTGACAGGGCTGGTCAGGGCTGGTCAGTGTGACACAGCTGGTCAGTTTGACAGGGCTGGTCAGGGCTGGTCAGTGTGACAGGGCTGGTCAGTGTGACAGGTAAGGTCAAGGCTGGTCACTGTGACAGGGCTCGTCAGTGTGACAGGGCTGGTCAGGTCTGGTCAGTGTGACAGTGCTGGTCAGTGTGACAGGGTTGGTCAGGGCTTGTCAGTGTGACAGGGCTGTGCTGGTCAGTGTGACAGGGCAGGTCAGTGTGACAGGGCTGGTCATTGTGACAGGGCTGCTCATTGTGACAGGGCAGGGCTGGTCAGTGTGACAGGGCTGGTCAGTGTGACAGGGCAGGTCAGTGTGACAGTGCTGGTCAGTGTGACAGGGCAGGTCAGTGTGACAGGGCAGGTCAGTGTGACAGGGCTGGTCAGTGTGACAGGGCAGGTCAGTGTGACAGGGCAGGTCAGTGTGACAGGGCTGGTCAGTGTGACAGGTCAGGGCTGTTCACTGTGACAGGGCTGGTCAGGGCTGGTCAGTGTGACACAGCTGGTCAGTGTGACAGGGCTGGTCAGGGCTGGTCAGTGTGACAGGGCTGGTCAGTGTGACAGGTCAGGTCAGTGTGATAGGGCAGGTCAGTGTGACAGGGCTGGTCAGTGTGACAGGCCAGGGCTGTCAGTGTGACAGGGCTGGTCAGTGTGACAGGGCTGGTCAGGGGTGGTCAGTGTGACAGGGCTGGTCAGTGTGACAGGGCTGGTCAGGGCTGGTCAGTGTGACAGGGCTGGTCAGTGTGACAGGGCTGGTCAGTGTGACAGGGCAGGTCAGTGTGACAGGGCTGGTCAGTGTGACAGGTCAGGGCTGTTCACTGTGACAGGGCTGGTCAGGGCTGGTCAGTGTGACACAGCTGGTCAGTGTGACAGGGCTGGTCAGGGCTGGTCAGTGTGACAGGGCTGGTCAGTGTGACAGGTCAGGTCAGTGTGATAGGGCAGGTCAGTGTGACAGGGCTGGTCAGTGTGACAGGCCAGGGCTGTCAGTGTGACAGGGCTGGTCAGTGTGACAGGGCTGGTCAGGGGTGGTCAGTGTGACAGGGCTGGTCAGTGTGACAGGGCTGGTCAGGGCTGGTCAGTGTGACAGGGCTGGTCAGTGTGACAGGGCTAGTCAGGGCAGGTCAGTGTGACAGGGCTGGTCAGGGCTGGTCAGTGTGACAGGTCTGGTCAGTGTGATGGGGCTGCTCAGTGTGACAGGGCTGGTCAGACCAGGTCAGTGTGATAGGGCTGGTCAGGGCTGGTCAGCGTGACAGGGCTGGGCTGGTCAGTGTGACAGGGTTGGTCAGGGCTTGTCAGTGTGACAGGGCTGTGCTGGTCAGTGTGACAGGGCAGGTCAGTGTGACAGGGCTGGTCATTGTGACAGGGCTGGTCATTGTGACAAGGCAGGGCTGGTCAGTGTGACAGGGCTGGTCAGTGTGACAGGGCAGGTCAGTGTGACAGGGCTGGTCAGTGTGACAGGGCATGTCAGTGTGACAGGGCAGGTCAGTGTGTCAGGGCAGGTCAGTGTGACAGGGCAGGTCAGTGTGACAGGGCAGGTCAGTGTGACAGGGCTGGTCAGTGTGACAGGGCAGGTCAGTGTGACAGGGCAGGTCAGTGTGACAGGGCTGTTCAGTGTGACAGGTCAGGGCTGTTCAGTGTGACAGGGCTGGTCAGACCAGTTCAGTGTGACAGGTCAGGGCTGGTCAGTGTGACAGGGCTGGTCAGTGTGAGAGAGCTGGTCAGACCAGGTCAGTGTGACAGGTCACTGCTGGTCAGTGTGACAGATTCGGGCTGGTCAGTGTGACAGAGCTGGTCAGACCGGGTCAGTATGAGAGGTCAGGGCTGTTCAGTGTGACAGGGCTGTTCAGACCAGGTCAGTGTGACAGGTCAGTGCTGGTCAGTGTGACAGGGCAGGGCTGGTCAGTGTGACAGGGCTGGTCAGACCAGGTCAGTGTGACAGGTCAGGGCAGGTCAGTGTGACAGGTCAGTGCTGGTCAGTGTGACAGGGCTGGTCAGTGTTACATGGCAGTTCAGTCTGACAGGGCTGGTCAGTGTGACAGGGCAGGGCTGGTCAGTGTGACAGGACAGGTCAGTGTGACAGGGCTGGTCAGTGTGACAGCGCTGGTCAGTGTGACAGGGCTGGTCAGTGTGATAGGGCTGGTCAGTGTGACAGGGCTGGTCAGTGTGACAGCGCTGGTCAGTGTGACAGGGCAGGTCAGTGTGACAGGGCAGGTCAGTGTGACAGGGCTGGTCAGTGTGGCAGGGCAGGTCAGTATTCCAGGGTGGGTCAGTGTGACAGTGCTAGTCAGAGTGGCAGGGCAGGTCAGTATGACAGGGCTGGTCAGTGTGACAGGGCTAGTCAGTGTGACAGGGCAGGTCAGTGTGACAGGGCTGGTCAGTGTTACAGGGCAGGTCAGTGTGACAGGGCTGGTCAGTGTTACAGGGCAGGTCAGTGTGACAGGGCTGGGCAGTGTGAAATGGGCTGGTCAGTTTGACAGGGCTGGTCAGGGCTGGTCAGTGTGACAGTGCTAGTCAGTGTGACAGAGCTGGTCTGGACTGGTCAGTGTGACAGGTCTGGTCAGTGTGAGAGGGCTGGTCAGTGTGACAGGGATGGTCAGTGTGACAGGTCAGGTCAAGGCTGGTCACTGTGACAGGGCTGGTCAGGGCTGGTCAGTGTGACACAGCTGGTCAGTTTGACAGGGCTGGTCAGGGCTGGTCAGTGTGACAGGGCTGGTCAGTGTGAGAGGGCAGGTCAGTGTGACAGGGATGGTCAGTGTGACAGGGCTGGTCAGGTCTGGTCAGTGTGCCAGTGCTGGTCAGTGTGACAGGGTTGGTCAGGGCTTGTCAGTGTGACAGGGCTGTGCTGGTCAGTGTGACAGGGCAGGTCAGTGTGACAGGGCTGGTCATTGTGACAGGGCTGGTCATTGTGACAGGGCAGGGCTGGTCAGTATGACAGGGCTGGTCAGTGTGACAGGGCAGGTCAGTGTGACAGGGCTGGTCAGTGTGACAGGGCAGGTCAGTGTGACAGGGCATGTCAGTGTGACAGGGCAGGTCAGTGTGACAGGGCAGGTCAGTGTGACAGGGCAGGTCAGTGTGACAGGTCAGGTCAGTGTGACAGGGCTGGTCAGTGTGGCAGGGCAGGTCAGTATTCCAGGGCGGGTCAGTGTGACAGTGCTAGTCAGAGTGGCAGGGCAGGTCAGTATGACAGGGCTGGTCAGTGTGACAGGGCTAGTCAGTGTGACAGGGCAGGTCAGTGTGACAGGGCTGGTCAGTGTTACAGGGCAGGTCAGTGTGACAGGGCTGGTCAATGTGACAGGTCAGGTCAGGGCTGGTCACTGAGACAGGGCAGGTCAGTGTGACAGGGCTGGGCAGTGTGAAATGGGCTGGTCAGTTTGACAGGGCTGGTCAGGGCTGGTCAGTGTGACAGTGCTAGTCAGTGTGACAGAGCTGGTCTGGACTGGTCAGTGTGACAGGTCTGGTCAGTGTGAGAGGGCTGGTCAGTGTGACAGGGATGGTCAGTGTGACAGGTCAGGTCAAGGCTGGTCACTGTGACAGGGCTGGTCAGGGCTGGTCAGTGTGACACAGCTGGTCAGTTTGACAGGGCTGGTCAGGGCTGGTCAGTGTGACAGGGCTGGTCAGTGTGAGAGGGCTGGTCAGTGTGACAGGGATGGTCAGTGTGACAGGTAAGGTCAAGGCTGGTCACTGTGACAGGGCTCGTCAGTGTGACAGGGCTGGTCAGGTCTGGTCAGTGTGACAGGGCTGGTCAGTGTGACAGGGCTGGTCAGGTCTGGTCAGTGTGACAGGCAGGGCTTGTCAGTGTGACAGGTCAGGGCTGGTCAGTGCAGGTCAGTGTGACAGGGCTGGTCAGTGTGACAGGGCTGGTCAGACCTGATCAGTGTGACAGGTCAGGGCTGGTCAGTGTGACAGGTCAGACCAGGTCAGTGTGACAGGTCAGTGCAGGTCAGTGTGACAGGACTGGTCAGTGTGACAGGGCAGGTCAGTGTGACAGGGCTGGTCAGTGTGACAGGGCTGGTCAGTGTTACATGGCAGGTCAGAGTGACAGGGCTGGGCAGTGTGACAGGGCTGGTCAGTGTAACAGGGCTGGTCAGTGTGACAGGGCTGGTCTGGGCTGGTCAGTGTGACAGTGCTAGTCAGTGTGACAGGGCTGGTCTGGACTGGTCAGTGTGACAGGGCTGGTCAGTGTGAGAGGGCTGGTCAGTGTGACAGGGATGGTCAGTGTGACAGGTCAGGTCAAGGCTGGTCACTGTGACAGGGCTGGTCAGGGCTGGTCAGTGTGACACAGCTGGTCAGTGTGACAGGGCTGGTCAGGGCTGGTCAGTGTGACAGGCAGGGCTTGTCAGTGTGACAGGTCAGGGCTGGTCAGTGCAGGTCAGTGTGACAGGGCTGGTCAGTGTGACAGGGCTGGTCAGACCTGATCAGTGTGACAGGTCAGGGCTGGTCAGTGTGACAGGTCAGACCAGGTCAGTGTGACAGGTCAGTGCAGGTCAGTGTGACAGGACTGGTCAGTGTGACAGGGCAGGTCAGTGTGACAGGGCTGGTCAGTGTGACAGGGCTGGTCAGTGTTACATGGCAGGTCAGAGTGACAGGGCTGGGCAGTGTGACAGGGCTGGTCAGTGTAACAGGGCTGGTCAGTGTGACAGGGCTGGTCTGGGCTGGTCAGTGTGACTGTGCTAGTCAGTGTGACAGGGCTGGTCTGGACTGGTCAGTGTGACAGGGCTGGTCAGTGTGAGAGGGCTGGTCAGTGTGACAGGGATGGTCAGTGTGACAGGTCAGGTCAAGGCTGGTCACTGTGACAGGGCTGGTCAGGGCTGGTCAGTGTGACACAGCTGGTCAGTGTGACAGGGCTGGTCAGGGCTGGTCAGTGTGACAGGACTGGTCAGTGTGACAGGTCAGGTCAGTGTGATAGGGCAGGTCAGTGTGACAGGGCTGGTCAGTGTGACAGGCCAGGGCTGTCAGTGTGACAGGGCTGGTCAGTGTGACAGGGCTGGTCAGGGGTGGTCAGTGTGACAGGGCTGGTCAGTGTGACAGGGCTGGTCAGGGCTGGTCAGTGTGACAGGGCTGGTCAGTGTGACAGGGCTGGTCAGGGCAGGTCAGTGTGACAGGGCTGGTCAGGGCTGGTCAGTGTGACAGGTCTGGTCAGTGTGATGGGGCTGCTCAGTGTGACAGGGCTGGTCAGACCAGGTCAGTGTGATAGGGCTGGTCAGGGCTGGTCAGCGTGACAGGGCTGGGCTGGTCAGTGTGACAGGGTTGGTCAGGGCAGGTCAGTGTGACAGGGCTGTGCTGGTCAGTGTGACAGGGCAGGTCAGTGTGACAGGGCTGGTCATTGTGACAGGGCTGGTCATTGTGACAGGGCAGGGCTGGTCAGTGTGACAGGGCTGGTCAGTGTGACAGGGCAGGTCAGTGTGACAGGGCTGGTCAGTGTGACAGGGCAGGTCAGTGTGACAGGGCATGTCAGTGTGACAGGGCAGGTCAGTGTGACAGGGCAGGTCAGTGTGACAGGGCAGGTCAGTGTGACAGGGCTGGTCAGTGTGACAGGGCAGGTCAGTGTGACAGGGCAGGTCAGTGTGACAGGGCTGGTCAGTGTGACAGGTCAGGGCTGTTCAGTGTGACAGGGCTGTTCAGACCAGTTCAGTGTGACAGGTCAGGGCTGGTCAGTGTGACAGGGCTGGTCAGTGTGAGAGAGCTGGTCAGACCAGGTCAGTGTGACAGGTCACTGCTGGTCAGTGTGACAGATTCGGGCTGGTCAGTGTGACAGAGCTGGTCAGACCGGGTCAGTATGAGAGGTCAGGGCTGTTCAGTGTAACAGGGCTGTTCAGACCAGGTCAGTGTGACAGGTCAGTGCTGGTCAGTGTGACAGGGCAGGGCTGGTCAGTGTGACATGGCTGGTCAGACCAGGTCAGTGTGACAGGTCAGGGCAGGTCAGTGTGACAGGTCAGTGCTGGTCAGTGTGACAGGGCTGGTCAGTGTTACATGGCAGTTCAGTCAGACAGGGCTGGTCAGTGTGACAGGGTAGGGCTGGTCAGTGTGACAGGACAGGTCAGTGTGACAGGGCTGGTCAGTGTGACAGCGCTGGTCAGTGTGACAGGGCTGGTCAGTGTGATAGGGCTGGTCAGTGTGACAGGGCTGGTCAGTGTGACAGCGCTGGTCAGTGTGACAGGGCAGGTCAGTGTGACAGGGCAGGTCAGTGTGACAGGGCTGGTCAGTGTGGCAGGGCAGGTCAGTATTCCAGGGCGGGTCAGTGTGACAGTGCTAGTCAGTGTAGCAGGGCAGGTCAGTATGACAGGGCTGGTCCGTGTGACAGGGCTAGTCAGTGTGACAGGGCAGGTCAGTGTGACAGGGCTGGTCAGTGTTACAGGGCAGGTCAGTGTGACAGGGCTGGTTAATGTGACAGGTCAGGTCAGGGCTGGTCACTGAGACAGGGCAGGTCAGTGTGACAGGGCTGGGCAGTGTGAAATGGGCTGGTCAGTTTGACAGGGCTGGTCAGGGCTGGTCAGTGTGACAGTGCTAGTCAGTGTGACAGAGCTGGTCTGGACTGGTCAGTGTGACAGGTCTGGTCAGTGTGAGAGGGCTGGTCAGTGTGACAGGGATGGTCAGTGTGACAGGTCAGGTCAAGGCTGGTCACTGTGACAGGGCTGGTCAGGGCTGGTCAGTGTGACACAGCTGGTCAGTTTGACAGGGCTGGTCAGGGCTGGTCAGTGTGACAGGGCTGGTCAGTGTGAGAGGGCTGGTCAGTGTGACAGGGATGGTCAGTGTGACAGGTAAGGTCAAGGCTGGTCACTGTGACAGGGCTCGTCAGTGTGACAGGGCTGGTCAGGTCTGGTCAGTGTGACAGTGCTGGTCAGTGTGACAGGGTTGGTCAGGGCTTGTCAGTGTGACAGGGCTGTGCTGGTCAGTGTGACAGGGCTGGTCAGTGTGACAGGGCTGGTCATTGTGACAGGGCTGCTCATTGTGACAGGGCAGGTCTGGTCAGTGTGACAGGGCTGGTCAGTGTGACAGGGCAGGTCAGTGTGACAGTGCTGGTCAGTGTGACAGGGCAGGTCAGTGTGACAGGGCAGGTCAGTGTGACAGGGCTGGTCAGTGTGACAGGGCAGGTCAGTGTGACAGGGCAGGTCAGTGTGACAGGGCTGGTCAGTGTGACAGGTCAGGGCTGTTCACTGTGACAGGGCTGGTCAGGGCTGGTCAGTGTGACACAGCTGGTCAGTGTGACAGGGCTGGTCAGGGCTGGTCAGTGTGACAGGGCTGGTCAGTGTGACAGGTCAGGTCAGTGTGATAGGGCAGGTCAGTGTGACAGGGCTGGTCAGTGTGACAGGCCAGGGCTGTCAGTGTGACAGGGCTGGTCAGTGTGACAGGGCTGGTCAGGGGTGGTCAGTGTGACAGGGCTGGTCAGTGTGACAGGGCTGGTCAGGGCTGGTCAGTGTGACAGGGCTGGTCAGTGTGACAGGGCTGGTCAGTGTGACAGGGCAGGTCAGTGTGACAGGGCTGGTCATTGTGACAGGTCAGGGCTGTTCACTGTGACAGGGCTGGTCAGGGCTGGTCAGTGTGACACAGCTGGTCAGTGTGACAGGGCTGGTCAGGGCTGGTCAGTGTGACAGGGCTGGTCAGTGTGACAGGTCAGGTCAGTGTGATAGGGCAGGTCAGTGTGACAGGGCTGGTCAGTGTGACAGGCCAGGGCTGTCAGTGTGACAGGGCTGGTCAGTGTGACAGGGCTGGTCAGGGGTGGTCAGTGTGACAGGGCTGGTCAGTGTGACAGGGCTGGTCAGGGCTGGTCAGTGTGACAGGGCTGGTCAGTGTGACAGGGCTGGTCAGGGCAGGTCAGTGTGACAGGGCTGGTCAGGGCTGGTCAGTGTGACAGGTCTGGTCAGTGTGATGGGGCTGCTCAGTGTGACAGGGCTGGTCAGACCAGGTCAGTGTGATAGGGCTGGTCAGGGCTGGTCAGCGTGACAGGGCTGGGCTGGTCAGTGTGACAGGGTTGGTCAGGGCTTGTCAGTGTGACAGGGCTGTGCTGGTCAGTGTGACAGGGCAGGTCAGTGTGACAGGGCTGGTCATTGTGACAGGGCTGGTCATTGTGACAAGGCAGGGATGGTCAGTGTGACAGGGCTGGTCAGTGTGACAGGGCAGGTCAGTGTGACAGGGCTGGTCAGTGTGACAGGGCAGGTCAGTGTGACAGGGCATGTCAGTGTGACAGGGCAGGTCAGTGTGTCAGGGCAGGTCAGTGTGACAGGGCAGGTCAGTGTGACAGGGCAGGTCAGTGTGACAGGGCTGGTCAGTGTGACAGGGCAGGTCAGTGTGACAGGGCAGGTCAGTGTGACAGGGCTGGTCAATGTGACAGGTCAGGGCTGTTCAGCGTGACAGGGCTGGTCAGACCAGTTCAGTGTGACAGGTCAGGGCTGGTCAGTGTGACAGGGCTGGTCAGTGTGAGAGAGCTGGTCAGACCAGGTCAGTGTGACAGGTCACTGCTGGTCAGTGTGACAGATTCGGGCTGGTCAGTGTGACAGAGCTGGTCAGACCGGGTCAGTATGAGAGGTCAGGGCTGTTCAGTGTGACAGGGCTGTTCAGACCAGGTCAGTGTGACAGGTCAGTGCTGGTCAGTGTGACAGGGCAGGGCTGGTCAGTGTGACAGGGCTGGTCAGACCAGGTCAGTGTGACAGGTCAGGGCAGGTCAGTGTGACAGGTCAGTGCTGGTCAGTGTGACAGGGCTGGTCAGTGTTACATGGCAGTTCAGTCTGACAGGGCTGGTCAGTGTGACAGGGCAGGGCTGGTCAGTGTGACAGGACAGGTCAGTGTGACAGGGCTGGTCAGTGTGACAGCGCTGGTCAGTGTGACAGGGCTGGTCAGTGTGATAGGGCTGGTCAGTGTGACAGGGCTGGTCAGTGTGACAGCGCTGGTCAGTGTGACAGGGCAGGTCAGTGTGACAGGGCAGGTCAGTGTGACAGGGCTGGTCAGTGTGGCAGGGCAGGTCAGTATTCCAGGGTGGGTCAGTGTGACAGTGCTAGTCAGAGTGGCAGGGCAGGTCAGTATGACAGGGCTGGTCAGTGTGACAGGGCTAGTCAGTGTGACAGGGCAGGTCAGTGTGACAGGGCTGGTCAGTGTTACAGGGCAGGTCAGTGTGACAGGGCTGGTCAATGTGACAGGTCAGGTCAGGGCTGGTCACTGAGACAGGGCAGGTCAGTGTGACAGGGCTGGGCAGTGTGAAATGGGCTGGTCAGTTTGACAGGGCTGGTCAGGGCTGGTCAGTGTGACAGTGCTAGTCAGTGTGACAGAGCTGGTCTGGACTGGTCAGTGTGACAGGTCTGGTCAGTGTGAGAGGGCTGGTCAGTGTGACAGGGATGGTCAGTGTGACAGGTCAGGTCAAGGCTGGTCACTGTGACAGGGCTGGTCAGGGCTGGTCAGTGTGACACAGCTGGTCAGTTTGACAGGGCTGGTCAGGGCTGGTCAGTGTGACAGGGCTGGTCAGTGTGAGAGGGCTGGTCAGTGTGACAGGGATGGTCAGTGTGACAGGTAAGGTCAAGGCTGGTCACTGTGACAGGGCTCGTCAGTGTGACAGGGCTGGTCAGGTCTGGTCAGTGTGACAGTGCTGGTCAGTGTGACAGGGTTGGTCAGGGCTTGTCAGTGTGACAGGGCTGTGCTGGTCAGTGTGACAGGGCAGGTCAGTGTGACAGGGCTGGTCATTGTGACAGGGCTGGTCATTGTGACAAGGCAGGGCTGGTCAGTGTGACAGGGCTGGTCAGTGTGACAGGGCAGGTCAGTGTGACAGGGCTGGTCAGTGTGACAGGGCAGGTCAGTGTGACAGGGCATGTCAGTGTGACAGGGCAGGTCAGTGTGTCAGGGCAGGTCAGTGTGACAGGGCTGGTCAGTGTGACAGGGCAGGTCAGTGTGACAGGGCTGGTCAGTGTGACAGGGCAGGTCAGTGTGACAGGGCAGGTCAGTGTGACAGGGCTGGTCAGTGTGACAGGTCAGGGCTGTTCAGTGTGACAGGGCTGGTCAGACCAGTTCAGTGTGACAGGTCAGGGCTGGTCAGTGTGACAGGGCTGGTCAGTGTGAGAGAGCTGGTCAGACCAGGTCAGTGTGACAGGTCACTGCTGGTCAGTGTGACAGATTCGGGCTGGTCAGTGTGACAGAGCTGGTCAGACCGGGTCAGTATGAGAGGTCAGGGCTGTTCAGTGTGACAGGGCTGTTCAGACCAGGTCAGTGTGACAGGTCAGTGCTGGTCAGTGTGACAGGGCAGGGCTGGTCAGTGTGACAGGGCTGGTCAGACCAGGTCAGTGTGACAGGTCAGGGCAGGTCAGTGTGACAGGTCAGTGCTGGTCAGTGTGACAGGGCTGGTCAGTGTTACATGGCAGTTCAGTCTGACAGGGCTGGTCAGTGTGACAGGGCAGGGCTGGTCAGTGTGACAGGACAGGTCAGTGTGACAGGGCTGGTCAGTGTGACAGCGCTGGTCAGTGTGACAGGGCTGGTCAGTGTGATAGGGCTGGTCAGTGTGACAGGGCTGGTCAGTGTGACAGCGCTGGTCAGTGTGACAGGGCAGGTCAGTGTGACAGGGCAGGTCAGTGTGACAGGGCTGGTCATTGTGGCAGGGCAGGTCAGTATTCCAGGGTGGGTCAGTGTGACAGTGCTAGTCAGAGTGGCAGGGCAGGTCAGTATGACAGGGCTGGTCAGTGTGACAGGGCTAGTCAGTGTGACAGGGCAGGTCAGTGTGACAGGGCTGGTCAGTGTTACAGGGCAGGTCAGTGTGACAGGGCTGGTCAATGTGACAGGTCAGGTCAGGGCTGGTCACTGAGACAGGGCAGGTCAGTGTGACAGGGCTGGGCAGTGTGAAATGGGCTGGTCAGTTTGACAGGGCTGGTCAGGGCTGGTCAGTGTGACAGTGCTAGTCAGTGTGACAGAGCTGGTCTGGACTGGTCAGTGTGACAGGTCTGGTCAGTGTGAGAGGGCTGGTCAGTGTGACAGGGATGGTCAGTGTGACAGGTCAGGTCAAGGCTGGTCACTGTGACAGGGCTGGTCAGGGCTGGTCAGTGTGACACAGCTGGTCAGTTTGACAGGGCTGGTCAGGGCTGGTCAGTGTGACAGGGCTGGTCAGTGTGAGAGGGCAGGTCAGTGTGACAGGGATGGTCAGTGTGACAGGGCTGGTCAGGTCTGGTCAGTGTGCCAGTGCTGGTCAGTGTGACAGGGTTGGTCAGGGCTTGTCAGTGTGACAGGGCTGTGCTGGTCAGTGTGACAGGGCAGGTCAGTGTGACAGGGCTGGTCATTGTGACAGGGCTGCTCATTGTGACAGGGCAGGGCTGGTCAGTGTGACAGGGCTGGTCAGTGTGACAGGGCAGGTCAGTGTGACAGGGCTGGTCAGTGTGACAGGGCAGGTCAGTGTGACAGGGCATGTCAGTGTGACAGGGCAGGTCAGTGTGACAGGGCATGTCAGTGTGACAGGGCTGGTCAGTGTGACAGGGCAGGTCAGTGTGACAGGGCAGGTCAGTGTGACAGGTCAGGTCAGTGTGACAGGGCTGGTCAGTGTGGCAGGGCAGGTCAGTATTCCAGGGCGGGTCAGTGTGACAGTGCTAGTCAGAGTGGCAGGGCAGGTCAGTATGACAGGGCTGGTCAGTGTGACAGGGCTAGTCAGTGTTGCAGGGCAGGTCAGTGTGACAGGGCTGGTCAGTGTTACAGGGCAGGTCAGTGTGACAGGGCTGGTCAATGTGACAGGTCAGGTCAGGGCTGGTCACTGAAACAGGGCAGGTCAGTGTGACAGGGCTGGGCAGTGTGAAATGGGCTGGTCAGTTTGACAGGGCTGGTCAGGGCTGGTCAGTGTGACAGTGCTAGTCAGTGTGACAGAGCTGGTCTGGACTGGTCAGTGTGACAGGTCTGGTCAGTGTGAGAGGACTGGTCAGTGTGACATGGATGGTCAGTGTGACAGGTCAGGTCAAGGCTGGTCACTGTGACAGGGCTGGTCAGGGCTGGTCAGTGTGACACAGCTGGTCAGTTTGACAGGGCTGGTCAGGGCTGGTCAGTGTGACAGGGCTGGTCAGTGTGAGAGGGCTGGTCAGTGTGACAGGGATGGTCAGTGTGACAGGGCTGGTCAGGTCTGGTCAGTGTGCCAGTGCTGGTCAGTGTGACAGGGTTGGTCAGGGCTTGTCAGTGTGACAGGGCTGTGCTGGTCAGTGTGACAGGGCAGGTCAGTGTGACAGGGCTGGTCATTGTGACAGGGCTGCTCATTGTGACAGGGCATGGCTGGTCAGTGTGACAGGGCTGGTCAGTGTGACAGGGCAGGTCAGTGTGACAGGGCTGGTCAGTGTGACAGGGCATGTCAGTGTGACAGGGCAGGTCAGTGTGACAGGGCAGGTCAGTGTGACAGGGCTGGTCAGTGTGACAGGGCAGGTCAGTGTGACAGGGCAGGTCAGTGTGACAGGTCAGGGCTGTTCAGTGTGACAGGGCTGTTCAGACCAGTTCAGTGTGACAGGTCAGGGCTGGTCAGTGTGACAGGGCTGGTCAGTGTGAGAGAGCTGGTCAGACCAGGTCAGTGTGACAGGTCACTGCTGGTCAGTGTGACAGATTCGGGCTGGTCAGTGTGACAGAGCTGGTCAGACCAGGTCAGTATGAGAGGTCAGGGCTGTTCAGTGTGACAGGGCTGTTCAGACCAGGTCAGTGTGACAGGTCAGTGCTGGTCAGTGTGACAGGTCAGGGCTGGTCAGTGTGACAGGGCTGGTCAGACCAGGTCAGTGTGACAGGTCAGGGCAGGTCAGTGTGACAGGTCAGTGCTGGTCAGTGTGACGGGGTTCGTCAGTGTTACATGGCAGTTCAGTCTGACAGGGCTGGTCAGTGTGACAGGGCAGGGCTGGTCAGTGTGACAGGACAGGTCAGTGTGACAGGGCTGGTCAGTGTGACAGTGCTGGTCAGAGTGACAGGGCTGGTCAGTGTGATAGGGCTGGTCAGTGTGACAGGGCTGGTCAGTGTGACAGCGCTGGTCAGTGTGACAGGGCAGGTCAGTGTGACAGGGCAGGTCAGTGTGACAGGGCTGGTCAGTGTGGCAGGGCAGGTCAGTATGACAGGGCGGGTCAGTGTGACAGTGCTAGTCAGTGTGGCAGGGCAGGTCAGTATGACAGGGCTGGTCAGTGTGATAGGGCTAGTCAGTGTGACAGGGCAGGTCAGTGTGACAGGGCTGGTCAGTGTTACAGGGCAGGTCAGTGTGACAGGGCTGGTCAATGTGACAGGTCTGGTCAGTGTGAGAGGGCTGGTCAGTGTGACAGGGCAGCTCAGTGTGACAGGGCAGGTCAGGGCTGGGCAGTGTGACAGGGCTGCTCAGTGTGACAGGGCAGATCAGTGTGACAGGTCTGGTCAGTGTGAGAGGGATGGTCAGTGTGACAGGGATGGTCAGTGTGACAGGGCAGGTCAGTGTGACAGGTCAGTTCAGGGCTGGTCAGTGTGACAGGGCTGCTCAGTGTGACAGGGCAGATCAGTGTGACAAGGCTGGGCTGGTCAGTATGACAGGGTAGGTCAGTTTGACAGGGCTGGTCAGAGTTACAAGGCTAGTCAATGTGACAGGGATGGTCTGACCATTTCAGTGTGACAGTTCAGAGCTGGTCAGTGTGACAGGGCTGGTTTGACCAGTTCAGTGTGACAGGTCAGGGCTGGACAGAGCATGTCAGTGTGACATGGCTGGTCAGTGTGACAGGTCAGGGCAAGTCAGTGTGACAGGACATGTCAGTGTGACATGGCTGGTCAGTGTGACAGGTCAGGTCTGGTCAGTGTGACAGGGCTGATCAGTGTGACAGCGCAGGTCAGTGTGGCAGAGCAGGTCAGTGTGACAGGTCAGGTCAGTGTGACAGGGCCGGTCATTGTGACAGGGCTGGTCAGGGCTGGTCAGTGTGACAGGTCAGGGCTGGTCAGCGTGACAGGGCTGGTCAGTGTGACAGGGCTGGTCAGTGTGACAGGGCTCGTCAGGGCTGGTCAGTGTGACAGGGCTGGTCAGTGTGACAGGGATGGTAAGTGTGACAGGGCAGGTCAGGGCTGGTCAGTGTGACAGGGCTGGTCTGACCAGTTCAGTGTGACAGGTCAGAGCTGTTCAGTGTGACAGGGCTGGTTTAACCAGTTCAGTGCGACAGGTCAGGGCTGGTCAGAGCATGTCAGTGTGACATGGCTGGTCAGTGTGACAGGTCAGGGCAGGTCAGCGTGACAGGGCAAGTCAGTGTGACAGGGCATGTCAGTGTGACATGGCTGGTCAGTGTGACAGGTCAGGTCTGGTTAGTGTGACAGGGCAGGTCAGTGTGACAGAGCAGGTCAGTGTGACAGGTCAGGTCAGTGTGACAGGGCCGGTCATTGTGACAGGGCTGGTCAGTGTGACAGGGCTGGTCAGGGCTGGTCAGTGTGACAGGTCAGGTCAGTGTGACAGAGCAGGTCAGTGTGACAGGTCAGGTCAGTGTGACAGGGCCGGTCATTGTGACAGGGCCGGTCAGTGTGACAGGGCTGGTCAGTGTGACAGGGCTAGTCAGGGCTGGTCATTGTGACAGGGCTGGTCCGGGATGGTCAGTGTGACAGGGCTGGTCAGGGCTGGTCAGTGTGACAGGTCAGGGCTGGTCAGCGTGACAGGGCTGGTCAGTGTGACAGGGCTGGTCAGTGTGACAGGGCTCGTCAGGGCTGGTCAGTGTGACAGGGCTGGTCAGTGTGACAGGGATTGTAAGTGTGACAGGGCAGGTCAGGGCTGGTCAGTGTGACAGGGTTGGTCAGTGTGACAGGGCTGGTCAGACCTGATCAGTGTGACAGTTCAGGGCTGGTCAGTGTGACAGGTCAGACCAGGTCAGTGTGACAGGTCAGTGCAGGTCAGTGTGACAGGACTGGTCAGTGTGACAGGGCAGGTCAGTGTGACAGGGCTGGTCAGTGTGACAGGGCTGGTCAGTGTTACATGGCAGGTCAGAGTGACAGGGCTGGTCAGTGTGACAGTGTTGTGCAGGTCAGTAGACAGGGCAGGTCAGTGTTACAGGGCAGGTCAGTTTGATAGCGCAGGTCAGTGTGACAGGGCAGGTCAGTGTGACAGGGCTGGTCAGTGTTACATGGCAGGTCAGAGTGACAGGGCTGGGCAGTGTGAAATGGGCTGGTCAGTGTGACAGGGCTGGTCAGTGTGACAGGGCTGGTCAGGGCTGGTCAGTGTGACAGTGCTAGTCAGTGTGACAGGGCTGGTCTGGACTGGTCAGTGTGACAGGGCTGGTCAGTGTGAGAGGGCTGGTCAGTGTGACAGTGATGGTCAGTGTGACAGGTCAGGTCAAGGCTGGTCACTGTGACAGGGCTGGTCAGGGCTGGTCAGTGTTACACAGCTGGTCAGTGTGACAGGGCTGGTCAGGGCTGGTCAGTGTGACAGGGCTGGTCAGTGTGACAGGGCTGGTCAGTTTGAGAGGGCTGGTCAGTGTGACAGGGCTGGTCAGTGTGACAGGTAAGGTCAAGGCTGGTCACTGTGACAGGGCTGGTCAGGGCTGGTCAGTGTGACAGGGCTGGTCAGTGTGACAGGGCTGGTCAGACCTGATCAGTGTGACAGGTCATGGCTGGTCAGTGTGACAGGTCAGACCAGGTCAGTGTGACAGGTCAGTGCAGGTCAGTGTGACAGGGCTGGTCAGTGTGACAGGGCAGGTCAGTGTGACAGGGCTGGTCAGTGTGACAGGGCTGGTCAGTGTGACAGGTCAGACCAGGTCAGTGTGACAGGTCAGTGCAGGTCAGTGTGACAGGGCTGGTCAGTGTGACAGGGCTGGTCAGTGTGACAGTGTTGGGCAGGTCAGTGTGACAGGGCAGGTCAGTGTGACAGGGCTGTGCTGGTCAGTGTGACATTGCTGGTCAGTGTGACAGGGCTGGTCAGTGTGACAGGGCTGGTCAGTGTGACTGGGCAGGTCAGTGTGACAGGGCTGGTCATTGTGACAGGGCTGGTCAGACCAGGTGTGTGTGACAGTACTGGTCAGTGTGACAGGGCAGGTCAGTGTGACAGGGCTGGTCAGACCAGGTTAGTGTGACAGGGCTGGTCAGTGTTACATGGCAGGTCAGTGTGACAGGGCTGGTCAGTGTGACAGGGCTGGTCAGAATGACAGGGCAGGGCTGGTCCGTGTGACAGGACAGGTCAGTGTGACAGGGGAGGGCTGTGCTGGTCAGTGTGACAGGGCACGTCAGTGTGACAGGGCTGGTCAGTGTGACAGGGCAGGTCAGTGTGACAGGGCATGTTAGGTCATTGTGACAGGGCTGGTCAGTGTGACAGGGCAGGTCAGTGTGACAGGGCATGTTAGGTCATTGTGACAGGGCTGGTCAGTGTGACAGGGCATGTTAGGTCATTGTGACAGGGCTGGTCATTGTGACAGGGCATGTTAGGTCATTGTGACAGGGCTGGTCAGTGTGACAGGGCAGCTTAGTGTGACAGGGCATGTTAGGTCATTGTGACAGGGCTGGTCAGTGTGACAGGGCAGGTCAGTGTGACAGGGCTGGTCAGTGTTACAGACCAGGTCAGTGTGACAGGGCTGGTCAATGTGACAGGTCTGGTCAGTGTGAGAGGGATGGTCAGTGTGACAGGCAGGTCAGTGTGACAGGTCAGTTCAGGGCTGCTCAGTGTGACAGGGCAGATCAGTGTGACAAGTCTGGGCTGGTCAGTATGACAGGGATGGTCAGTGTTACAGGGTAGGTCAGTTTGACAGGGCTGGTCAGAGTTACAAGGCTGGTCAGTGTGACAGGGCTGGTCTGACCAGTTCAGTGTGACAGGTCAGAGCTGGTCAGTGTGACAGGGCTGGTTTGAAAAGTTCAGTGTGACAGGTCAGGGCTGGTCAGAGCATGTCAGTGTGACATGGCTGGTCAGTGTGACAGGTCAGGGCAGGCCAGCGTGACAGGGCAAGTCAGTGTGACAGGGCATGTCAGTGTGACATGGCTGGTCAGTGTGACAGGTCAGGTCTGGTCAGTGTGACAGGGCAGGTCAGTGTGACAGAGCAGGTCAGTGTGACAGGTCAGGTCAGTGTGACAGGGCCGGTCATTGTGACAGGGCTGGTCAGGGATGGTCAGTGTGACAGGTCAGGTCATTGTGACAGGGCTGGTCAGTGTGAGAGGGCATGTCAGTGTGACAGGGCAGGTCAGTGTGACAGGGCAGGTCAGTGTGACAGGTCTGGTCAGTGTGAAAGGGCTGGTCAGTGTGACAGGTCTGGTCAGTGTGACAGGGCTGGTGAGTGTGACAGGGCTGGTCAGTTTGTCTGGTCTGGTCTGTGGACCGGGCTGGTCAGTGTGACAGGTCTGGTCAGTCTGAGAGGGCTGGTCAGTGTGACAGGTCTGGTCAGTGTGACAGGGCTGGTCAGTGTGACAGGGCAGGTCAGTTTGACAGGGCAGGTCAGTGTGACAGGTCTGGTCAGTGTGACAGGGCTGGTCAGTGTGACATGTCTGGTCAGTGTGAGAGGGCTGGTCAGTGTGACTGGTCTGGTCAGTGTGACAGGGCTGGTGAGTGTGACAGGGCTGGTCAGTTTGTCTGGTCTGGTCAGTGTGACATGGCAGGGTTGGTCAGTGTGACAGGGCAGGTCAGTGTGACAGGGCAGGGCTGGTCAGTGTGACAGGTAAGGTCAGTGTGATATGGCTGGTCAGTGTGACAGGTCAGGTCAGTGTGACAGGGCAGGTCAGTGTGACAGAGCAGGTCAGTGTGACAGGTCAGGTCAGTGTGACAGGGCCGGTCATTGTGACAGGGCCGGTCAGTGTGACAGGGCTGGTCAGTGTGACAGGGCTAGTCAGGGCTGGTCATTGTGACAGGGCTGGTCCGGGGTGGTCAGTGTGACAGGGCTGGTCAGGGCTGGTCAGTGTGACAGGTCAGGGCTGGTCAGCGTGACAGGGCTGGTCAGTGTGACAGGGCTGGTCAGTGTGACAGGGCTCGTCAGGGCTGGTCAGTGTGACAGGGCTGGTCAGTGTGACAGGGATTGTAAGTGTGACAGGGCAGGTCAGGGCTGGTCAGTGTGACAGGGTTGGTCAGTGTGACAGGGCTGGTCAGACCTGATCAGTGTGACAGTTCAGGGCTGGTCAGTGTGACAGGTCAGACCAGGTCAGTGTGACAGGTCAGTGCAGGTCAGTGTGACAGGACTGGTCAGTGTGACAGGGCAGGTCAGTGTGACAGGGCTGGTCAGTGTGACAGGGCTGGTCAGTGTTACATGGCAGGTCAGAGTGACAGGGCTGGTCAGTGTGACAGTGTTGTGCAGGTCAGTAGACAGGGCAGGTCAGTGTTACAGGGCAGGTCAGTTTGATAGCGCAGGTCAGTGTGACAGGGCAGGTCAGTGTGACAGGGCTGGTCAGTGTTACATGGCAGGTCAGAGTGACAGGGCTGGGCAGTGTGAAATGGGCTGGTCAGTGTGACAGGGCTGGTCAGTGTGACAGGGCTGGTCAGGGCTGGTCAGTGTGACAGTGCTAGTCAGTGTGACAGGGCTGGTCTGGACTGGTCAGTGTGACAGGGCTGGTCAGTGTGAGAGGGCTGGTCAGTGTGACAGTGATGGTCAGTGTGACAGGTCAGGTCAAGGCTGGTCACTGTGACAGGGCTGGTCAGGGCTGGTCAGTGTTACACAGCTGGTCAGTGTGACAGGGCTGGTCAGGGCTGGTCAGTGTGACAGGGCTGGTCAGTGTGACAGGGCTGGTCAGTTTGAGAGGGCTGGTCAGTGTGACAGGGCTGGTCAGTGTGACAGGTAAGGTCAAGGCTGGTCACTGTGACAGGGCTGGTCAGGGCTGGTCAGTGTGACAGGGCTGGTCAGTGTGACAGGGCTGGTCAGACCTGATCAGTGTGACAGGTCATGGCTGGTCAGTGTGACAGGTCAGACCAGGTCAGTGTGACAGGTCAGTGCAGGTCAGTGTGACAGGGCTGGTCAGTGTGACAGGGCAGGTCAGTGTGACAGGGCTGGTCAGTGTGACAGGGCTGGTCAGTGTGACAGGTCAGACCAGGTCAGTGTGACAGGTCAGTGCAGGTCAGTGTGACAGGGCTGGTCAGTGTGACAGGGCTGGTCAGTGTGACAGTGTTGGGCAGGTCAGTGTGACAGGGCAGGTCAGTGTGACAGGGCTGTGCTGGTCAGTGTGACATTGCTGGTCAGTGTGACAGGGCTGGTCAGTGTGACAGGGCTGGTCAGTGTGACTGGGCAGGTCAGTGTGACAGGGCTGGTCAGACCAGGTGTGTGTGACAGTACTGGTCAGTGTGACAGGGCAGGTCAGTGTGACAGGGCTGGTCAGACCAGGTTAGTGTGACAGGGCTGGTCAGTGTTACATGGCAGGTCAGTGTGACAGGGCTGGTCAGTGTGACAGGGCTGGTCAGAATGACAGGGCAGGGCTGGTCCGTGTGACAGGACAGGTCAGTGTGACAGGGGAGGGCAGGGCTGGTCAGTGTGACAGGGCTGTGCTGGTCAGTGTGACAGGGCACGTCAGTGTGACAGGGCTGGTCAGTGTGACAGGGCAGGTCAGTGTGACAGGGCATGTTAGGTCATTGTGACAGGGCTGGTCAGTGTGACAGGGCAGGTCAGTGTGACAGGGCATGTTAGGTCATTGTGACAGGGCTGGTCAGTGTGACAGGGCATGTTAGGTCATTGTGACAGGGCTGGTCATTGTGACAGGGCATGTTAGGTCATTGTGACAGGGCTGGTCAGTGTGACAGGGCAGCTTAGTGTGACAGGGCATGTTAGGTCATTGTGACAGGGCTGGTCAGTGTGACAGGGCAGGTCAGTGTGACAGGGCTGGTCAGTGTTACAGACCAGGTCAGTGTGACAGGGCTGGTCAATGTGACAGGTCTGGTCAGTGTGAGAGGGATGGTCAGTGTGACAGGCAGGTCAGTGTGACAGGTCAGTTCAGGGCTGCTCAGTGTGACAGGGCAGATCAGTGTGACAAGTCTGGGCTGGTCAGTATGACAGGGATGGTCAGTGTTACAGGGTAGGTCAGTTTGACAGGGCTGGTCAGAGTTACAAGGCTGGTCAGTGTGACAGGGCTGGTCTGACCAGTTCAGTGTGACAGGTCAGAGCTGGTCAGTGTGACAGGGCTGGTTTGAAAAGTTCAGTGTGACAGGTCAGGGCTGGTCAGAGCATGTCAGTGTGACATGGCTGGTCAGTGTGACAGGTCAGGGCAGGCCAGCGTGACAGGGCAAGTCAGTGTGACAGGGCATGTCAGTGTGACATGGCTGGTCAGTGTGACAGGTCAGGTCTGGTCAGTGTGACAGGGCAGGTCAGTGTGACAGAGCAGGTCAGTGTGACAGGTCAGGTCAGTGTGACAGGGCCGGTCATTGTGACAGGGCTGGTCAGGGATGGTCAGTGTGACAGGTCAGGTCATTGTGACAGGGCTGGTCAGTGTGAGAGGGCATGTCAGTGTGACAGGGCAGGTCAGTGTGACAGGGCAGGTCAGTGTGACAGGTCTGGTCAGTGTGAAAGGGCTGGTCAGTGTGACAGGTCTGGTCAGTGTGACAGGGCTGGTGAGTGTGACAGGGCTGGTCAGTTTGTCTGGTCTGGTCTGTGGACCGGGCTGGTCAGTGTGACAGGTCTGGTCAGTCTGAGAGGGCTGGTCAGTGTGACAGGTCTGGTCAGTGTGACAGGGCTGGTCAGTGTGACAGGGCAGGTCAGTTTGACAGGGCAGGTCAGTTTGACAGGTCTGGTCAGTGTGACAGGGCTGGTCAGTGTGACATGTCTGGTCAGTGTGACAGGGCTGGTCAGTGTGACTGGTCTGGTCAGTGTGACAGGGCTGGTGAGTGTGACAGGGCTGGTCAGTTTGTCTGGTCTGGTCAGTGTGACATGGCAGGGTTGGTCAGTGTGACAGGGCAGGTCAGTGTGACAGGGCAGGGCTGGTCAGTGTGACAGGTAAGGTCAGTGTGATATGGCTGGTCAGTGTGACAGGTCAGGTCAGTGTGACAGGGCAGGTCAGTGTGACATGGCTGGTCATTGTGACAGGTCAGGTCTTTGTGACATGGCTGGTCAGTGTGACAGGTCAGGTCAGTGTGACAGGGCTGGTCAGTATGTCAGGGCTGGTCAGTGTGACAGGACAGGGCTGGTCAGTGTGACAGGACAGGGCTGGTCAGTGTGACAGGACAGGTCAGTGTGACAGGGCAGGTCAGTGTGACAGGGCCGGTCAGTGTGACAGGGCTGGTCAGGGCTGGTCAGTGTGACAGGTCAGGTCATTGTGACAGGGCATGTCAGTGTGACAGGGCAGGTCAGTGTGACAGGGCAGGTCAGTGTGACAGTTCAGGGCTGGACAGTGTGACATGTCAGGTCAGTGTGTTAGGACAGGTCAGTGTGACGGTGCTGGTCAGTGTGTGAGGGCTGGTCAGTCTGACAGGCCAGGGCTGTCAGTGTGACAGGGCTGGTCAGTGTGACAGGGCTGGTCAGGGCAGGTCAGTGTGACAGGGCTGGTCAGAGCTGGTCAGTGTGACAGGGCTGGTCAGGGCTGGTCAGTGTGACAGGTCTGGTCAGTGTGACAGGGCTGGTCAGTGTGAGAGGGCTGGTCAGACCAGGTCAGTGTGATAGGTCGACCAGGTCAGTTTGACAGGTCAGGTCTGGGTTGCCCAGGTCAGTGTGACAGGGCTGGTCAGGGCTGGTCAGCGTGACAGGGCTGGTCAGGGCTGGTCAGTTTGACAGTGTTGGGCTGGTCAGTGTGACAGGGCAGGTCAGTGTGACAGGGCTGGTCAGTGTGACAGGGCTCGTCAGGGCTGGTCAGTGTGACAGGGCTGGTCAGTGTGACAGGGATGGTAAGTGTGACAGGGCAGGTCAGGGCTGGTCAGTGTGACAGGGCTGGTCTGACCAGTTCAGTGTGACAGGTCAGAGCTGGTCAGTGTGACAGGGCTGGTTTGACCAGTTCAGTGTGACAGGTCAGGGCTGGTCAGAGCATGTCAGTGTGACATGGCTGGTCAGTGTGACAGGTCAGGGCAGGTCAGTGCCGGTCAGAGTGACAGGGCAGGTCAGTGTGACAGGGCTGGTCAGGGCTTGTCAGCGTGACAGGGCTGGTCAGTGTGACAGGTCAGGGATGGTCAGTGTGACAGGGCTGGTCAGGGCTGGTCAGTGTGACAGGTCAGGGCTGGTCAGTGTGACAGGTCTGGTCAATGTGACAGGTCAGGGCTGGTCAGTGTGACAGGTCAGGGCTGGTCAGTGTGACAGGGCTGGTCAGTGTGACAGGTCAAGGCTGGTCAGTGTGACAGGTCAGGGCTGGTCAGTGTGACAGGGCAGGTCAGGGCTGGTCAGTGTGACAGGGCAGGTCAGGGCTGGTCAGTGTGAGAGGGCTTGTCAGTGTGACAGGGATGGTCAGTGTGACAGGGCAGGTCAGTTTGACAGGTCAGGTCAGGGCTGGTCAGTGTGACAGGGATGGTCAGTGTGATAGGGCAGATCAGTGTGACAAGGCTGGGCTGGTCAGTATGACAGGGATGGTCAGTGTGACAGGGTAGGTCAGTTTGACAGGGCTGGTCAGAGTTAGAGGGCTGGTCAGTGTGACAGGGCTGGACTGACCAGTTCAGTGTGACAGGTCAGAGCTGGTCAGTGTGACAGGGCTGGTTTGACCAGTTCAGTGTGACAGGTCAGGGCTGGTCAGAGCATGTCAGTGTGACAGAGCTGGTCAGTGTGACAGGTCAGGTCTGGTCAGTGTGACAGGGCAGGTCAGTTTGACAGGGCTGGTCAGTGTGACAGGGCTGGTCAGTGTGACAGGGCTGGTCAGGGCTGGTCAGTGTGACAGGGCTGATCAGACCAGGTCAGTGTGATAGGTCAGACCAGGTTTGACAGGTCAGGTCTGGTCTGTCCATATCAGTGTGACAGGGCAGGGCTGGTCAGTGTGACAGGGCTGGTCAGTGTGACAGGGCTGGTCTGGGCTGGTCAGCGTGACAGGGCTGGTCAGTATGACAGGGCTGGTCAGGGCTTGTGGGGGTGACAGGTCTGGGCTTGTCAGTGTGACAGGGCTGTGCTGGTCAGTGTGACATTGCCGGTCAGTGTGACAGGGCTGGTCAGTGTGACAGGGCTGGTCAGTGTGACAGGGCAGGTCAGTGTGGCAGGGCAGCGCTGGTCAGTGTGACAGGACTGGTCAGTGTGACAGGGCAGGTCAGTGTGACAGGGCTGGTCATTGTTACATGGCAGGTCAGTGTGACAGGGCTGATCAGTGTGACAGGGCAGGGCCGGTCAGTGTGACAGGACAGGTCAGTGTGACAGGGCAGGGCAGGGCTGGTCAGTGTGACAGGGCTGTGCTGGTCAGTGTGACATTGCTGGTCAGCGTGACAGGGCAGGTCAGTGTGACAGAGCTGGTCAGTGTGACAGAGCAGGTCAGTGTGACAGGGCTGGTCATTGTGACAGGGCTGGTCAGTGTGACAGGGCTGGTCATTGTGACAGGGCAGGTCAGACCAGGTCAGTGTGACAGGACTGGTCAGTGTGACAGGGCAGGTCAGTGTGACAGGGCTGGTCAGTGTGACAGGGCAGGTCAGACCAGGTCAGTGTGACAGGGCTGGTCAGTGTGACAGGGCTGGTCAGTGTTTCATGGCAGTTCAGTCTGACAGAGCTGGTCAGTGTGACAGGGCAGGGCTGGTCAGTGTGACAGGACAGGTCAGTTTGACAGGGCTGGTCAGTGTGACAGGGCTGGTCTGGGCTGGTCAGCGTGACAGGGCTGGTCAGTGTGACAGGGCTGGTCAGGGCTTGTGGGGGTGACAGGGCTGGGCTTGTCAGTGTGACAGGGCTGTGCTGGTCAGTGTGACATTGCCGGTCAGTGTGACAGGGCTGGTCAGTGTGACAGGGCTGGTCAGTGTGACAGGGCAGGTCAGTGTGGCAGGGCAGCGCTGGTCAGTGTGACAGGACTGGTCAGTGTGACAGGGCAGGTCAGTGTGACAGGGCTGGTCATTGTTACATGGCAGGTCAGTGTGACAGGGCTGATCAGTGTGACATGGCAGGGCTGGTCAGTGTGACAGGACAGGTCAGTGTGACAGGGCAGGGCAGGGCTGGTCAGTGTGACAGGGCTGTGCTGGTCAGTGTGACATTGCTGTTCAGTGTGACAGGGCAGGTCAGTGTGACAGGGCAGGTCAGTGTGACAGCGCTGGTCAGTGTGACAGGGCTGGTCAATGTGATAGGTCTGGTCAGTGTGACAGGGATGTTCAGTGTGACAGGGATGGTCAGTGTGACAGGGCAGGTCAGTGTGACAGGTCAGAGCTGGTCAGTGTGACAGGGCTGGTATGACCAGTTCAGTGTGACAGGTCAGGGCTGGTCAGAGCATGTCAGTGTGACATGGCTGGTCAGTGTGACAGGGCAGGTCAGTGTGACAGGGCTGGTCAGTGTGACAGGGCTGGTCAGTGTGACAAAGCTGGTCAGGGCTGGTCAGTGTGACAGGGCTGATCAGACCAGGTCAGTGTGATAGGTCAGACCAGGTCAGTTTGACAGGTCAGGTCTGGTCTGTCCATGTCAGTGTGACAGGGCAGGGCTGGTCAGCGTGACAGGGCTGGTCAGTGTGACAGGGCTGGTCTGGGCTGGTCAGCGTGACAGGGCTGGTCAGTGTGACAGGGCTGGTCAGGGCTTGTGGGGGTGACAGGGCTGGGCTTGGCAGTGTGACAGGGCTGTGCTGGTCAGTGTGACATTGCCGGTCAGTGTGACAGGGCTGGTCAGTGTGACAGGGCTGGTCAGTGTGACAGGGCAGGTCAGTGTGACAGGGCAGTGCTGGTCAGTGTGACAGGACTGGTCAGTGTGACAGGGCAGGTCAGTGTGACAGGGCTGGTCAGACCAGGTTAGTGTGACAGGGCTGGTCAGTGTGACAGGGCAGGTCATTGTTACATGGCAGGACAGTGTGACAGGGCTGGTCAGTGTGACAGGGCAGGGCTGGTCAGTGTTACAGGACAGGTCAGTGTGACAGGGCAGGGCAGGGCTGGTCAGTGTGACAGGGCTGTGCTGGTCAGTGTGACATTGTTGGTCAGCGTGACAGGGCAGGTCAGTGTGACAGAGCTGGTCAGTGTGACAGAGCAGGTCAGTGTGACAGGGCTGGTCATTGTGACAGGGCAGGGTTGGTCAGTGTGACAGGGCAGGTCAGTGTGACAGGGCTGGTCATTGTGACAGGGCAGGGTTGGTCAGTGTGACAGGGCAGGTCAGTGTGACAGGGCTGTGCTGGTCAGTGTGACATTGCTGGTCATCGTGACAGGGCAGGTCAGTGTGACAGGGCTGGTCATTTTGACAGGGCAGGCTTGGTCAGTGTGACAGGGCAGGTCAGACCAGGTGTGTGTGACAGGGCTGGTCAGTGTGACAGGGCTGGTCAGTGTGACAGGGCTGGTCAGAGTGACAGGGCAGGTCAGACCAGGTCAGTGTGACAGGGCTGGTCAGTGTGACAGGGCTGGTCAGTGTTACAAGGCAGTTCAGTCTGACAGGGCAGGTCAGCGTGACAGGGCTGGTCAGTGTGACAGGGCTGGTCTGGGCTGGTCAGCGTGACAGGGCTGGTCAGTGTGACAGGGCTGGTCAGGGCTTGTGGGGGAGACAGGGCTGGGCTTGTCAGTGTGACAGGGCTGTGCTGGTCAGTGTGACAGTGCTGGTCAGTGTGACAAGGCCGGTCAGTGTGACAGGGCTGGTTAGTGTGACAGGGCTGGTCAGTGTGACAGGTCTGGTCAGTCTGAGAGGGCTGGTCAGTGTGACAGGTCTGGTCAGTGTGACAGGGCTGGTCAGTGTGACAGGGCAGGTCAGTTTGACAGGGCAGGTCAGTGTGACAGGTCTGCTCAGTGTGACAGGGCTGGTCAGTGTGACAGGGCTGGTCAGTGTGACTGGTCTGGTCAGTGTGACAGGGCTGGTGATTGTGACAGGGCTGGTCAGTTTGTCTGGTCTGGTCAGTGTGACATGGCAGGGTTGGTCAGTGTGACAGGGCAGGTCAGTGTGACAGGGCAGGGCTGGTCAGTGTGACAGGTAAGGTCAGTGTGATATGGCTGGTCAGTGTGACAGGTCAGGTCAGTGTGACAGGGCAGGTCAGTGTGACATGGCTGGTCATTGTGACAGGTCAGGTCTTTGTGACATGGCTGGTCAGTGTGACAGGTCAGGTCAGTGTGACAGGGCTGGTCAGTATGTCAGGGCTGGTCAGTGTGACAGGACAGGGCTGGTCAGTGTGACAGGACAGGGCTGGTCAGTGTGACAGGACAGGTCAGTGTGACAGGGCAGGTCAGTGTGACAGGGCCGGTCAGTGTGACAGGGCTGGTCAGGGCTGGTCAGTGTGACAGGTCAGGTCATTGTGACAGGGCATGTCAGTGTGACAGGGCAGGTCTGTGTGACAGGGCAGGTCAGTGTGACAGTTCAGGGCTGGACAGTGTGACATGTCAGGTCAGTGTGTTAGGACAGGTCAGTGTGACGGTGCTGGTCAGTGTGTGAGGGCTGGTCAGTCTGACAGGCCAGGGCTGTCAGTGTGACAGGGCTGGTCAGTGTGACAGGGCTGGTCAGGGCAGGTCAGTGTGACAGGGCTGGTCAGAGCTGGTCAGTGTGACAGGGCTGGTCAGGGCTGGTCAGTGTGACAGGTCTGGTCAGTGTGACAGGGCTGGTCAGTGTGAGAGGGCTGGTCAGACCAGGTCAGTGTGATAGGTCGACCAGGTCAGTTTGACAGGTCAGGTCTGGGTTGCCCAGGTCAGTGTGACAGGGCTGGTCAGGGCTGGTCAGCGTGACAGGGCTGGTCAGGGCTGGTCAGTTTGACAGTGTTGGGCTGGTCAGTGTGACAGGGCAGGTCAGTGTGACAGGGCTGGTCAGTGTGACAGGGCTCGTCAGGGCTGGTCAGTGTGACAGGGCTGGTCAGTGTGACAGGGATGGTAAGTGTGACAGGGCAGGTCAGGGCTGGTCAGTGTGACAGGGCTGGTCTGACCAGTTCAGTGTGACAGGTCAGAGCTGGTCAGTGTGACAGGGCTGGTTTGACCAGTTCAGTGTGACAGGTCAGGGCTGGTCAGAGCATGTCAGTGTGACATGGCTGGTCAGTGTGACAGGTCAGGGCAGGTCAGTGCCGGTCAGAGTGACAGGGCAGGTCAGTGTGACAGGGCTGGTCAGGGCTTGTCAGCGTGACAGGGCTGGTCAGTGTGACAG
This sequence comes from Isurus oxyrinchus, assembly GCA_026770705.1. Taxonomy (NCBI): domain Eukaryota; kingdom Metazoa; phylum Chordata; class Chondrichthyes; order Lamniformes; family Lamnidae; genus Isurus; species Isurus oxyrinchus. Next base: position 117,146,157 of record JANJGN010000017.1, read on the forward strand.
GTCAGGGATGGTCAGTGTGACAGGGCTGGTCAGGGCTGGTCAGTGTGACAGGTCAGGGCTGGTCAGTGTGACAGGTCTGGTCAATGTGACAGGTCAGGGCTGGTCAGTGTGACAGGTCAGGGCTGGTCAGTGTGACAGGGCTGGTCAGTGTGACAGGTCAAGGCTGGTCAGTGTGACAGGTCAGGGCTGGTCAGTGTGACAGGGCAGGTCAGGGCTGGTCAGTGTGACAGGGCAGGTCAGGGCTGGTCAGTGTGAGAGGGCTTGTCAGTGTGACAGGGATGGTCAGTGTGACAGGGCAGGTCAGTTTGACAGGTCAGGTCAGGGCTGGTCAGTGTGACAGGGATGGTCAGTGTGATAGGGCAGATCAGTGTGACAAGGCTGGGCTGGTCAGTATGACAGGGATGGTCAGTGTGACAGGGTAGGTCAGTTTGACAGGGCTGGTCAGAGTTAGAGGGCTGGTCAGTGTGACAGGGCTGGACTGACCAGTTCAGTGTGACAGGTCAGAGCTGGTCAGTGTGACAGGGCTGGTTTGACCAGTTCAGTGTGACAGGTCAGGGCTGGTCAGAGCATGTCAGTGTGACAGAGCTGGTCAGTGTGACAGGTCAGGTCTGGTCAGTGTGACAGGGCAGGTCAGTTTGACAGGGCTGGTCAGTGTGACAGGGCTGGTCAGTGTGACAGGGCTGGTCAGGGCTGGTCAGTGTGACAGGGCTGATCAGACCAGGTCAGTGTAATAGGTCAGACCAGGTTTGACAGGTCAGGTCTGGTCTGTCCATATCAGTGTGACAGGGCAGGGCTGGTCAGTGTGACAGGGCTGGTCAGTGTGACAGGGCTGGTCTGGGCTGGTCAGCGTGACAGGGCTGGTCAGTATGACAGGGCTGGTCAGGGCTTGTGGGGGTGACAGGTCTGGGCTTGTCAGTGTGACAGGGCTGTGCTGGTCAGTGTGACATTGCCGGTCAGTGTGACAGGGCTGGTCAGTGTGACAGGGCTGGTCAGTGTGACAGGGCAGGTCAGTGTGGCAGGGCAGCGCTGGTCAGTGTGACAGGACTGGTCAGTGTGACAGGGCAGGTCAGTGTGACAGGGCTGGTCATTGTTACATGGCAGGTCAGTGTGACAGGGCTGATCAGTGTGACAGGGCAGGGCCGGTCAGTGTGACAGGACAGGTCAGTGTGACAGGGCAGGGCAGGGCTGGTCAGTGTGACAGGGCTGTGCTGGTCAGTGTGACATTGCTGGTCAGCGTGACAGGGCAGGTCAGTGTGACAGAGCTGGTCAGTGTGACAGAGCAGGTCAGTGTGACAGGGCTGGTCATTGTGACAGGGCAGAGTTGGTCAGTGTGACAGGGCAGGTCAGTGTGACAGGGCTGGTCATTGTGACAGGGCAGGGTTGGTCAGTGTGACAGGGCAGGTCAGTGTGACAGAGCTGGTCAGTTTGACATTGCTGGTCAGCGTGACAGGGCAGGTCAGTGTGACAGGGCAGGTCAGTGTGACAGGGCAGGCTTGGTCAGTGTGACAGGGCAGGTCAGTGTGACAGGGCAGGTCAGTGTGACAGGGCTGGTCATTGTGACAGGGCAGAGTTGGTCAGTGTGACAGGGCAGGTCAGTGTGACAGGGCTGTGCTGGTCAGTTTGACATTGCTGGTCAGCGTGACAGGGCAGGTCAGTGTGACAGGGCTGGTCATTGTGACAGGGCAGGCTTGGTCAGTGTGACAGGGCAGGTCAGACCAGGTGTGTGTGACAGGACTGGTCAGTGTGACAGGGCAGGTCAGTGTGACAGGGCTGGTCAGTGTGACAGGGCAGGTCAGACCAGGTCAGTGTGACAGGGCTGGTCAGTGTGACAGGGCTGGTCAGTGTTTCATGGCAGTTCAGTCTGACAGAGCTGGTCAGTGTGACAGGGCAGGGCTGGTCAGTGTGACAGGACAGGTCAGTTTGACAGGGCTGGTCAGTGTGACAGGGCTGGTCTGGGCTGGTCAGCGTGACAGGGCTGGTCAGTGTGACAGGGCTGGTCAGGGCTTGTGGGGGTGACAGGGCTGGGCTTGTCAGTGTGACAGGGCTGTGCTGGTCAGTGTGACATTGCCGGTCAGTGTGACAGGGCTGGTCAGTGTGACAGGGCTGGTCAGTGTGACAGGGCAGGTCAGTGTGGCAGGGCAGCGCTGGTCAGTGTGACAGGACTGGTCAGTGTGACAGGGCAGGTCAGTGTGACAGGGCTGGTCATTGTTACATGGCAGGTCAGTGTGACAGGGCTGATCAGTGTGACAGGGCAGGGCTGGTCAGTGTGACAGGACAGGTCAGTGTGACAGGGCAGGGCAGGGCTGGTCAGTGTGACAGGGTTGTGCTGGTCAGTGTGACATTGCTGTTCAGTGTGACAGGGCAGGTCAGTGTGACAGGGCAGGTCAGTGTGACAGCGCTGGTCAGTGTGACAGGGCTGGTCAATGTGATAGGTCTGGTCAGTGTGACAGGGATGTTCAGTGTGACAGGGATGGTCAGTGTGACAGGGCAGGTCAGTGTGACAGGTCAGAGCTGGTCAGTGTGACAGGGCTGGTATGACCAGTTCAGTGTGACAGGTCAGGGCTGGTCAGAGCATGTCAGTGTGACATGGCTGGTCAGTGTGACAGGGCAGGTCAGTGTGACAGGGCTGGTCAGTGTGACAGGGCTGGTCAGTGTGACAAAGCTGGTCAGGGCTGGTCAGTGTGACAGGGCTGATCAGACCAGGTCAGTGTGATAGGTCAGACCAGGTCAGTTTGACAGGTCAGGTCTGGTCTGTCCATGTCAGTGTGACAGGGCAGGGCTGGTCAGCGTGACAGGGCTGGTCAGTGTGACAGGGCTGGTCTGGGCTGGTCAGCGTGACAGGGCTGGTCAGTGTGACAGGGCTGGTCAGGGCTTGTGGGGGTGACAGGGCTGGGCTTGGCAGTGTGACAGGGCTGTGCTGGTCAGTGTGACATTGCCGGTCAGTGTGACAGGGCTGGTCAGTGTGACAGGGCTGGTCAGTGTGACAGGGCAGGTCAGTGTGACAGGGCAGTGCTGGTCAGTGTGACAGGACTGGTCAGTGTGACAGGGCAGGTCAGTGTGACAGGGCTGGTCAGACCAGGTTAGTGTGACAGGGCTGGTCAGTGTGACAGGGCAGGTCATTGTTACATGGCAGGACAGTGTGACAGGGCTGGTCAGTGTGACAGGGCAGGGCTGGTCAGTGTTACAGGACAGGTCAGTGTGACAGGGCAGGGCAGGGCTGGTCAGTGTGACAGGGCTGTGCTGGTCAGTGTGACATTGTTGGTCAGCGTGACAGGGCAGGTCAGTGTGACAGAGCTGGTCAGTGTGACAGAGCAGGTCAGTGTGACAGGGCTGGTCATTGTGACAGGGCAGGGTTGGTCAGTGTGACAGGGCAGGTCAGTGTGACAGGGCTGGTCATTGTGACAGGGCAGGGTTGGTCAGTGTGACAGGGCAGGTCAGTGTGACAGGGCTGTGCTGGTCAGTGTGACATTGCTGGTCATCGTGACAGGGCAGGTCAGTGTGACAGGGCTGGTCATTTTGACAGGGCAGGCTTGGTCAGTGTGACAGGGCAGGTCAGACCAGGTGTGTGTGACAGGGCTGGTCAGTGTGACAGGGCAGGTCAGTGTGACAGGGCTGGTCAGTGTGACAGGGCAGGTCAGACCAGGTCAGTGTGACAGGGCTGGTCAGTGTGACAGGGCTGGTCAGTGTTACAAGGCAGTTCAGTCTGACAGGGCAGGTCAGCGTGACAGGGCTGGTCAGTGTGACAGGGCTGGTCTGGGCTGGTCAGCGTGACAGGGCTGGTCAGTGTGACAGGGCTGGTCAGGGCTTGTGGGGGAGACAGGGCTGGGCTTGTCAGTGTGACAGGGCTGTGCTGGTCAGTGTGACAGTGCTGGTCAGTGTGACAAGGCCGGTCAGTGTGACAGGGCTGGTTAGTGTGACAGGGCTGGTCAGTGTGACAGGGCAGGTCAGTGTGACAGGGCAGTGCTGGTCAGTGTGACAGGACTGGTCAGTGTGACAGGGCAGGTCAGTGTGACAGGGCTGGTCAGACCAGGTTAGTGTGACAGGGCTGGTCAGTGTGACAGGGCTGGTCATTGTTACATGGCAGGTCAGTGTGACAGGGCTGGTCAGAGCTGGTCAGTGTGACAGGGCAGGTCAGGGCTGGTCAGTGTGACAGGGCAGGTCAGGGCTGGTCAGTGTGAGAGGGCTGGTCAGTGTGACAGGGATGGTCAGTGTGACAGGGCAGGTCAGTTTGACAGGTCAGGTCAGGGCTGGTCAGTGTGACAGGGATGGTCAGTGTGACAGGGCAGATCAGTGTGACAAGGCTGGGCTGGCAGTATGACAGGGATGGTCAGTGTTACAGGGTAGGTCAGTTTGACAGGGCTGGTCAGAGTTAGAGGGCTGGTCAGTGTGACAGGGCTGGACTGACCAGTTCAGTGTTACAGGTCAGAGCTGGTCAGTGTGACAGGGCTGGTTTGACCAGTTCAGTGTGACAGGTCAGGGCTGGTCAGAGCATGTCAGTGTGACAGGGCTGGTCAGTGTGACAGGTCAGGTCTGGTCAGTGTGACAGGGCAGGTCAGTTTGACAGGGCTGGTCAGTGTGACAGGGCTGGTCAGGGCTGGTCAGTGTGACAGGGCTGATCAGACCAGGTCAGTGTGATAGGTCAGACCAGGTTTGACAGGTCAGGTCTGGTCTGTCCATATCAGTGTGACAGGGCAGGGCTGGTCAGCGTGACCGGGCTGGTCAGTGTGACAGGGCTGGTCTGGGCTGGTCAGCGTGACAGGGCTGGTCAGTGTGACAGGGCTGGTCAGGGCATGTGGGGGTGACAAGGCTGGGCTTGTCAGTGTGACAGGGCTGTGCTGGTCAGTGTGACATTGCCGGTCAGTGTGACAGGGCTGGTCAGTGTGACAGGGCAGGTCAGTGTGGCAGGGCAGCGCTGGTCAGTGTGACAGGACTGGTCAGTGTGACAGGGCAGGTCAGTGTGACAGGGCTGGTCATTGTTACATGGCAGGTCAGTGTGACAGGGCTGATCAGTGTGACAGGGCAGGGCTGGTCAGTGTGACAGGACAGGTCAGTGTGACAGGGCAGGGCAGGGCTGGTCAGTGTGACAGGGCTGTGCTGGTCAGTGTGACATTGCTGGTCAGCGTGACAGGGCAGGTCAGTGTGACAGAGCTGGTCAGTGTGACAGAGCAGGTCAGTGTGACAGGGCTGGTCATTGTGACAGGGCAGGGTTGGTCAGTGTGACAGGGCAGGTCAGTGTGACAGGGCTGTGCTGGTTAGTGTGACATTGCTGGTCAGCGTGACAGGGCAGGTCAGTGTGACAGGGCTGGTCATTGTGACAGGGCAGGCTTGGTCAGTGTGACAGGGCAGGTCAGTGTGACAGGGCTGGTCAGTGTGACAGGGCAGGTCAGACCAGGTCAGTGTGACAGGGCTGGTCAGTGTGACAGGGCTGGTCAGTGTTACATGGCAGTTCAGTCTGACAGGGCTGGTCATTGTGACAGGGCAGGGCTGGTCAGTGTGACAGGACAGGTCAGTGTGACAGGGCTGGTCAGTGTGACAGGGCTGGTCAGTGTGACAGCGCTGGTCAGTGTGACAGGGCTTGTCAGTGTGACAGGGCTGGTCAATGTGACAGGGCTGGTCAGTGTGGCAGTGCTGATCAGTGTGACAGTGCTGGTCAGTGTGACAGGGCTGGTCAATGTGATAGGTCTGGTCAGTGTTACAGGGAATTTCAGTGTGACAGGGATGGTCAGTGTGACAGGGCAGGTCAGTGTGACAGGTCAGAGCTGGTCAGTGTGACAGGGCTGGTATGACAAGTTCAGTGTGACAGGTCAGGGCTGGTCAGAGCATGTCAGTGTGACATGGCTGGTCAGTGTGACAGGGCAGGTCAGTGTGACAGGGCTGGTCAGTGTGACAGGGCTGGTCAGTGTGACAAAGCTGGTCAGGGCTGGTCAGTGTGACAGGGCTGATCAGACCAGGTCAGTGTGATAGGTCAGACCAGGTCAGTTTGACAGGTCAGGTCTGGTCTGTCCATGTCAGTGTGACAGGGCAGGGCTGGTCAGCGTGACAGGGCTGGTCAGTGTGACAGGGCTGGTCTGGGCTGGTCAGCGTGACAGGGCTGGTCAGTGTGACAGGGCTGGTCAGGGTTGTGGGGGTGACAGGGCTGGGCTTGGCAGTGTGACAGGGCTGTGCTGGTCAGTGTGACATTGCCGGTCAGTGTGACAGGGCTGGTCAGTGTGACAGGGCTGGTCAGTGTGACAGGGCAGGTCAGTGTGACAGGGCAGTGCTGGTCAGTGTGACAGGACTGGTCAGTGTGACAGGGCAGGTCAGTGTGACAGGGCTGGTCAGACCAGGTTAGTGTGACAGGGCTGGTCAGTGTGACAGGGCAGGTCATTGTTACATGGCAGGTCAGTGTGACAGGGCTGGTCAGTGTGACAGGGCAGGGCTGGTCAGTGTTACAGGACAGGTCAGTGTGACAGGACAGGGCAGGGCTGGTCAGTGTGACAGGGCTGTGCTGGTCAGTGTGACATTGCTGGTCAGCGTGACAGGGCAGGTCAGTGTGACAGAGATGGTCAGTGTGACAGAGCAGGTCAGTGTGACAGGGCTGGTCATTGTGACAGGGCAGGGTTGGTCAGTGTGACAGGGCAGGTCAGTGTGACAGGGCAGGTCATTGTGACAGGGCAGGGTTGGTCAGTGTGACAGGGCAGGTCAGTGTGACAGGGCTGTGCTGGTCAGTGTGACATTGCTGGTCATCGTGACAGGGCAGGTCAGTGTGACAGGGCTGGTCATTTTGACAGGGCAGGCTTGGTCAGTGTGACAGGGCAGGTCAGACCAGGTGTGTGTGACAGGGCTGGTCAGTGTGACAGGGCAGGTCAGTGTGACAGGGCTGGTCAGTGTGACAGGGCAGGTCAGACCAGGTCAGTGTGACAGGGCTGGTCAGTGTGACAGGGCTGGTCAGTGTTACAAGGCAGTTCAGTCTGACAGGGCTGGTCAGCGTGACAGGGCTGGTCAGTGTGACAGGGCTGGTCTGGGATGGTCAGCGTGACAGGGCTGGTCAGTGTGACAGGGCTGGTCAGGGCTTGTGGGGGTGACAGGGCTGGTCAGTGTGACAAGGCCGGTCAGTGTTACAGGGCTGGTTAGTGTGACAGGGCTGGTCAGTGTGACAGGGCATGTCAGTGTGACAGGGCAGTGCTGGTCAGTGTGACAGGACTGGTCAGTGTGACAGGGCAGGTCAGTGTGACAGGGCTGGCCAGACCATGTTAGTGTGACAGGGCTGGTCAGTGTGACAGGGCTGGTCAGTGTGACAGGGCAGGGCTGGTCAGTGTGACAGGACAGGTCAGTGTGACAAGGCAGGGCAGGGCTGGTCAGTGAGACAGGGCTGTGCTGGTCAGTGTGACATTGCTGGTCAGCCTGACAGGGCAGGTCAGTGTGACAGGGCAGTGCTGGTCAGTGTGACAGGACTGGTCAGTGTGACAGGGCAGGTCAGTGTGACAAGGCTGGTCAGACCATGTTAGTGTGACAGGGCTGGTCAGTGTGACAGGGCTGGTATTTGTTACATGGCAGGTCAGTGTGACAGGGCTGGTCAGTGTGACAGGGCAGGGCTGGTCAGTGTGACAGGACAGGTCAGTGTGACAGGGCAGATCAGGGCTGGTCAGTGAGACAGGGCTGTGCTGGTCAGTGTGACATTGCTGGTCAGCGTGACAGGGCAGCTCAGTGTTACAGAGCTGGTCAGTGTGACAGAGCAGGTCAGTGTGACAGGGCTGGTCATTGTGACAGGGCAGGGTTGGTCAGTGTGATAGGGCAGGTCAGTGTGACAGGGCTGGTCATTGTGACAGGGCAGGGTTGGTCAGTGTGACAGGGCAGGTCAGACCAGGTGTGTGTGACAGGACTGGTCAGTGTGACAGGGCAGGTCAGTGTGACAGGACTGGTCAGTGTGACAGGGCAGGTCAGACCAGGTGTGTGTGACAGGACTGGTCAGTGTGACAGGGCAGGTCAGTGTGACAGGGCTGGTCAGTGTGACAGGGCAGGTCAGACCAGGTCAGTGTGACAGGGCTGGTCAGTGTGACAGGGCTGGTCAGTGTTTCATGGCAGTTCAGTCTGACAGAGCTGGTCAGTGTGACAGGGCAGGGCTGGTCAGTGTGACAGGACAGGTCAGTTTGACAGGGCTGGTCAGTGTGACAGGGCTGGTCTGGGCTGGTCAGCGTGACAGGGCTGGTCAGTGTGACAGGGCTGGTCAGGGCTTGTGGGGGTGACAGGGCTGGGCTTGTCAGTGTGACAGGGCTGTGCTGGTCAGTGTGACATTGCCGGTCAGTGTGACAGGGCTGGTCAGTGTGACAGGGCTGGTCAGTGTGACAGCGCAGGTCAGTGTGGCAGGGCAGCGCTGGTCAGTGTGACAGGACTGGTCAGTGTGACAGGGCAGGTCAGTGTGACAGGGCTGGTCATTGTTACATGGCAGGTCAGTGTGACAGGGCTGATCAGTGTGACAGGGCAGGGCTGGTCAGTGTGACAGGACAGGTCAGTGTGACAGGGCAGGGCAGGGCTGGTCAGTGTGACAGGGTTGTGCTGGTCAGTGTGACATTGCTGTTCAGTGTGACAGGGCAGGTCAGTGTGACAGGGCAGGTCAGTGTGACAGCGCTGGTCAGTGTGACAGGGCTGGTCAATGTGATAGGTCTGGTCAGTGTGACAGGGATGTTCAGTGTGACAGGGATGGTCAGTGTGACAGGGCAGGTCAGTGTGACAGGTCAGAGCTGGTCAGTGTGACAGGGCTGGTATGACCAGTTCAGTGTGACAGGTCAGGGCTGGTCAGAGCATGTCAGTGTGACATGGCTGGTCAGTGTGACAGGGCAGGTCAGTGTGACAGGGCTGGTCAGTGTGACAGGGCTGGTCAGTGTGACAAAGCTGGTCAGGGCTGGTCAGTGTGACAGGGCTGATCAGACCAGGTCAGTGTGATAGGTCAGACCAGGTCAGTTTGACAGGTCAGGTCTGGTCTGTCCATGTCAGTGTGACAGGGCAGGGCTGGTCAGCGTGACAGGGCTGGTCAGTGTGACAGGGCTGGTCTGGGCTGGTCAGCGTGACAGGGCTGGTCAGTGTGACAGGGCTGGTCAGGGCTTGTGGGGGTGACAGGGCTGGGCTTGGCAGTGTGACAGGGCTGTGCTGGTCAGTGTGACATTGCCGGTCAGTGTGACAGGGCTGGTCAGTGTGACAGGGCTGGTCAGTGTGACAGGGCAGGTCAGTGTGACAGGGCAGTGCTGGTCAGTGTGACAGGACTGGTCAGTGTGACAGGGCAGGTCAGTGTGACAGGGCTGGTCAGACCAGGTTAGTGTGACAGGGCTGGTCAGTGTGACAGGGCAGGTCATTGTTACATGGCAGGACAGTGTGACAGGGCTGGTCAGTGTGACAGGGCAGGGCTGGTCAGTGTTACAGGACAGGTCAGTGTGACAGGGCAGGGCAGGGCTGGTCAGTGTGACAGGGCTGTGCTGGTCAGTGTGACATTGTTGGTCAGCGTGACAGGGCAGGTCAGTGTGACAGAGCTGGTCAGTGTGACAGAGCAGGTCAGTGTGACAGGGCTGGTCATTGTGACAGGGCAGGGTTGGTCAGTGTGACAGGGCAGGTCAGTGTGACAGGGCTGGTCATTGTGACAGGGCAGGGTTGGTCAGTGTGACAGGGCAGGTCAGTGTGACAGGGCTGTGCTGGTCAGTGTGACATTGCTGGTCATCGTGACAGGGCAGGTCAGTGTGACAGGGCTGGTCATTTTGACAGGGCAGGCTTGGTCAGTGTGACAGGGCAGGTCAGACCAGGTGTGTGTGACAGGGCTGGTCAGTGTGACAGGGCAGGTCAGTGTGACAGGGCTGGTCAGTGTGACAGGGCAGGTCAGACCAGGTCAGTGTGACAGGGCTGGTCAGTGTGACAGGGCTGGTCAGTGTTACAAGGCAGTTCAGTCTGACAGGGCAGGTCAGCGTGACAGGGCTGGTCAGTGTGACAGGGCTGGTCTGGGCTGGTCAGCGTGACAGGGCTGGTCAGTGTGACAGGGCTGGTCAGGGCTTGTGGGGGAGACAGGGCTGGGCTTGTCAGTGTGACAGGGCTGTGCTGGTCAGTGTGACAGTGCTGGTCAGTGTGACAAGGCCGGTCAGTGTGACAGGGCTGGTTAGTGTGACAGGGCTGGTCAGTGTGACAGGGCAGGTCAGTGTGACAGGGCAGTGCTGGTCAGTGTGACAGGACTGGTCAGTGTGACAGGGCAGGTCAGTGTGACAGGGCTGGTCAGACCAGGTTAGTGTGACAGGGCTGGTCAGTGTGACAGGGCTGGTCATTGTTACATGGCAGGTCAGTGTGACAGGGCTGGTCAGAGCTGGTCAGTGTGACAGGGCAGGTCAGGGCTGGTCAGTGTGACAGGGCAGGTCAGGGCTGGTCAGTGTGAGAGGGCTGGTCAGTGTGACAGGGATGGTCAGTGTGACAGGGCAGGTCAGTTTGACAGGTCAGGTCAGGGCTGGTCAGTGTGACAGGGATGGTCAGTGTGACAGGGCAGATCAGTGTGACAAGGCTGGGCTGGCAGTATGACAGGGATGGTCAGTGTTACAGGGTAGGTCAGTTTGACAGGGCTGGTCAGAGTTAGAGGGCTGGTCAGTGTGACAGGGCTGGACTGACCAGTTCAGTGTTACAGGTCAGAGCTGGTCAGTGTGACAGGGCTGGTTTGACCAGTTCAGTGTGACAGGTCAGGGCTGGTCAGAGCATGTCAGTGTGACAGGGCTGGTCAGTGTGACAGGTCAGGTCTGGTCAGTGTGACAGGGCAGGTCAGTTTGACAGGGCTGGTCAGTGTGACAGGGCTGGTCAGGGCTGGTCAGTGTGACAGGGCTGATCAGACCAGGTCAGTGTGATAGGTCAGACCAGGTTTGACAGGTCAGGTCTGGTCTGTCCATATCAGTGTGACAGGGCAGGGCTGGTCAGCGTGACCGGGCTGGTCAGTGTGACAGGGCTGGTCTGGGCTGGTCAGCGTGACAGGGCTGGTCAGTGTGACAGGGCTGGTCAGGGCATGTGGGGGTGACAAGGCTGGGCTTGTCAGTGTGACAGGGCTGTGCTGGTCAGTGTGACATTGCCGGTCAGTGTGACAGGGCTGGTCAGTGTGACAGGGCAGGTCAGTGTGGCAGGGCAGCGCTGGTCAGTGTGACAGGACTGGTCAGTGTGACAGGGCAGGTCAGTGTGACAGGGCTGGTCATTGTTACATGGCAGGTCAGTGTGACAGGGCTGATCAGTGTGACAGGGCAGGGCTGGTCAGTGTGACAGGACAGGTCAGTGTGACAGGGCAGGGCAGGGCTGGTCAGTGTGACAGGGCTGTGCTGGTCAGTGTGACATTGCTGGTCAGCGTGACAGGGCAGGTCAGTGTGACAGAGCTGGTCAGTGTGACAGAGCAGGTCAGTGTGACAGGGCTGGTCATTGTGACAGGGCAGGGTTGGTCAGTGTGACAGGGCAGGTCAGTGTGACAGGGCTGTGCTGGTTAGTGTGACATTGCTGGTCAGCGTGACAGGGCAGGTCAGTGTGACAGGGCTGGTCATTGTGACAGGGCAGGCTTGGTCAGTGTGACAGGGCAGGTCAGTGTGACAGGGCTGGTCAGTGTGACAGGGCAGGTCAGACCAGGTCAGTGTGACAGGGCTGGTCAGTGTGACAGGGCTGGTCAGTGTTACATGGCAGTTCAGTCTGACAGGGCTGGTCATTGTGACAGGGCAGGGCTGGTCAGTGTGACAGGACAGGTCAGTGTGACAGGGCTGGTCAGTGTGACAGGGCTGGTCAGTGTGACAGCGCTGGTCAGTGTGACAGGGCTTGTCAGTGTGACAGGGCTGGTCAATGTGACAGGGCTGGTCAGTGTGGCAGTGCTGATCAGTGTGACAGTGCTGGTCAGTGTGACAGGGCTGGTCAATGTGATAGGTCTGGTCAGTGTTACAGGGAATTTCAGTGTGACAGGGATGGTCAGTGTGACAGGGCAGGTCAGTGTGACAGGTCAGAGCTGGTCAGTGTGACAGGGCTGGTATGACAAGTTCAGTGTGACAGGTCAGGGCTGGTCAGAGCATGTCAGTGTGACATGGCTGGTCAGTGTGACAGGGCAGGTCAGTGTGACAGGGCTGGTCAGTGTGACAGGGCTGGTCAGTGTGACAAAGCTGGTCAGGGCTGGTCAGTGTGACAGGGCTGATCAGACCAGGTCAGTGTGATAGGTCAGACCAGGTCAGTTTGACAGGTCAGGTCTGGTCTGTCCATGTCAGTGTGACAGGGCAGGGCTGGTCAGCGTGACAGGGCTGGTCAGTGTGACAGGGCTGGTCTGGGCTGGTCAGCGTGACAGGGCTGGTCAGTGTGACAGGGCTGGTCAGGGTTGTGGGGGTGACAGGGCTGGGCTTGGCAGTGTGACAGGGCTGTGCTGGTCAGTGTGACATTGCCGGTCAGTGTGACAGGGCTGGTCAGTGTGACAGGGCTGGTCAGTGTGACAGGGCAGGTCAGTGTGACAGGGCAGTGCTGGTCAGTGTGACAAGACTGGTCAGTGTGACAGGGCAGGTCAGTGTGACAGGGCTGGTCAGACCAGGTTAGTGTGACAGGGCTGGTCAGTGTGACAGGGCAGGTCATTGTTACATGGCAGGTCAGTGTGACAGGGCTGGTCAGTGTGACAGGGCAGGGCTGGTCAGTGTTACAGGACAGGTCAGTGTGACAGGACAGGGCAGGGCTGGTCAGTGTGACAGGGCTGTGCTGGTCAGTGTGACATTGCTGGTCAGCGTGACAGGGCAGGTCAGTGTGACAGAGATGGTCAGTGTGACAGAGCAGGTCAGTGTGACAGGGCTGGTCATTGTGACAGGGCAGGGTTGGTCAGTGTGACAGGGCAGGTCAGTGTGACAGGGCAGGTCATTGTGACAGGGCAGGGTTGGTCAGTGTGACAGGGCAGGTCAGTGTGACAGGGCTGTGCTGGTCAGTGTGACATTGCTGGTCATCGTGACAGGGCAGGTCAGTGTGACAGGGCTGGTCATTTTGACAGGGCAGGCTTGGTCAGTGTGACAGGGCAGGTCAGACCAGGTGTGTGTGACAGGGCTGGTCAGTGTGACAGGGCAGGTCAGTGTGACAGGGCTGGTCAGTGTGACAGGGCAGGTCAGACCAGGTCAGTGTGACAGGGCTGGTCAGTGTGACAGGGCTGGTCAGTGTTACAAGGCAGTTCAGTCTGACAGGGCTGGTCAGCGTGACAGGGCTGGTCAGTGTGACAGGGCTGGTCTGGGATGGTCAGCGTGACAGGGCTGGTCAGTGTGACAGGGCTGGTCAGGGCTTGTGGGGGTGACAGGGCTGGTCAGTGTGACAAGGCCGGTCAGTGTTACAGGGCTGGTTAGTGTGACAGGGCTGGTCAGTGTGACAGGGCATGTCAGTGTGACAGGGCAGTGCTGGTCAGTGTGACAGGACTGGTCAGTGTGACAGGGCAGGTCAGTGTGACAGGGCTGGCCAGACCATGTTAGTGTGACAGGGCTGGTCAGTGTGACAGGGCTGGTCAGTGTGACAGGGCAGGGCTGGTCAGTGTGACAGGACAGGTCAGTGTGACAAGGCAGGGCAGGGCTGGTCAGTGAGACAGGGCTGTGCTGGTCAGTGTGACATTGCTGGTCAGCCTGACAGGGCAGGTCAGTGTGACAGGGCAGTGCTGGTCAGTGTGACAGGACTGGTCAGTGTGACAGGGCAGGTCAGTGTGACAAGGCTGGTCAGACCATGTTAGTGTGACAGGGCTGGTCAGTGTGACAGGGCTGGTATTTGTTACATGGCAGGTCAGTGTGACAGGGCTGGTCAGTGTGACAGGGCAGGGCTGGTCAGTGTGACAGGACAGGTCAGTGTGACAGGGCAGATCAGGGCTGGTCAGTGAGACAGGGCTGTGCTGGTCAGTGTGACATTGCTGGTCAGCGTGACAGGGCAGCTCAGTGTTACAGAGCTGGTCAGTGTGACAGAGCAGGTCAGTGTGACAGGGCTGGTCATTGTGACAGGGCAGGGTTGGTCAGTGTGATAGGGCAGGTCAGTGTGACAGGGCTGGTCATTGTGACAGGGCAGGGTTGGTCAGTGTGACAGGGCAGGTCAGACCAGGTGTGTGTGACAGGACTGGTCAGTGTGACAGGGCAGGTCAGTGTGACAGGACTGGTCAGTGTGACAGGGCAGGTCAGTGTGACAGGGGAGGGCAGGGCTGGTCAGTGTGACAGGGCTGTGCTGGTCAGTGTGACATTGCTGGTCATCGTGACAGGGCAGGTCAGTGTGACAGGGCTGGTCATTGTGACAGGGCAGGCTTGGTTAGTGTGACAGGGCAGGTCAGACCAGGTGTGTGTGACAGGACTGGTCAGTGTGACAGGGCAGGTCAGTTTGACAGGGCTGGTCAGTGTGACAGAGCAGGGCTGGTCAGTGTGAAATGGACTGCTCAGTTTGACAGGGCAGGTCAGTGTGACAGGGTGGGTCAATGTGACAGGGCTGGTCAGTGTGACAGATCAGTTCAGTGTGACACAGCAGGTCAGTGTGGCAGGTCAGGTCAGTGTGACAGGGCCGGTCATTGTGACAGGGCTGGTCAGGGCTGGTCAGTGTGACAGGTCAGGGCTGGTCAGCGTGACAGGGCTGGTCAGTGTGACAGGTCAGGGCTGGTCAGCGTGACAGGGCTGGTCAGTGTGACAGGGCTCGTCAGGGCTGGTCAGTGTGAGAGGGCTGGTCAGTGTGACAGGGATGGTAAGTGTGACAGGGCAGGTCAGGGCTGGTGACTGTGACAGGGCTGGTCAGTGAAAGAGGGCAGGGCTGGTCAGTGTGACAGGGCAGGGCTGGTCAGTGTGACAGGTCAGGTCTGGTCAGGGCTGGTCAGTGTGACAGGGCTGGTCAGGGCTGGTCAGTGTGACAGTGCTGGTCAGTGTGACAGGACTGATCTGGACTGGTCAGTGTGACAGGGCTGGTCAGTGTGACAGGGCAGGGCTGGTCAGTGTGAAATGGACTGGTCAGTGTGAGAAGGCTGGTCAGTGTGAGAGGGCTGGTCAGTGTGACAGGGCTGGTCAGTGTGACAGGGCTCGTCAGGGCTGGTCAGTGTGACAGGGCTGGTCAGTGTGAGAGGGCTGGTCAGTGTGACAGGGATGGTAAGTGTGACAGGGCAGGTCAGGGCTGGTCACTGTGACAGGGCTGGTCATCGAAAGAGGGCAGGGCTGGTCAGTGTGATAGGGCAGGGCTGGTCAGTGTGACAGGTCAGGTCTGGTCAGGGCTGGTCAGTGTGACAAGGCTGGTCAGGGCTGGTCAGTGTGACAGTGCTGGTCAGTGTGACAGGGCTGGCCTGGACAGGTCAGTGTGACAGGTCTGGTCAGTGTGACAGGGCAGGTCTAGTCAGTGTGAAATGGTCTGGTCAGTGTGACAGGGCTGGTCAGTGTGAGAGGGCTGGTCAGTGTGACAGGGATGGTCAGTGTGACAGGGCTGGTCAGTGTGAAAGGGCAGGTCAGTGTGACAGCTCATGTCAGGGCTGGTCAGTGTGACAGGTCAGGGCTGGTCAGTGCTGGTCAGTGTGACAGGGCAGGTCAGTGTGACTGGGCTGGTCAGGGCTTGTCAGTGTGACAGGGCTGGTCAGTGTGACAGGTCAGGGCTGGTCAGTGTGACAGGGATGGTCAGGGCTGGTCAGTGTGACAGGTCAGGGCTGGTCAGTGTGACAGGTCTGGTCAGTGTGACAGGGCTGGTAAGTGTGACAGGTCAGGGCTGGTCAGTGTGACAGGTCAGGGCTGGTCAGTGTGACAGGGCTGGTCAGTGTGAGAGGGCTGGTCAGTGTGACAGCTCATGTCAGGGCTGGTCAGTGTGACATTGCTGGTCAGTGTGACAGGGCTGGTCAGTGTGACAGAGCTGGTCAGTGTGACAGGGCAGGTCAGTGTTACAGGGCTGGTCAGTGTGACAGGGCTGGTCAGTATGACAGGTCAGGGCTGGTCAGTGTGACAGGTCAGGTCTGGTCAGTGTGACAGGGCTGGTCAGTTTGTCTGGTCTGGTCAGTGTGAGAGGGCTGGTCAGTGTGACAGGGATGGTAAGTGTGACAGGGCAGGTCAGGGCTGGTGACTGTGACAGGGCTGGTCAGTGAAAGAGGGCAGGGCTGGTCAGTGTGACAGGGCAGGGCTGGTCAGTGTGACAGGTCAGGTCTGGTCAGGGCTGGTCAGTGTGACAGGGCTGGTCAGGGCTGGTCAGTGTGACAGTGCTGGTCAGTGTGACAGGACTGATCTGGACTGGTCAGTGTGACAGGGCTGGTCAGTGTGACAGGGCAGGGCTGGTCAGTGTGAAATGGACTGGTCAGTGTGAGAAGGCTGGTCAGTGTGAGAGGGCTGGTCAGTGTGACAGGGCTGGTCAGTGTGACAGGGCTCGTCAGGGCTGGTCAGTGTGACAGGGCTGGTCAGTGTGAGAGGGCTGGTCAGTGTGACAGGGATGGTAAGTGTGACAGGGCAGGTCAGGGCTGGTCACTGTGACAGGGCTGGTCATCGAAAGAGGGCAGGGCTGGTCAGTGTGATAGGGCAGGGCTGGTCAGTGTGACAGGTCAGGTCTGGTCAGGGCTGGTCAGTGTGACAAGGCTGGTCAGGGCTGGTCAGTGTGACAGTGCTGGTCAGTGTGACAGGGCTGGCCTGGACAGGTCAGTGTGACAGGTCTGGTCAGTGTGACAGGGCAGGTCTAGTCAGTGTGAAATGGTCTGGTCAGTGTGACAGGGCTGGTCAGTGTGAGAGGGCTGGTCAGTGTGACAGGGATGGTCAGTGTGACAGGGCTGGTCAGTGTGAAAGGGCAGGTCAGTGTGACAGCTCATGTCAGGGCTGGTCAGTGTGACAGGTCAGGGCTGGTCAGTGCTGGTCAGTGTGACAGGGCAGGTCAGTGTGACTGGGCTGGTCAGGGCTTGTCAGTGTGACAGGGCTGGTCAGTGTGACAGGTCAGGGCTGGTCAGTGTGACAGGGATGGTCAGGGCTGGTCAGTGTGACAGGTCAGGGCTGGTCAGTGTGACAGGTCTGGTCAGTGTGACAGGGCTGGTAAGTGTGACAGGTCAGGGCTGGTCAGTGTGACAGGTCAGGGCTGGTCAGTGTGACAGGGCTGGTCAGTGTGAGAGGGCTGGTCAGTGTGACAGCTCATGTCAGGGCTGGTCAGTGTGACATTGCTGGTCAGTGTGACAGGGCTGGTCAGTGTGACAGAGCTGGTCAGTGTGACAGGGCAGGTCAGTGTTACAGGGCTGGTCAGTGTGACAGGGCTGGTCAGTATGACAGGTCAGGGCTGGTCAGTGTGACAGGTCAGGTCTGGTCAGTGTGACAGGGCTGGTCAGTTTGTCTGGTCTGGTCAGTGTGACAGGGCTGGTCAGTGTGACAGGTCTGGTCAGTCTGACAGGGCTGGTCAGTGTGACAGGGCTGGTCAGTATGACAGGGCTGGTCAGTGTGACAGGGCTGGTCTGGGCTGGTCAGTGTGACTGGTCTGGTCAGTGTGACAGGGCTGGTCAGTGTGACAGGGCTGGTCAGTTTGTCTGGTCTGGTCAGTGTGACAGGTCTGGTCAGTGTGACAGATCTGGTCAGTCTGACAGGGCTGGTCAGTATGACAGGCCTGGTCAGTGTGACTGGGCAGGTCAGTGTGACAGGGCTGGTCAGGGCTTGTGGGGGTGACAGGGCTGTGCTGGTCAGTGTGACATTGCTGGTCAGCGTGACAGGGCAGGACAGTGTGACAGGGCTGGTCAGTGTGACTGGGCAGGTCAGTGTGACAGGGCTGGTCAGGGCTTGTGGGGGTGACAGGGCTGTGCTGGTCAGTGTGACTGGGCTGGTCAGTGTGACATTGCCGGTCAGTGTGACAGGGCTGGTCATTGTGACAGGGCAGGGCTGGTCAGTGTGACAGGGCAGGTCAGTGTGACAGGGCTGGTCAGACCAGGTTAGTGTGACAGGGCTCGTCAGTGTTACATGGCAGGTCAGTGTGACAGGGCTGGTCAGTGTGACAGGGCAGGGCTGGTCAGTGTGACAGGACAGTTCAGTGTGACAGGGGAGGGCAGGGCTGGTCAGTGTGACATTGCTGGTCAGTGTGACAGAGCTGGTCAGTGTGACAGAGCTGGTCAGTGTGACAGAGCAGGTCAGCGTGAAAGGGCAGGTCAGTGTGACAGAGCTGGTCAGTGTGACAGAGCAGGTCAGTGTGACAGGGCTGGTCGGTGTGACAGAGCATGTCAGTTTGACAGGGATGGTCAGTTTGACAGGTCAGTTCAAGGCTGGTCAGTGTGACAGAGCTGCTCAGTGTGACAGGGATGGTCAGTGTGACAGGGCAGATCAGTGTGACATGGCTGGGCTGGTCAGTCTGACAGGGATGGTCAGTGTGACAGGGTAGGTCAGTTTGACAGGGCTGGTCAGAGTTAGAGGGCTGATCAGTGTGACAGGGCTGGTCTGACCAGTTCAGTGTGACAGGTAAGAGATGGTCAGTGTGACAGGGCTTGTTTGACCAGTTCAGTGTGACAGGTCAGGGCTGGTCAGAGCATGTCAGTGTGACATGGCTAGTCAGTATGACAGGTCAGGTCTGGTCAGTGTGACAGGGCAGGTCAGTGTGACAGGCAGGTCAGTGTGACAGGGCAGGTCTGTGTGACAGGGCATGTCAGTGTGACAGGGCAGGTCAGTTTGATAGGGCAGGTCAGTGTGACAGGGCAGGTCAGTGTGACAGGTCTGGTCAGTGTGACAGGGCTGGTCAGTGTGACATGTCTGCTCAGTGTGACAGGGCTGGTCAGTGTGACAGGTCTGGTCAGTGTGACAGGGCTGGTCAGTGTGACAGGGCTGGTCAGTTTGTCTGGTCTGGTCAGTGTGACAGGGCTGGTCAGTGTGACAGGTCTGGTCAGTCTGACAGGGCTGGTCAGTGTGACAGGGCTGGTCAGTGTGACAGGGCAGGTCAGTGTGACAGGGCTGGTCAGTGTGACAGGTCAGGGCTGGTCAGTGTGACAGGGCTGGTCAGTGTGAGAGGGCAGGGCTGGTCAGTGTGACAGGTCAGGTCTGGTCAGGTCTGGTCAGTGTGACAGGGCTGGTCAGGACTGGTCAGTGTGACAGTGCTGGTCAGTGTGACAGGGCTGGTCTGGACTGGTCAGTGTGACAGGGCTGGTCAGTGTGACAGGGCAGGGCTGGTCAGTGTGAAATGGACTGGTCAGTGTGACAGGGCTGGTCAGTGTGAGAGGGCTGGTCAGTGTGACAGGGCTGGTCAGTGTGACAGCTCATGTCTGGGCTGGTCAGTGTGACAGGTCAGGGCTGGTCAGTGCTGGTCAGTGTGACAGGGCATGTCAGTGTGACAGGGCAGGTCAGTGTGACAGGGCTGGTCATTGTGACAGGGCAGGGTTGGTCAGTGTGACAGGGCAGGTCAGTGTGACAGGGCTGGTCATTGTGACAGGGCAGGGTTGGTCAGTGTGACAGGGCAGGTCAGTGTGACAGGGCTGTGCTGGTCAGTGTGACATTGCTGGTCATCGTGACAGGGCAGGTCAGTGTGACAGGGCTGGTCATTTTGACAGGGCAGGCTTGGTCAGTGTGACAGGGCAGGTCAGACCAGGTGTGTGTGACAGGGCTGGTCAGTGTGACAGGGCAGGTCAGTGTGACAGGGCTGGTCAGTGTGACAGGGCAGGTCAGACCAGGTCAGTGTGACAGGGCTGGTCAGTGTGACAGGGCTGGTCAGTGTTACAAGGCAGTTCAGTCTGACAGGGCTGGTCAGCGTGACAGGGCTGGTCAGTGTGACAGGGCTGGTCTGGGCTGGTCAGCGTGACAGGGCAGGTCAGTGTGACAGGGCTGGTCATTGTGACAGGGCAGGCTTGGTCAGTGTGACAGGGCAGGTCAGACCAGGTGTGTGTGACAGGGCTGGTCAGTGTGACAGGGCAGGTCAGTGTGACAGGGCTGGTCAGTGTGACAGGGCAGGTCAGACCAGGTCAGTGTGACAGGGCTGGTCAGTGTGACAGGGCTGGTCAGTGTTACAAGGCAGTTCAGTCTGACAGGGCTGGTCAGCGTGACAGGGCTGGTCAGTGTGACAGGGCTGGTCTGGGCTTGTCAGCGTGACAGGGCTGGTCAGTGTGACAGGGCTGGTCAGGGCTTGTGGGGGAGACAGGGCTGGGCTTGTCAGTGTGACAGGGCTGTGCTGGTCAGTGTGACAGTGCTGGTCAGTGTGACAAGGCCGGTCAGTTTGACAGGGCTGGTTTGTGTGACAGGGCTGGACAGTGTGACAGGGCAGGTCAGTGTGACAGGGCAGTGCTGGTCAGTGTGACAGGACTGGTCAGTGTGACAGGGCAGGTCAGTGTGACAGGGCTGGTCAGACCAGGTTAGTGTGACAGGGCTGGTCAGTGTGACAGGGCTGGTCATTGTTACATGGCAGGTCAGTGTGACAGGGCTGGTCAGTGTGACAGGGCTGATCAGAGCTGGTCAGTGTGACAGGGCAGGTCAGGCTGGTCAGTGTGACAGGGCAGGTCAGGGCTGGTCAGTGTGAGAGGGCTGGTCAGTGTGACAGGGATGGTCAGTGTGACAGGGCAGGTCAGTTTGACAGGTCAGGTCAGGGCTGGTCAGTGTGACAGGGATGGTCAGTGTGACAGGGCAGATCAGTGTGACAAGGCTGGGCTGGTCAGTATGACAGGGATGGTCAGTGTGACAGGGTAGGTCAGTTTGACAGGGCTGGTCAGAGTTAGAGGGCTGGTCAGTGTGACAGGGCTGGACTGACCAGTTCAGTGTTACAGGTCAGAGCTGGTCAGTGTGACAGGGCTGGTTTGACCAGTTCAGTGTGACAGGTCAGGGCTGGTCAGAGCATGTCAGTGTGACAGGGCTGGTCAGTGTGACAGGTCAGGTCTGGTCAGTGTGACAGGGCAGGTCAGTTTGACAGGGCTGGTCAGTGTGACAGGGCTGGTCAGTGTGACAGGGCTGGTCAGGGCTGGTCAGTGTGACAGGGCTGATCAGACCAGGTCAGTGTGATAGGTCAGACCAGGTTTGACAGGTCAGGTCTGGTCTGTCCATATCAGTGTGACAGGGCAGGGCTGGTCAGCGTGACCGGGCTGGTCAGTGTGACAGGGCTGGTCTGGGCTGGTCAGCGTGACAGGGCTGGTCAGTGTGACAGGGCTGGTCAGGGCTTGTGGGGGTGACAAGGCTGGGCTTGTCAGTGTGACAGGGCTGTGCTGGTCAGTGTGACATTGCCGGTCAGTGTGACAGGGCTGGTCAGTGTGACAGGACTGGTCAGTGTGACAGGGCAGGTCAGTGTGGCAGGGCAGCGCTGGTCAGTGTGACAGGACTGGTCAGTGTGACAGGGCAGGTCAGTGTGACAGGGCTGGTCATTGTTACATGGCAGATCAGTGTGACAGGGATGATCAGTGTGACAGGGCAGGGCTGGTCAGTGTGACAGGACAGGTCAGTGTGACAGGGCAGGGCAGGGCTGGTCAGTGTGACAGGGCTGTGCTGGTCAGTGTGACATTGCTGGTCAGCGTGACAGGGCAGGTCAGTGTGACAGAGCTGGTCAGTGTGACAGAGCAGTTCAGTGTGACAGGGCTGGTCATTGTGAAAGGGCAGGGTTGGTCAGTGTGACAGGGCAGGTCAGTGTGACAGGGCTGTGCTGGTTAGTGTGACATTGCTGGTCAGCGTGACAGGGCAGGTCAGTGTGACAGGGCTGGTCATTGTGACAGGGCAGGCTTGGTCAGTGTGACAGGGCAGGTCAGTGTGACAGGGCTGGTCAGTGTGACAGGGCAGGTCAGACCAGGTCAGTGTGACAGGGCTGGTCAGTGTGACAGGGCAGGTCAGTGTTACATGGCAGTTCAGTCTGACAGGGCTGGTCATTGTGACAGGGCAGGGCTGGTCAGTGTGACAGGACAGGTCAGTGTGACAGGGCTGGTCAGTGTGACAGGGCTGGTCAGTGTGACAGCGCTGGTCAGTGTGACAGGGCTTGTCAGTGTGACAGGGCTGGTCAGTGTGACAGGGCTGGTCAGTGTGGCAGTGCTGATCAGTGTGACAGTGCTGTTCAGTGTGACAGGGCAGGTCAGTGTGACAGGGCAGGTCAGTGTGACAGCGCTGGTCAGTGTGACAGGGCTGGTCAATGTGATAGGTCTGGTCAGTGTGACAGGGATGTTCAGTGTGACAGGGATGGTCAGTGTGACAGGGCAGGTCAGTGTGACAGGTCAGAGCTGGTCAGTGTGACAGGGCTGGTATGACCAGTTCAGTGTGACAGGTCAGGGCTGGTCAGAGCATGTCAGTGTGACATGGCTGGTCAGTGTGACAGGGCAGGTCAGTGTGACAGGGCTGGTCAGTGTGACAGGGCTGGTCAGTGTGACAAAGCTGGTCAGGGCTGGTCAGTGTGACAGGGCTGATCAGACCAGGTCAGTGTGATAGGTCAGACCAGGTCAGTTTGACAGGTCAGGTCTGGTCTGTCCATGTCAGTGTGACAGGGCAGGGCTGGTCAGCGTGACAGGGCTGGTCAGTGTGACAGGGCTGCTCTGGGCTGGTCAGCGTGACAGGGCTGGTCAGTGTGACAGGGCTGATCAGGGCTTGTGGGGGTGACAGGGCTGGGCTTGTCAGTGTGACAGGGCTGTGCTGGTCAGTGTGACATTGCCGGTCAGTGTGACAGGGCTGGTCAGTGTGACAGGGCTGGTCAGTGTGACAGGGCAGGTCAGTGTGACAGGGCAGTGCTGGTCAATGTGACAGGACTGGTCAGTGTGACAGGGCAGGTCAGTGTGACAGGGCTGGTCAGACCAGGTTAGTGTGACAGGGCTGGTCAGTGTGACAGGGCAGGTCATTGTTACATGACAGGTCAGTGTGACAGGGCTGGTCAGTGTGACAGGGCAGGGCTGGTCAGTGTTACAGGACAGGTCAGTGTGACAGGGCAGGGCAGGGCTGGTCAGTGTGACAGGGCTGTGATGGTCAGTGTGACATTGCTGGTCAGCGTGACAGGGCAGGTCAGTGTGACAGAGCTGGTCAGTGTGACAGAGCAGGTCAGTGTGACAGGGCTGGTCATTGTGACAGGGCAGGGTTGGTCAGTGTGACAGGGCAGGTCAGTGTGACAGGGCTGGTCATTGTGACAGGGCAGGGTTGGTCAGTGTGACAGGGCAGGTCAGTGTGACAGGGCTGTGCTGGTCAGTGTGACATTGCTGGTCATCGTGACAGGGCAGGTCAGTGTGACAGGGCTGGTCATTGTGACAGGGCAGGCTTGGTCAGTGTGACAGGGCAGGTCAGACCAGGTGTGTGTGACAGGACTGGTCAGTGTGACAGGGCAGGTCAGTGTGACAGGGCTGGTCAGTGTGACAGGGCAGGTCAGACCAGGTCAGTGTGACAGGGCTGGTCAGTGTGACAGGGCTGGTCAGTGTTACAAGGCAGTTCAGTCTGACAGGGCTGGTCAGCGTGACAGGGCTGGTCAGTGTGACAGGGCTGGTCTGGGCTGGTCAGCGTGACAGGGCTGGTCAGTGTGACAGGGCTGGTCAGGGCTTGTGGGGGTGACAGGGCTGGTCAGTGTGACAAGGCCGGTCAGTGTGACAGGGCAGGTCAGTGTGACAGGGCTGTGCTGGTTAGTGTGACATTGCTGGTCAGCGTGACAGGGCAGGTCAGTGTGACAGGGCTGGTCATTGTGACAGGGCAGGCTTGGTCAGTGTGACAGGGCAGGTCAGTGTGACAGGGCTGGTCAGTGTGACAGGGCAGGTCAGACCTGGTCAGTGTGACAGGGCTGGTCAGTGTGACAGGGCTGGTCAGTGTTACATGGCAGTTCAGTCTGACAGGGCTGGTCATTGTGACAGGGCAGGGCTGGTCAGTGTGACAGGACAGGTCAGTGTGACAGGGCTGGTCAGTGTGACAGGGCTGGTCAGCGTGACAGCGCTGGTCAGTGTGACAGGGCTTGTCAGTGTGACAGGGCTGGTCAGTGTGACAGGGCTGGTCAGTGTGGCAGTGCTGATCAGTGTGACAGTGCTGTTCAGTGTGACAGGGCAGGTCAGTGTGACAGGGCAGATCAGTGTGACAGCGCTGGTCAGTGTGACAGGGCTGGTCAATGTGATAGGTCTGTTCAGTGTGACAGGGATGTTCAGTGTGACAGGGATGGTCAGTGTGACAGGGCAGGTCAGTGTGACAGGTCAGAGCTGGTCAGTGTGACAGGGCTGGTATGACCAGTTCAGTGTGACAGGTCAGGGCTGGTCAGAGCATGTCAGTGTGACATGGCTGTTCAATGTGACAGGGCAGGTCAGTGTGACAGGGCTGGTCAGTGTGACAGGGCTGGTCAGTGTGACAAAGCTGGTCAGGGCTGGTCAGTGTGACAGGGCTGATCAGACCAGGTCAGTGTAATAGGTCAGACCAGGTCAGTTTGACAGGTCAGGTCTGGTCTGTCCATGTCAGTGTGACAGGGCAGGGCTGGTCAGCGTGACAGGGCTGGTCAGTGTGACAGGGCTGCTCTGGGCTGGTCAGCGTGACAGGGCTGGTCAGTGTGACAGGGCTGATCAGGGCTTGTGGGGGTGACAGGGCTGGGCTTGTCAGTGTGACAGGGCTGTGCTGGTCAGTGTGACATTGCCGGTCAGTGTGACAGGGCAGGTCAGTGTGACAGGGCAGTGCTGGTCAGTGTGACAGGACTGGTCAGTGTGACAGGGCAGGTCAGTGTGACAGGGCTGGTCAGACCAGGTTAGTGTGACAGGGCTGGTCAGTGTGACAGGGCAGGTCATTGTTACATGACAGGTCAGTGTGACAGGGCTGGTCAGTGTGACAGGGCAGGGCTGGTCAGTGTTACAGGACAGGTCAGTGTGACAGGGCAGGGCAGGGCTGGTCAGTGTGACAGGGCTGTGATGGTCAGTGTGACATTGCTGGTCAGCGTGACAGGGCAGGTCAGTGTGACAGAGCTGGTCAGTGTGACAGAGCAGGTCAGTGTGACAGGGCTGGTCATTGTGACAGGGCAGGGTTGGTCAGTGTGACAGGGCAGGTCAGTGTGACAGGGCTGGTCATTGTGACAGGGCAGGGTTGGTCAGTGTGACAGGGCAGGTCAGTGTGACAGGGCTGTGCTGGTCAGTGTGACATTGCTGGTCATCGTGACAGGGCAGGTCAGTGTGACAGGGCTGGTCATTGTGACAGGGCAGGCTTTTTCAGTGTGACAGGGCAGGTCAGACCAGGTGTGTGTGACAGGACTGGTCAGTGTGACAGGGCTGTTCAGTGTGACAGGGCTGGTCAGTGTGACAGGGCAGGTCAGACCAGGTCAGTGTGACAGGGCTGGTCAGTGTGACAGGGCTGGTCAGTGTTACAAGGCAGTTCAGTCTGACAGGGCTGGTCAGCGTGACAGGGCTGGTCAGTGTGACAGGGCTGGTCTGGGCTGGTCAGCGTGACAGGGCTGGTCAGTGTGACAGGGCTGGTCAGGGCTTGTGGGGGTGACAGGGCTGGTCAGTGTGACAAGGCCGGTCAGTGTGACAGGGCTGGTTAGTGTGACAGGGCTGGTCAGTGTGACAGGGCAGGTTAGTGTGACAGGGCAGTGCTGGTCAGTGTGACAGGACTGGTCAGTGTGACCGGGCAGGACAGTGTGACAGGGCTGGTCAGACCATGTTAGTGTGACAGGGCTGGTCAGTGTGACAGAGCTGGTCATTGTTACATGGCAGGTCAGTGTGACAGGGCTGGTCAGTGTGACAGGGCAGGGCTGGTCAGTGAGACAGGGCTGTGCTGGTCAGTGTGACATTGCTGGTCAGCCTGACAGGGCAGGTCAGTGTGACAGGGCAGTGCTGGTCAGTGTGACAGGACTGGTCAGTGTGACAGGGCAGGTCAGTGTGACAAGGCTGGTCAGACCATGTTAGTGTGACAGGGCTGGTCAGTGTGACAGGGCTGGTATTTGTTACATGGCAGGTCAGTGTGACAGGGCTGGTCAGTGTGACATGGCAGGGCTCGTCAGTGTGACAGGACAGGTCAGTGTGACAGGGCAGGGCAGGGCTGGTCAGTGAGACAGGGCTGTGCTGGTCAGTGTGACATTGCTGGTCAGCGTGACAGGGCAGCTCAGTGTTACAGAGCTGGTCAGTGTGACAGAGCAGGTCAGTGTGACAGGGCTGGTCATTGTGACAGGGCAGGGTTGGTCAGTGTGACAGGGCAGGTCAGTGTGACAGGGCTGGTCATTGTGACAGGGCAGGGTTGGTCAGTGTGACAGGGCAGGTCAGACCAGGTGTGTGTGACAGGACTGGTCAGTGTGACAGGGCAGGTCAGTGTGACAGGACTGGTCAGTGTGACAGGGCAGGTCAGTGTGACAGGGGAGGGCAGGGCTGGTCAGTGTGACAGGGCTGTGCTGGTCAGTGTGACATTGCTGGTCATCGTGACAGGGCAGGTCAGTGTGACAGGGCTGGTCATTGTGACAGGGCAGGCTTGGTCAGTGTGACAGGGCAGGTCAGACCAGGTGTGTGTGACAGGACTGGTCAGTTTGACAGGGCAGGTCAGTTTGACAGGGCTGGTCAGTGTGACAGGGCAGGGCTGGTCAGTGTGAAATGGACTGCTCAGTGTGACAGGGCAGGTCAGTGTGACAGGGTGGGTCAATGTGACAGGGCTGGTCAGTGTGACAGATCAGTTCAGTGTGACACAGCAGGTCAGTGTGGCAGGTCAGGTCAGTGTGACAGGGCCGGTCATTGTGACAGGGCTGGTCAGGGCTGGTCAGTGTGACAGGTCAGGGCTGGTCAGCGTGACAGGGCTGGTCAGTGTGACAGGTCAGGGCTGGTCAGCGTGACAGGGCTGGTCAGTGTGACAGGGCTCGTCAGGGCTGGTCAGTGTGAGAGGGCTGGTCAGTGTGACAGGGATGGTAAGTGTGACAGGGCAGGTCAGGGCTGGTGACTGTGACAGGGCTGGTCAGTGAAAGAGGGCAGGGCTGGTCAGTGTGACAGGGCAGGGCTGGTCAGTGTGACAGGTCAGGTCTGGTCAGGGCTGGTCAGTGTGACAGGGCTGGTCAGGGCTGGTCAGTGTGACAGTGCTGGTCAGTGTGACAGGGCTGATCTGGACTGGTCAGTGTGACAGGGCTGGTCAGTGTGACAGGGCAGGGCTGGTCAGTGTGAAATGGACTGGTCAGTGTGAGAGGGCTGGTCAGTGTGAGAGGGCTGGTCAGTGTGACAGGGCTGGTCAGTGTGACAGGGCTCGTCAGGGCTGGTCAGTGTGACAGGGCTGGTCAGTGTGAGAGGGCTGGTCAGTGTGACAGGGATGGTAAGTGTGACAGGGCAGGTCAGGGCTGGTCACTGTGACAGGGCTGGTCATCGAAAGAGGGCAGGGCTGGTCAGTGTGATAGGGCAGGGCTGGTCAGTGTGACAGGTCAGGTCTGGTCAGGGCTGGTCAGTGTGACAAGGCTGGTCAGGGCTGGTCAGTGTGACAGGGCTGGTCAGTGTGAGAGGGCTGGTCAGTGTGACAGGGATGGTCAGTGTGACAGGGCTGGTCAGTGTGAAAGGGCAGGTCAGTGTGACAGCTCATGTCAGGGCTGGTCAGTGTGACAGGTCAGGGCTGGTCAGTGCTGGTCAGTGTGACAGGGCAGGTCAGTGTGACTGGGCTGGTCAGGGCTTGTCAATGTGACAGGGCTGGTCAGTGTGACAGGTCAGGGCTGGTCAGTGTGACAGGGATGGTCAGGGCTGGTCAGTGTGACAGGTCAGGGCTGGTCAGTGTGACAGGTCTGGTCAGTGTGACAGGGCTGGTCAGTGTGACAGGTCAGGGCTGTTCAGTGTGACAGGTCAGGGCTGGTCAGTGTGACAGGGCTGGTCAGTGTGAGAGGGCTGGTCAGTGTGACAGCTCATGTCAGGGCTGGTCAGTGTGACATTGCTGGTCAGTGTGACAGGGCTGGTCAGTGTGACAGAGCTGGTCAGTGTGACAGGGCAGGTCAGTGTTACAGGGCTGGTCAGTGTGACAGGGCTGGTCAGTATGACAGGTCAGGGCTGGTCAGTGTGACAGGTCAGGGCTGGTCAGTGTGACAGGGCTGGTCAGTTTGTCTGGTCTGGTCAGTGTGACAGGGCTGGTCAGTGTGACAGGTCTGGTCAGTCTGACAGGGCTGGTCAGTGTGACAGGGCTGGTCAGTATGACAGGGCTGGTCAGTGTGACAGGGCTGGTCTGGGCTGGTCAGTGTGACTGGTCGGGTCAGTGTGACAGGGCTGGTCAGTGTGACAGGGCTGGTCAGTTTGTCTGGTCTGGTCAGTGTGACAGGGCTGGTCAGTGTGACAGGTCTGGTCAGTGTGACAGATCTGGTCAGTCTGACAGGGCTGGTCAGTATGACAGGCCTGGTCAGTGTGACTGGGCAGGTCAGTGTGACAGGGCTGGTCAGGGCTTGTGGGGGTGACAGGGCTGTGCTGGTCAGTGTGACATTGCTGGTCAGCGTGACAGGGCAGGTCAGTGTGACAGGGCTGGTCAGTGTGACTGGGCAGGTCAGTGTGACAGGGCTGGTCAGGGCTTGTGGGGGTGACAGGGCTGTGCTGGTCAGTGTGACTGGGCTGGTCAGTGTGACATTGCCGGTCAGTGTGACAGGGCTGGTCATTGTGACAGGGCAGGGCTGGTCAGTGTGACAGGGCAGGTCAGTGTGACAGGGCTGGTCAGACCAGGGTAGTGTGACAGGGCTTGTCAGTGTTACATGGCAGGTCAGTGTGACAGGGCTGGTCAGTGTGACAGGGCAGGGCTGGTCAGTGTGACAGGACAGTTCAGTGTGACAGGGGAGGGCAGGGCTGGTCAGTGTGACATTGCTGGTCAGTGTGACAGAGCTGGTCAGTGTGACAGAGCTGGTCAGTGTGACAGGGCAGGTCAGCGTGAAAGGGCAGGTCAGTGTGACAGAGCTGGTCAGTGTGACAGAGCAGGTCAGTGTGACAGGGCTGGTCGGTGTGACAGAGCATGTCAGTGTGACAGGGATGGTCAGTTTGACAGGTCAGTTCAAGGCTGGTCAGTGTGACAGAGCTGCTCAGTGTGACAGGGATGGTCAGTGTGACAGGGCAGATCAGTGTGACATGGCTGGGCTGGTCAGTCTGACAGGGATGGTCAGTGTGACAGGGTAGGTCAGTTTGACAGGGCTGGTCAGAGTTAGAGGGCTGGTTAGTGTGACAGGGCTGGTCTGACCAGTTCAGTGTGACAGGTAAGAGATGGTCAGTGTGACAGGGCTGGTTTGACCAGTTCAGTGTGACAGGTCAGGGCTGGTCAGAGCATGTCAGTGTGACATGGCTAGTCAGTATGACAGGTCAGGTCTGGTCAGTGTGACAGGGCAGGTCAGTGTGACAGGCAGGTCAGTGTGACAGGGCAGGTCTGTGAGACAGGGCATGTCAGTGTGACAGGGCAGGTCAGTTTGATAGGGCAGGTCAGTGTGACAGGGCAGGTCAGTGTGACAGGTCTGGTCAGTGTGACAGGGCTGGTCAGTGTGACATGTCTGCTCAGTGTGACAGGGCTGGTCAGTGTGACAGGTCTGGTCAGTGTGACAGGGCTGGTCAGTGTGACAGGGCTGGTCAGTTTGTCTGGTCTGGTCAGTGTGACAGGGCTGGTCAGTGTGACAGGTCTGGTCAGTCTGACAGGGCTGGTCAGTGTGACAGGGCTGGTCAGTGTGACAGGGCAGGTCAGTGTGACAGGGCTGGTCAGTGTGACAGGTCAGGGCTGGTCAGTGTGACAGGGCTGGTCAGTGTGAGAGGGCAGGGCTGGTCAGTGTGACAGGTCAGGTCTGGTCAGGTCTGGTCAGTGTGACAGGGCTGGTCAGGACTGGTCAGTGTGACAGTGCTGGTCAGTGTGACAGGGCTGGTCTGGACTGGTCAGTGTGACAGGGCTGGTCAGTGTGACAGGGCAGGGCTGGTCAGTGTGAAATGGACTGGTCAGTGTGACAGGGCTGGTCAGTGTGAGAGGGCTGGTCAGTGTGACAGGGCTGGTCAGTGTGACAGCTCATGTCTGGGCTGGTCAGTGTGACAGGTCAGGGCTGGTCAGTGCTGGTCAGTGTGACAGGGCAGGTCAGTGTGACAGGGCTGTGCTGGTCAGTGTGACATTGCTGGTCATCGTGACAGGGCAGGTCAGTGTGACAGGGCTGGTCATTTTGACAGGGCAGGCTTGGTCAGTGTGACAGGGCAGGTCAGACCAGGTGTGTGTGACAGGGCTGGTCAGTGTGACAGGGCAGGTCAGTGTGACAGGGCTGGTCAGTGTGACAGGGCAGGTCAGACCAGATCAGTGTGACAGGGCTGGTCAGTGTGACAGGGCTGGTCAGTGTTACAAGGCAGTTCAGTCTGACAGGGCTGGTCAGCGTGACAGGGCTGGTCAGTGTGACAGGGCTGGTCTGGGCTGGTCAGCGTGACAGGGCTGGTCAGTGTGACAGGGCTGGTCAGGGCTTGTGGGGGAGACAGGGCTGGGCTTGTCAGTGTGACAGGGCTGTGCTGGTCAGTGTGACAATGCTGGTCAGTGTGACAAGGCCGGTCAGTGTGACAGGGCTGGTTAGTGTGACAGGGCTGGTCAGTGTGACAGGGCAGGTCAGTGTGACAGGGCAGTGCTGGTCAGTGTGACAGGACTGGTCAGTGTGACAGGGCAGGTCAGTGTGACAGGGCTGGTCAGACCAGGTTAGTGTGACAGGGCTGGTCAGTGTGACAGGGCTGGTCATTGTTACATGGCAGGTCAGTGTGACAGGGCTGGTCAGCGTGACAGGGCTGGTCAGAGCTGGTCAGTGTGACAGGGCAGGTCAGGGCTGGTCAGTGTGACAGGGCAGGTCAGGGCTGGTCAGTGTGAGAGGGCTGGTCAGTGTGACAGGGATGGTCAGTGTGACAGGGCAGGTCAGTTTGACAGGTCAGGTCAGGGCTGGTCAGTGTGACAGGGATGGTCAGTGTGACAGGGCAGATCAGTGTGACAAGGCTGGGCTGGTCAGTATGACCGGGATGGTCAGTGTGACAGGGTAGGTCAGTTTGACAGGGCTGGTCAGAGTTAGAGGGCTGGTCAGTGTGACAGGGCTGGACTGACCAGTTCAGTGTTACAGGTCAGAGCTGGTCAGTGTGACAGGGCTGGTTTGACCAGTTCAGTGTGACAGGTCAGGGCTGGTCAGTGTGACAGGTCAGGGCTGGTCAGTGTGACAGGGCTGGTCAGTTTGTCTGGTCTGGTCAGTGTGACAGGGCTGGTCAGTGTGACAGGTCTGGTCAGTCTGACAGGGCTGGTCAGTGTGACAGGGCTGGTCAGTAT
Organism: Isurus oxyrinchus; assembly: GCA_026770705.1. Lineage (NCBI taxonomy): Eukaryota > Metazoa > Chordata > Chondrichthyes > Lamniformes > Lamnidae > Isurus > Isurus oxyrinchus. Next base: position 117,177,188 of record JANJGN010000017.1, read on the forward strand.
GACAGGGCTGGTCAGTGTGACAGGGCTGGTCTGGGCTGGTCAGTGTGACTGGTCGGGTCAGTGTGACAGGGCTGGTCAGTGTGACAGGGCTGGTCAGTTTGTCTGGTCTGGTCAGTGTGACAGGGCTGGCCAGTGTGACAGGTCTGGTCAGTGTGACAGATCTGGTCAGTCTGACAGGGCTGGTCAGTATGACAGGCCTGGTCAGTGTGACTGGGCAGGTCAGTGTGACAGGGCTGGTCAGGGCTTGTGGGGGTGACAGGGCTGTGCTGGTCAGTGTGACATTGCTGGTCAGCGTGACAGGGCAGGTCAGTGTGACAGGGCTGGTCAGTGTGACTGGGCAGGTCAGTGTGACAGGGCTGGTCAGGGCTTGTGGGGGTGACAGGGCTGTGCTGGTCAGTGTGACTGGGCTGGTCAGTGTGACATTGCCGGTCAGTGTGACAGGGCTGGTCATTGTGACAGGGCAGGGCTGGTCAGTGTGACAGGGCAGGTCAGTGTGACAGGGCTGGTCAGACCAGGTTAGTGTGAAAGGGCTTGTCAGTGTTACATGGCAGGTCAGTGTGACAGGGCTGGTCAGTGTGACAGGGCAGGGCTGGTCAGTGTGACAGGACAGTTCAGTGTGACAGGGGAGGGCAGGGCTGGTCAGTGTGACATTGCTGGTCAGTGTGACAGAGCTGGTCAGTGTGACAGAGCTGGTCAGTGTGACAGAGCAGGTCAGCGTGAAAGGGCAGGTCAGTGTGACAGAGCTGGTCAGTGTGACAGAGCAGGTCAGTGTGACAGGGCTGGTCGGTGTGACAGAGCATGTCAGTGTGACAGGGATGGTCAGTTTGACAGGTCAGTTCAAGGCTGGTCAGTGTGACAGAGCTGCTCAGTGTGACAGGGATGGTCAGTGTGACAGGGCAGATCAGTGTGACATGGCTGGGCTGGTCAGTCTGACAGGGATGGTCAGTGTGACAGGGTAGGTCAGTTTGACAGGGCTGGTCAGAGTTAGAGGGCTGGTCAGTGTGACAGGGCTGGTCTGACCAGTTCAGTGTGACAGGTAAGAGATGGTCAGTGTGACAGGGCTGGTTTGACCAGTTCAGTGTGACAGGTCAGGGCTGGTCAGAGCATGTCAGTGTGACATGGCTAGTCAGTATGACAGGTCAGGTCTGGTCAGTGTGACAGGGCAGGTCAGTGTGACAGGCAGGTCAGTGTGACAGGGCAGGTCTGTGAGACAGGGCATGTCAGTGTGACAGGGCAGGTCAGTTTGATAGGGCAGGTCAGTGTGACAGGGCAGGTCAGTGTGACAGGTCTGGTCAGTGTGACAGGGCTGGTCAGTGTGACATGTCTGCTCAGTGTGACAGGGCTGGTCAGTGTGACAGGTCTGGTCAGTGTGACAGGGCTGGTCAGTGTGACAGGGCTGGTCAGTTTGTCTGGTCTGGTCAGTGTGACAGGGCTGGTCAGTGTGACAGGTCTGGTCAGTCTGACAGGGCTGGTCAGTGTGACAGGGCTGGTCAGGGTGACAGGGCAGGTCAGTGTGACAGGGCTGGTCAGTGTGACAGGTCAGGGCTGGTCAGTGTGACAGGGCTGGTCAGTGTGAGAGGGCAGGGCTGGTCAGTGTGACAGGTCAGGTCTGGTCAGGTCTGGTCAGTGTGACAGGGCTGGTCAGGACTGGTCAGTGTGACAGTGCTGGTCAGTGTGACAGGGCTGGTCTGGACTGGTCAGTGTGACAGGGCTGGTCAGTGTGACAGGGCAGGGCTGGTCAGTGTGAAATCGACTGGTCAGTGTGACAGGGCTGGTCAGTGTGAGAGGGCTGGTCAGTGTGACAGGGCTGGTCAGTGTGACAGCTCATGTCTGGGCTGGTCAGTGTGACAGGTCAGGGCTGGTCAGTGCTGGTCAGTGTGACAGGGCAGGTCAGTGTGACAGGGCTGTGCTGGTCAGTGTGACATTGCTGGTCATCGTGACAGGGCAGGTAAGTGTGACAGGGCTGGTCATTTTGACAGGGCAGGCTTGGTCAGTGTGACAGGGCAGGTCAGACCAGGTGTGTGTGACAGGGCTGGTCAGTGTGACAGGGCAGGTCAGTGTGACAGGGCTGGTCAGTGTGACAGGGCAGGTCAGACCAGGTCAGTGTGACAGGGCTGGTCAGTGTGACAGGGCTGGTCAGTGTTACAAGGCAGTTCAGTCTGACAGGGCTGGTCAGCGTGACAGGGCTGGTCAGTGTGACAGGGCTGGTCTGGGCTGGTCAGCGTGACAGGGCTGGTCAGTGTGACAGGGCTGGTCAGGGCTTGTGGGGGAGACAGGGCTGGGCTTGTCAGTGTGACAGGGCTGTGCTGGTCAGTGTGACAGTGCTGGTCAGTGTGACAAGGCCGGTCAGTGTGACAGGGCTGGTTAGTGTGACAGGGCTGGTCAGTGTGACAGGGCAGGTCAGTGTGACAGGGCAGTGCTGGTCAGTGTGACAGGACTGGTCAGTGTGACAGGGCAGGTCAGTGTGACAGGGCTGGTCAGACCAGGTTAGTGTGACAGGGCTGGTCAGTGTGACAGGGCTGGTCATTGTTACATGGCAGGTCAGTGTGACAGGGCTGGTCAGTGTGACAGGGCTGGTCAGTGTGACAGGGCAGGTCAGTGTGACAGGGCAGTGCTGGTCAGTGTGACAGGACTGGTCAGTGTGACAGGGCAGGTCAGTGTGACAGGGCTGGTCAGACCAGGTTAGTGTGACAGGGCTGGTCAGTGTGACAGGGCTGGTCATTGTTACATGGCAGGTCAGTGTGACAGGGCTGGTCAGCGTGACAGGGCTGGTCAGAGCTGGTCAGTGTGACAGGGCAGGTCAGGGCTGGTCAGTGTGACAGGGCAGGTCAGGGCTGGTCAGTGTGACAGGGATGGTCAGAGTGACAGGGCAGGTCAGTTTGACAGGTCAGGTCAGGGCTGGTCAGTGTGACAGGGATGGTCAGTGTGACAGGGCAGATCAGTGTGACAAGGCTGGGCTGGTCAGTATGACAGGGATGGTCAGTGTGACAGGGTAGGTCAGTTTGACAGGGCTGGTCAGAGTTAGAGGGCTGGTCAGTGTGACAGGGCTGGACTGACCAGTTCAGTGTTACAGGTCAGAGCTGGTCAGTGTGACAGGGCTGGTTTGACCAGTTCAGTGTGACAGGTCAGGGCTGGTCAGGTCTGGTCAGTGTGACAGGGCTGGTCAGGACTGGTCAGTGTGACAGTGCTGGTCAGTGTGACAGGGCTGGTCTGGACTGGTCAGTGTGACAGGGCTGGTCAGTGTGACAGGGCAGGGCTGGTCAGTGTGAAATGGACTGGTCAGTGTGACAGGGCTGGTCAGTGTGAGAGGGCTGGTCAGTGTGACAGGGCTGGTAAGTGTGACAGCTCATGTCTGGGCTGGTCAGTGTGACAGGGCAGGTCAGTGTGACAGGGCTGTGCTGGTCAGTGTGACATTGCTGGTCATCGTGACAGGGCAGGTCAGTGTGACAGGGCTGGTCATTTTGACAGGGCAGGCTTGGTCAGTGTGACAGGGCAGGTCAGACCAGGTGTGTGTGACAGGGCTGGTCAGTGTGACAGGGCAGGTCAGTGTGACAGGGCTGGTCAGTGTGACAGGGCAGGTCACACCAGGTCAGTGTGACAGGGCTGGTCAGTGTGACAGGGCTGGTCAGTGTTACAAGGCAGTTCAGTCTGACAGGGCTGGTCAGCGTGACAGGGCTGGTCAGTGTGACAGGGCTGGTCTGGGCTGGTCAGCGTGACAGGGCTGGTCAGTGTGACAGGGCTGGTCAGGGCTTGTGGGGGAGACAGGGCTGGGCTTGTCAGTGTGACAGGGCTGTGCTGGTCAGTGTGACAGTGCTGGTCAGTGTGACAAGGCCGGTCAGTGTGACAGGGCTGGTTAGTGTGACAGGGCTGGTCAGTGTGACAGGGCAGGTCAGTGTGACAGGGCAGTGCTGGTCAGTGTGACAGGACTGGTCAGTGTGACAGGGCAGGTCAGTGTGACAGGGCTGGTCAGACCAGGTTAGTGTGACAGGGCTGGTCAGTGTGACAGGGCTGGTCATTGTTACATGGCAGGTCAGTGTGACAGGGCTGGTCAGTGTGACAGGGCTGATCAGAGCTGGTCAGTGTGACAGGGCAGGTCAGGGCTGGTCAGTGTGACAGGGCAGGGCAGGGCTGGTCAGTGTGAGAGGGCTGGTCAGTGTGACAGGGATGGTCAGTGTGACAGGGCAGGTCAGTTTGACAGGTCAGGTCAGGGCTGGTCAGTGTGACAGGGATGGTCAGTGTGACAGGGCAGGTCAGTGTGGCAGGGCAGCGCTGGTCAGTGTGACAGGACTGGTCAGTGTGACAGGGCAGGTCAGTGTGACAGGGCTGGTCATTGTTACATGGCAGGTCAGTGTGACAGGGCTGATCAGTGTGACAGGGCAGGGCTGGTCAGTGTGACAGGACAGGTCAGTGTGACAGGGCAGGGCAGGGCTGGTCAGTGTGACAGGGCTGTGCTGGTCAGTGTGACATTGCTGGTCAGCGTGACAGGGCAGGTCAGTGTGACAGAGCTGGTCAGTGTGACAGAGCAGGTCAGTGTGACAGGGCTGGTCATTGTGACAGGGCAGGGTTGGTCAGTGTGACAGGGCAGGTCAGTGTGACAGGGCTGTGCTGGTTAGTGTGACATTGCTGGTCAGCGTGACAGGGCAGGTCAGTGTGACAGGGCTTGTCATTGTGACAGGGCAGGCTTGGTCAGTGTGACAGGGCAGGTCAGTGTGACAGGGCTGGTCAGTGTGACAGGGCAGGTCAGACCAGGTCAGTGTGACAGGGCTGGTCAGTGTGACAGGGCTGGTCAGTGTTACATGGCAGTTCAGTCTGACAGGGCTGGTCATTGTGACAGGGCAGGGCTGGTCAGTGTGACAGGACAGGTCAGTGTGACAGGGCTGGTCAGTGTGACAGGGCTGGTCAGTGTGACAGCGCTGGTCAGTGTGACAGGGCTTGTCAGTGTGACAGGGCTGGTCAGTGTGACAGGGCTGGTCAGTGTGGCAGTGCTGATCAGTGTGACAGTGCTGTTCAGTGTGACAGGGCAGGTCAGTGTGACAGGGCAGGTCAGTGTGACAGCGCTGGTCAGTGTGACAGGGCTGGTCAATGTGATAGGTCTGGTCAGTGTGACAGGGATGTTCAGTGTGACAGGGATGGTCAGTGTGACAGGTCAGAGCTGGTCAGTGTGACAGGGCTGGTATGACCAGTTCAGTGTGACAGGTCAGGGCTGGTCAGAGCATGTCAGTGTGACATGGCTGGTCAGTGTGACAGGGCAGGTCAGTGTGACAGGGCTGGTCAGTGTGACAGGGCTGGTCAGTGTGACAAAGCTGGTCAGGGCTGGTCAGTGTGACAGGGCTGATCAGACCAGGTCAGTGTGATAGGTCAGACCAGGTCAGTTTGACAGGTCATGTCTGGTCTGTCCATGTCAGTGTGACAGGGCAGGGCTGGTCAGCGTGACAGGGCTGGTCAGTGTGACAGGGCTGCTCTGGGCTGGTCAGCGAGACAGGGCTGGTCAGTGTGACAGGGCTGATCAGGGCTTGTGGGGGTGACAGGGCTGGGCTTGGCAGTGTGACAGGGCTGTGCTGGTCAGTGTGACATTGCCGGTCAGTGTGACAGGGCTGGTCAGTGTGACAGGGCTGGTCAGTGTGACAGGGCAGGTCAGTGTGACAGGGCAGTGCTGGTCAGTGTGACAGGACTGGTCAGTGTGACAGGGCAGGTCAGTGTGACAGGGCTGGTCAGACCAGGTTAGTGTGACAGGGCTGGTCAGTGTGACAGGGCAGGTCATTGTTACATGACAGGTCAGTGTGACAGGGCTGGTCAGTGTGACAGGGCAGGGCTGGTCAGTGTTACAGGACAGGTCAGTGTGACAGGGCAGGGCAGGGCTGGTCAGTGTGACAGGGCTGTGATGGTCAGTGTGACATTGCTGGTCAGCGTGACAGGGCAGGTCAGTGTGACAGAGCTGGTCAGTGTGACAGAGCAGGTCAGTGTGACAGGGCTGGTCATTGTGAAAGGGCAGGGTTGGTCAGTGTGACAGGGCAGGTCAGTATGACAGGGCTGGTCATTGTGACAGGGCAGGGTTGGTCAGTGTGACAGGGCAGGTCTGTGTGACAGGGCTGTGCTGGTCAGTGTGACATTGCTGGTCATCGTGACAGGGCAGGTCAGTGTGACAGGGCTGGTCATTGTGACAGGGCAGGCTTGGTCAGTGTGACAGGGCAGGTCAGACCAGGTGTGTGTGACAGGACTGGTCAGTGTGACAGGGCAGGTCAGTGTGACAGGGCTGGTCAGTGTGACAGGGCAGGTCAGACCAGGTCAGTGTGACAGGGCTGGTCAGTGTGACAGGGCTGGTCAGTGTTACAAGGCAGTTCAGTCTGACAGGGCTGGTCAGCGTGACAGGGCTGGTCAGTGTGACAGGGCTGGTCTGGGCTGGTCAGTGTGACAGGGCTGGTCAGTGTGACAGGGCTGGTCAGTGTGACAGGGCTGGTAAGTGTGACAGGGCTGGTCAGTGTGACAGGGCAGGTCAGTGTGACAGGGCAGTGCTGGACAGTGTGACAGGACTGGTCAGTGTGACAGGGCAGGACAGTGTGACAGGGCTGGTCAGACCATGTTAGTGTGACAGGGCTGGTCAGTGTGACAGGGCTGGTCATTGTTACATGGCAGGTCAGTGTGACAGGGCTGGTCAGTGTGACAGGGCAGGGCTGGTCAGTGTGACAGGACAGGTCAGTGTGACAAGGCAGGGCAGGGCTGGTCAGTGAGACAGGGCTGTGCTGGTCAGTGTGACATTGCTGGTCAGCCTGACAGGGCAGGTCAGTGTGACAGGGCAGTGCTGGTCAGTGTGACAGGACTGGTCAGTGTGACAGGGCAGGTCAGTGTGACAGGGCTGGTCAGACCATGTTAGTGTGACAGGGCTGGTCAGTGTGACAGGGCTGGTATTTGTTACATGGCAGGTCAGTGTGACAGGGCTGGTCAGTGTGACAGGGCAGGGCTGGTCAGTGTGACAGGACAGGTCAGTGTGACAGGGCAGGGCAGGGCTGGTCAGTGAGACAGGGCTGTGCTGGTCAGTGTGACATTGCTGGTCAGCGTAACAGGGCCGCTCAGTGTTACAGAGCTGGTCAGTGTGACAGAGCAGGTCAGTGTGACAGGGCTGGTCATTGTGACAGGGCAGGGTTGGTCAGTGTGATAGGGCAGGTCAGTGTGACAGGGCTGGTCATTGTGACAGGGCAGGGTTGGTCAGTGTGACAGGGCAGGTCAGACCAGGTGTGTGTGACAGGACTGGTCAGTGTGACAGGGCAGGTCAGTGTGACAGGACTGGTCAGTGTGACAGGGCAGGTCAGTGTGACAGGGGAGGGCAGGGCTGGTCAGTGTGACAGGGCTGTGCTGGTCAGTGTGACATTGCTGGTCATCGTGACAGGGCAGGTCAGTGTGACAGGGCTGGTCATTGTGACAGGGCAGGCTTGGTCAGTGTGACAGGGCAGGTCAGACCAGGTGTGTGTGACAGGACTGGTCAGTGTGACAGGGCAGGTCAGTTTGACAGGGCTGGTCAGTGTGACAGGGCAGGGCTGGTCAGTGTGAAATGGAATGTTCAGTGTGACAGGGCAGGTCAGTGTGACAGGGTGGGTCAATGTGACAGGGCTGGTCAGTGTGACAGATCAGTTCAGTGTGACACAGCAGGTCAGTGTGGCAGGTCAGGTCAGTGTGACAGGGCCGGTCATTGTGACAGGGCTGGTCAGGGCTGGTCAGTGTGACAGGTCAGGGCTGGTCAGCGTGACAGGGCTGGTCAGTGTGACAGGTCAGGGCTGGTCAGCGTGACAGGGCTGGTCAGTGTGACAGGGCTCGTCAGGGCTGGTCAGTGTGAGAGGGCTGGTCAGTGTGACAGGGATGGTAAGTGTGACAGGGCAGGTCAGGGCTGGTGACTGTGACAGGGCTGGTCAGTGAAAGAGGGCAGGGCTGGTCAGTGTGACAGGGCATGGCTGGTCAGTGTGACAGGTCAGGTCTGGTCAGGGCTGGTCAGTGTGACAGGGCTGGTCAGGGCTGGTCAGTGTGACAGTGCTGGTCAGTGTGACAGGGCTGATCTGGACTGGTCAGTGTGACAGGGCTGGTCAGTGTGACAGGGCAGGGCTGGTCAGTGTGAAATGGACTGGTCAGTGTGAGAGGGCTGGTCAGTGTGAGAGGGCTGGTCAGTGTGACAGGGCTGGTCAGTGTGACAGGGCTCGTCAGGGCTGGTCAGTGTGACAGGGCTGGTCAGTGTGAGAGGGATGGTCAGTGTGACAGGGATGGTAAGTGTGACAGGGCAGGTCAGGGCTGGTCACTGTGACAGGGCTGGTCATCGAAAGAGGGCAGGGCTGGTCAGTGTGATAGGGCAGGGCTGGTCAGTGTGACAGGTCAGGTCTGGTCAGGGCTGGTCAGTGTGACAAGGCTGGTCAGGGCTGGTCAGTGTGACAGTGCTGGTCATTGTGACAGGGCTGGCCTGGACAGGTCAGTGTGACAGGGCTGGTCAGTGTGACAGGGCAGGGCTAGTCAGTGTGAAATGGTCTGGTCAGTGTGACAGGGCTGGTCAGTGTGAGAGGGCTGGTCAGTGTGACAGGGATGGTCAGTGTGACAGGGCTGGTCAGTGTGAAAGGGCAGGTCAGTGTGACAGCTCATGTCAGGGCTGGTCAGTGTGACAGGTCAGGGCTGGTCAGTGCTGGTCAGTGTGACAGGGCAGGTCAGTGTGACAGGGCTGGTCAGGGCTTGTCAGTGTGACAGGGCTGGTCAGTGTGACAGGTCAGGGCTGGTCAGTGTGACAGGGATGGTCAGGGCTGGTCAGTGTGACAGGTCAGGGCTGGTCAGTGTGACAGGTCTGGTCAGTGTGACAGGGCTGGTCAGTGTGACAGGTCAGGGCTGGTCAGTGTGACAGGTCAGGGCTGGTCAGTGTGACAGGGCTGGTCAGTGTGAGAGGGCAGGGCTGATCAGTGTGAAATGGACTGCTCAGTGTGACAGGGCAGGTCAGTGTGACAGGGTGGGTCAATGTGACAGGGCTGGTCAGTGTGACAGATCAGTTCAGTGTGACACAGCAGGTCAGTGTGGCAGGTCAGGTCAGTGTGACAGGGCCGGTCATTGTGACAGGGCTGGTCAGGGCTGGTCAGTGTGACAGGTCAGGGCTGGTCAGCGTGACAGGGCTGGTCAGTGTGACAGGTCAGGGCTGGTCAGCGTGACAGGGCTGGTCAGTGTGACAGGGCTCGTCAGGGCTGGTCAGTGTGAGAGGGCTGGTCAGTGTGACAGGGATGGTAAGTGTGACAGGGCAGGTCAGGGCTGGTGACTGTGACAGGGCTGGTCAGTGAAAGAGGGCAGGGCTGGTCAGTGTGACAGGGCAGGGCTGGTCAGTGTGACAGGTCAGGTCTGGTCAGGGCTGGTCAGTGTGACAGGGCTGGTCAGGGCTGGTCAGTGTGACAGTGCTGGTCAGTGTGACAGGGCTGATCTGGACTGGTCAGTGTGACAGGGCTGGTCAGTGTGACAGGGCAGGGCTGGTCAGTGTGAAATGGACTGGTCAGTGTGAGAGGGCTGGTCAGTGTGAGAGGGCTGGTCAGTGTGACAGGGCTGGTCAGTGTGACAGGGCTCGTCAGGGCTGGTCAGTGTGACAGGGCTGGTCAGTGTGAGAGGGCTGGTCAGTGTGACAGGGATGGTAAGTGTGACAGGGCAGGTCAGGGCTGGTCACTGTGACAGGGCTGGTCATCGAAAGAGGGCAGGGCTGGTCAGTGTGATAGGGCAGGGCTGGTCAGTGTGACAGGTCAGGTCTGGTCAGGGCTGGTCAGTGTGACAAGGCTGGTCAGGGCTGGTCAGTGTGACAGTGCTGGTCAGTGTGACAGGGCTGGCCTGGACAGGTCAGTGTGACAGGGCTGGTCAGTGTGACAGGGCAGGGCTAGTCAGTGTGAAATGGTCTGGTCAGTGTGACAGGGCTGGTCAGTGTGAGAGGGCTGGTCAGTGTGACAGGGATGGTCAGTGTGACAGGGCTGGTCAGTGTGAAAGGGCAGGTCAGTGTGACAGCTCATGTCAGGGCTGGTCAGTGTGACAGGTCAGGGCTGGTCAGTGCTGGTCAGTGTGACAGGGCAGGTCAGTGTGACTGGGCTGGTCAGGGCTTGTCAGTGTGACAGGGCTGGTCAGTGTGACAGGTCAGGGCTGGTCAGTGTGACAGGGATGGATGGTCAGGGCTGGTCAGTGTGACAGGTCAGGGCTGGTCAGTGTGACAGGTCTGGTCAGTGTGACTGGGCTGGTCAGTGTGACAGGTCAGGGCTGGTCAGTGTGACAGGTCAGGGCTGGTCAGTGTGACAGGGCTGGTCAGTGTGAGAGGGCTGGTCAGTGTGACAGCTCATGTCAGGGCTGGTCAGTGTGACATTGCTGGTCAGTGTGACAGGGCTGGTCAGTGTGACAGAGCTGGTCAGTGTGACAGGGCAGGTCAGTGTTACAGGGCTGGTCAGTGTGACAGGGCTGGTCAGTATGACAGGTCAGGGCTGGTCAGTGTGACAGGTCAGGGCTGGTCAGTGTGACAGGTCAGGTCAGTGTGACAGGGCAGGTCAGTGTGACATGGCTGGTCATTGTGACAGGTCAGGTCAGTGTGACATGGCTGGTCAGTGTGACAGGGCTGGTCAGTGTGATAGGTCAGGGCTGGTCAGTGTGTCAGGGCTGGTCAGTGTGACAGGACAGGGCTGGTCAGTGTGACAGGACAGGGCTGGTCAGTGTGATAGGACAGGTCAGTGTGACAGGGCAGGTCAGTGTGACAGGGCCGGTCAGTGTGACAGGGCTGGTCAGGGCTGGTCAGTGTGACAGGGCAGGTCAGTGTGACAGGGCAGATCTGTGGTTCTGGGCATGTCAGTGTGACAGGGCAGGTCAGTGTGACAGGTCTGGTCAGTGTGACAGGGCTGGTCAGTGTGACATGTCTGGTCAGTGTGACAGGGCTGGTCAGTGTGACATGTCCGGTCAGTGTGACAGGGCTGGTCAGTGTGACAGGGCTGGTCAGTTTGTCTGGTCTGGTCAGTGTGACAGGGCTGGTCAGTGTGACAGGTCTGGTCAGTGTGACAGGGCTGGTCAGTCTGACAGGGCAGGTCAGTGTGACAGGGCTGGTCATTGTGACAGCTCATGTCAGGGCTGGTCAGTGTGACATTGCTGGTCAGTGTGACAGGGCTGGTCAGTGTGACAGGGCTGGTCCGTGTGACAGGTCAGGGCTGGTCAGTGCTGGTCAGTGTGACAGGGCTGGTCAGGGCTTGTCAGTGTGACAGGGCAGGTCAGTGTGACAGGTCAGGGCTGGTCAGTGTGACTGGGCTGGTTAGTGTGACAGGGCAGGTCAGTGTTACAGGGCAGGTCAGTGTGACAGGGCTGGTCAGTGTGAGAGGGCTTTTCAGTGTGACAGGGATGGTCAGTGTGACAGGGCAGGTCAGTGTGACAGGTCAGTTCAGGGCTGGTCAGTGTGACAGGGCAGATCAGTGTGACAAGGCTGGGCTGGTCAGTATGACAGGGATGGTCAGTGTGACAGGGCTGGTCAGAGTTACAAGGCTGGTCAGTGTGACAGGGCTGGTCTGACCAGTTCAGTGTGACAGGTCAGAGCTGGTCAGTGTGACAGGGCTGGTTTGACCAGTTCAGTGTGACAGGTCAGGGCTGGTCAGAGCATGTTAGTGTGACATGGCTGGTCAGTTTGACAGGTCAGGGTAGGTCAGCGTGACAGGGCAAGTCAGTGTGACAGTTCTGGTCAGTGTGACAGGGCAGGTCAGTGTGACAAAGTGGGTCAGTGTGACAGGGCTGGTCAGTGTGACAGGGCAGGTCAGTGTGACAGGGTGGGTCAATGTGACAGGGCTGATCAGTGTGACAGGTCAGTTCAGTGTGACAGAGCAGGTCAGTGTGGCAGGTCAGGTCAGTGTGACAGGGCCAGTCATTGTGACAGGGCTGGTCAGGGCTGGTCAGTGTGACAGGTCAAGGCTGGTCAGCGTGACAGGGCTGGTCAGTGTGACAGGGCTGGTCAGTGTGACAGGGCTCGTCAGGGCTGGTCAGTGTGACAGGGCTGGTCAGTGTGAGAGGGCTGGTCAGTGTGACAGGGATGGTAAGTGTGACAGGGCAGGTCAGGGCTGGTGACTGTGACAGGGCTGGTCAGTGAAAGAGGGCAGGGCTGGTCAGTGTGACAAGGCAGGGCTGGTCAGTGTGACAGGCCAGGTCTGGTCACGTCTGGTCAGTGTGACAGGGCTGGTCAGGGCTGGTCAGTGTGACAGTGCTGGTCAGTGTGACAGGGCTGGTCTGGACTGGTCAGTGTGACAGGGCTGGTCAGTGTGACAGGGCAGGGCTGGTCAGTGTGAAATGGACTGGTCAGTGTGACAGGGCTGGTCAGTGTGACAGGGCTGGTCAGTGTGACAGCTCATGTCTGGGCTGGTCAGTGTGACAGGTCAGGGCTGGTCAGTGCTGGTCAGTGTGACAGGGCAGGTCAGTGTGACAGGGCTGGTCAGGGCTTGTCAGTGTGACAGGGCTGGTCAGTGTGACAGGTCAGGGCTGGTCAGTGTGACAGGGCTGGTCAAGGCTGGTCAGTGTGACAGGTCAGGGCTGGTCAGTGTGACAGGTCTGGTCAGTGTGACAGGGCTGGTCAGTGTGACAGGTCAGGGCTGGTCAGTGTGACAGTTCAGGGCTGGTCAGTGTGACAGGTCTGGTCAGTGTGACAGGGCTGGTCAGTGTGACAGGTCTGGTCAGTGTGACAGGGCTGGTCAGTGTGACAGGTCAGGGCTGGTCAGTGTGACAGGGCTGGTCAGTGTGAGAGGGCTGGTCAGTGTGACAGCTCAAGTCAGGGCTGGTCAGTGTGACAGGGCTGGTCAGTGTGACAGGGCTGGTCCGTGTGACAGGTCAGGGCTGGTCAGTGCTGGTCAGTGTGACAGGGCTGATTGGGGCTTGTCAGTGTGACAGGGCTGGTCAGTGTGGCAGGTCTGGGCTGGTCAGTGTGACAGGGCTGTTCAGGGCTGGTCAGTGTGACAGGTCAGGGCTGGTCAGTGTGACAGGTCTGGTCAGTGTGACAGGGCTGGTCAGTGTGACAGGTCAGGGCTGGTCAGTGTGACGGTCAGGGCTGGTCAGTGTGACAGGGCTGGTCAGTGTGAGAGGGCTGGTCAGTGTGACAGCTCATGTCAGGGCTGGTCAGTGTGACAGGGCTGGTCAGTGTGACAGGGCTCGTCAGTGTGACAGCTCATGTCAGGGCTGGTCCGTGTGACTGGGCTGGTCAGTGTGACAGGGCTGGTCAGGGCTGGTCAGTGTGACAGGGCTCTTCAGACCAGGTCAGTGTGACAGGGCTGGTCAGACCAGGTCAGTGTGACAGGTCAGGTCAGTGTTACAGGGCTGGTCAGGGCTGGTCAGTGTGACATTGCTGGTCAGTGTGACAGGGCAGGTCAGTGTGACAGGGCTAGTCAGTGTGACAGGGCTGGTCAGTGTGACTGGGCTGGTCAGTATGACAGGGCTGGTCAGTATGACAGGGCTGGTCAGGGCTGGTCAGTGTGACATTGCTGGTCAGTGTGACAGGGCAGGTCAGTGTGACAGGGCTAGTCAGTGTGACAGGGCAGGTCAGTGTGACAGGGCTGGTCAGTGTGACTGGGCTGGTCAGTGTGACAGGGCTGGTCAGTGTGACAGGGCAGGTCAGACCAGGTCAGTGTGACAGGCCAGGGCTGGTCAGTGTGACAGGGCTAGTCAGTGTGACAGGGCAGGTCAGTGTGACAGGTCAGGGCTGGTCAGTGTGACAGGGCTGGTCAGTGTGACAGGGCAGCTTAGTTTGACAGGGATGGTCAGTGTAACAGGGCAGGTCAGTGTTACAGGGCTGGTCAGTGTGACAGGTCTGGTCAGGGCTTGTCAGTGTGACAGGGCTGGGCTGGTCAGTGTGACAGGTTTGGTCAGTGTGACAGGGCAGGGCAGGGCTGGTCAGTGTGACAGAGCTGTGCTGGTCAGTGTGACATTGCTGGTCAGTGTGACAGGGCAGGTCAGTGTGACAGGGCTGGTCAGTGTGACAGGGAATGTCAGTGTGACAGGGCTGGTCAGTGTGACAGGGCAGGGCTGGTCAGTGTGACAGGGCAGGTCAGTGTGACAGGGCTGGTCAGTGTGACAGGGCAGGGCTGGTCAGTGTGACAGGTCAGGTCAGTGTGACATGGCTGGTCAGTGTGACAGGTCAGGTCAGTGTGACAGGGCAGGTCAGTGTGACATGGCTGATCATTGTGACAGGTCAGGTCAGTGTGACATGGCTGGTCAGTGTGACAGGTCAGGTCAGTGTGACAGGGCTGGTCAGTGTGTCAGGGCTGGTCAGTGTGACAGGACAGGGCTGGTCAGTGTGACAGGACAGGTCAGTGTGACAGGGCAGGTCAGTGTGACAGGGCCGGTCAGTGTGACAGGGCTGGTCAGGGCTGGTCAGTGTGACAGGGCAGGTCAGTGTGACAGGGCAGGTCAGTGTGACAGGGCATGTCAGTGTGACAGGTCAGGTCAGTTTGATAGGGCAGGTCAGTGTGACAGGGCAGGTCAGTGTGACAGGTCTGGTCAGTGTGACAGGGCTGGTCAGTGTGACAGGTCTGGTCAGTGTGACAGGGCTGGTCAGTTTGTCTGGTCTGGTCAGTGTGACAGGGCTGGTCAGTGTGACAGGTCTGGTCAGTCTGACAGGGCTGGTCAGTGTGACAGGTCTGGTCAGTGTGACAGGGCTGGTCAGTGTGACAGGTCAGGGCTGGTCAGTGTGACAGTTCAGGGCTGGTCAGTGTGACAGGTCTGGTCAGTGTGACAGGGCTGGTCAGTGTGACAGGTCTGGTCAGTGTGACAGGGCTGGTCAGTGTGACAGGTCAGGGCTGGTCAGTGTGACAGGGCTGGTCAGTGTGAGAGGGCTGGTCAGTGTGACAGCTCAAGTCAGGGCTGGTCAGTGTGACAGGGCTGGTCAGTGTGACAGGGCTGGTCAGTGTGACAGCTCATGTCAGGGCTGGTCAGTGTGACATTGCTGGTCAGTGTGACAGGGCTGGTCAGTGTGACAGGGCTGGTCCGTGTGACAGGTCAGGGCTGGTCAGTGCTGGTCAGTGTGACAGGGCTGGTTGGGGCTTGTCAGTGTGACAGGGCTGGTCAGTGTGGCAGGTCTGGGCTGGTCAGTGTGACAGGGCTGTTCAGGGCTGGTCAGTGTGACAGGTCAGGGCTGGTCAGTGTGACAGGTCTGGTCAGTGTGACAGGGCTGGTCAGTGTGACAGGTCAGGGCTGGTCAGTGTGACGGTCAGGGCTGGTCAGTGTGACAGGGCTGGTCAGTGTGAGAGGGCTGGTCAGTGTGACAGCTCATGTCAGGGCTGGTCAGTGTGACAGGGCTGGTCAGTGTGACAGGGCTCGTCAGTGTGACAGCTCATGTCAGGGCTGGTCCGTGTGACTGGGCTGGTCAGTGTGACAGGGCTGGTCAGGGCTGGTCAGTGTGACAGGGCTCTTCAGACCAGGTCAGTGTGACAGGGCTGGTCAGACCAGGTCAGTGTGACAGGTCAGGTCAGTGTTACAGGGCTGGTCAGGACTGGTCAGTGTGACATTGCTGGTCAGTTTGACAGGGCAGGTCAGTGTGACAGGGCTAGTCAGTGTGACAGGGCTGGTCAGCGTGACTGGGCTGGTCAGTATGACAGGGCTGGTCAGTATGACAGGGCTGGTCAGGGCTGGTCAGTGTGACATTGCTGGTCAGTGTGACAGGGCAGGTCAGTGTGACAGGGCTAGTCAGTGTGACAGGGCAGGTCAGTGTGACAGGGCTGGTCAGTGTGACTGGGCTGGTCAGTGTGACAGGGCTGGTCAGTGTGACAGGGCAGGTCAGACCAGGTCAGTGTGACAGGCCAGGGCTGGTCAGTGTGACAGGGCTAGTCAGTGTGACAGGGCAGGTCAGTGTGACAGGTCAGGGCTGGTCAGTGTGACAGGGCTGGTCAGTGTGACAGGGCAGCTTAGTTTGACAGGGATGGTCAGTGTAACAGGGCAGGTCAGTGTTACAGGGCTGGTCAGTGTGACAGGTCTGGTCAGGGCTTGTCAGTGTGACAGGGCTGGGCTGGTCAGTGTGACAGGTTTGGTCAGTGTGACAGGGCAGGGCAGGGCTGGTCAGTGTGACAGAGCTGTGCTGGTCAGTGTGACATTGCTGGTCAGTGTGACAGGGCAGGTCAGTGTGACAGGGCTGGTCAGTGTGACAGGGAAGGTCAGTGTGACAGGGCTGGTCAGTGTGACAGGGCAGGGCTGGTCAGTGTGACAGGGCAGGTCAGTGTGACAGGGCTGGTCAGTGTGACAGGGCAGGGCTGGTCAGTGTGACAGGTCAGGTCAGTGTGACATGGCTGGTCAGTGTGACAGGTCAGGTCAGTGTGACAGGGCAGGTCAGTGTGACATGGCTGATCATTGTGACAGGTCAGGTCAGTGTGACATGGCTGGTCAGTGTGACAGGTCAGGTCAGTGTGACAGGGCTGGTCAGTGTGTCAGGGCTGGTCAGTGTGACAGGACAGGGCTGGTCAGTGTGACAGGACAGGTCAGTGTGACAGGGCAGGTCAGTGTGACAGGGCCGGTCAGTGTGACAGGGCTGGTCAGGGCTGGTCAGTGTGACAGGGCAGGTCAGTGTGACAGGGCAGGTCAGTGTGACAGGGCATGTCAGTGTGACAGGTCAGGTCAGTTTGATAGGGCAGGTCAGTGTGACAGGGCAGGTCAGTGTGACAGGTCTGGTCAGTGTGACAGGGCTGGTCAGTGTGACATGGCTGGTCAGTGTGACAGGGCTGGTCAGTTTGTCTGGTCTGGTCAGTGTGACAGGGCTGGTCAGTGTGACAGGTCTGGTCAGTCTGACAGGGCTGGTCAGTGTGACAGGGCTGGTCAGTGTGACAGGGCAGGTCCGTGTGACAGGTCTGGTCAGTGTTGCAGGGCTGGTCAGTGTGACAGGGCAGGTCAGTGTGACAGGGCTGGTCAGTGTGACAGGGCAGGTCAGTGTGACAGGGCTGGTCAGTGTGACAGGGCTGGTCAGTGTGACTGGGCTGGTCAGTGTGACAGGGCTGGTCAGTGTGACAGGGCTGGTCAGTTTGTCTGGTCTGGTCAGTGTGACAGGGCTGGTCCGTGTGACAGGTCTGGTCAGTCTGACAGGGCTTGTCAGTGTGACAGGGCTGGTCAGTGTGACAGGGCAGGTCCGTGTGACAGGTCTGGTCAGTGTGACAGGGCTGGTCAGTGTGACAGGGCAGGTCAGTGTGACAGGGCTGGTCAGTGTGACAGGGCTGGTCAGTGTGACAGGGCAGGCTGCCCCCTTCTCCACCCCCTCACACCCCTGAGTTGAGGCCCATTCAGGTCCTGTGTGCCAGTTCCCAGCCCAGTGACTCCAGGATTCTTGTCCTTGCCCCTCTGCTCTACCCCTGTAATCAGGGGCAGTATTCCCCAGGCCCCTTGTTCCCACCCCACCTTACTGCCCGGCGCTCCCCTGGCGCCTCCGGCTTTGTCAAATGCCCTCAGGTACCTCAATGCCCCTCCCTCAGCAGCCCCTCAAGGCTTTCACTATGTCTGAACTCCTGCTGCCGCCCTGCGCTTGCCTCTTCCCCTCCCAGAAGGGAACTAAGGCCATCAAAAGTGGAGATGACCGGTTCCCAAGGAGGCTCATATTGGAATCGAAAGGTTAACTCTCCCGCCAGACTGGCTGAGTTTTTCCGGAACTTTCTGCTTCTGCTGTGGGAAATGAGTGGTCCTGTCTGAACTGGCCTTGTAATACCTGAACGTGGAACTCCAGTGGGTGCTGGTGCCAATGGTGCTGGGATTTGGTGCCAATGGTGCTGGGTTTTGACCATTTTGAACCGGGTTCTCCCTTCTCCTTGTGAGGTGATTCGTTTTTCACATGGGTCAGCTGGACTGAGTTTATCACGCTCTCTGCTTTAGACCTGTTTCAGAATATGAGTGCACAGAGTGCGTCAACACACGGGCATAGTATTGGACTGGGGTGTGGGGAGGCCGGGGACATGCGCAGGGCTCGTAGAGGTTTCCGGAGGTGCGACAAGTCTCTTTCGCAACTGCAACTCGTATCTAAGAGCGCCTCGCAGTCCCATGAATGAAAGTGAGCGTGCTAACTAATGGCTTCCTTCCCTCTGTTTGCAGCCTCTGATGTGGATCTGTCCAGTGCTGTTTGCCTTGGCTTGGTTGAAGGAGTGGTTGGCAAGTTTCAGTTTCACGCAAGTAAGCCTGCATGTGCTGTGACCACAGGGCCCAGCTTTCTAAAGTGCGTCCCGGTGATTTCATCATGGGGAGACGGTGACATAGTGGTCATGTCCCTGGACAGCTCATCCAGAGACTGATACTCTGGGGGACACGGGTTCAAATCCCACCACGGCAGCTGGTGGAGTTTCAACTCAATTAATAAATCTGGAATTGAAAGCTATAGTCTGAGCAATGTTGACTATGAAACCATCATCGATTGTTGCAAATACCTATCTGGTTCACTAACGCCCTTTAGGGAAGGAAATCGGCCATCCTTACCCGGTCTGGCCTACACGTGACTCCAGACCCACAGCGACGTGGTTGACTCTGAACTGCCCTGTGAGGTGGATTAGTAAGCCAGTCAGCTCAAGAGAAATTAGAGATGGACAACAACTGGTGGCTTAGCCAGTGATGCCCACCTATGTCCCATCAAACAATAAAGGAACTTCAACTCTTTCCGGGCTGTCTGAGTTATTGGAGGGGGTGATCCCAGGCCACTACAGTGAGAATGGAATTGGCTTCCAGGGTTACTCTTCAGTGCCATTGCTGATAAGTGCAGTAGCTGGCATACAGAGGGCATGGTCACATGACCAGGCTTATGGCCTCTGCTAAGTCAGCTGATCTCAGCTGGAGCAATTGTGCAGACACTTTAGTAAAGGCTTTGGACACGGGACAGAAGAGATTGACCAGAATTGTCCCAGGGATGTGGGATGATGCTTACATTGATAGATTGGAAGAGCTGGGGTTCAATAAATATTTGCAGGAGAACATTTTGCAGGGGTCTGGGGAACAAGCTGGTGTGTGGGATTGCTCTTCGGAAAAGCCAGGATAGACGCGATGGGCTGAATGGCCTCCTGCTGTGACTGCACTATTTCCATGATCCTGTGCTCTAATAGGCCCCAAGCCTCTTATTGGAAATGTTGGCTTCTCGTGGTCAGGTAGACCTGGCCCGGTACCCACTATCCACATTCCCACAGGAACAATGTTCACCTGGTAAGGTGCAGGAGCCAGGCAATAACCAGCACCTTCATGGGGTAAGTCAAGGGTGTAGCAACTAATGGAAAGAAAGGACAATTGATGTGAGGAGTGAGACTGCTGTGTTTCCAACTGATGCCTGGGGTGAACGTCCTCAATCCAAATTTCTTTATGCTGTGTCCAGTTCTGGGCACCACATTTTAGGGAGGGCGTGAAGGCACTAGAGAGAGTGCAGAAAAGATTCACCAGAAAAATTCCAGGGTTGAGGAACATCAGTCATGAGGATAGATTGGAGAAGGTGGGACTGTTCTGCTCGGAGAAGAGCAGGTTGAGAGGAGATTTGATCGAGGTGTTCAAAATCACGAGGGGTCTGGACAGAGTAAATAGAAAGGAACGGTCCCCATTGTCAGAAGGATCGAGAACCAGAGGGCACAGATTTAAGGTAATTGGTAAAAGAATCAATGGCGACATGAGGAGAAACGCATCAACGCACCGAGTGGTTAGGACTGCCTGAGAGTGTGGTGGAGGCAGGTTTAATCGAGGCTTTCATAAGAGAATCGGGCAATCACCTGAAAAGGAAGAAGGTGCAGGGTTACGGGGAGAAGGTGGGGGGTGGGGGGTTGGGGTTGGGACTCGGCGCCACTGCTCCTTCGGAGATCCAGCGCGGTCACAATGGGCTGAATGGCCTCCTTCTGTGCTGTAACCATTCATGGATCTGTGGCCCTGTGAACACATCTGAAAACTAGGCCTTGCGCCTGCCAGATCCATGCCGGGGAGAAGCCTCCAGCCAAGGGTGGGAAGAGGGAAGCCAGCGGATCCAAGAGGGGAAGGGGGCACGAGAGGGAGAGGCGTGTGTGTCTCTCCCCAAGCCGGTTGATGCTTGTTAAAACCAGCGGAGTTTGAGAGGGCCCAGGCGCCAGGTGAGGGAACAGCGGGGGGGACATGAAGGGCAAAGTGACAGCATTTGAAAGCCGGGAGTGGAGCAGTGAGGCGTTCCCTGTTATTTTTTTTTTGTAGATTTGGAATGCTACCTGATCCTCATTCAACGGAAGGGCCTTGTTGGCACTGTGCCTGGCAAACACAGGATGTACAAAATCACCAAAGTGGCGGTGATCCCACTGACTGACACGGAGCCTTCCGACCTGAAACTGGAGGTAAAAATTTTAAATCGTGTCACCCAGCGTGGCGTTGTTTGACTGGTGTGTTTATTTGGCCCACTGTTTGCATTGGCAACCCTTGCTGACGCACCTGACCTCTCTACCCACCCCCCCCCCCCCCACCCCACCCAACCTTGCGGCTACGTCTCCGGCCCCTGCAGTTGGCTGGGGCTCCTGGAGATCTGGTCAGAGTGAGTTCTCTGCTTCGCAGAAGCTCCCGCCATCCCCGGTGGTCCAAAGGGAACTGGCGTCGGGCTCCGAGCCTTGCGGCTCTGCTTCCAAATGTCAGCGGCGGTGCCGGTGGTGCTGCCAGACCCAGGCTTCAGCTTCTCTGCCAGGCCCTTGCTTGCCGGGTGCCCAAGGTATCGGGAGCTGGTGTGGTTTTATCCCTGGCGTCTCCCTGCGGCTGCCTTTCCCGTCCTCCCCGCACTCTGGGACTTCTATCCCCCCCCAACCAGCCCCTCTCTACCCACACACACCCCCCCCCACTCCCCCCTTCCTGTTATGACCCTCCTTTAAGACCAAGCTTGTAGTCAGCCCGCTGAACGTGTCCCTTTTCACTCCACGTCTGACTTTCTCCCCAAGCCTGAGTGAAGGGTGAAGGGTGACGCTTTCTCCCCTTTAAATTCTCTCCCAGCGACTCAGTCTCGGGCCCCCTGTAAGTGCGAAATCATCAGCATTCCTTTACGGGTAAGGAGGTTTTGGTTCTTAAACATAAGAGGCAAGGCAAAGAGAATTTCTCCAGGTTGCAATGGGAATCGATTAAACTGACATGGCCGGACAGTCCCCTGTGTCAAGGGGGTGGGGGGGTGGGGGGGTCGCATTCCAAGGGATGAAACATGCAGGGGGAGACATCGGGATGGTGCACAGACCAGACCGGAGGAAGTCAGGTGGTCAGTCACAGTAACCGTTAAGCCTTTAACGCGCTCGATGCTTTGGCAACTTTCTTTATTAGACTCGCTTCCAGCTTTCCCCTCACACAGTTCGGTAACATTCGCTTCCCGGTGGTCACATTGTTTTACTGGGCCCCTACTGGCCATGTTTCTGCACAGGCCGCCACCCCCCTCTCCCCCCCCTCGCTGATATCTGCTGAAATAAAGCCTGTCCACCAAAATTCAGGCCAGGCGTCCGATGGGACGCTGAAGGCCCAAGGACCGGACGGACCCCGGTCTACGGTGATTGGCGAAAGAGGCAATGGCAACATGGGGCGAGAGGCCTCGTGGCGCAGCGAGCGGGGAGGGTCTGGAATGCGCTGCCTGCGAGTGCGGTGGAGGTGGGTTCAAGCGGGGCTTTCTGACAGACAGCTGGATCCTTGTCTGAAGAGGAAGCGTTTCCAGGGCGAGATGGCGGAGCGGGACTGGGTGAGTTGCTCTTGCAGAGAGCCAGCACGGATGTGATGGGCTGAAGGACCGTCTCCTGTCCTGTAACCGTTCTGTGGTTTCCAACCTTCTGCTAGCCTGGGGTGACAAGGGAATGAAAATCAGTCCCCAAGGCACCTGATTGGGCTTCATTGGCTGTCTTGTAACTGTGTCTTTTTTTCACCCATGTCTATAGTTTTGTAAGATACATCAGAGACTCACTTCAGACTCCAGCGAGAATACCTTCCAGAAAAGGTTGCCTGAAAATCCTTCTCCCAAGCGTCAGGTAAGGTGCTAGTCACCTCTCTCTCCCCTTTCTCGTTTTCTCTCTTGTTCTGTCTCCTACTGCCACGTTCTTATCCCCAGGGAAACGAGCCACTTGCTACCTTGGCACTGGACCCCCTGCCATCTTGGTGACAGAGCTGGCGTTATCTTGTGGAACAAAAGGTGGCAGCTTTGCCAATCCCCTACTCTTCCTGCTCCTGACCTCCTGGCTTAGTTGGTCAGAGCAGCTGTGGAGTGAGCTGGAGGTCCAGGGGGGGTTTGTACCCCAGCGGCGCCCGCTCTAGCCAGTGGATTGGCGCTATCGTGCGCAGCTCGCGGTAGCACCCTCCCCTCCAAAAAGCAGATGGCGGGGGGGTTCAATTTCACCCCCCCCCCCCAACCCCTCCCCGCCTCCCCCCCCCAACCCCTCCCCCACCCCCCGAGAAACTGCAGCATGGAAACCGGGCCGACACTCCCGGTGCCGCGGTGAGACCGTTCCACAAAAGGAAGCAGAAAAGTGGGACTCTGGTCCCGTTTGGGTCACGGATTACCTGGCCATTATCGCATATGGGTGTGGGATCTTGCTGTGCGAAGGCTGGCTGCCTCGCTTCCTGCGTCACGACAGTCACTGCCCTCGATAAAGGTGCTTTCTTGGCTGTGAAGCGCTTTGGGATGTCCTGGGGGGGGTGGTTTGTGAAAGGTTCCACATCAGTGCAGGTTCTCGCCCCCTTTCCACCTTCATCCCCAGAGCCCCATTTTCCTGCTCCTTTCCGTGGAATTGTTCGTGGTTCAGGCTTTTCCGTGAGTGTCAGCGTCAGGAGCCTTGGCTGCAGTCTCGCAACCCTTTTTGGTTTCGGCCTTGGTGGGAAGTGGACTGAAGCGGGCACCGGTTAAACACCGGCGGCCAGCTGACGGCGTCAAAACCAGCTCAGACATCCTCTTCACCGAGAGAGCTTAGTGACCTTGTCCAGGCTCCATGGGAGGGAACTTGGGGCTCGGTGAGAGCGGGTGGGAGGAGGTGGGGGGAGGGGGAGGGGGGGGGGAAGGGGGGAAGGGGGGAAGAATTCGCTGAGACGTAAAATGACGCGGGGTGACATTGGGTGTGTGTCCCGACATTAAATGGCGGCACGGACCCTATCGGGGGCGCCGATCGGGTATGCACCTGTCCCCTGTTCAAACCTCGCACCCTCCCTCCCCCCTCCACCGACAAGGGAGGGGGGTCGGGGGGGGGGGGGATGCGGGGAGACTCTCCCCCATAACTCTCCCTGTACCAACTGTTCCCTACTTAGATACTCTTTTGATAAGAAAATAAAAAGCAATGAATTAAACTTGTTGTTACTGTCACGCAGCCACACAAATCAAAATGTCAGAGGAATCTGAACGAACTGAACCGAAATGTCATTCCTGGGGGCGGTGACGCACCCCCAGCCCCCCCACCCCACCATGGTGCCCACTGGTCATGTGCCTCTAGATTACCGGTGGGCACCGGGTGCTCCCTCTCCTGGTCTATCCGGCCGCGAACATGGCCGCTGTAGAGGGGCAGACAGTCAGGCTGGATGACCACCGACCCCCACCCCCCCCCTCCCTCCCCACCCTTGTCCCTTGACCGCCCACTGTCTGGAATTGTGGATGGCCACCTTGGCCAGGCCCAGGAGCAGGCTAACGAGGAGGTCCTCCTCCCTCCGCCCTCACCCCACCCACCACCCCCCTCCCCACCACCCCCCCCACCCCCCACACACTCAACCCCCACCACCCCTCCCGCCCTCCGCACCGGGCGATCAAAGATCAGGAGCGTGGGGATGAAGTGCAGCCAAGAAATTGAGGTTGCAGCCCCTTCAGATAAAGAACAAGGGACTGCAGCCTCGGGCAGTCTATGCACACATGGAACACGGACTCCGCTTGGCCGCAGAGAACACATGCGGCCTGAGAGACCGTGGATCTCCTGAAGTTACGATTGTATGGCACTGCGGAATGCAAAACCCTCCATGCCAGTGGGAAAACTGGAGCCCTCCACTGGAGACCTCTTCCCCAATTATATGCCCTTCACCTGTGTCTCTTAATAATATAATTAACTCAGAGTGAAAGACAGTGACCAGTTGTTAACGGTGAGTTAATTTCACTGAGTTAATGTCACTCTGAGTTAATTTCTCTCTGAGTTATTTTCCCTCTGAGTTAAGTGCACTCTGAGTTATTTTCACTGAGTTATTTTCACACTGAGTTAATTTAATTCTGAGTTAATTTCACTCTGAGTTAATTTCACTCTGAGTTAATTTCATTCTGAGTTAATTTCACTCTGAGTTAATTTCATTCTGAGTTAATTTCACTCTGAGTTAATTTCACTCTGAGTTAATTTCATTCTGAGTTAATTTCACTCTGAGTTATTTTCACACTGTTATTTTCATTCTGAGTTATTTTCACTCTGAGTTAATTTCACTGAGTTAATGTCACTCTGAGTTAATTTCACTGAGTTAATTTCACTCGAGTTATTTTCACTCTGAGTTATTTTCACTCTGAGTTATTTTCACTCTGAGATAATTTCACTCTGAGTTAATGTCACTCTGAGTTAATTTCACTGAGTTAATTTCACTGAGTTATTTTCACTGAGTTGATTTCACTCTTGAGTTATTTTCACTCTGAGTTATTTTCACTCTGAGTTATTTTCACTCTGAGTTAATTTCACTCTGAGTTAATTTCACTCTGTTATTTTCACTCTGAGTTACTTTCAAACTGAGTTATCTTCACTGAGTTATTTTCACTCTGAGTTAATTTCACACTGAGTTAATTTCATTCTGAGTTAATTTCACTCTGAGTTATTTTCACTCTGAGTTATTTTCACTCTGAGTTAATTTCACTCTGAGTTAATTTCACTCTGAGTTATTTTCACTCTGAGTTATTTTCTACCTGAGTTAATTTAATTCTGAGTTAATTTCACTCTGAATTATTTTCACTCAGTTAAGTGCACTTTGAGTTATTTTCACTGAGTTATTTTCACTGAGTTAATTTAATTCTGAGTTAATTTCACTCTGAGTTATTTTCACTGAGTTATTTTCACTCTGAGTTATTTTCACTGAGTTATTTTCACTGTGAGTTATTTTCACACTGAGTTATTTTCACTCTGAGTTAATGTCACTCTGATTTAATTTCACTGAGTTATTTTCACTCTGAGTGATTTTCACTCTGAGTTAATTTCACACTGAGTTAATTGCATTCTGAGTTAATTTCACTCTGAGCTATTTTCACTCTGAGTTATTTTCACTCTTAGTTATTTTCACTCTGAGTTAATTTCTCTCTGAGTTAATGTCACTCTGAGTTATTTTCACTCTGAGTTATTTTCACTCTGAGTTAATTTAATTCTGAGTTAATTTCACTCTGTTATTTTCACTGAGTTAATTTCACTCTGAGTTAAATTCACTGAGTTGTTTGCACTCTGAGTTAATTTAATTCTGAGTTAATGTCACTCTGAGTTAATTTCACTCTGAGTTATTTTCACTGAGTTATTTTCACTCTGAGTTATTTTCATTCTGAGTTAATTTCACTCAGAGTTATTTTCACCCTGAGTTAATTTAATTCTGAGTTAATTTAATTCTGAGTTAATTTCACTCTGAGTTATTTTCACTCTGAGTTAATTTCACTCTGAATTAATTTCACTCTGAGTTAATTTCACTCTGTTATTTTCACTCTGAGTTATTTTCACCCTGAGTTAATTTAATTCTGATTTATATTCACTCTGAGTTTATTTCACACTGAGTTAATTTCATTCTGAGTTAATTTCACTCTGAGTTATTTTCACACTGAGTTAATGTAATTCTGATTTATATTCACTCTGAGTTTATTTCACACTGAGTTAATGTCACTCTGAGTTAATTTCACCCTGAGTTAATTTCACTCTGAGTTAATGTCACTCTGAGTTATTTTCACTGAGTTATTTTCACTCTGACTTATTTTCACTCTGAGTTATTTTCATTCGGAGATAATTTCACTCTGAGTTATTTTCAACCTGAGTTAATTTCATTCTGAGTTAATTTCACTCTGAGTTATTTTCACTCTGAGTTAAGTGCACTCTGAGTTATTTTCACTGAGTTATTTTCACACTGAGTTAATTTAATTCTGAGTTAATTTCACTCTGAGTTAATTTCACTCTGAGTTAATTTCATTCTGAGTTAATTTCACTCTGAGTTATTTTCACACTGTTATTTTCATTCTGAGTTATTTTCACTATGAGTTAATTTCACTGAGTTAATGTCACTCTGAGTTAATTTCACTGAGTTAATTTCACTCGAGTTATTTTCACTCTGAGGTATTTTCACTCTGAGTTATTTTCACTCTGAGTTATTTTCACTCTGAGATAATTTCACTCTGAGTTAAAGTCACTCTGAGTTAATTTCACTGAGTTAATTTCACTCTGAGTTAATTTGACTGAGTTAATTTCACTCTTGAGTTATTTTCACTTAGTTATTTTCACTCTGAGTTATTTTCACTCTGAGTTAATTTCACTCTGAGTTAATTTCATTCTGAGTTAATTTCACTCTGAGTTATTTTCACACTGTTATTTTCATTCTGAGTTATTTTCACTCTGAGTTAATTTCACTGAGTTAATGTCACTCTGAGTTAATTTCACTGAGTTAATTTCACTCGAGTTATTTTCACTCTGAGTTATTTTCACTCTGAGTTATTTTCACTCTGAGATAATTTCACTCTGAGTTAATGTCACTCTGAGTTAATTTCACTGAGTTAATTTCACTGAGTTATTTTCACTGAGTTGATTTCACTCTTGAGTTATTTTCACTCTGAGTTATTTTCACTCTGAGTTATTTTCACTCTGAGTTAATTTCACTCTGAGTTAATTTCACTCTGTTATTTTCACTCTGAGTTACTTTCAAACTGAGTTATCTTCACTGAGTTATTTTCACTCTGAGTTAATTTCACACTGAGTTAATTTCATTCTGAGTTAATTTCACTCTGAGTTATTTTCACTCTGAGTTATTTTCACTCTGAGTTAATTTCACTCTGAGTTAATTTCACTCTGAGTTATTTTCACTCTGAGTTATTTTCACTGAGTTAATTTCACTCTGAGTTATTTTCTACCTGAGTTAATTTAATTCTGAGTTAATTTCACTCTGAATTATTTTCACTCAGTTAAGTGCACTTTGAGTTATTTTCACTGAGTTATTTTCACTGAGTTAATTTAATTCTGAGTTAATTTCACTCTGAGTTATTTTCACTGAGTTATTTTCACTCTGAGTTATTTTCACTGAGTTATTTTCACTGTGAGTTATTTTCACACTGAGTTATTTTCACTCTGAGTTAATGTCACTCTGATTTAATTTCACTGAGTTATTTTCACTCTGAGTGATTTTCACTCTGAGTTAATTTCACACTGAGTTAATTGCATTCTGAGTTAATTTCACTCTGAGCTATTTTCACTCTGAGTTATTTTCACTCTTAGTTATTTTCACTCTGAGTTAATTTCTCTCTGAGTTAATGTCACTCTGAGTTATTTTCACTCTGAGTTATTTTCACTCTGAGTTAATTTAATTCTGAGTTAATTTCACTCTGTTATTTTCACTGAGTTAATTTCACTCTGAGTTAAATTCACTGAGTTGTTTGCACTCTGAGTTAATTTAATTCTGAGTTAATGTCACTCTGAGTTAATTTCACTCTGAGTTATTTTCACTGAGTTATTTTCACTCTGAGTTATTTTCATTCTGAGTTAATTTCACTCAGAGTTATTTTCACCCTGAGTTAATTTAATTCTGAGTTAATTTAATTCTGAGTTAATTTCACTCTGAGTTATTTTCACTCTGAGTTAATTTCACTCTGAATTAATTTCACTCTGAGTTAATTTCACTCTGTTATTTTCACTCTGAGTTATTTTCACCCTGAGTTAATTTAATTCTGATTTATATTCACTCTGAGTTTATTTCACACTGAGTTAATTTCATTCTGAGTTAATTTCACTCTGAGTTATTTTCACACTGAGTTAATGTAATTCTGATTTATATTCACTCTGAGTTTATTTCACACTGAGTTAATGTCACTCTGAGTTAATTTCACCCTGAGTTATTTTCACTCTGACTTATTTTCACTCTGAGTTATTTTCATTCGGAGATAATTTCACTCTGAGTTATTTTCAACCTGAGTTAATTTCATTCTGAGTTAATTTCACTCTGAGTTATTTTCACTCTGAGTTAAGTGCACTCTGAGTTATTTTCACTGAGTTATTTTCACACTGAGTTAATTTAATTCTGAGTTAATTTCACTCTGAGTTAATTTCACTCTGAGTTAATTTCATTCTGAGTTAATTTCACTCTGAGTTATTTTCACACTGTTATTTTCATTCTGAGTTATTTTCACTATGAGTTAATTTCACTGAGTTAATGTCACTCTGAGTTAATTTCACTGAGTTAATTTCACTCGAGTTATTTTCACTCTGAGGTATTTTCACTCTGAGTTATTTTCACTCTGAGTTATTTTCACTCTGAGATAATTTCACTCTGAGTTAATGTCACTCTGAGTTAATTTCACTGAGTTAATTTCACTCTGAGTTAATTTGACTGAGTTAATTTCACTCTTGAGTTATTTTCACTGAGTTATTTTCACTCTGAGTTATTTTCACTCTGAGTTAATTTCACTCTGAGTTAATTTCACTCTGTTATTTTCACTCTGAGTTACTTTCACACTGAGTTATCTTCACTGAGTTATTTTCACTCTGAGTTAATTTCACACTGAGTTAATTTCATTCTGTGTTAATTTCACTCTGAGTTATTTTCACTCTGAGTTATTTTCACTCTGAGTTAATTTCACTGAGTTAAATTCACTCTGAGTTATTTTCAACCTGAGTTAATTTAATTCTGAGTTAATTTCACTCTGAGTTATTTCACTCTGAGTTAAGTGCACTTTGAGTTATTTTCACTGAGTTGTTTTCAGAGTTATTTTAATTCTGAGTTAATTTCACTCTGAGTTATTTTCACTGAGTTATTTTCACTGTGAGTTATTTTCACTCTGAGTTATTTTCACTCTGAGTTATTTTCACCCTGAGTTATTGTCACTCTGAGTTAATTTCACACTGAGTTAATTTCATTCTGAGTTAATTTCACTCTGAGCTATTTTCACTCTGAGTTATTTTCACTCTTAGTTATTTTCACTCTGAGTTAATTTCTCTCTGAGTTAATGTCACTCTGAGTTATTTTCACTCTGAGTTATTTTCACTCTGAGTTAATTTAATTCTGAGTTAATTTCACTCTGTTATTTTCACTGAGTTAATTTCACTCTGAGTTAAATTCACTGAGTTGTTTGCACTCTGAGTTAAGTGCACTCTGAGTTATTTTCACTGAGTTATTTTCACACTGAGTTAATTTAATTCTGAGTTAATTTCACTCTGAGTTAATTTCACTCTGAGTTAATTTCATTCTGAGTTAATTTCACTCTGAGTTATTTTCATACTGTTATTTTCATTCTGAGTTATTTTCACTCTGAGTTAATTTCACTGAGTTAATGTCACTCTGAGTTAATTTCACTGAGTTAATTTCACTCGAGTTATTTTCACTCTGAGTTATTTTCACTCTGAGTTATTTTCACTCTGAGATAATTTCACTCTGAGTTAATGTCACTCTGAGTTAATTTCACTGAGTTAATTTCACTGAGTTATTTTCACTGAGTTGATTTCACTCTTGAGTTATTTTCACTCTGAGTTGTTTGCACTCTGAGTTAATTTAATTCTGAGTTAATGTCACTCTGAGTTAATTTCACTCTGAGTTATTTTCACTGAGTTATTTTCACTCTGAGTTATTTTCATTCTGAGTTAATTTCACTCAGAGTTATTTTCACCCTGAGTTAATTTAATTCTGAGTTAATTTCATTCTGAGTTAATTTCACTCTGAGTTATTTTCACTCTGAGTTAAGTGCACTCTGAGTTATTTTCACTGAGTTATTTTCACACTGAGTTAATTTAATTCTGAATTAATTTCACTCTGAGTTAATTTCACTCTGAGTTAATTTCATTCTGAGTTAATTTCACTCTGAGTTATTTTCACACTGTTATTTTCATTCTGAGTTATTTTCACTATGAGTTAATTTCACTGAGTTAATGTCACTCTGAGTTAATTTCACTGAGTTAATTTCACTCGAGTTATTTTCACTCTGAGGTATTTTCACTCTGAGTTATTTTCACTCTGAGTTATTTTCACTCTGAGATAATTTCACTCTGAGTTAATGTCACTCTGAGTTAATTTCACTGAGTTAATTTCACTCTGAGTTAATTTGACTGAGTTAATTTCACTCTTGAGTTATTTTCACTGAGTTATTTTCACTCTGAGTTATTTTCACTCTGAGTTAATTTCACTCTGAGTTAATTTCACTCTGTTATTTTCACTCTGAGTTACTTTCACACTGAGTTATCTTCACTGAGTTATTTTCACTCTGAGTTAATTTCACACTGAGTTAATTTCATTCTGAGTTAATTTCACTCTGAGTTATTTTCACTCTGAGTTATTTTCACTCTGAGTTAATTTCACTGAGTTAAATTCACTCTGAGTTATTTTCAACCTGAGTTAATTTAATTCTGAGTTAATTTCACTCTGAGTTATTTCACTCTGAGTTAAGTGCACTTTGAGTTATTTTCACTGAGTTGTTTTCAGAGTTATTTTAATTCTGAGTTAATTTCACTCTGAGTTATTTTCACTGAGTTATTTTCACTGTGAGTTATTTTCACTCTGAGTTATTTTCACTCTGAGTTATTTTCACCCTGAGTTATTGTCACTCTGAGTTAATTTCACACTGAGTTAATTTCATTCTGAGTTAATTTCACTCTGAGCTATTTTCACTCTGAGTTATTTTCACTCTTAGTTATTTTCACTCTGAATTAATTTCTCTCTGAGTTAATGTCACTCTGAGTTATTTTCACTCTGAGTTATTTTCACTCTGAGTTAATTTAATTCTGAGTTAATTTCACTCTGTTATTTTCACTGAGTTAATTTCACTCTGAGTTAAATTCACTGAGTTGTTTGCACTCTGAGTTAATTTAATTCTGAGTTAATGTCACTCTGAGTTAATTTCACTCTCAGTTATTTTCACTGAGTTATTTTCACCCTGAGTTAATTTAATTCTGAGTTAATTTAATTCTGAGTTAATTTCACTCAGTTATTTTCACTCTGAGTTAATTTCACTCTGAATTAATTTCACTCCGAGTTAATTTCACTCTGAGTTATTTTCACTCTGAATGAATTTCACTCTGAGTTAATTTCACTCTGTTATTTTCACTCTGAGTTATTTTCACCCTGAGTTAATTTAATTCTGATTTATATTCACTCTGAGTTTATTTTACACTGAGTTAATTTCACTCTGAGTTATTTTCACACTGAGTTAATTTCACTCTGTTATTTTCACTCTGAGTTAATTTCACTCTGTTATTTTCACTCTGAGTTATTTTCACTGAGTTATTTTCACTCTGAGTTAATTTCACTCTGAGTTATTTTAACTCTGAGTTAAGTGCACTTTGAGTTATTTTCACTGAGTTATTTTCACTGAGTTAATTTAATTCTGAGTTAATTTCACTCTGAGTTATTTTCACTGAGTTATTTTCACTGTGAGTTATTTTCACACTGAGTTATTTTCACTCTGAGTTAATGTCACTCTGATTTAATTTCACTCAGAGTTATTTTCACCCTGAGTTAATTTAATTCTGAGTTAATTTAATTCTGAGTTAATTTCACAATGAGTTATTTTCACTCTGAGTTAATTTCACTCTGAATTAATTTCACTCCGAGTTAATTTCACTCTGAGTTATTTTCACTCTGAATTAATTTCACTCTGAGTTAATTTCACTCTGTTATTTTCACTCTGAGTTATTTACATTCTGAGTTAATTTACTTCTGAGTTAATTTCACTCTGAGTTATTTTCACTCTGAGTTAATTTCACTGAGTTAATTTCACTCTGAGTTATTTTCACTCTGAGTTAAGTGCACTTTGAGTTATTTTCACTGAGTTATTTTCACTGAGTTAATTTAATTCTGAGTTAATTTCACTCTGAGTTATTTTCACTGAGTTATTTTCACTGTGAGTTATATTCACACTGAGTTATTTTCACTCTGAGTTAATTTCACTCTGAGTTAATGTCACTCTGATTTAATTTCACTGAGTTATTTTCACTCTGAGTTATTTTCACTCTGAGTTAATTTCACACTGAGTTAATTTCATTCTGAGTTAATTTCACTCTGAGCTATTTTCACTCTGAGTTATTTTCACTCTTAGTTATTTTCACTCTGAGTTAATTTCTCTCTGAGTTAATGTCACTCTCAGTTATTTTCACTGAGTTATTTTCACCCTGAGTTAATTTAATTCTGAGTTAATTTAATTCTGAGTTAATTTCACTCAGTTATTTTCACTCTGAGTTAATTTCACTCTGAATTAATTTCACTCCGAGTTAATTTCACTCTGAGTTATTTTCACTCTGAATTAATTTCACTCTGAGTTAATTTCACTCTGTTATTTTCACTCTGAGTTATTTTCACCCTGAGTTAATTTAATTCTGATTTATATTCACTCTGAGTTTATTTTACACTGAGTTAATTTCACTCTGAGTTATTTTCACACTGAGTTAATTTCACTCTGAGTTAATTTCACTCTGTTATTTTCACTCTGAGTTAATTTCACTCTGTTATTTTCACTCTGAGTTATTTTCACTGAGTTATTTTCACTCTGAGTTAATTTCACTCTGAGTTATTTTAACTCTGAGTTAAGTGCACTTTGAGTTATTTTCACTGAGTTATTTTCACTGAGTTAATTTAATTCTGAGTTAATTTCACTCTGAGTTATTTTCACTGAGTTATTTTCACTGTGAGTTATTTTCACACTGAGTTATTTTCACTCTGAGTTAATGTCACTCTGATTTAATTTCACTCAGAGTTATTTTCACCCTGAGTTAATTTAATTCTGAGTTAATTTAATTCTGAGTTAATTTCACAATGAGTTATTTTCACTCTGAGTTAATTTCACTCTGAATTAATTTCACTCCGAGTTAATTTCACTCTGAGTTATTTTCACTCTGAATTAATTTCACTCTGAGTTAATTTCACTCTGTTATTTTCACTCTGAGTTATTTACATTCTGAGTTAATTTACTTCTGAGTTAATTTCACTCTGAGTTATTTTCACTCTGAGTTAATTTCACTGAGTTAATTTCACTCTGAGTTATTTTCACTCTGAGTTAAGTGCACTTTGAGTTATTTTCACTGAGTTATTTTCACTGAGTTAATTTAATTCTGAGTTAATTTCACTCTGAGTTATTTTCACTGAGTTATTTTCACTGTGAGTTATATTCACACTGAGTTATTTTCACTCTGAGTTAATTTCACTCTGAGTTAATGTCACTCTGATTTAATTTCACTGAGTTATTTTCACTCTGAGTTATTTTCACTCTGAGTTAATTTCACACTGAGTTAATTTCATTCTGAGTTAATTTCACTCTGAGCTATTTTCACTCTGAGTTATTTTCACTCTTAGTTATTTTCACTCTGAGTTAATTTCTCTCTGAGTTAATGTCACTCTGAGTTATTTTCACTCTGAGTTATTTTCACTCTGAGTTAATTTCACTCTGAGTTAATGTCACTCTGATTTAATTTCACTGAGTTATTTTCACTCTGAGTTATTTTCACTCTGAGTTAATTTCACACTGAGTTAATTTCATTCTGAGTTAATTTCACTCTGAGCTATTTTCACACTGAGTTATTTTCACTTAGTTATTTTCACTCTGAGTTAATTTCTCTCTGAGTTAATGTCACTCTGAGTTATTTTCACTCTGAGTTATTTTCACTCTGAGTTAATTTAATTCTGAGTTAATTTCACTCTGTTATTTTCACTGAGTTAATTTCACTCTGAGTTAAATTCACTGAGTTGTTTGCACTCTGAGTTAATTTAATTCTGAGTTAATCTCACTTTGAGTTAATTTCACTCTGAGTTATTTTCACTGAGTTATTTTCACTCTGAGTTATTTTCATTCTGAGTTAATTTCACTCTGAGTTATTTTCACCCTGAGTTAATTTAATTCTGAGTTAATTTAATTCTGAGTTAATTTCACTCTGAGTTATTTTCACTCTGAGTTAATTTCACTCTGAATTAATTTCACTCCGAGTTAATTTCACTCTGAGTTATTTTCACTCTGACTTAATTTCACTCTGAGTTAATTTCACTCTGTTATTTTCACTCTGAGTTATTTTCACCCTGAGTTAATTTAATTCTGATTTATATTCACTCTGAGTTTATTTCACACTGAGTTAATTTCACTGAGTTAATGTCACTCTGAGTTAATTTCACTGAGTTAATTTCACTCGAGTTATTTTCACTGAGTTATTTTCACTCTGAGTTATTTTCACTCTGAGATAATATCACTCTGAGTTAATGTCACTCTGAGTTAATTTCACTGAGTTAATTTCACTGAGTTATTTTCACTGAGTTGATTTCACTCTTGAGTTATTTTCACTCTGAGTTATTTTCACTCTGAGTTATTTTCACTCTGAGTTAATTTCACTCTGAGTTAATTTCACTCTGTTATTTTCACTCTGAGTTACTTTCAAACTGAGTTATCTTCACTCAGTTATTTTCACTCTGAGTTAATTTCACACTGAGTTAATTTCATTCTGAGTTAATTTCACTCTGAGTTATTTTCACTCTGAGTTATTTTCACTCTGAGTTAATTTCACTCTGAGTTAATTTCACTCTGAGTTATTTTCACTCTGAGTTATTTTCACTGAGTTAATTTCACTCTGAGTTGTTTTCTACCTGAGTTAATTTAATTCTGAGTTAATTTCACTCTGAATTATTTTCACTCTGAGTTAAGTGCACTTTGAGTTAATTTCACTGAGTTATTTTCACTGAGTTAATTTAATTCTGAGTTAATTTCACTCTGAGTTATTTTCACTGAGTTATTTTCACTCTGAGTTATTTTCACTGAGTTATTTTCACTGTGAGTTATTTTCACACTGAGTTATTTTCACTCTGAGTTAATGTCACTCTGATTTAATTTCACTGAGTTATTTTCACTCTGAGTGATCTTCACTCTGAGTTAATTTCACACTGAGTTAATTTCATTCTGAGTTAATTTCACTCTGAGCTATTTTCACTCTGAGTTATTTTCACTCTTAGTTATTTTCACTCTGAGTTAATTTCTCTCTGAGTTAATGTCACTCTGAGTTATTTTCACTCTGAGTTATTTTCACTCTGAGTTAATTTAATTCTGAATTAATTTCACTCTGTTATTTTCACTGAGTTAATTTCACTCTGAGTTAAATTCACTGAGTTGTTTGCACTCTGAGTTAATTTAATTCTGAGTTAATGTCACTCTGAGTTAATTTCACTCTGAGTTATTTTCATTCTGAGTTAATTTCACTCAGAGTTATTTTCACCCTGAGTTAATTTAATTCTGAGTTAATTTAATTCTGAGTTAATTTCACTCTGAGTTATTTTCACTCTGAGTTAATTTCACTCTGAATTAATTTCACTCCGAGTTAATTTCACTCTGAGTTATTTACACTCTGAATTAATTTCACTCTGAGTTAATTTCACTCTGTTATTTTCACTCTGAGTTATTTTCACCCTGAGTTAATTTAATTCTGATTTATATTCACTCTGAGTTTATTTTACACTGAGTTAATGTCACTCTGAGTTAATTTCACTCTGAGTTATTTTCACACTGAGTTAATGTAATTCTGATTTATATTCACTCTGAGTTTATTTCACACTGAGTTAATGTCACTCTGAGTTAATTTCACCCTGAGTTAATTTCACTCTGAGTTAATGTCACTCTGAGTTAATTTCACTGAGTTATTTTCACTCTGACTTATTTTCACTCTGAGTTATTTTTATTCGGAGATAATTTCACTCTGAGTCATTTTCAACCTGAGTTAATTTCATTCTGAGTTAATTTCACTCTGAGTTATTTTCACTCTGAGTTAAGTGCACTCTGAGTTATTTTCACTGAGTTATTTTCACTCTGAGTTAATTTAATTCTGAGTTAATTTCACTCTGAGTTAATTTCACTCTGAGTTAATTTCATTCTGAGTTATTTTCACTCTGAGTTTATTTCACACTGAGTTAATGTCACTCTGAGTTAATTTCACCCGGAGTTAATTTCACTCTGAGTTAATGTCAATCTGAGTTAATTTCACTGAGTTAATTTCACTTTGATTATTTTCACTCTGAGTTATTTTCATTCGGAGATAATTTCACTCTGAGTTATTTTCACACTGAGTTAATTTAATTCTGAGTTAATTTCACTCTGAGTTAATTTCACTCTGAGTTAATTTCATTCTGAGTTAATTTCACTCTGAGTTATTTTCACACTGTTATTTTCATTCTGAGTTATTTTCACTCTGAGTTAATTTCACTGAGTTAATGTCACTCTGAGTTAATTTCACTGAGTTAATTTCACTCGAGTTATTTTCACTCTGAGGTATTTTCACTCTGAGTTATTTTCACTCTGAGTTATTTTCACTCTGAGATAATTTCACTCTGAGTTAATGTCACTCTGAGTTAATTTCACTCTGAGTTATTTTGACTGAGTTAATTTCACTCTTGAGTTAATTTCACTCTGAGTTATTTTCACTCTGAGTTATTTTCACTCTGAGGTAATTTCACTCTGAGTTAATTTCACTCTGTTATTTTCACTCTGAGTTACTTTCACACTGAGTTATCTTCACTGAGTTATTTTCACTCTGAGTTAATTTCACACTGAGTTAATTTCATTCTGAGTTAATTTCACTCTGAGTTATTTTCACTCTGAGTTATTTTCACCCTGAGTTAATTTCACTCTGAGTTAATTTCACTCTGAGTTATTTTCACTCGGAGTTATTTTCACTGAGTTAAATTCACTCTGAGTTATTTTCAACCTGAATTAATTTAATTCTGAGTTAATTTCACTCTGAGTTATTTCACTCTGAGTTAAGTGCACTTTGAGTTATTTTCACTGAGTTATTTTCACTGAGTTAATTTAATTCTGAGTTAATTTCACTCTGAGTTATTTTCACTGTGTTATTTTCACTGTGAGTTATTTTCACACTGAGTTATTTTCACTCTGAGTTATTTTCACTCTGAGTTATTTTCACTCTGAGTTAATTTCACTCTGAGTTAATGTCACTCTGCTTTAATTTCACTGAGTTATTTTCACTCTGAGTTATTTTCACTCTGAGTTAATTTCACACTGAGTTAATTTCATTCTGAGTTCATTTCACTCTGAGTTAAGTGCACTCTGAGTTATTTTCACTGAGTTATTTTCACTCTGAGTTAATTTAATTCTGAGTTAATTTCACTCTGAGTTAATTTCACTCTGAGTTAATTTCATTCTGAGTTATTTTCACTCTGAGTTTATTTCACACTGAGTTAATGTCACTCTGAGTTAATTTCACCCGGAGTTAATTTCACTCTGAGTTAATGTCAATCTGAGTTAATTTCACTGAGTTAATTTCACTTTGATTATTTTCACTCTGAGTTATTTTCATTCGGAGATAATTTCACTCTGAGTTATTTTCACACTGAGTTAATTTAATTCTGAGTTAATTTCACTCTGAGTTAATTTCACTCTGAGTTAATTTCATTCTGAGTTAATTTCACTCTGAGTTATTTTCACACTGTTATTTTCATTCTGAGTTATTTTCACTCTGAGTTAATTTCACTGAGTTAATGTCACTCTGAGTTAATTTCACTGAGTTAATTTCACTCGAGTTATTTTCACTCTGAGGTATTTTCACTCTGAGTTATTTTCACTCTGAGTTATTTTCACTCTGAGATAATTTCACTCTGAGTTAATGTCACTCTGAGTTAATTTCACTCTGAGTTATTTTGACTGAGTTAATTTCACTCTTGAGTTAATTTCACTCTGAGTTATTTTCACTCTGAGTTATTTTCACTCTGAGGTAATTTCACTCTGAGTTAATTTCACTCTGTTATTTTCACTCTGAGTTACTTTCACACTGAGTTATCTTCACTGAGTTATTTTCACTCTGAGTTAATTTCACACTGAGTTAATTTCATTCTGAGTTAATTTCACTCTGAGTTATTTTCACTCTGAGTTATTTTCACCCTGAGTTAATTTCACTCTGAGTTAATTTCACTCTGAGTTATTTTCACTCGGAGTTATTTTCACTGAGTTAAATTCACTCTGAGTTATTTTCAACCTGAATTAATTTAATTCTGAGTTAATTTCACTCTGAGTTATTTCACTCTGAGTTAAGTGCACTTTGAGTTATTTTCACTGAGTTATTTTCACTGAGTTAATTTAATTCTGAGTTAATTTCACTCTGAGTTATTTTCACTGTGTTATTTTCACTGTGAGTTATTTTCACACTGAGTTATTTTCACTCTGAGTTATTTTCACTCTGAGTTATTTTCACTCTGAGTTAATTTCACTCTGAGTTAATGTCACTCTGCTTTAATTTCACTGAGTTATTTTCACTCTGAGTTATTTTCACTCTGAGTTAATTTCACACTGAGTTAATTTCATTCTGAGTTCATTTCACTCTGAGCTATTTTCACTCTGAGTTATTTTCACTCTTCGTTATTTTCACTCTGAGTTAATTTCTCTCTGAGTTAATGTCACTCTGTTATTTTCACTCTGAGTTATTTTCACTCTGAGTTAATTTAATTCTGAGTTAATTTCACTCTGTTATTTTCACTGAGTTAATTTCACTCAGAGCTATTTTCACTCTGAATTAATTTCATTCTGAGTTAATTTCACTCTGTTATTTTCACTCTGAGTTATTTTCACCCTGAGTTAATTTAATTCTGATTTATATTCACTCTGAGTTTATTTTGCACTGAGTTAATGTCACTCTGAGTTAATGTCACTCTGAGTTATTTTCACACTGAGTTAATTTCACACTGAGTTAATTTCACTCTGAGTTAATTTCACTCTGTTATTTTTACTCTGAGTTATTTTCACTGAGTTATTTTCACTCTGAGTTAATTTCACTCTGAGTTATTTTCACACTGTTATTTTCATTCTGAGTTATTTTCACTCTGAGTTAATTTCACTGAGTTAATGTCACTCTGAGTTAATTTCACTGAGTTAATTTCACTCGAGTTATTTTCACTCTGAGGTATTTTCACTCTGAGTTATTTTCACTCTGAGTTATTTTCACTCTGAGATAATTTCACTCTGAGTTAATGTCACTCTGAGTTAATTTCACTCTGAGTTATTTTGACTGAGTTAATTTCACTCTTGAGTTAATTTCACTCTGAGTTATTTTCACTCTGAGTTATTTTCACTCTGAGGTAATTTCACTCTGAGTTAATTTCACTCTGTTATTTTCACTCTGAGTTACTTTCACACTGAGTTATCTTCACTGAGTTATTTTCACTCTGAGTTAATTTCACACTGAGTTAATTTCATTCTGAGTTAATTTCACTCTGAGTTATTTTCACTCTGAGTTATTTTCACCCTGAGTTAATTTCACTCTGAGTTAATTTCACTCTGAGTTATTTTCACTCGGAGTTATTTTCACTGAGTTAAATTCACTCTGAGTTATTTTCAACCTGAATTAATTTAATTCTGAGTTAATTTCACTCTGAGTTATTTCACTCTGAGTTAAGTGCACTTTGAGTTATTTTCACTGAGTTATTTTCACTGAGTTAATTTAATTCTGAGTTAATTTCACTCTGAGTTATTTTCACTGTGTTATTTTCACTGTGAGTTATTTTCACACTGAGTTATTTTCACTCTGAGTTATTTTCACTCTGAGTTATTTTCACTCTGAGTTAATTTCACTCTGAGTTAATGTCACTCTGCTTTAATTTCACTGAGTTATTTTCACTCTGAGTTATTTTCACTCTGAGTTAATTTCACACTGAGTTAATTTCATTCTGAGTTCATTTCACTCTGAGTTAAGTGCACTCTGAGTTATTTTCACTGAGTTATTTTCACTCTGAGTTAATTTAATTCTGAGTTAATTTCACTCTGAGTTAATTTCACTCTGAGTTAATTTCATTCTGAGTTATTTTCACTCTGAGTTTATTTCACACTGAGTTAATGTCACTCTGAGTTAATTTCACCCGGAGTTAATTTCACTCTGAGTTAATGTCAATCTGAGTTAATTTCACTGAGTTAATTTCACTTTGATTATTTTCACTCTGAGTTATTTTCATTCGGAGATAATTTCACTCTGAGTTATTTTCACACTGAGTTAATTTAATTCTGAGTTAATTTCACTCTGAGTTAATTTCACTCTGAGTTAATTTCATTCTGAGTTAATTTCACTCTGAGTTATTTTCACACTGTTATTTTCATTCTGAGTTATTTTCACTCTGAGTTAATTTCACTGAGTTAATGTCACTCTGAGTTAATTTCACTGAGTTAATTTCACTCGAGTTATTTTCACTCTGAGGTATTTTCACTCTGAGTTATTTTCACTCTGAGTTATTTTCACTCTGAGATAATTTCACTCTGAGTTAATGTCACTCTGAGTTAATTTCACTCTGAGTTATTTTGACTGAGTTAATTTCACTCTTGAGTTAATTTCACTCTGAGTTATTTTCACTCTGAGTTATTTTCACTCTGAGGTAATTTCACTCTGAGTTAATTTCACTCTGTTATTTTCACTCTGAGTTACTTTCACACTGAGTTATCTTCACTGAGTTATTTTCACTCTGAGTTAATTTCACACTGAGTTAATTTCATTCTGAGTTAATTTCACTCTGAGTTATTTTCACTCTGAGTTATTTTCACCCTGAGTTAATTTCACTCTGAGTTAATTTCACTCTGAGTTATTTTCACTCGGAGTTATTTTCACTGAGTTAAATTCACTCTGAGTTATTTTCAACCTGAATTAATTTAATTCTGAGTTAATTTCACTCTGAGTTATTTCACTCTGAGTTAAGTGCACTTTGAGTTATTTTCACTGAGTTATTTTCACTGAGTTAATTTAATTCTGAGTTAATTTCACTCTGAGTTATTTTCACTGTGTTATTTTCACTGTGAGTTATTTTCACACTGAGTTATTTTCACTCTGAGTTATTTTCACTCTGAGTTATTTTCACTCTGAGTTAATTTCACTCTGAGTTAATGTCACTCTGCTTTAATTTCACTGAGTTATTTTCACTCTGAGTTATTTTCACTCTGAGTTAATTTCACACTGAGTTAATTTCATTCTGAGTTCATTTCACTCTGAGCTATTTTCACTCTGAGTTATTTTCACTCTTCGTTATTTTCACTCTGAGTTAATTTCTCTCTGAGTTAATGTCACTCTGTTATTTTCACTCTGAGTTATTTTCACTCTGAGTTAATTTAATTCTGAGTTAATTTCACTCTGTTATTTTCACTGAGTTAATTTCACTCAGAGCTATTTTCACTCTGAATTAATTTCATTCTGAGTTAATTTCACTCTGTTATTTTCACTCTGAGTTATTTTCACCCTGAGTTAATTTAATTCTGATTTATATTCACTCTGAGTTTATTTTGCACTGAGTTAATGTCACTCTGAGTTAATGTCACTCTGAGTTATTTTCACACTGAGTTAATTTCACACTGAGTTAATTTCACTCTGAGTTAATTTCACTCTGTTATTTTTACTCTGAGTTATTTTCACTGAGTTATTTTCACTCTGAGTTAATTTCACTCTGAGTTATTTTCATCCTGAGTTAATTTAATTCTGAGTTGATTTCACTCTGAGTTATTTTCACTCTGAGGTACTTTCACTCTGAGTTATCTTCACTGAGTTATGTTCACTCTGAGTTAATTTCATTCTGAGTTATTTTCACTCTGAGTAAATATCACTCTGAGTTATTTTCACTCTGAGTTAATTTCACTCTGAGTTAATTTCATTCTGAGTTAATTTCACTGAGTTATTTTCACACTGTTATTTTCATCATGAGTTATTTTCACTCTGAGTTAATTTCACTGAGGTAATGTCACTCTGAGTTAATTTTACTGAGTTATTTTCACTCTGAGTTAATTTAATTCTGAGTCATATTCACTCTGAGTTTATTTCACAAGAGTAAATGTCACTCTGAGTTAATTTCACTCTGAGTTATTTTCACTCTGAGTTAATTACACACTGAGTTAATTTCACTCTGAGTTAATTTCACTCTGAGTTAATTTCACACTGAGTTAATTTCACTCTGAGTTAATTTCACTCTGTTATTTTCACTCTGAGTTATTTTCACTGAGTTGTTTGCACTCTGAGTTAATTTAATTCTGAGTTAATGCCACTCTGAGTTAATTTCACTGAGTTATTTTCACTGAGTTATTTTCACCGTGAGTTATTTTCATTCTGAGTTAATTTACTTCTGAGTTAATTTCACTCTGAGTTATTTTCACTCTGAGTTAATTTCACTCTGAGTTAATTTCACTCCGAGTTTATTTCACTCTGAGTTATTTTCACTCTGAATTAATTTCACTCTGAGTTAATTTCACTCTGTTATTTTCACGCTGAGTTATTTTCACCCTGAGTTAATGTAATTCTGATTTATATTCACTCTGAGTTTATTTCACACTGAGTTAATGTCACTCTGAGTTAATTTCACTCTGAGTTATTTTCACTCTGAGTTAATTTCACTCTGAATTAATTTCACTCTGAGTTAATTTCACTCAGAGCTATTTTCACTCTGAATTAATTTCACTCTGAGTTAATTTCACTGTTATTTTCACTCTGAGTTATTTTCACCCTGAGTTAATTTAATTCTGATTTATATTCACTCTGAGTTTATTTTACACTGAGTTAATGTCACTCTGAGTTAATTTCACTCTGAGTTATTTTCACACTGAGTTAATTTCACTCTGAGTTAATTTCACACTGTTATTTTCACTCTGAGTTATTTTCACTGAGTTGTTTGCACTCTGAGTTAATTTAATTCTGAGTTAATGCCACTCTGAGTTAATTTCACTGAGTTATTTTCACTGAGTTATTTTCACTCTGAGTTAATTTCACACTGAGTTAATTTCACTCTGAGTTAATTTCACTCTGAGTTATTTTCACTGAGTTATTTTCACTCGAGTTATTTTCACTCTGAGTTATTTTCACTCTGAGTTATTTTCACTCTGAGATAATATCACTCTGAGTTAATGTCACTCTGAGTTAATTTCACTGAGTTAATTTCACTGAGTTATTTTCACTGAGTTGATTTCACTCTTGAGTTATTTTCACTCTGAGTTATTTTCACTCTGAGTTATTTTCACTCTGAGTTAATTTCACTCTGAGTTAATTTCACTCTGTTATTTTCACTCTGAGTTACTTTCAAACTGAGTTATCTTCACTGAGTTATTTTCACTCTGAGTTAATTTCACACTGAGTTAATTTCATTCTGAGTTAATTTCACTCTGAGTTATTTTCACTCTGAGTTATTTTCACTCTGAGTTAATTTCACTCTGAGTTAATTTCACTCTGAGTTATTTTCACTCTGAGTTATTTTCACTGAGTTAATTTCACTCTG
Source organism: Isurus oxyrinchus (assembly GCA_026770705.1). Classification (NCBI taxonomy): domain Eukaryota; kingdom Metazoa; phylum Chordata; class Chondrichthyes; order Lamniformes; family Lamnidae; genus Isurus; species Isurus oxyrinchus. The sequence continues at coordinate 117,220,499 of JANJGN010000017.1, forward strand.
AGTTATTTTCTACCTGAGTTAATTTAATTCTGAGTTAATTTCACTCTGAGTTATTTTCACTGAGTTATTTTCACTCTGAGTTATTTTCACTGAGTTATTTTCACTGTGAGTTATTTTCACACTGAGTTATTTTCACTCTGAGTTAATGTCACTCTGATTTAATTTCACTGAGTTATTTTCACTCTGAGTGATTTTCACTCTGAGTTAATTTCACACTGAGTTAATTGCATTCTGAGTTAATTTCACTCTGAGCTATTTTCACTCTGAGTTATTTTCACTCTTAGTTATTTTCACTCTGAGTTAATTTCTCTCTGAGTTAATGTCACTCTGAGTTATTTTCACTCTGAGTTATTTTCACTCTGAGTTAATTTAATTCTGAGTTAATTTCACTCTGTTATTTTCACTGAGTTAATTTCACTCTGAGTTAAATTCACTGAGTTGTTTGCACTCTGAGTTAATTTAATTCTGAATTAATGTCACTCTGAGTTAATTTCACTCTGAGTTATTTTCACTGAGTTATTTTCACTCTGAGTTATTTTCATTCTGAGTTAATTTCACTCAGAGTTATTTTCACCCTGAGTTAATTTAATTCTGAGTTAATTTAATTCTGAGTTAATTTCACTCTGAGTTATTTTCACTCTGAGTTAATTTCACTCTGAATTAATTTCACTCTGAGTTAATTTCACTCTGTTATTTTCACTCTGAGTTATTTTCACCCTGAGTTAATTTAATTCTGATTTATATTCACTCTGAGTTTATTTCACACTGAGTTAATTTCATTCTGAGTTAATTTCACTCTGAGTTATTTTCACACTGAGTTAATGTAATTCTGATTTATATTCACTCTGAGTTTATTTCACACTGAGTTAATGTCACTCTGAGTTAATTTCACCCTGAGTTAATTTCACTCTGAGTTAATGTCACTCTGAGTTATTTTCACTGAGTTATTTTCACTCTGACTTATTTTCACTCTGAGTTATTTTCATTCGGAGATAATTTCACTCTGAGTTATTTTCAACCTGAGTTAATTTCATTCTGAGTTAATTTCACTCTGAGTTATTTTCACTCTGAGTTAAGTGCACTCTGAGTTATTTTCACTGAGTTATTTTCACACTGAGTTAATTTAATTCTGAGTTAATTTCACTCTGAGTTAATTTCACTCTGAGTTAATTTCATTCTGAGTTAATTTCACTCTGAGTTATTTTCACACTGTTATTTTCATTCTGAGTTATTTTCACTATGAGTTAATTTCACTGAGTTAATGTCACTCTGAGTTAATTTCACTGAGTTAATTTCACTCGAGTTATTTTCACTCTGAGTTATTTTCACTCTGAGTTATTTTCACTCTGAGATAATTTCACTCTGAGTTAATGTCACTCTGAGTTAATTTCACTGAGTTAATTTCACTCTGAGTTAATTTGACTGAGTTAATTTCACTCTTGAGTTATTTTCACTGAGTTATTTTCACTCTGAGTTATTTTCACTCTGAGTTAATTTCACTCTGAGTTAATTTCACTCTGTTATTTTCACTCTGAGTTACTTTCACACTGAGTTATCTTCACTGAGTTAATTTCACTCTGAGTTAATTTCATTCTGAGTTATTTTCACTCTGAGTTTATTTCACACTGAGTTAATGTCACTCTGAGTTAATTTCACCCGGAGTTAATTTCACTCTGAGTTAATGTCAATCTGAGTTAATTTCACTGAGTTAATTTCACTTTGATTATTTTCACTCTGAGTTATTTTCATTCGGAGATAATTTCACTCTGAGTTATTTTCACACTGAGTTAATTTAATTCTGAGTTAATTTCACTCTGAGTTAATTTCACTCTGAGTTAATTTCATTCTGAGTTAATTTCACTCTGAGTTATTTTCACACTGTTATTTTCATTCTGAGTTATTTTCACTCTGAGTTAATTTCACTGAGTTAATGTCACTCTGAGTTAATTTCACTGAGTTAATTTCACTCGAGTTATTTTCACTCTGAGGTATTTTCACTCTGAGTTATTTTCACTCTGAGTTATTTTCACTCTGAGATAATTTCACTCTGAGTTAATGTCACTCTGAGTTAATTTCACTCTGAGTTATTTTGACTGAGTTAATTTCACTCTTGAGTTAATTTCACTCTGAGTTATTTTCACTCTGAGTTATTTTCACTCTGAGGTAATTTCACTCTGAGTTAATTTCACTCTGTTATTTTCACTCTGAGTTACTTTCACACTGAGTTATCTTCACTGAGTTATTTTCACTCTGAGTTAATTTCACACTGAGTTAATTTCATTCTGAGTTAATTTCACTCTGAGTTATTTTCACTCTGAGTTATTTTCACCCTGAGTTAATTTCACTCTGAGTTAATTTCACTCTGAGTTATTTTCACTCGGAGTTATTTTCACTGAGTTAAATTCACTCTGAGTTATTTTCAACCTGAATTAATTTAATTCTGAGTTAATTTCACTCTGAGTTATTTCACTCTGAGTTAAGTGCACTTTGAGTTATTTTCACTGAGTTATTTTCACTGAGTTAATTTAATTCTGAGTTAATTTCACTCTGAGTTATTTTCACTGTGTTATTTTCACTGTGAGTTATTTTCACACTGAGTTATTTTCACTCTGAGTTATTTTCACTCTGAGTTATTTTCACTCTGAGTTAATTTCACTCTGAGTTAATGTCACTCTGCTTTAATTTCACTGAGTTATTTTCACTCTGAGTTATTTTCACTCTGAGTTAATTTCACACTGAGTTAATTTCATTCTGAGTTCATTTCACTCTGAGCTATTTTCACTCTGAGTTATTTTCACTCTTCGTTATTTTCACTCTGAGTTAATTTCTCTCTGAGTTAATGTCACTCTGTTATTTTCACTCTGAGTTATTTTCACTCTGAGTTAATTTAATTCTGAGTTAATTTCACTCTGTTATTTTCACTGAGTTAATTTCACTCAGAGCTATTTTCACTCTGAATTAATTTCATTCTGAGTTAATTTCACTCTGTTATTTTCACTCTGAGTTATTTTCACCCTGAGTTAATTTAATTCTGATTTATATTCACTCTGAGTTTATTTTGCACTGAGTTAATGTCACTCTGAGTTAATGTCACTCTGAGTTATTTTCACACTGAGTTAATTTCACACTGAGTTAATTTCACACTGTTATTTTCACTCTGAGTTATTTTCACTGAGTTGTTTGCACTCTGAGTTAATTTAATTCTGAGTTAATGCCACTCTGAGTTAATTTCACTGAGTTATTTTCACTGAGTTATTTTCACTCTGAGTTAATTTCACACTGAGTTAATTTCACTCTGAGTTAATTTCACTCTGAGTTATTTTCACTGAGTTATTTTCACTCGAGTTATTTTCACTCTGAGTTATTTTCACTCTGAGTTATTTTCACTCTGAGATAATATCACTCTGAGTTAATGTCACTCTGAGTTAATTTCACTGAGTTAATTTCACTGAGTTATTTTCACTGAGTTGATTTCACTCTTGAGTTATTTTCACTCTGAGTTATTTTCACTCTGAGTTATTTTCACTCTGAGTTAATTTCACTCTGAGTTAATTTCACTCTGTTATTTTCACTCTGAGTTACTTTCAAACTGAGTTATCTTCACTGAGTTATTTTCACTCTGAGTTAATTTCACACTGAGTTAATTTCATTCTGAGTTAATTTCACTCTGAGTTATTTTCACTCTGAGTTATTTTCACTCTGAGTTAATTTCACTCTGAGTTAATTTCACTCTGAGTTATTTTCACTCTGAGTTATTTTCACTGAGTTAATTTCACTCTGAGTTATTTTCTACCTGAGTTAATTTAATTCTGAGTTAATTTCACTCTGAGTTATTTTCACTGAGTTATTTTCACTCTGAGTTATTTTCACTGAGTTATTTTCACTGTGAGTTATTTTCACACTGAGTTATTTTCACTCTGAGTTAATGTCACTCTGATTTAATTTCACTGAGTTATTTTCACTCTGAGTGATTTTCACTCTGAGTTAATTTCACACTGAGTTAATTGCATTCTGAGTTAATTTCACTCTGAGCTATTTTCACTCTGAGTTATTTTCACTCTTAGTTATTTTCACTCTGAGTTAATTTCTCTCTGAGTTAATGTCACTCTGAGTTATTTTCACTCTGAGTTATTTTCACTCTGAGTTAATTTAATTCTGAGTTAATTTCACTCTGTTATTTTCACTGAGTTAATTTCACTCTGAGTTAAATTCACTGAGTTGTTTGCACTCTGAGTTAATTTAATTCTGAGTTAATGTCACTCTGAGTTAATTTCACTCTGAGTTATTTTCACTGAGTTATTTTCACTCTGAGTTATTTTCATTCTGAGTTAATTTCACTCAGAGTTATTTTCACCCTGAGTTAATTTAATTCTGAGTTAATTTAATTCTGAGTTAATTTCACTCTGAGTTATTTTCACTCTGAGTTAATTTCACTCTGAATTAATTTCACTCTGAGTTAATTTCACTCTGTTATTTTCACTCTGAGTTATTTTCACCCTGAGTTAATTTAATTCTGATTTATATTCACTCTGAGTTTATTTCACACTGAGTTAATTTCATTCTGAGTTAATTTCACTCTGAGTTATTTTCACACTGAGTTAATGTAATTCTGATTTATATTCACTCTGAGTTTATTTCACACTGAGTTAATGTCACTCTGAGTTAATTTCACCCTGAGTTAATTTCACTCTGAGTTAATGTCACTCTGAGTTATTTTCACTGAGTTATTTTCACTCTGACTTATTTTCACTCTGAGTTATTTTCATTCGGAGATAATTTCACTCTGAGTTATTTTCAACCTGAGTTAATTTCATTCTGAGTTAATTTCACTCTGAGTTATTTTCACTCTGAGTTAAGTGCACTCTGAGTTATTTTCACTGAGTTATTTTCACACTGAGTTAATTTAATTCTGAGTTAATTTCACTCTGAGTTAATTTCACTCTGAGTTAATTTCATTCTGAGTTAATTTCACTCTGAGTTATTTTCACACTGTTATTTTCATTCTGAGTTATTTTCACTATGAGTTAATTTCACTGAGTTAATGTCACTCTGAGTTAATTTCACTGAGTTAATTTCACTCGAGTTATTTTCACTCTGAGTTATTTTCACTCTGAGTTATTTTCACTCTGAGATAATTTCACTCTGAGTTAATGTCACTCTGAGTTAATTTCACTGAGTTAATTTCACTCTGAGTTAATTTGACTGAGTTAATTTCACTCTTGAGTTATTTTCACTGAGTTATTTTCACTCTGAGTTATTTTCACTCTGAGTTAATTTCACTCTGAGTTAATTTCACTCTGTTATTTTCACTCTGAGTTACTTTCACACTGAGTTATCTTCACTGAGTTAATTTCACTCTGAGTTAATTTCATTCTGAGTTATTTTCACTCTGAGTTTATTTCACACTGAGTTAATGTCACTCTGAGTTAATTTCACCCGGAGTTAATTTCACTCTGAGTTAATGTCAATCTGAGTTAATTTCACTGAGTTAATTTCACTTTGATTATTTTCACTCTGAGTTATTTTCATTCGGAGATAATTTCACTCTGAGTTATTTTCACACTGAGTTAATTTAATTCTGAGTTAATTTCACTCTGAGTTAATTTCACTCTGAGTTAATTTCATTCTGAGTTAATTTCACTCTGAGTTATTTTCACACTGTTATTTTCATTCTGAGTTATTTTCACTCTGAGTTAATTTCACTGAGTTAATGTCACTCTGAGTTAATTTCACTGAGTTAATTTCACTCGAGTTATTTTCACTCTGAGGTATTTTCACTCTGAGTTATTTTCACTCTGAGTTATTTTCACTCTGAGATAATTTCACTCTGAGTTAATGTCACTCTGAGTTAATTTCACTCTGAGTTATTTTGACTGAGTTAATTTCACTCTTGAGTTAATTTCACTCTGAGTTATTTTCACTCTGAGTTATTTTCACTCTGAGGTAATTTCACTCTGAGTTAATTTCACTCTGTTATTTTCACTCTGAGTTACTTTCACACTGAGTTATCTTCACTGAGTTATTTTCACTCTGAGTTAATTTCACACTGAGTTAATTTCATTCTGAGTTAATTTCACTCTGAGTTATTTTCACTCTGAGTTATTTTCACCCTGAGTTAATTTCACTCTGAGTTAATTTCACTCTGAGTTATTTTCACTCGGAGTTATTTTCACTGAGTTAAATTCACTCTGAGTTATTTTCAACCTGAATTAATTTAATTCTGAGTTAATTTCACTCTGAGTTATTTCACTCTGAGTTAAGTGCACTTTGAGTTATTTTCACTGAGTTATTTTCACTGAGTTAATTTAATTCTGAGTTAATTTCACTCTGAGTTATTTTCACTGTGTTATTTTCACTGTGAGTTATTTTCACACTGAGTTATTTTCACTCTGAGTTATTTTCACTCTGAGTTATTTTCACTCTGAGTTAATTTCACTCTGAGTTAATGTCACTCTGCTTTAATTTCACTGAGTTATTTTCACTCTGAGTTATTTTCACTCTGAGTTAATTTCACACTGAGTTAATTTCATTCTGAGTTCATTTCACTCTGAGCTATTTTCACTCTGAGTTATTTTCACTCTTCGTTATTTTCACTCTGAGTTAATTTCTCTCTGAGTTAATGTCACTCTGTTATTTTCACTCTGAGTTATTTTCACTCTGAGTTAATTTAATTCTGAGTTAATTTCACTCTGTTATTTTCACTGAGTTAATTTCACTCAGAGCTATTTTCACTCTGAATTAATTTCATTCTGAGTTAATTTCACTCTGTTATTTTCACTCTGAGTTATTTTCACCCTGAGTTAATTTAATTCTGATTTATATTCACTCTGAGTTTATTTTGCACTGAGTTAATGTCACTCTGAGTTAATGTCACTCTGAGTTATTTTCACACTGAGTTAATTTCACACTGAGTTAATTTCACTCTGAGTTAATTTCACTCTGTTATTTTTACTCTGAGTTATTTTCACTGAGTTATTTTCACTCTGAGTTAATTTCACTCTGAGTTATTTTCATCCTGAGTTAATTTAATTCTGAGTTGATTTCACTCTGAGTTATTTTCACTCTGAGGTACTTTCACTCTGAGTTATCTTCACTGAGTTATGTTCACTCTGAGTTAATTTCATTCTGAGTTATTTTCACTCTGAGTAAATATCACTCTGAGTTATTTTCACTCTGAGTTAATTTCACTCTGAGTTAATTTCATTCTGAGTTAATTTCACTGAGTTATTTTCACACTGTTATTTTCATCATGAGTTATTTTCACTCTGAGTTAATTTCACTGAGGTAATGTCACTCTGAGTTAATTTTACTGAGTTATTTTCACTCTGAGTTAATTTAATTCTGAGTCATATTCACTCTGAGTTTATTTCACAAGAGTAAATGTCACTCTGAGTTAATTTCACTCTGAATTATTTTCACTCTGAGTTAATTACACACTGAGTTAATTTCACTCTGAGTTAATTTCACTCTGAGTTAATTTCACACTGAGTTAATTTCACTCTGAGTTAATTTCACTCTGTTATTTTCACTCTGAGTTATTTTCACTGAGTTGTTTGCACTCTGAGTTAATTTAATTCTGAGTTAATGCCACTCTGAGTTAATTTCACTGAGTTATTTTCACTGAGTTATTTTCACCGTGAGTTATTTTCATTCTGAGTTAATTTACTTCTGAGTTAATTTCACTCTGAGTTATTTTCACTCTGAGTTAATTTCACTCTGAGTTAATTTCACTCCGAGTTTATTTCACTCTGAGTTATTTTCACTCTGAATTAATTTCACTCTGAGTTAATTTCACTCTGTTATTTTCACGCTGAGTTATTTTCACCCTGAGTTAATGTAATTCTGATTTATATTCACTCTGAGTTTATTTCACACTGAGTTAATGTCACTCTGAGTTAATTTCACTCTGAGTTATTTTCACTCTGAGTTAATTTCACTCTGAATTAATTTCACTCTGAGTTAATTTCACTCAGAGCTATTTTCACTCTGAATTAATTTCACTCTGAGTTAATTTCACTGTTATTTTCACTCTGAGTTATTTTCACCCTGAGTTAATTTAATTCTGATTTATATTCACTCTGAGTTTATTTTACACTGAGTTAATGTCACTCTGAGTTAATTTCACTCTGAGTTATTTTCACACTGAGTTAATTTCACTCTGAGTTAATTTCACACTGTTATTTTCACTCTGAGTTATTTTCACTGAGTTGTTTGCACTCTGAGTTAATTTAATTCTGAGTTAATGCCACTCTGAGTTAATTTCACTGAGTTATTTTCACTGAGTTATTTTCACTCTGAGTTAATTTCACACTGAGTTAATTTCACTCTGAGTTAATTTCACTCTGAGTTATTTTCACTGAGTTATTTTCACTCGAGTTATTTTCACTCTGAGTTATTTTCACTCTGAGTTATTTTCACTCTGAGATAATATCACTCTGAGTTAATGTCACTCTGAGTTAATTTCACTGAGTTAATTTCACTGAGTTATTTTCACTGAGTTGATTTCACTCTTGAGTTATTTTCACTCTGAGTTATTTTCACTCTGAGTTATTTTCACTCTGAGTTAATTTCACTCTGAGTTAATTTCACTCTGTTATTTTCACTCTGAGTTACTTTCAAACTGAGTTATCTTCACTGAGTTATTTTCACTCTGAGTTAATTTCACACTGAGTTAATTTCATTCTGAGTTAATTTCACTCTGAGTTATTTTCACTCTGAGTTATTTTCACTCTGAGTTAATTTCATTCTGAGTTAATTTCACTCTGAGTTATTTTCACTCTGAGTTATTTTCACTGAGTTAATTTCACTCTGAGTTATTTTCTACCTGAGTTAATTTAATTCTGAGTTAATTTCACTCTGAGTTATTTTCACTGAGTTATTTTCACTCTGAGTTATTTTCACTGAGTTATTTTCACTGTGAGTTATTTTCACACTGAGTTATTTTCACTCTGAGTTAATGTCACTCTGATTTAATTTCACTGAGTTATTTTCACTCTGAGTGATTTTCACTCTGAGTTAATTTCACACTGAGTTAATTGCATTCTGAGTTAATTTCACTCTGAGCTATTTTCACTCTGAGTTATTTTCACTCTTAGTTATTTTCACTCTGAGTTAATTTCTCTCTGAGTTAATGTCACTCTGAGTTATTTTCACTCTGAGTTATTTTCACTCTGAGTTAATTTAATTCTGAGTTAATTTCACTCTGTTATTTTCACTGAGTTAATTTCACTCTGAGTTAAATTCACTGAGTTGTTTGCACTCTGAGTTAATTTAATTCTGAGTTAATGTCACTCTGAGTTAATTTCACTCTGAGTTATTTTCACTGAGTTATTTTCACTCTGAGTTATTTTCATTCTGAGTTAATTTCACTCAGAGTTATTTTCACCCTGAGTTAATTTAATTCTGAGTTAATTTAATTCTGAGTTAATTTCACTCTGAGTTATTTTCACTCTGAGTTAATTTCACTCTGAATTAATTTCACTCTGAGTTAATTTCACTCTGTTATTTTCACTCTGAGTTATTTTCACCCTGAGTTAATTTAATTCTGATTTATATTCACTCTGAGTTTATTTCACACTGAGTTAATTTCATTCTGAGTTAATTTCACTCTGAGTTATTTTCACACTGAGTTAATGTAATTCTGATTTATATTCACTCTGAGTTTATTTCACACTGAGTTAATGTCACTCTGAGTTAATTTCACCCTGAGTTAATTTCACTCTGAGTTAATGTCACTCTGAGTTATTTTCACTGAGTTATTTTCACTCTGACTTATTTTCACTCTGAGTTATTTTCATTCGGAGATAATTTCACTCTGAGTTATTTTCAACCTGAGTTAATTTCATTCTGAGTTAATTTCACTCTGAGTTATTTTCACTCTGAGTTAAGTGCACTCTGAGTTATTTTCACTGAGTTATTTTCACATTGAGTTAATTTAATTCTGAGTTAATTTCACTCTGAGTTAATTTCACTCTGAGTTAATTTCATTCTGAGTTAATTTCACTCTGAGTTATTTTCACACTGTTATTTTCATTCTGAGTTATTTTCACTATGAGTTAATTTCACTGAGTTAATGTCACTCTGAGTTAATTTCACTGAGTTAATTTCACTCGAGTTATTTTCACTCTGAGTTATTTTCACTCTGAGTTATTTTCACTCTGAGATAATTTCACTCTGAGTTAATGTCACTCTGAGTTAATTTCACTGAGTTAATTTCACTCTGAGTTAATTTGACTGAGTTAATTTCACTCTTGAGTTATTTTCACTGAGTTATTTTCACTCTGAGTTATTTTCACTCTGAGTTAATTTCACTCTGAGTTAATTTCACTCTGTTATTTTCACTCTGAGTTACTTTCACACTGAGTTATCTTCACTGAGTTATTTTCACTCTGAGTTAATTTCACACTGAGTTAATTTCATTCTGAGTTAATTTCACTCTGAGTTATTTTCACTCTGAGTTATTTTCACTCTGAGTTAATTTCACTGAGTTAAATTCACTCTGAGTTATTTTCAACCTGAGTTGATTTAATTCTGAGTTAATTTCACTCTGAGTTATTTCACTCTGAGTTAAGTGCACTTTGAGTTATTTTCACTGAGTTGTTTTCAGAGTTATTTTAATTCTGAGTTAATTTCACTCTGAGTTATTTTCACTGAGTTATTTTCACTGTGAGTTATTTTCACTCTGAGTTATTTTCACTCTGAGTTATTTTCACCCTGAGTTATTGTCACTCTGAGTTAATTTCACACTGAGTTAATTTCATTCTGAGTTAATTTCACTCTGAGCTATTTTCACTCTGAGTTATTTTCACTCTTAGTTATTTTCACTCTGAGTTAATTTCTCTCTGAGTTAATGTCACTCTGAGTTATTTTCACTCTGAGTTATTTTCACTCTGAGTTAATTTAATTCTGAGTTAATTTCACTCTGTTATTTTCACTGAGTTAATTTCACTCTGAGTTAAATTCACTGAGTTGTTTGCACTCTGAGTTAAGTGCACCCTGAGTTATTTTCACTGAGTTATTTTCACACTGAGTTAATTTAATTCTGAGTTAATTTCACTCTGAGTTAATTTCACTCTGAGTTAATTTCATTCTGAGTTAATTTCACTCTGAGTTATTTTCACACTGTTATTTTCATTCTGAGTTATTTTCACTCTGAGTTAATTTCACTGAGTTAATGTCACTCTGAGTTAATTTCACTGAGTTAATTTCACTCGAGTTATTTTCACTCTGAGTTATTTTCACTCTGAGTTATTTTCACTCTGAGATAATTTCACTCTGAGTTAATGTCACTCTGAGTTAATTTCACTGAGTTAATTTCACTGAGTTATTTTCACTGAGTTGATTTCACTCTTGAGTTATTTTCACTCTGAGTTGTTTGCACTCTGAGTTAATTTAATTCTGAGTTAATGTCACTCTGAGTTAATTTCACTCTGAGTTATTTTCACTGAGTTATTTTCACTCTGAGTTATTTTCATTCTGAGTTAATTTCACTCAGAGTTATTTTCACCCTGAGTTAATTTAATTCTGAGTTAATTTAATTCTGAGTTAATTTCACTCTGAGTTATTTTCACTCTGAGTTAATTTCACTCTGAGTTAATTTCACTCTGAGTTAATTTCACTCTGTTATTTTCACTCTGAGTTATTTTCACCCTGAGTTAATTTAATTCTGATTTATATTCACTCTGAGTTTATTTTACACTGAGTTAATGTCACTCTGAGTTAATTTCACTCTGAGTTATTTTCACACTGAGTTAATGTAATTCTGATTTATATTCACTCTGAGTTTATTTCACACTGAGTTAATGTCACTCTGAGTTAATTTCACCCTGAGTTAATTTCACTCTGAGTTAATGTCACTCTGAGTTATTTTCACTGAGTTATTTTCACTCTGACTTATTTTCACTCTGAGTTATTTTCATTCGGAGATAATTTCACTCTGAGTTATTTTCAACCTGAGTTAATTTCATTCTGAGTTAATTTCACTCTGAGTTATTTTCACTCTGAGTTAAGTGCACTCTGAGTTATTTTCACTGAGTTATTTTCACACTGAGTTAATTTAATTCTGAATTAATTTCACTCTGAGTTAATTTCACTCTGAGTTAATTTCATTCTGAGTTAATTTCACTCTGAGTTATTTTCACACTGTTATTTTCATTCTGAGTTATTTTCACTATGAGTTAATTTCACTGAGTTAATGTCACTCTGAGTTAATTTCACTGAGTTAATTTCACTCGAGTTATTTTCACTCTGAGGTATTTTCACTCTGAGTTATTTTCACTCTGAGTTATTTTCACTCTGAGATAATTTCACTCTGAGTTAATGTCACTCTGAGTTAATTTCACTGAGTTAATTTCACTCTGAGTTAATTTGACTGAGTTAATTTCACTCGAGTTATTTTCACTGAGTTATTTTCACTCTGAGTTATTTTCACTCTGAGTTAATTTCACTCTGAGTTAATTTCACTCTGTTATTTTCACTCTGAGTTACTTTCACACTGAGTTATCTTCACTGAGTTATTTTCACTCTGAGTTAATTTCACACTGAGTTAATTTCATTCTGAGTTAATTTCACTCTGAGTTATTTTCACTCTGAGTTATTTTCACTCTGAGTTAATTTCACTGAGTTAAATTCACTCTGAGTTATTTTCAACCTGAGTTAATTTAATTCTGAGTTAATTTCACTCTGAGTTATTTCACTCTGAGTTAAGTGCACTTTGAGTTATTTTCACTGAGTTGTTTTCAGAGTTATTTTAATTCTGAGTTAATTTCACTCTGAGTTATTTTCACTGAGTTATTTTCACTGTGAGTTATTTTCACTCTGAGTTATTTTCACTCTGAGTTATTTTCACCCTGAGTTATTGTCACTCTGAGTTAATTTCACACTGAGTTAATTTCATTCTGAGTTAATTTCACTCTGAGCTATTTTCACTCTGAGTTATTTTCACTCTTAGTTATTTTCACTCTGAATTAATTTCTCTCTGAGTTAATGTCACTCTGAGTTATTTTCACTCTGAGTTATTTTCACTCTGAGTTAATTTAATTCTGAGTTAATTTCACTCTGTTATTTTCACTGAGTTAATTTCACTCTGAGTTAAATTCACTGAGTTGTTTGCACTCTGAGTTAATTTAATTCTGAGTTAATGTCACTCTGAGTTAATTTCACTCTCAGTTATTTTCACTGAGTTATTTTCACCCTGAGTTAATTTAATTCTGAGTTAATTTAATTCTGAGTTAATTTCACTCAGTTATTTTCACTCTGAGTTAATTTCACTCTGAATTAATTTCACTCCGAGTTAATTTCACTCTGAGTTATTTTCACTCTGAATTAATTTCACTCTGAGTTAATTTCACTCTGTTATTTTCACTCTGAGTTATTTTCACCCTGAGTTAATTTAATTCTGATTTATATTCACTCTGAGTTTATTTTACACTGAGTTAATTTCACTCTGAGTTATTTTCACACTGAGTTAATTTCACTCTGAGTTAATTTCACTCTGTTATTTTCACTCTGAGTTAATTTCACTCTGTTATTTTCACTCTGAGTTATTTTCACTGAGTTATTTTCACTCTGAGTTATTTTCACTCTGAGTTATTTTAACTCTGAGTTAAGTGCACTTTGAGTTATTTTCACTGAGTTATTTTCACTGAGTTAATTTAATTCTGAGTTAATTTCACTCTGAGTTATTTTCACTGAGTTATTTTCACTGTGAGTTATTTTCACACTGAGTTATTTTCACTCTGAGTTAATGTCACTCTGATTTAATTTCACTCAGAGTTATTTTCACCCTGAGTTAATTTAATTCTGAGTTAATTTAATTCTGAGTTAATTTCACTCTGTTATTTTCACTCTGAGTTATTTACATTCTGAGTTAATTTACTTCTGTGTTAATTTCACTCTGAGTTATTTTCACTCTGAGTTAATTTCACTGAGTTAATTTCACTCTGAGTTATTTTCACTCTGAGTTAAGTGCACTTTGAGTTATTTTCACTGAGTTATTTTCACTGTGAGTTATATTCACACAGTTATTTTCACTCTGAGTTAATTTCACTCTGAGTTAATGTCACTCTGATTTAATTTCACTGAGTTATTTTCACTCTGAGTTATTTTCACTCTGAGTTAATTTCACACTGAGTTAATTTCATTCTGAGTTAATTTCACTCTGAGCTATTTTCACTCTGAGTTATTTTCACTCTTAGTTATTTTCACTCTGAGTTAATTTCTCTCTGAGTTAATGTCACTCTGAGTTATTTTCACTCTGAGTTATTTTCACTCTGAGTTAATTTCACTCTCAGTTAATGTCACTGATTTAATTTCACTGAGTTATTTTCACTCTGAGTTATTTTCACTCTGAGTTAATTTCACACTGAGTTAATTTCATTCTGAGTTAATTTCACTCTGAGCTATTTTCACACTGAGTTATTTTCACTTAGTTATTTTCACTCTGAGTTAATTTCTCTCTGAGTTAATGTCACTCTGAGTTATTTTCACTCTGAGTTATTTTCACTCTGAGTTAATTTAATTCTGAGTTAATTTCACTCTGTTATTTTCACTGAGTTAATTTCACTCTGAGTTAAATTCACTGAGTTGTTTGCACTCTGAGTTAATTTAATTCTGAGTTAATCTCACTTTGAGTTAATTTCACTCTGAGTTATTTTCACTGAGTTATTTTCACTCTGAGTAATTTTCATTCTGAGTTAATTTCACTCTGAGTTATTTTCACCCTGAGTTAATTTAATTCTGAGTTAATTTAATTCTGAGTTAATTTCACTCTGAGTTATTTTCACTCTGAGTTAATTTCACTCTGAATTAATTTCACTCCGAGTTAATTTCACTCTGAGTTATTTTCACTCTGAATTAATTTCACTCTGAGTTAATTTCACTCTGTTATTTTCACTCTGAGTTATTTTCACCCTGAGTTAATTTAATTCTGATTTATATTCACTCTGAGTTTATTTTACACTGAGTTAATGTCACTCTGAGTTAATTTCACTCTGAGTTATTTTCACACTGAGTTAATTTCACACTGAGTTAATTTCACTCTGAGTTAATTTCACTCTGTTATTTTCACTCTGAGTTATTTTCACTGAGTTATTTTCACTCTGAGTTAATTTCACTCTGAGTTATTTTCATCCTGAGTTAATTTAATTCTGAGTTGATTTCACTCTGAGTTATT
The DNA here is from genome assembly GCA_026770705.1 of Isurus oxyrinchus. Taxonomy (NCBI): domain Eukaryota; kingdom Metazoa; phylum Chordata; class Chondrichthyes; order Lamniformes; family Lamnidae; genus Isurus; species Isurus oxyrinchus. Next base: position 117,235,671 of record JANJGN010000017.1, read on the forward strand.
TTCACTCTGAGGAACTTTCACTCTGAGTTATCTTCACTGAGTTATGTTCACTCTGAGTTAATATCACTCTGAGTTATTTTCACTCTGAGTTAATTTCACTCTGAGTTAATTTCATTCTGAGTTAATTTCACTGAGTTATTTTCACACTTATTTTCATTCTGAGTTATTTTCACTCTGAGTTAATTTCACTGAGTTAATGTCACTCTGAGTTAATTTTACTGAGTTAATTTCACTCTGAGTTATTTTCACTGAGTTATTTTCACTCTGAATTAATTTCACTCTGAGTTAATTTCACTCTGTTATTTTCATTCTGAGTTATTTTCACTCTGAGTTAATTTCACTGAGTTAATGTCACTCTGAGTTAATTTCACTGAGTTAATTTCACTCGAGTTATTTTCACTCTGAGTTATTTTCACTCTGAGTTATTTTCACTCTGAGATAATATCACTCTGAGTTAATGTCACTCTGAGTTAATTTCACTGAGTTAATTTCACTGAGTTATTTTCGCTGAGTTGATTTCACTCTTGAGTTATTTTCACTCTGAGTTATTTTCACTCTGAGTTATTTTCACTCTGAGTTAATTTCACTCTGAGTTAATTTCACTCTGTTATTTTCACTCTGAGTTACTTTCAAACTGAGTTATCTTCACTCAGTTATTTTCACTCTGAGTTAATTTCACACTGAGTTAATTTCATTCTGAGTTAATTTCACTCTGAGTTATTTTCACTCTGAGTTATTTTCACTCTGAGTTAATTTCACTCTGAGTTAATTTCACTCTGAGTTATTTTCACTCTGAGTTATTTTCACTGAGTTAATTTCACTCTGAGTTGTTTTCTACCTGAGTTAATTTAATTCTGAGTTAATTTCACTCTGAATTATTTTCACTCTGAGTTAAGTGCACTTTGAGTTATTTTCACTGAGTTATTTTCACTGAGTTAATTTAATTCTGAGTTAATTTCACTCTGAGTTATTTTCACTGAGTTATTTTCACTCTGAGTTATTTTCACTGAGTTATTTTCACTGTGAGTTATTTTCACACTGAGTTATTTTCACTCTGAGTTAATGTCACTCTGATTTAATTTCACTGAGTTATTTTCACTCTGAGTGATCTTCACTCTGAGTTAATTTCACACTGAGTTAATTTCATTCTGAGTTAATTTCACTCTGAGCTATTTTCACTCTGAGTTATTTTCACTCTTAGTTATTTTCACTCTTAGTTAATTTCTCTCTGAGTTAATGTCACTCTGAGTTATTTTCACTCTGAGTTATTTTCACTCTGAGTTAATTTAATTCTGAATTAATTTCACTCTGTTATTTTCACTGAGTTAATTTCACTCTGAGTTAAATTCACTGAGTTGTTTGCACTCTGAGTTAATTTAATTCTGAGTTAATGTCACTCTGAGTTAATTTCACTCTGAGTTATTTTCATTCTGAGTTAATTTCACTCAGAGTTATTTTCACCCTGAGTTAATTTAATTCTGAGTTAATTTAATTCTGAGTTAATTTCACTCTGAGTTATTTTCACTCTGAGTTAATTTCACTCTGAATTAATTTCACTCCGAGTTAAATTCACTCTGAGTTATTTACACTCTGAATTAATTTCACTCTGAGTTAATTTCACTCTGTTATTTTCACTCTGAGTTATTTTCACCCTGAGTTAATTTAATTCTGATTTATATTCACTCTGAGTTTATTTTACACTGAGTTAATGTCACTCTGAGTTAATTTCACTCTGAGTTATTTTCACACTGAGTTAATGTAATTCTGATTTATATTCACTCTGAGTTTATTTCACACTGAGTTAATGTCACTCTGAGTTAATTTCACCATGAGTTAATTTCACTCTGAGTTAATGTCACTCTGAGTTAATTTCACTGAGTTATTTTCACTCTGACTTATTTTCACTCTGAGTTATTTTTATTCGGAGATAATTTCACTCTGAGTCATTTTCAACCTGAGTTAATTTCATTCTGAGTTAATTTCACTCTGAGTTATTTTCACTCTGAGTTAAGTGCACTCTGAGTTATTTTCACTGAGTTATTTTCACTCTGAGTTAATTTAATTCTGAGTTAATTTCACTCTGAGTTAATTTCACTCTGAGTTAATTTCATTCTGAGTTATTTTCACTCTGAGTTTATTTCACACTGAGTTAATGTCACTCTGAGTTAATTTCACCCGGAGTTAATTTCACTCTGAGTTAATGTCAATCTGAGTTAATTTCACTGAGTTAATTTCACTTTGATTATTTTCACTCTGAGTTATTTTCATTCGGAGATAATTTCACTCTGAGTTATTTTCACACTGAGTTAATTTAATTCTGAGTTAATTTCACTCTGAGTTAATTTCACTCTGAGTTAATTTCATTCTGAGTTATTTTCACTCTGAGTTATTTTCACTCTGAGTTAATTTCACTCTGAGTTATTTTCACTCCGAGTTAATTTCACTCTGAGTTATTTTCACTCTGAATTAATTTCACTCTGAGTTAATTTCACTCTGTTATTTTCACGCTGAGTTATTTTACCCTGAGTTAATGTAATTCTGATTTATATTCACTCTGAGTTTATTTCACACTGAGTTAATGTCACTCTGAGTTAATTTCACTCTGAGTTATTTTCACTCTGAGTTAATTTCACTCTGAATTAATTTCACTCTGAGTTAATTTCACTCAGAGCTATTTTCACTCTGAATTAATTTCACTCTGAGTTAATTTCACTCTGTTATTTTCACTCTGAGTTATTTTCACCCTGAGTTAATTTAATTCTGATTTATATTCACTCTGAGTTTATTTTACACTGAGTTAATGTCACTCTGAGTTAATTTCACTCTGAGTTATTTTCACACTGAGTTAATTTCACTCTGAGTTAATTTCACACTGTTATTTTCACTCTGAGTTATTTTCACTGAGTTGTTTGCACTCTGAGTTAATTTAATTCTGAGTTAATGCCACTCTGAGTTAATTTCACTGAGTTATTTTCACTGAGTTATTTTCACGCTGAGTTAATTTCACACTGAGTTAATTTCACTCTGAGTTAATTTCACTCTGAGTTATTTTCACTGAGTTATTTTCATTCTGAGTTAATTTCACTCTGAGTTAATTTCATTCTGAGTTAATTTCACTCTGAGTTATTTTCACAATGTTATTTTCACTCTGAGTAATTTTACTCTGAGTTAATTTCACTCTGAGTTAATGTCACTCTGAGTTAATTTCACTGTGTTAATTTCACTCTGAGTTATTTTTACTGAGTTAATTTCACTCTTGAGTTATTTTCACTCTGAGTTATTTTCACTCTGTTATTTTCACAGAGTTAATTTCATTCTGAGTTAAGTTCACTCTGAGTTATTTTCACTCTGAGTTAATTTCACTCTGAGTTAATTTCATTCTGAGTTAATTTCATTCTGAGTTATTTTCACTCTTAGTTATTTTCACTCTGAGTTAATTTCTCTCTGAGTTAATGTCACTCTGATTTATTTTCACTCTGAGTTATTTTCACTCTGAGTTAATTTAATTCTGAGTTAATTTCACTCTGTTAATTTCACTGATTTAATTTCACTCTGAGTTAAATTCACGGAGTTGTTTGCACTCTGAGTTAATATAATTCTGAGTTAATGTCACTCTGAGTTAATTTCACTCTGAGTTATTTTCACTGAGTTATTTTCACTCTGAATTATTTTCATTCTGAGTTAATTTCACTCAGAGTTATTTTCACCCTGAGTTAAATTCATTCTGAGTTAATTTCACTCTGAGTTATTTTCACTCTGAGTTATTTTCACCCTGAGTTAATTTCACTCTGAGTTAATTTCACTCTGAGTTATTTTCACTCGGAGTTATTTTCACTGAGTTAAATTCACTCTGAGTTATTTTCAACCTGAGTTAATTTAATTCTGAGTTAATTTCACTCTGAGTTATTTCACTCTGAGTTAAGTGCACTTTGAGTTATTTTCACTGAGTTATTTTCACTGAGTTAATTTAATTCTGAGTTAATTTCACTCTGAGTTATTTTCACTGAGTTATTTTCACTGTGAGTTATTTTCACACTGAGTTATTTTCACTCTGAGTCATTTTCACTCTGAGTTAATTTCACTCTGAGTTAATGTCACTCTGCTTTAATTTCACTGAGTTATTTTCACTCTGAGTTATTTTCACTCTGCGTTAATTTCACACTGAGTTAATTTCATTCTGAGTTCATTTCACTCTGAGCTATTTTCACTCTGAGTTATTTTCACTCTTCGTTATTTTCACTCTGAGTTAATTTCTCTCTGAGTTAATGTCACTCTGTTATTTTCACTCTGAGTTATTTTCACTCTGAGTTAATTTAATTCTGAGTTAATTTCACTCTGTTATTTTCACTGAGTTAATTTCACTCAGAGCTATTTTCACTCTGAATTAATTTCATTCTGAGTTAATTTCACTCTGTTATTTTCACTCTGAGTTATTTTCACCCTGAGTTAATTTAATTCTGATTTATATTCACTCTGAGTTTATTTTGCACTGAGTTAATGTCACTCTGAGTTAATTTCACTCTGAGTTATTTTCACACTGAGTTAATTTCACACTGAGTTAATTTCACTCTGAGTTAATTTCACTCTGTTATTTTTACTCTGAGTTATTTTCACTGAGTTATTTTCACTCTGAGTTAATTTCACTCTGAGTTATTTTCATCCTGAGTTAATTTAATTCTGAGTTGATTTCACTCTGAGTTATTTTCACTCTGAGGTACTTTCACTCTGAGTTATCTTCACTGAGTTATGTTCACTCTGAGTTAATTTCATTCTGAGTTAATTTCACTGAGTTATTTTCACACTGTTATTTTCATCCTGAGTTATTTTCACTCTGAGTTAATTTCACTGTGGTAATGTCACTCTGAGTTAATTTTACTGAGTTATTTTCACTCTGAGTTAATTTAATTCTGAGTCATATTCACTCTGAGTTTATTTCACAAGAGTTAATGTCACTCTGAGTTAATTTCACTCTGAGTTATTTTCACTCTGAGTTAATTACACACTGAGTTAATTTCACTCTGAGTTAATTTCACTCTGAGTTAATTTCACACTGAGTTAATTTCACTCTGAGTTAATTTCACTCTGAGTTAATTTCACTCCGAGTTTATTTCACTCTGAGTTATTTTCACTCTGAATTAATTTCACTCTGAGTTAATTTCACTCTGTTATTTTCACGCTGAGTTATTTTCACCCTGAGTTAATGTAATTCTGATTTATATTCACTCTGAGTTTATTTCACACTGAGTTAATGTCACTCTGAGTTAATTTCACTCTGAGTTATTTTCACTCTGAGTTAATTTCACTCTGAATTAATTTCACTCTGAGTTAATTTCACTCAGAGCTATTTTCACTCTGAATTAATTTCACTCTGAGTTAATTTCACTCTGTTATTTTCACTCTGAGTTATTTTCACCCTGAGTTAATTTAATTCTGATTTATATTCACTCTGAGTTTATTTTACACTGAGTTAATGTCACTCTGAGTTAATTTCACTCTGAGTTATTTTCACACTGAGTTAATTTCACTCTGAGTTAATTTCACACTGTTATTTTCACTCTGAGTTATTTTCACTGAGTTGTTTGCACTCTGAGTTAATTTAATTCTGAGTTAATGCCACTCTGAGTTAATTTCACTGAGTTATTTTCACTGAGTTATTTTCACTCTGAGTTAATTTCACACTGAGTTAATTTCACTCTGAGTTAATTTCACTCTGAGTTATTTTCACTGAGTTATTTTCATTCTGAGTTAATTTCACTCTGAGTTAATTTCATTCTGAGTTAATTTCACTCTGAGTTATTTTCACAATGTTATTTTCACTCTGAGTAATTTTACTCTGAGTTAATTTCACTCTGAGTTAATGTCACTCTGAGTTAATTTCACTGAGTTAATTTCACTCTGAGTTATTTTTACTGAGTTAATTTCACTCTTGAGTTAATTTCACTCTGAGTTATTTTCATTCTGAGTTAATTTCACTCAGAGTTATTTTCACCCTGAGTTAATTTAATTCTGAGTTAATTTAATTCTGAGTTAATTTCACTCTGAGTTATTTTCACTCTGAGTTAATTTCACTCTGAATTAATTTCACTCCGAGTTAATTTCACTCTGAGTTATTTACACTCTGAATTAATTTCACTCTGAGTTAATTTCACTCTGTTATTTTCACTCTGAGTTATTTTCACCCTGAGTTAATTTAATTCTGATTTATATTCACTCTGAGTTTATTTTACACTGAGTTAATGTCACTCTGAGTTAATTTCACTCTGAGTTATTTTCACACTGAGTTAATGTAATTCTGATTTATATTCACTCTGAGTTTATTTCACACTGAGTTAATGTCACTCTGAGTTAATTTCACCCTGAGTTAATTTCACTCTGAGTTAATGTCACTCTGAGTTAATTTCACTGAGTTATTTTCACTCTGACTTATTTTCACTCTGAGTTATTTTTATTCGGAGATAATTTCACTCTGAGTCATTTTCAACCTGAGTTAATTTCATTCTGAGTTAATTTCACTCTGAGTTATTTTCACTCTGAGTTAAGTGCACTCTGAGTTATTTTCACTGAGTTATTTTCACTCTGAGTTAATTTAATTCTGAGTTAATTTCACTCTGAGTTAATTTCACTCTGAGTTAATTTCATTCTGAGTTATTTTCACTCTGAGTTTATTTCACACTGAGTTAATGTCACTCTGAGTTAATTTCACCCGGAGTTAATTTCACTCTGAGTTAATGTCAATCTGAGTTAATTTCACTGAGTTAATTTCACTTTGATTATTTTCACTCTGAGTTATTTTCATTCGGAGATAATTTCACTCTGAGTTATTTTCACACTGAGTTAATTTAATTCTGAGTTAATTTCACTCTGAGTTAATTTCACTCTGAGTTAATTTCATTCTGAGTTAATTTCACTCTGAGTTATTTTCACACTGTTATTTTCATTCTGAGTTATTTTCACTCTGAGTTAATTTCACTGAGTTAATGTCACTCTGAGTTAATTTCACTGAGTTAATTTCACTCGAGTTATTTTCACTCTGAGGTATTTTCACTCTGAGTTATTTTCACTCTGAGTTATTTTCACTCTGAGATAATTTCACTCTGAGTTAATGTCACTCTGAGTTAATTTCACTCTGAGTTATTTTGACTGAGTTAATTTCACTCTTGAGTTAATTTCACTCTGAGTTATTTTCACTCTGAGTTATTTTCACTCTGAGGTAATTTCACTCTGAGTTAATTTCACTCTGTTATTTTCACTCTGAGTTACTTTCACACTGAGTTATCTTCACTGAGTTATTTTCACTCTGAGTTAATTTCACACTGAGTTAATTTCATTCTGAGTTAATTTCACTCTGAGTTATTTTCACTCTGAGTTATTTTCACCCTGAGTTAATTTCACTCTGAGTTAATTTCACTCTGAGTTATTTTCACTCGGAGTTATTTTCACTGAGTTAAATTCACTCTGAGTTATTTTCAACCTGAATTAATTTAATTCTGAGTTAATTTCACTCTGAGTTATTTCACTCTGAGTTAAGTGCACTTTGAGTTATTTTCACTGAGTTATTTTCACTGAGTTAATTTAATTCTGAGTTAATTTCACTCTGAGTTATTTTCACTGAGTTATTTTCACTGTGAGTTATTTTCACACTGAGTTATTTTCACTCTGAGTTATTTTCACTCTGAGTTATTTTCACTCTGAGTTAATTTCACTCTGAGTTAATGTCACTCTGCTTTAATTTCACTGAGTTATTTTCACTCTGAGTTATTTTCACTCTGAGTTAATTTCACACTGAGTTAATTTCATTCTGAGTTCATTTCACTCTGAGCTATTTTCACTCTGAGTTATTTTCACTCTTCGTTATTTTCACTCTGAGTTAATTTCTCTCTGAGTTAATGTCACTCTGTTATTTTCACTCTGAGTTATTTTCACTCTGAGTTAATTTAATTCTGAGTTAATTTCACTCTGTTATTTTCACTGAGTTAATTTCACTCAGAGCTATTTTCACTCTGAATTAATTTCATTCTGAGTTAATTTCACTCTGTTATTTTCACTCTGAGTTATTTTCACCCTGAGTTAATTTAATTCTGATTTATATTCACTCTGAGTTTATTTTGCACTGAGTTAATGTCACTCTGAGTTAATTTCACTCTGAGTTATTTTCACACTGAGTTAATTTCACACTGAGTTAATTTCACTCTGAGTTAATTTCACTCTGTTATTTTTACTCTGAGTTATTTTCACTGAGTTATTTTCACTCTGAGTTAATTTCACTCTGAGTTATTTTCATCCTGAGTTAATTTAATTCTGAGTTGATTTCACTCTGAGTTATTTTCACTCTGAGGTACTTTCACTCTGAGTTATCTTCACTGAGTTATGTTCACTCTGAGTTAATTTCATTCTGAGTTATTTTCACTCTGAGTAAATATCACTCTGAGTTATTTTCACTCTGAGTTAATTTCACTCTGAGTTAATTTCATTCTGAGTTAATTTCACTGAGTTATTTTCACACTGTTATTTTCATCATGAGTTATTTTCACTCTGAGTTAATTTCACTGAGGTAATGTCACTCTGAGTTAATTTTACTGAGTTATTTTCACTCTGAGTTAATTTAATTCTGAGTCATATTCACTCTGAGTTTATTTCACAAGAGTTAATGTCACTCTGAGTTAATTTCACTCTGAGTTATTTTCACTCTGAGTTAATTACACACTGAGTTAATTTCACTCTGAGTTAATTTCACTCTGAGTTAATTTCACACTGAGTTAATTTCACTCTGAGTTAATTTCACTCTGTTATTTTCACTCTGAGTTATTTTCACTGAGTTGTTTGCACTCTGAGTTAATTTAATTCTGAGTTAATGCCACTCTGAGTTAATTTCACTGAGTTATTTTCACTGAGTTATTTTCACCGTGAGTTATTTTCATTCTGAGTTAATTTACTTCTGAGTTAATTTCACTCTGAGTTATTTTCACTCTGAGTTAATTTCACTCTGAGTTAATTTCACTCCGAGTTTATTTCACTCTGAGTTATTTTCACTCTGAATTAATTTCACTCTGAGTTAATTTCACTCTGTTATTTTCACGCTGAGTTATTTTCACCCTGAGTTAATGTAATTCTGATTTATATTCACTCTGAGTTTATTTCACACTGAGTTAATGTCACTCTGAGTTAATTTCACTCTGAGTTATTTTCACTCTGAGTTAATTTCACTCTGAATTAATTTCACTCTGAGTTAATTTCACTCAGAGCTATTTTCACTCTGAATTAATTTCACTCTGAGTTAATTTCACTCTGAGTTATTTTCACACTGAGTTAATTTCACTCTGAGTTAATTTCACACTGTTATTTTCACTCTGAGTTATTTTCACTGAGTTGTTTGCACTCTGAGTTAATTTAATTCTGAGTTAATGCCACTCTGAGTTAATTTCACTGAGTTATTTTCACTGAGTTATTTTCACTCTGAGTTAATTTCACACTGAGTTAATTTCACTCTGAGTTAATTTCACTCTGAGTTATTTTCACTGAGTTATTTTCATTCTGAGTTAATTTCACTCTGAGTTAATTTCATTCTGAGTTAATTTCACTCTGAGTTATTTTCACAATGTTATTTTCACTCTGAGTAATTTTACTCTGAGTTAATTTCACTCTGAGTTAATGTCACTCTGAGTTAATTTCACTGAGTTAATTTCACTCTGAGTTATTTTTACTGAGTTAATTTCACACTTGAGTTATTTTCACTCTGAGTTATTTTCACTCTGTTATTTTCACAGAGTTAATTTCATTCTGAGTTAAGTTCACTCTGAGTTATTTTCACTCTGAGTTAATTTCACTCTGAGTTAATTTCATTCTGAGTTAATTTCATTCTGAGTTATTTTCACTCTTAGTTATTTTCACTCTGAGTTAATTTCTCTCTGAGTTAATGTCACTCTGATTTATTTTCACTCTGAGTTATTTTCACTCTGAGTTAATTTAATTCTGAGTTAATTTCACTCTGTTAATTTCACTGATTTAATTTCACTCTGAGTTAAATTCACGGAGTTGTTTGCACTCTGAGTTAATATAATTCTGAGTTAATGTCACTCTGAGTTAATTTCACTCTGAGTTATTTTCACTGAGTTATTTTCACTCTGAATTATTTTCATTCTGAGTTAATTTCACTCAGAGTTATTTTCACCCTGAGTTAAATTCATTCTGAGTTAATTTCACTCTGAGTTATTTTCACTCTGAGTTATTTTCACCCTGAGTTAATTTCACTCTGAGTTAATTTCACTCTGAGTTATTTTCACTCGGAGTTATTTTCACTGAGTTAAATTCACTCTGAGTTATTTTCAACCTGAGTTAATTTAATTCTGAGTTAATTTCACTCTGAGTTATTTCACTCTGAGTTAAGTGCACTTTGAGTTATTTTCACAGAGTTATTTTCACTGAGTTAATTTAATTCTGAGTTAATTTCACTCTGAGTTATTTTCACTGAGTTATTTTCACTGTGAGTTATTTTCACACTGAGTTATTTTCACTCTGAGTCATTTTCACTCTGAGTTAATTTCACTCTGAGTTAATGTCACTCTGCTTTAATTTCACTGAGTTATTTTCACTCTGAGTGATTTTCACTCTGCGTTAATTTCACACTGAGTTAATTTCATTCTGAGTTCATTTCACTCTGAGCTATTTTCACTCTGAGTTATTTTCACTCTTCGTTATTTTCACTCTGAGTTAATTTCTCTCTGAGTTAATGTCACTCTGTTATTTTCACTCTGAGTTATTTTCACTCTGAGTTAATTTAATTCTGAGTTAATTTCACTCTGTTATTTTCACTGAGTTAATTTCACTCAGAGCTATTTTCACTCTGAATTAATTTCATTCTGAGTTAATTTCACTCTGTTATTTTCACTCTGAGTTATTTTCACCCTGAGTTAATTTAATTCTGATTTATATTCACTCTGAGTTTATTTTGCACTGAGTTAATGTCACTCTGAGTTAATTTCACTCTGAGTTATTTTCACACTGAGTTAATTTCACACTGAGTTAATTTCACTCTGAGTTAATTTCACTCTGTTATTTTTACTCTGAGTTATTTTCACTGAGTTATTTTCACTCTGAGTTAATTTCACTCTGAGTTATTTTCATCCTGAGTTAATTTAATTCTGAGTTGATTTCACTCTGAGTTATTTTCACTCTGAGGTACTTTCACTCTGAGTTATCTTCACTGAGTTATGTTCACTCTGAGTTAATTTCATTCTGAGTTATTTTCACTCTGAGTAAATATCACTCTGAGTTATTTTCACTCTGAGTTAATTTCACTCTGAGTTAATTTCATTCTGAGTTAATTTCACTGAGTTATTTTCACACTGTTATTTTCATCCTGAGTTATTTTCACTCTGAGTTAATTTCACTGAGGTAATGTCACTCTGAGTTAATTTTACTGAGTTATTTTCACTCTGAGTTAATTTAATTCTGAGTCATATTCACTCTGAGTTTATTTCACAAGAGTTAATGTCACTCTGAGTTAATTTCACTCTGAGTTATTTTCACTCTGAGTTAATTTCACACTGAGTTAATTTCACTCTGAGTTAATTTCACTCTGAGTTAATTTCACACTGAGTTAATTTCACTCTGAGTTAATTTCACTCTGTTATTTTCACTCTGAGTTATTTTCACTGAGTTGTTTGCACTCTGAGTTAATTTAATTCTGAGTTAATGCCACTCTGAGTTAATTTCACTGAGTTATTTTCACTGAGTTATTTTCACCGTGAGTTATTTTCATTCTGAGTTAATTTACTTCTGAGTTAATTTGACTCTGAGTTATTTTCACTCTGAGTTAATTTCACTCTGAGTTAATTTCACTCCGAGTTAATTTCACTCTGAGTTATTTTCACTCTGAATTAATTTCACTCTGAGTTAATTTCACTCTGTTATTTTCACGCTGAGTTATTTTCACACTGAGTTAATGTAATTCTGATTTATATTCACTCTGAGTTTATTTCACACTGAGTTAATGTCACTCTGAGTTAATTTCACTCTGAGTTATTTTCACTCTGAGTTAATTTCACTCTGAATTAATTTCACTCTGAGTTAATTTCACTCAGAGCTATTTTCACTCTGAATTAATTTCACTCTGAGTTAATTTCACTCTGTTATTTTCACTCTGAGTTATTTTCACCCTGAGTTAATTTAATTCTGATTTATATTCACTCTGAGTTTATTTTACACTGAGTTAATGTCACTCTGAGTTAATTTCACTCTGAGTTATTTTCACACTGAGTTAATTTCACTCTGAGTTAATTTCACACTGTTATTTTCACTCTGAGTTATTTTCACTGAGTTGTTTGCACTCTGAGTTAATTTAATTCTGAGTTAATGCCACTCTGAGTTAATTTCACTGAGTTATTTTCACTGAGTTATTTTCACTGAGTTAATTTCACACTGAGTTAATTTCACTCTGAGTTAATTTCACTCTGAGTTATTTTCACTGAGTTATTTTCATTCTGAGTTAATTTCACTCTGAGTTAATTTCATTCTGAGTTAATTTCACTCTGAGTTATTTTCACAATGTTATTTTCACTCTGAGTAATTTTACTCTGAGTTAATTTCACTCTGAGTTAAGTTCACTCTGAGTTAATTTCACTGAGTTAATTTCACTCTGAGTTATTTTTACTGAGTTAATTTCACTCTTGAGTTATTTTCACTCTGAGTTATTTTCACTCTGTTATTTTCACAGAGTTAATTTCATTCTGAGTTAAGTTCACTCTGAGTTATTTTCACTCTGAGTTAATTTCACTCTGAGTTAATTTCATTCTGAGTTAATTTCATTCTGAGTTATTTTCACTCTTAGTTATTTTCACTCTGAGTTAATTTCTCACTGAGTTAATGTCACTCTGATTTATTTTCACTCTGAGTTATTTTCACTCTGAGTTAATTTAATTCTGAGTTAATTTCACTCTGTTAATTTCACTGATTTAATTTCACTCTGAGTTAAATTCACGGAGTTGTTTGCACTCTGAGTTGATATAATTCTGAGTTAATGTCACTCTGAGTTAATTTCACTCTGAGTTATTTTCACTGAGTTATTTTCACTCTGAATTATTTTCATTCTGAGTTAATTTCACTCAGAGTTATTTTCACCCTGAGTTAAATTCATTCTGAGATAATTTCACTCTGAGTTATTTTCACTCTGAGTTATTTTCACCCTGAGTTAATTTCACTCTGAGTTAATTTCACTCTGAGTTATTTTCACTCGGAGTTATTTTCACTGAGTTAAATTCACTCTGAGTTATTTTCAACCTGAGTTAATTTAATTCTGAGTTAATTTCACTCTGAGTTATTTCACTCTGAGTTAAGTGCACTTTGAGTTATTTTCACTGAGTTATTTTCACTGAGTTAATTTAATTCTGAGTTAATTTCACTCTGAGTTATTTTCACTGAGTTATTTTCACTGTGAGTTATTTTCACACTGAGTTATTTTCACTCTGAGTCATTTTCACTCTGAGTTAATTTCACTCTGAGTTAATGTCACTCTGCTTTAATTTCACTGAGTTATTTTCACTCTGAGTTATTTTCACTCTGCGTTAATTTCACACTGAGTTAATTTCATTCTGAGTTCATTTCACTCTGAGCTATTTTCACTCTGAGTTATTTTCACTCTTCGTTATTTTCACTCTGAGTTAATTTCTCTCTGAGTTAATGTCACTCTGTTATTTTCACTCTGAGTTATTTTCACTCTGAGTTAATTTAATTCTGAGTTAATTTCACTCTGTTATTTTCACTGAGTTAATTTCACTCAGAGCTATTTTCACTCTGAATTAATTTCATTCTGAGTTAATTTCACTCTGTTATTTTCACTCTGAGTTATTTTCACCCTGAGTTAATTTAATTCTGATTTATATTCACTCTGAGTTTATTTTGCACTGAGTTAATGTCACTCTGAGTTAATTTCACTCTGAGTTATTTTCACACTGAGTTAATTTCACACTGAGTTAATTTCACTCTGAGTTAATTTCACTCTGTTATTTTTACTCTGAGTTATTTTCACTGAGTTATTTTCACTCTGAGTTAATTTCACTCTGAGTTATTTTCATCCTGAGTTAATTTAATTCTGAGTTGATTTCACTCTGAGTTATTTTCACTCTGAGGTACTTTCACTCTGAGTTATCTTCACTGAGTTATGTTCACTCTGAGTTAATTTCATTCTGAGTTATTTTCACTCTGAGTAAATATCACTCTGAGTTATTTTCACTCTGAGTTAATTTCACTCTGAGTTAATTTCATTCTGAGTTAATTTCACTGAGTTATTTTCACACTGTTATTTTCATCCTGAGTTATTTTCACTCTGAGTTAATTTCACTGAGGTAATGTCACTCTGAGTTAATTTTACTGAGTTATTTTCACTCTGAGTTAATTTAATTCTGAGTCATATTCACTCTGAGTTTATTTCACAAGAGTTAATGTCACTCTGAGTTAATTTCACTCTGAGTTATTTTCACTCGGAGTTATTTTCACTGAGTTAAATTCACTCTGAGTTATTTTCAACCTGAGTTAATTTAATTCTGAGTTAATTTCACTCTGAGTTATTTCACTCTGAGTTAAGTGCACTTTGAGTTATTTTCACTGAGTTATTTTCACTGAGTTAATTTAATTCTGAGTTAATTTCACTCTGAGTTATTTTCACTGAGTTATTTTCACTGTGAGTTATTTTCACACTGAGTTATTTTCACTCTGAGTCATTTTAACTCTGAGTTAATTTCACTCTGAGTTAATGTCACTCTGCTTTAATTTCACTGAGTTATTTTCACTCTGAGTTATTTTCACTCTGCGTTAATTTCACACTGAGTTAATTTCATTCTGAGTTCATTTCACTCTGAGCTATTTTCACTCTGAGTTATTTTCACTCTTCGTTATTTTCACTCTGAGTTAATGTCACTCTGTTATTTTCACTCTGAGTTATTTTCACTCTGAGTTAATTTAATTCTGAGTTAATTTCACTCTGTTATTTTCACTGAGTTAATTTCACTCAGAGCTATTTTCACTCTGAATTAATTTCATTCTGAGTTAATTTCACTCTGTTATTTTCACTCTGAGTTATTTTCACCCTGAGTTAATTTAATTCTGATTTATATTCACTCTGAGTTTATTTTGCACTGAGTTAATGTCACTCTGAGTTAATTTCACTCTGAGTTATTTTCACACTGAGTTAATTTCACACTGAGTTAATTTCACTCTGAGTTAATTTCACTCTGTTATTTTTACTCTGAGTTATTTTCACTGAGTTATTTTCACTCTGAGTTAATTTCACTCTGAGTTATTTTCATCCTGAGTTAATTTAATTCTGAGTTGATTTCACTCTGAGTTATTTTCACTCTGAGGTACTTTCACTCTGAGTTATCTTCACTGAGTTATGTTCACTCTGAGTTAATTTCATTCTGAGTTATTTTCACTCTGAGTAAATATCACTCTGAGTTATTTTCACTCTGAGTTAATTTCACTCTGAGTTAATTTCATTCTGAGTTAATTTCACTGAGTTATTTTCACACTGTTATTTTCATCCTGAGTTATTTTCACTCTGAGTTAATTTCACTGAGGTAATGTCACTCTGAGTTAATTTTACTGAGTTATTTTCACTCTGAGTTAATTTAATTCTGAGTCATATTCACTCTGAGTTTATTTCACAAGAGTTAATGTCACTCTGAGTTAATTTCACTCTGAGTTATTTTCACTCTGAGTTAATTTCACACTGAGTTAATTTCACTCTGAGTTAATTTCACTCTGAGTTAATTTCACACTGAGTTAATTTCACTCTGAGTTAATTTCACTCTGTTATTTTCACTCTGAGTTATTTTCACTGAGTTGTTTGCACTCTGAGTTAATTTAATTCTGAGTTAATGCCACTCTGAGTTAATTTCACTGAGTTATTTTCACTGAGTTATTTTCACCGTGAGTTATTTTCATTCTGAGTTAATTTACTTCTGAGTTAATTTCACTCTGAGTTATTTTCACTCTGAGTTAATTTCACTCTGAGTTAATTTCACTCCGAGTTAATTTCACTCTGAGTTATTTTCACTCTGAATTAATTTCACTCTGAGTTAATTTCACTCTGTTATTTTCACGCTGAGTTATTTTCACCCTGAGTTAATGTAATTCTGATTTATATTCACTCTGAGTTTATTTCACACTGAGTTAATCTCACTCTGAGTTAATTTCACTCTGAGTTATTTTCACTCTGATTTATTTTCACTCTGAGTTATTTTCACTCTGAGTTAATTTCACTCTGAGTAACTGTCACTCTGAGTTAGTTTCACTGAGTTAATTTCACTCTTGAGTTACTTTCACTGAGTTAATTTCACTCTGAGTTATTTTCACTCTGAGTTATTTTCACTCTGAGTTAATTTCACTCTGAGTTAATTTCACTCTGAGTTATTTTCACTCTGAGTTATTTTCACACTGTTATTTTCACTCTGAGTTATTTTACTCTGAGTTGATTTCACTCTGAGTTATTTTCACTCTGAGGTACTTTCACTCTGAGTTATCTTCACTGAGTTATGTTCACTCTGAGTTAATTTCATTCTGAGTTATTTTCACTCTGAGTAAATATCACTCTGAGTTATTTTCACTCTGAGTTAATTTCACTCTGAGTTAATTTCATTCTGAGTTAATTTCACTGAGTTATTTTCACACTGTTATTTTCATCCTGAGTTATTTTCACTCTGAGTTAATTTCACTGAGGTAATGTCACTCTGAGTTAATTTTACTGAGTTATTTTCACTCTGAGTTAATTTAATTCTGAGTCATATTCACTCTGAGTTTATTTCACAAGAGTTAATGTCACTCTGAGTTAATTTCACTCTGAGTTATTTTCACTCTGAGTTAATTTCACACTGAGTTAATTTCACTCTGAGTTAATTTCACTCTGAGTTAATTTCACACTAAGTTAATTTCACTCTGAGTTAATTTCACTCTGTTATTTTCACTCTGAGTTATTTTCACTGAGTTGTTTGCACTCTGAGTTAATTTAATTCTGAGTTAATGCCAATCTGAGTTAATTTCACTGAGTTATTTTCACTGAGTTATTTTCACCGTGAGTTATTTTCATTCTGAGTTAATTTACTTCTGAGTTAATTTCACTCTGAGTTATTTTCACTCTGAGTTAATTTCACTCTGAGTTAATTTCACTCCGAGTTAATTTCACTCTGAGTTATTTTCACTCTGAATTAATTTCACTCTGAGTTAATTTCACTCTGTTATTTTCACGCTGAGTTATTTTCACCCTGAGTTAATGTAATTCTGATTTATATTCACTCTGAGTTTATTTCACACTGAGTTAATCTCACTCTGAGTTAATTTCACTCTGAGTTATTTTCACTCTGATTTATTTTCACTCTGAGTTATTTTCACTCTGAGTTAATTTCACTCTGAGTAACTGTCACTCTGAGTTAATTTCACTGAGTTAATTTCACTCTTGAGTTACTTTCACTGAGTTAATTTCACTCTGAGTTATTTTCACTCTGAGTTATTTTCACTCTGAGTTAATTTCACTCTGAGTTAATTTCACTCTGAGTTATTTTCACTCTGAGTTATTTTCACACTGTTATTTTCACTCTGAGTTATTTTAC
Source organism: Isurus oxyrinchus (assembly GCA_026770705.1). Classification (NCBI taxonomy): domain Eukaryota; kingdom Metazoa; phylum Chordata; class Chondrichthyes; order Lamniformes; family Lamnidae; genus Isurus; species Isurus oxyrinchus. The sequence goes on from JANJGN010000017.1 coordinate 117,253,268, forward strand.
TCTGAGTTAATTTCACTCTGAGTTAATGTCACTCTGAGTTAATTTCACTGAGTTAATTTCACCCTGAGTTAATGTAATTCTGATTTATATTCACTCTGAGTTTATTTCGCACTGAGTTAATTTCACTCTTGAGTTATTTTCACTGAGTTAATTTCACTCTGAGTTATTTTCCCCCTGAGTTATTTTCACTCTGAGTTAATTTCACTCTGAGTTATTTTCACTGAGTTATTTTCATTCTGAGTTAATTTCACTCTGAGTTAATTTCATTCTGAGTTAATTTCACTCTGAGTTAGTTTCACACTGTTATTTTCACTCTGAGTTATTTTACTCTGAGTTAATTACACTCTGAGTTAATTTCACTCTGAGTTAATTTCACTCTGAGTTATTTTCACTGAGTTATTTTCATTCTGAGTTAATTTCACTCTGAGTTAATTTCATTCTGAATTAATTTCACTCTGAGTTATTTTCACACTGTTATTTTCACTCTGAGTTATTTTACTCTGAGTTAATTTCACTCTGAGTTAATGTCACTCTGAGTTAATTTCACTGAGTTAATTTCACTCTGAGTTATTTGTACTGAGTTAATTTCACTCTTGAGTTATTTTCACTCTGAGTTATTTTCACTCTGTTATTTTCACAGAGTTAATTTCATTCTGAGTTAAGTTCACTCTGAGTTATTTTCACTCTGAGTTAATTTCACTCTGAGTTAATTCCATTCTGAGTTAATTTCACTCTGAGTTATTTTCACTCTTAGTTATTTTCACTCTGGGTTAATTTCTCTCTGAGTTAATGTCACTCTGAGTTATTTTCACTCTGAGTTATTTTCACTCTGAGTTAATTTAATTCTGAGTTAATTTCACTCTGTTAATTTCACTGAGTTAATTTCACTCTGAGTTAAATTCACGGAGTTGTTTGCACTCTGAGTTAATTTAATTCTGAGTTAATGTCACTCTGAGTTAATTTCACTCTGAGTTATTTTCACTGAGTTATTTTCACTCTGAATTATTTTCATTCTGAGTTAATTTCACTCAGAGTTATTTTCACCCTGAGTTAATTTAATTCTGAGTTAATTTAATTCTGAGTTAATTTCACTCTGAGTTAATTTCACTCTGAGTTAATTTCACTCTGAATTAATTTCACTCTGAGTTAATTTCACTCTGAGTTATTTTCACTCTGAATTAATTTCAGTCTGAGTTAATTTCACTCTGTTATTTTCACTCTGAGTTATTTTCACCCTGAGTTAATTTCATTCTGATTTATATTCACTCTGAGTTTAGTTTACACTGAGTTAATGTCACTCTGAGTTAATTTCACTCTGAGTTATTTTTACACTGAGTTAATTTCAGTCTGAGTTAATTTCACTCTGTTATTTTCACTCTGAGTTATTTTCACTGAGTTGTTTGCACTCTGAGTTAATTTAATTCTGAGTTAATGCCACTCTGAGTTAATTTCACTGAGTTATTTTCACTGAGTTATTTTCACTCTGAGTTATTTTCATTCGGAGATAATTTCACTCTGAGTTATTTTCACACTGAGTTAATTTAATTCTGAGTTAATTTCACTCTGAGTTAGTTTCACTCTGAGTTAATTTCATTCTGAGTTAATTTCACTCTGAGATATTTTCACACTGTTATTTTCATTCTGAGTTATTTTGACTCTGAGTTAATTTCACTGAGTTAATGTCACTCTGAGTTAATTTCACTGAGTTAATTTCACTCGAGTTATTTTCACTCTGAGGTATTTTCACTCTGAGTTATTTTCACTCTGAGTTATTTTTACTCTGAGATAATTTCACTCTGAGTTAATGTCACTCTGAGTTAATTTCACTCTGAGTTATTTTGACTGAGTTAATTTCACTCTTGAGTTATTTTCACTCTGAGTTATTTTCACTCTGAGTTATTTTCACTCTGAGGTAATTTCACTCTGAGTTAATTTCACTCTGTTATTTTCACTCTGAGTTACTTTCACACTGAGTTATCTTCACTGAGTTATTTTCACTCTGAGTTAATTTCACACTGAGTTAATTTCATTCTGAGTTAATTTCACTCTGAGTTATTTTCACTCTGAGTTATTTTCACCCTGAGTTAATTTCACTCTGAGTTAATTTCACTCTGAGTTATTTTCACTCGGAGTTATTTTCACTGAGTTAAATTCACTCTGAGTTATTTTCAACCTGAGTTAATTTAATTCTGAGTTAATTTCACTCTGAGTTATTTCACTCTGAGTTAAGTGCACTTTGAGTTATTTTCACTGAGTTATTTTCACTGAGTTAATTTAATTCTGAGTTAATTTCACTCTGAGTTATTTTCACTGAGTTATTTTCACTGTGAGTTATTTTCACACTGAGTTATTTTCACTCTGAGTTATTTTCACTCTGAGTTAATTTCACTCTGAGTTAATGTCACTCTGCTTTAATTTCACTGAGTTATTTTCACTCTGAGTTATTTTCACTCTGAGTTAATTTCACACTGAGTTAATTTCATTCTGAGTTCATTTCACTCTGAGCTATTTTCACTCTGAGTTATTTTCACTCTTCGTTATTTTCACTCTGAGTTAATTTCTCTCTGTATTAATGTCACTCTGTTATTTTCACTCTGAGTTATTTTCACTCTGAGTTAATTTAATTCTGAGTTAATTTCACTCTGTTATTTTCACTGAGTTAATTTCACTCAGAGCTATTTTCACTCTGAATTAATTTCATTCTGAGTTAATTTCACTCTGTTATTTTCACTCTGAGTTATTTTCACCCTGAGTTAATTTAATTTTGATTTATATTCACTCTGAGTTTATTTTGCACTGAGTTAATGTCACTCTGAGTTAATTTCACTCTGAGTTATTTTCACACTGAGTTAATTTCACACTGAGTTAATTTCACTCTGAGTTAATTTCACTCTGAGTTAATTTCACTCTGAGTTAATTTCACTCTGAGTTAATTTCATTCTGAGTTAATTTCACTGAGTTATTTTCACACTGTTATTTTCATCCTGAGTTATTTTCACTCTGAGTTAATTTCACTGAGGTAATGTCACTCTGAGTTAATTTTACTGAGTTATTTTCACTCTGAGTTAATTTAATTCTGAGTCATATTCACTCTGAGTTTATTTCACAAGAGTTAATGTCACTCTGAGTTAATTTCACTCTGAGTTATTTTCACTCTGAGTTAATTTCACACTGAGTTAATTTCACTCTGAGTTAATTTCACTCTGTTATTTTCACTCTGAGTTATTTTCACTGAGTTGTTTGCACTCTGAGTTAATTTAATTCTGAGTTATTGCCACTCTGAGTTAATTTCACTGAGTTATTTTCACTGAGTTATTTTCACCGTGAGTTATTTTCATTCTGAGTTAATTTACTTCTGAGTTAATTTCACTCTGAGTTATTTTCACTCTGAGTTAATTTCACTCTGAGTTAATTTCACTCCGAGTTAATTTCACTCTGAGTTATTTTCACTCTGAATTAATTTCACTCTGAGTTAATTTCACTCTGTTATTTTCACGCTGAGTTATTTTCACCCTGAGTTAATGTAATTCTGATTTATATTCACTCTGAGTTTATTTCACACTGAGTTAATCTCACTCTGAGTTAATTTCACTCTGAGTTATTTTCACTCTGATTTATTTTCACTCTGAGTTATTTTCACTCTGAGTTAATTTCACTCTGAGTAACTGTCACTCTGAGTTAATTTCACTGAGTTAATTTCACTCTTGAGTTACTTTCACTGAGTTAATTTCACTCTGAGTTATTTTCACTCTGAGTTATTTTCACTCTGAGTTAATTTCACTCTGAGTTAATTTCACTCTGAGTTATTTTCACTCTGAGTTATTTTCACACTGTTATTTTCACTCTGAGTTATTTTACTCTGAGTTAATTTCACTCTGAGTTAATGTCACTCTGAGTTAATTTCACTGAGTTAATTTCACCCTGAGTTAATGTAATTCTGATTTATATTCACTCTGAGTTTATTTCGCACTGAGTTAATTTCACTCTTGAGTTATTTTCACTGAGTTAATTTCACTCTGAGTTATTTTCCCCCTGAGTTATTTTCACTCTGAGTTAATTTCACTCTGAGTTATTTTCACTGAGTTATTTTCATTCTGAGTTAATTTCACTCTGAGTTAATTTCATTCTGAGTTAATTTCACTCTGAGTTATTTTCACTGAGTTATTTTCATTCTGAGTTAATTTCACTCTGAGTTATTTTCACTCTGAGTTAATTTCACTCTGAATTAATTTCACTCTGAGTTAATTTCACTCTGAGTTATTTTCACTCTGAATTAATTTCACTCTGAGTTAATTTCACTCTGTTATTTTCACTCTGAGTTATTTTCACCCTGAGTTAATTTAATTCTGATTTATATTCACTCTGAGTTTAGTTTACACTGAGTTAATGTCACTCTGAGTTAATTTCACTCTGAGTTATTTTTACACTGAGTTAATTTCAGTCTGAGTTAATTTCACTCTGTTATTTTCACTCTGAGTTATTTTCACTGAGTTGTTTGCACTCTGAGTTAATTTAATTCTGAGTTAATGCCACTCTGAGTTAATTTCACTGAGTTATTTTCACTGAGTTATTTTCACTCTGAGTTATTTTCATTCGGAGATAATTTCACTCTGAGTTATTTTCACACTGAGTTAATTTAATTCTGAGTTAATTTCACTCTGAGTTAATTTCATTCTGAGTTAATTTCACTCTGAGTTATTTTCACACTGTTATTTTCATTCTGAGTTATTTTCACTCTGAGTTAATTTCACTGAGTTAATGTCACTCTGAGTTAATTTCACTGAGTTAATTTCACTCGAGTTATTTTCACTCTGAGGTATTTTCACTCTGAGTTATTTTCACTCTGAGTTATTTTCACTCTGTGATAATTTCACTCTGAGTTAATGTCACTCTGAGTTAATTTCACTCTGAGTTATTTTGACTGAGTTAATTTCACTCTTGAGTTATTTTCACTCTGAGTTATTTTCACTCTGAGTTATTTTCACTCTGAGGTAATTTCACTCTGAGTTAATTTCACTCCGTTATTTTCACTCTGAGTTACTTTCACACTGAGTTATCTTCACTGAGTTATTTTCACTCTGAGTTAATTTCACACTGAGTTAATTTCATTCTGAGTTAATTTCACTCTGAGTTATTTTCACTCTGAGTTATTTTCACCCTGAGTTAATTTCACTCTGAGTTAATTTCACTCTGAGTTATTTTCACTCGGAGTTATTTTCACTGAGTTAAATTCACTCTGAGTTATTTTCAACCTGAGTTAATTTAATTCTGAGTTAATTTCACTCTGAGTTATTTCACTCTGAGTTAAGTGCACTTTGAGTTATTTTCACTGAGTTATTTTCACTGAGTTAATTTAATTCTGAGTTAATTTCACTCTGAGTTAATTTCACTCTGTTATTTTCACTCTGAGTTACTTTCACACTGAGTTATCTTCACTGAGTTATTTTCACTCTGAGTTAATTTCACACTGAGTTAATTTCATTCTGAGTTAATTTCACTCTGAGTTATTTTCACTCTGAGTTATTTTCACCCTGAGTTAATTTCACTCTGAGTTAATTTCACTCTGAGTTATTTTCACTCGGAGTTATTTTCACTGAGTTAAATTCACTCTGAGTTATTTTCAACCTGAGTTAATTTAATTCTGAGTTAATTTCACTCTGAGTTATTTCACTCTGAGTTAAGTGCACTTTGAGTTATTTTCACTGAGTTATTTTCACTGAGTTAATTTAATTCTGAGTTAATTTCACTCTGAGTTATTTTCACTGAGTTATTTTCACTGTGAGTTATTTTCACACTGAGTTATTTTCACTCTGAGTTATTTTCACTCTGAGTTAATTTCACTCTGAGTTAATGTCACTCTGCTTTAATTTCACTGAGTTATTTTCACTCTGAGTTATTTTCACTCTGAGTTAATTTCACACTGAGTTAATTTCATTCTGAGTTCATTTCACTCTGAGCTATTTTCACTCTGAGTTATTTTCACTCTTCGTTATTTTCACTCTGAGTTAATTTCTCTCTGAGTTAATGTCACTCTGTTATTTTCACTCTGAGTTATTTTCACTCTGAGTTAATTTAATTCTGAGTTAATTTCACTCTGTTATTTTCACTGAGTTAATTTCACTCAGAGCTATTTTCACTCTGAATTAATTTCATTCTGAGTTAATTTCACTCTGTTATTTTCACTCTGAGTTATTTTCACCCTGAGTTAATTTAATTCTGATTTATATTCACTCTGAGTTTATTTTGCACTGAGTTAATGTCACTCTGAGTTAATTTCACTCTGAGTTATTTTCACACTGAGTTAATTTCACACTGAGTTAATTTCACTCTGAGTTAATTTCACTCTGTTATTTTTACTCTGAGTTATTTTCACTGAGTTATTTTCACTCTGAGTTAATTTCACTCTGAGTTATTTTCATCCTGAGTTAATTTAATTCTGAGTTGATTTCACTCTGAGTTATTTTCACTCTGAGGTACTTTCACTCTGAGTTATCTTCACTGAGTTATGTTCACTCTGAGTTAATTTCATTCTGAGTTATTTTCACTCTGAGTAAATATCACTCTGAGTTATTTTCACTCTGAGTTAATTTCACTCTGAGTTAATTTCATTCTGAGTTAATTTCACTGAGTTATTTTCACACTGTTATTTTCATCCTGAGTTATTTTCACTCTGAGTTAATTTCACTGAGGTAATGTCACTCTGAGTTAATTTTACTGAGTTATTTTCACTCTGAGTTAATTTAATTCTGAGTCATATTCACTCTGAGTTTATTTCACAAGAGTTAATGTCACTCTGAGTTAATTTCACTCTGAGTTATTTTCACTCTGAGTTAATTTCACACTGAGTTAATTTCACTCTGAGTTAATTTCACTCTGTTATTTTCACTCTGAGTTATTTTCACTGAGTTGTTTGCACTCTGAGTTAATTTAATTCTGAGTTAATGCCACTCTGAGTTAATTTCACTGAGTTATTTTCACTGAGGTATTTTCACCGTGAGTTATTTTCATTCTGAGTTAATTTACTTCTGAGTTAATTTCACTCTGAGTTATTTTCACTCTGAGTTAATTTCACTCTGAGTTAATTTCACTCCGAGTTAATTTCACTCTGAGTTATTTTCACTCTGAATTAATTTCACTCTGAGTTAATTTCACTCTGTTATTTTCACGCTGAGTTATTTTCACCCAGAGTTAATGTAATTCTGATTTATATTCACTCTGAGTTTATTTCACACTGAGTTAATCTCACTCTGAGTTTATTTCACACTGAGTTAATCTCACTCTGAGTTATTTTCACTCTGAGTTAATTTCACTCTGAGTAACTGTCACTCTGAGTTAATTTCACTGAGTTAATTTGACTCTTGAGTTACTTTCACTGAGTTAATTTCACTCTGAGTTATTTTCACTCTGAGTTATTTTCACTCTGAGTTAATTTCACTCTGAGTTATTTTCACTCTGAGTTATTTTCACACTGTTATTTTCACTCTGAGTTATTTTACTCTGAGTTAATTTCACTCTGAGTTCATGTCACTCTGAGTTAATTTCACTGAGTTAATTTCACCCTGAGTTAATGTAATTCTGATTTATATTCACTTTGAGTTTATTTCGCACTGAGTTAATTTCACTCTTGAGTTATTTTCACTGAGTTAATTTCACTCTGAGTAACTGTCCCCCTGAGTTATTTTCACTCTGAGTTAATTTCACTCTGAGTTATTTTCACTGAGTTATTTTCATTCTGAGTTAATTTCACTCTGAGTTAATTTCATTCTGAGTTAATTTCACTCTGAGTTAGTTTCACACTGTTATTTTCACTCTGAGTTATTTTACTCTGAGTTAATTACACTCTGAGTTAATTTCACTCTGAGTTAATTTCACTCTGAGTTATTTTCACGGAGTTATTTTCATTCTGAGTTAATTTCACTCTGAGTTAATTTCATTCTGAATTAATTTCACTCTGAGTTATTTTCACACTGTTATTTTCACTCTGAGTTATTTTACTCTGAGTTAATTTCACTCTGAGTTAATGTCACTCTGAGTTAATTTCACTGAGTTAATTTCACTCTGAGTTATTTGTACTGAGTTAATTTCACTCTTGAGTTATTTTCACTCTGAGTTATTTTCACTCTGTTATTTTCACAGAGTTAATTTCATTCTGAGTTAAGTTCACTCTGAGTTATTTTCACTCTGAGTTAATTTCACTCTGAGTTAATTCCATTCTGAGTTATTTTCACTCTGAGTTATTTTCACTCTGAGTTATTTTCACTCTGTTATTTTCACAGAGTTAATTTCATTCTGAGTTAAGTTCACTCTGAGTTATTTTCACTCTGAGTTAATTTCACTCTGAGTTAATTCCATTCTGAGTTATTTTCACTCTGAGTTATTTTCACTCTGAGTTAATTTATTTCTGAGTTAATTTCACTCTGTTAATTTCACTGAGTTAATTTCACTCTGAGTTAAATTCACGGAGTTGTTTGCACTCTGAGTTAATTTAATTCTGAGTTAATGTCACTCTGAGTTAATTTCACTCTGAGTTATTTTCACTGAGTTATTTTCACTCTGAATTATTTTCATTCTGAGTTAATTTCACTCAGAGTTATTTTCACCCTGAGTTAATTTAATTCTGAGTTAATTTAATTCTGAGTTAATTTCACTCTGAGTTATTTTCACTCTGAGTTATTTTCACTCTGAGTTAATTTCACTCTGAGTTATTTTCACTCTGAGTTATTTTCACACTGTTATTTTCACTCTGAGTTATTTTACTCTGAGTTAATTTCACTCTGAGTTCATGTCACTCTGAGTTAATTTCACTGAGTTAATTTCACCCTGAGTTAATGTAATTCTGATTTATATTCACTCTGAGTTTATTTCGCACTGAGTTAATTTCACTCTTGAGTTATTTTCACTGAGTTAATTTCACTCTGAGTTATTTTCCCCCTGAGTTATTTTCACTCTGAGTTAATTTCACTCTGAGTTATTTTCACTGAGTTATTTTCATTCTGAGTTAATTTCACTCTGAGTTAATTTCATTCTGAGTTAATTTCACTCTGAGTTAGTTTCACACTGTTATTTTCACTCTGAGTTATTTTACTCTGAGTTAATTACACTCTGAGTTAATTTCACTCTGAGTTAATTTCACTCTGAGTTATTTTCACTGAGTTATTTTCATTCTGAGTTAATTTCACTCTGAGTTAATTTCATTCTGAATTAATTTCACTCTGAGTTATTTTCACACTGTTATTTTCACTCTGAGTTATTTTACTCTGAGTTAATTTCACTCTGAGTTAATGTCACTCTGAGTTAATTTCACTGAGTTAATTTCACTCTGAGTTATTTGTACTGAGTTAATTTCACTCTTGAGTTATTTTCACTCTGAGTTATTTTCACTCTGTTATTTTCACAGAGTTAATTTCATTCTGAGTTAAGTTCACTCTGAGTTATTTTCACTCTGAGTTAATTTCACTCTGAGTTAATTCCATTCTGAGTTATTTTCACTCTGAGTTATTTTCACTCTGAGTTATTTTCACTCTGTTATTTTCACAGAGTTAATTTCATTCTGAGTTAAGTTCACTCTGAGTTATTTTCACTCTGAGTTAATTTCACTCTGAGTTAATTCCATTCTGAGTTATTTTCACTCTGAGTTATTTTCACTCTGAGTTAATTTATTTCTGAGTTAATTTCACTCTGTTAATTTCACTGAGTTAATTTCACTCTGAGTTAAATTCACGGAGTTGTTTGCACTCTGAGTTAATTTAATTCTGAGTTAATGTCACTCTGAGTTAATTTCACTCTGAGTTATTTTCACTGAGTTATTTTCACTCTGAATTATTTTCATTCTGAGTTAATTTCACTCAGAGTTATTTTCACCCTGAGTTAATTTAATTCTGAGTTAATTTAATTCTGAGTTAATTTCACTCTGAGTTATTTTCACTCTGAGTTAATTTCACTCTGAATTAATTTCACTCCGAGTTAATTTCACTTTGAGTTATTTTCACTCTGAATTAATTTCACTCTGAGTTAATTTCACTCTGTTATTTTCACTCTGAGTTATTTTCACCCTGAGTTAATTTAATTCTGATTTATATTCACTCTGAGTTTAGTTTACACTGAGTTAATGTCACTCTGAGTTAATTTCACTCTGAGTTATTTTTACACTGAGTTAATTTCAGTCTGAGTTAATTTCACTCTGTTATTTTCACTCTGAGTTATTTTCACTGAGTTGTTTGCACTCTGAGTTAATTTAATTCTGAGTTAATGCCACTCTGAGTTAATTTCACTGAGTTATTTTCACTGAGTTATTTTCACTCTGAGTTATTTTCATTTTGAGTTAATTTACTTCTGAGTTAATTTCACTCTGAGTTATTTTCACTCAGAGTTAATTTCACTCTGAGTTAATTTCACTCCGAGTTAATTTCACTCTAAGTTATTTTCACTCTGAATTAATTTCACTCTGAGTTAATTTCACTCTGTTATTTTCACTCTGAGTTATTTTCGCTGAGTTAATTTCACTCTTGGGTTATTTTCACTCTGTGTTATTTTCACTCTGAGTTATTTTCAATCTGAGTTAATTTCACTCTGAGTTAATTTCACTCTGAATTAATTTCACTTTGTTATTTTCACTCTGAGTTACTTTCACACTGAGTTATCTTCACTGCGTTATTTTCGCTCTGAGTTAATTTCACTCTGAGTTATTTTCACTCTGAGTTAATTTCACACTGAGTTAATTACCTTCTGAGTTAATTTCACTCTGAGTTATTTTCACTCTGAGTTATTTTCAACCTGAGTTAATTTAATTCTGAGTTAAGTTCACTCTGAGTTATTTCCACTCTGAGTTAAGTGCACTTTGAGTTATTTTCACTGAGTTATTTTCACTGCGAGTTATTTTCACACTGAGTTATTTTCACTCTGAGTTATTTTCACTCTGAGTTAATTTCACTCTGAGTTAATGTCACTCTGATTTAATTTCACTGAGTGATTTTCACTCTGAGTTATTTTCACTCTGAGTTAATTACACACTGAGTTAATTTCATTCTGAGTTAATTTCACTCTGAGCTATTTTCACTCTGAGTTATTTTCACTCTGAGTTTATTTTACACTGAGTTAATGTCACTCTGAGTTAATTTCACTCTGAGCTATTTTCACTCTGAGTTATTTTCACTCTTAGTTATTTTCACTCTGAGTTAATTTCTCTCTGAGTTAATGTCACTCTGAGTTATTTTCACTCTGAGTTATGTTCACTCTGAGTTAATTTAATTCTGAGTTAATTTCACTCTGTTATTTTCACTGAGTTAATTTCACTCTGAGTTAAATTCACTGAGTTGTTTGCACTCTGAGTTAATTTAATTCTGAGTTAATGTCACTCTGAGTTAATTTCACTCCGAGTTATTTTCACTGAGTTATTTTCACTCTGAGTAATTTTCATTCTGAGTTAATTTCACTCTGAGCTATTTTCACTCTGAGTTATTTTCACTCTGAGTTTATTTTACACTGAGTTAATGTCACTCTGAGTTAATTTCACTCTGAGCTATTTTCACTCTGAGTTATTTTCACTCTTAGTTATTTTCACTCTGAGTTAATTTCTCTCTGAGTTAATGTCACTCTGAGTTATTTTCACTCTGAGTTATGTTCACTCTGAGTTAATTTAATTCTGAGTTAATTTCACTCTGTTATTTTCACTGAGTTAATTTCACTCTGAGTTAAATTCACTGAGTTGTTTGCACTCTGAGTTAATTTAATTCTGAGTTAATGTCACTCTGAGTTAATTTCACTCCGAGTTATTTTCACTGAGTTATTTTCACTCTGAGTAATTTTCATTCTGAGTTAATTTCACTCTGTGTTATTTTCACCCTGAGTTAATTTAATTCTGAGTTAATTTAATTCTGAGTTAATTTCAACCTGACTTATTTTCACTCTGAGTTAATTTCACTCTGAATTAATTTCACTCCGAGTTAATTTCACTCTGAGTAATTTTCACTCTGAATTAATTTCACTCTGAGTTAATTTCACTCTGTTATTTTCACTCTGAGTTATTTTCACCGAGTTAATTTAATTCTGATTTATATTCACTCTGAGTTTATTTTACACTGAGTTAATGTCACTCTGAGTTAATTTCACTCTGAGTTATTTTCACTGAGTTATTTTCATTCTGAGTTAATTTCACTCTGAGTTAATTTCATTCTGAGTTAATTTCACTCTGAGTTATTTTCACAATGTCATTTTCACTCTGAGTTATTTTACTCTGAGTTAATTTCACTCTGAATTAATATCACTCTGAGTTAATTTCACTGAGTTAATTTCACTCTGAGTTATTTTTCCTGAGTTAATTTCACTCTTGAGTTATTTTCACTCTGAGTTATTTTCACTCTGTTATTTTCAGAGTTAATTTCATTCTGAGTTAAGTTCACTCTGAGTTATTTTCACTCTGAGTTAATTTCACTCTGAGTTAATTTCATTCTGAGTTAATTTCACTCTGAGTTATTTTCACTCTTAGTTATTTTCACTCTGAGTTAATTTCTCTCTGAGTTAATGTCACTCTGATTTATTTTCACTCTGAGTTATTTTCACTCTGAGTTAATTTAATTCTGAGTTAATTTCACTCTGTTAATTTCACTGATTTAATTTCACTCTGAGTTAAATTCACGGAGTTGTTTGCACTCTGAGTTAATTTAATTCTGAGTTAATGTCACTCTGAGTTAATTTCACTCTGAGTTATTTTCACTGAGTTATTTTCACTCTGAATTATTTTCATTCTGAGTTAATTTCACTCAGAGTTATTTTCACCGAGTTAATTTAATTCTGAGTTAATTTAATTCTGAGTTAATTTCACTCTGAGTTATTTTCACTCTGAGTTAATTTCACTCTGAATTAATTTCACTCTGAGTTAATTTCACTCAGAGCTATTTTCACTCTGAATTAATTTCACTCTGAGTTAATTTCACTCTGTTATTTTCACTCTGAGTTATTTTCACCCTGAGTTAATTTAATTCTGATTTATATTCACTCTGAGTTTATTTTACACTGAGTTAATGTCACTCTGAGTTAATTTCACTCTGAGTTATTTTCACACTGAGTTAATTTCACTCTGAGTTAATTTCACACTGTTATTTTCACTCTGAGTTATTTTCACTGAGTTGTTTGCACTCTGAGTTAATTTAATTCTGAGTTAATGCCACTCTGAGTTAATTTCACTGAGTTATTTTCACTGAGTTATTTTCACTCTGAGTTATTTTCATTCAGAGTTAATTTACTTCTGAGTTAATTTCACTCTGAGTTATTTTCACTCTGAGTTAATTTCACACTGATTTAATTTCACTCTGAGTTAATTTCACTCTGAGCTATTTTCACTGAGTTATTTTCATTCTGAGTTAATTTCACTCTGAGTTAATTTAATTCTGAGTTAATTTCACTCTGAGTTATTTTCACTCTGAGTTAATTTCACTCTGAATTAATTTCACTCTGAGTTAATTTCACTCAGAGCTATTTTCACTCTGAATTAATTTCACTCTGAGTTAATTTCACTCTGTTATTTTCACTCTGAGTTATTTTCACCCTGAGTTAATTTAATTCTGATTTATATTCACTCTGAGTTTATTTTACACTGAGTTAATGTCACTCTGAGTTAATTTCACTCTGAGTTATTTTCACACTGAGTTAATTTCACTCTGAGTTAATTTCACACTGTTATTTTCACTCTGAGTTATTTTCACTGAGTTGTTTGCACTCTGAGTTAATTTAATTCTGAGTTAATGCCACTCTGAGTTAATTTCACTGAGTTATTTTCACTGAGTTATTTTCACTCTGAGTTATTTTCATTCAGAGTTAATTTACTTCTGAGTTAATTTCACTCTGAGTTATTTTCACTCTGAGTTAATTTCACACTGAGTTAATTTCACTCTGAGTTAATTTCACTCTGATTTATTTTCACTGAGTTATTTTCATTCTGAGTTAATTTCACTCTGAGTTAATTTCATTCTGAGTTAATTTCACTCTGAGTTATTTTCACAATGTTATTTTCACTCTGAGTAATTTTACTCTGAGTTAATTTCACTCTGAGTTAATGTCACTCTGAGTTAATTTCACTGAGTTAATTTCACTCTGAGTTAAATTCACGGAGTTGTTTGCACTCTGAGTTAATTTAATTCTAAGTTAATGTCACTCTGAGTTAATTTCACTCTGAGTTATTTTCACTGAGTTATTTTCACTCTGAATTATTTTCATTCTGAGTTAATTTCACTCAGAGTTATTTTCACCCTGAGTTAATTTAATTCTGAGTTAATTTAATTCTGAGTTAATTTCACTCTGAGTTATTTTCACTCTGAGTTAATTTCACTCTGAATTAATTTCACTTTGAGTTAATTTCACTCTGAGTTATTTTCACTCTGAATTAATTTCACTCTGAGTTAATTTCACTCTGTTATTTTCACTCTGATTTATTTTCACCCTGAGTTAATTTCATTCTGATTTATATTCACTCTGAGTTTAGTTTACACTGAGTTAATGTCACTCTGAGTTAATTTCACTCTGAGTTATTTTTACACTGAGTTAATTTCAGTCTGAGTTAATTTCACTCTGTTATTTTCACTCTGAGTTATTTTCACTGAGTTGTTTGCACTCTGAGTTAATTTAATTCTGAGTTAATGCCACTCTGAGTTAATTTCACTGAGTTATTTTCACTGAGTTATTTTCACTCTGAGTTATTTTCATTCGGAGATAATTTCACTCTGAGTTATTTTCACACTGAGTTAATTTAATTCTGAGTTAATTTCACTCTGAGTTAATTTCACTCTGAGTTAATTTCATTCTGAGTTATTTTCACTCTGAGTTAATTTCACTGAGTTAATGTCACTCTGAGTTAATTTCACTGAGTTAATTTCACTCGAGTTATTTTCACTCTGAGGTATTTTCACTCTGAGTTATTTTCACTCTGAGTTATTTTCACTCTGAGATAATTTCACTCTGAGTTAATGTCACTCTGAGTTAATTTCACTCTGAGTTATTTTGACTGAGTTAATTTCACTCTTGAGTTATTTTCACTCTGAGTTATTTTCACTCTGAGTTATTTTCACTCTGAGGTAATTTCACTCTGAGTTAATTTCACTCTGTTATTTTCACTCTGAGTTACTTTCACACTGAGTTATCTTCACTGAGTTATTTTCACTCTGAGTTAATTTCACACTGAGTTAATTTCATTCTGAGTTAATTTCACTCTGAGTTATTTTCACTCTGAGTTATTTTCACCCAGAGTTAATTTCACTCTGAGTTAATTTCACTCTGAGTTATTTTCACTCGGAGTTATTTTCACTGAGTTAAATTCACTCTGAGTTATTTTCAACCTGAGTTAATTTAATTCTGAGTTAATTTCACTCTGAGTTATTTCACTCTGAGTTAATGCACTTTGAGTTATTTTCACTGAGTTATTTTCACTGAGTTAATTTAATTCTGAGTTAATTTCACTCTGAGTTATTTTCACTGAGTTATTTTCACTGTGAGTTATTTTCACACTGAGTTATTTTCACTCTGAGTTATTTTCACTCTGAGTTAATTTCACTCTGAGTTAATGTCACTCTGCTTTAATTTCACTGAGTTATTTTCACTCTGAGTTATTTTCACTCTGAGTTAATTTCACACTGAGTTAATTTCATTCTGAGTTCATTTCACTCTGAGCTATTTTCACTCTGAGTTATTTTCACTCTTCGTTATTTTCACTCTGAGTTAATTTCTCTCTGTATTAATGTCACTCTGTTATTTTCACTCTGAGTTATTTTCACTCTGAGTTAAGTGCACTCTGAGTTATTTTCACTCTGAGTTATTTTCACTCTGAGTTAATTTAATTCTGAGTTAATTTCACTCTGTTATTTTCACTGAGTTAATTTCACTCAGAGCTATTTTCACTCTGAATTAATTTCATTCTGAGTTAATTTCACTCTGTTATTTTCACTCTGAGTTATTTTCACCCTGAGTTAATTTAATTCTGATTTATATTCACTCTGAGTTTATTTTGCACTGAGTTAATGTCACTCTGAGTTAATTTCACTCTGAGTTATTTTCACACTGAGTTAATTTCACACTGAGTTAATTTCACTCTGAGTTAATTTCACTCTGTTATTTTTACTCTGAGTTATTTTCACTGAGTTATTTTCACTCTGAGTTAATTTCACTCTGAGTTATTTTCATCCTGAGTTAATTTAATTCTGAGTTGATTTCACTCTGAGTTATTTTCACTCTGAGGTACTTTCACTCTGAGTTATCTTCACTGAGTTATGTTCACTCTGAGTTAATTTCATTCTGAGTTAATTTAATTCTGAGTTAATTTAATTCTGAGTTAATTTCACTCTGAGTTATTTTCACTCTGAGTTAATTTCACTCTGAATTAATTTCACTCTGAGTTAATTTCACTCTGAGTTATTTTCACTCTGAATTAATTTCACTCTGAGTTAATTTCACTCTGTTATTTTCACTCTGATTTATTTTCACCCTGAGTTAATTTCATTCTGATTTATATTCACTCTGAGTTTAGTTTACACTGAGTTAATGTCACTCTGAGTTAATTTCACTCTGAGTTATTTTTACACTGAGTTAATTTCAGTCTGAGTTAATTTCACTCTGTTATTTTCACTCTGAGTTATTTTCACTGAGTTGTTTGCACTCTGAGTTAATTTAATTCTGAGTTAATGCCACTCTGAGTTAATTTCACTGAGTTATTTTCACTGAGTTATTTTCACTCTGAGTTATTTTCATTCGGAGATAATTTCACTCTGAGTTATTTTCACACTGAGTTAATTTAATTCTGAGTTAATTTCACTCTGAGTTAATTTCACTCTGAGTTAATTTCATTCTGAGTTAATTTCACTCTGAGTTATTTTCACACTGTTATTTTCATTCTGAGTTATTTTCACTCTGAGTTAATTTCACTGAGTTAATGTCACTCTGAGTTAATTTCACTGAGTTAATTTCACTCGAGTTATTTTCACTCTGAGGTATTTTCACTCTGAGTTATTTTCACTCTGAGTTATTTTCACTCTGAGATAATTTCACTCTGAGTTAATGTCACTCTGAGTTAATTTCACTCTGAGTTATTTTGACTGAGTTAATTTCACTCTTGAGTTATTTTCACTCTGAGTTATTTTCACTCTGAGTTATTTTCACTCTGAGGTAATTTCACTCTGAGTTAATTTCACTCCGTTATTTTCACTCTGAGTTACTTTCACACTGAGTTATCTTCACTGAGTTATTTTCACTCTGAGTTAATTTCACACTGAGTTAATTTCATTCTGAGTTAATTTCACTCTGAGTTATTTTCACTCTGAGTTATTTTCACCCTGAGTTAATTTCACTCTGAGTTAATTTCACTCTGAGTTATTTTCACTCGGAGTTATTTTCACTGAGTTAAATTCACTCTGAGTTATTTTCAACCTGAGTTAATTTAATTCTGAGTTAATTTCACTCTGAGTTATTTCACTCTGAGTTAAGTGCACTTTGAGTTATTTTCACTGAGTTATTTTCACTGAGTTAATTTAATTCTGAGTTAATTTCACTCTGAGTTAATTTCACTCTGTTATTTTCACTCTGAGTTACTTTCACACTGAGTTATCTTCACTGAGTTATTTTCACTCTGAGTTAATTTCACACTGAGTTAATTTCATTCTGAGTTAATTTCACTCTGAGTTATTTTCACTCTGAGTTATTTTCACCCTGAGTTAATTTCACTCTGAGTTAATTTCACTCTGAGTTATTTTCACTCGGAGTTATTTTCACTGAGTTAAATTCACTCTGAGTTATTTTCAACCTGAGTTAATTTAATTCTGAGTTAATTTCACTCTGAGTTATTTCACTCTGAGTTAAGTGCACTTTGAGTTATTTTCACTGAGTTATTTTCACTGAGTTAATTTAATTCTGAGTTAATTTCACTCTGAGTTATTTTCACTGAGTTATTTTCACTGTGAGTTATTTTCACACTGAGTTATTTTCACTCTGAGTTATTTTCACTCTGAGTTAATTTCACTCTGAGTTAATGTCACTCTGCTTTAATTTCACTGAGTTATTTTCACTCTGAGTTATTTTCACTCTGAGTTAATTTCACACTGAGTTAATTTCATTCTGAGTTCATTTCACTCTGAGCTATTTTCACTCTGAGTTATTTTCACTCTTCGTTATTTTCACTCTGAGTTAATTTCTGTCTGAGTTAATGTCACTCTGTTATTTACACTCTGAGTTATTTTCACTCTGAGTTAATTTAATTCTGAGTTAATTTCACTCTGTTATTTTCACTGAGTTAATTTCACTCAGAGCTATTTTCACTCTGAATTAATTTCATTCTGAGTTAATTTCACTCTGTTAATTTCACTGAGTTAATGTCACTCTGAGTTATTTTCATCCTGAGTTAATTTAATTCTGAGTTGATTTCACTCTGAGTTATTTTCACTCTGAGGTACTTTCACTCTGAGTTATCTTCACTGAGTTATGTTCACTCTGAGTTAATTTCATTCTGAGTTATTTTCACTCTGAGTAAATATCACTCTGAGTTATTTTCACTCTGAGTTAATTTCACTCTGAGTTAATTTCATTCTGAGTTAATTTCACTGAGTTATTTTCACACTGTTATTTTCATCCTGAGTTATTTTCACTCTGAGTTAATTTCACTGAGGTAATGTCACTCTGAGTTAATTTTACTGAGTTATTTTCACTCTGAGTTAATTTAATTCTGAGTCATATTCACTCTGAGTTTATTTCACAAGAGTTAATGTCACTCTGAGTTAATTTCACTCTGAGTTATTTTCACTCTGAGTTAATTTCACACTGAGTTAATTTCACTCTGAGTTAATTTCACTCTGAGTTAATTTCACACTGAGTTAATTTCACTCTGAGTTAATTTCACTCTGTTATTTTCACTCTGAGTTATTTTCACTGAGTTGTTTGCACTCTGAGTTAATTTAATTCTGAGTTAATGCCACTCTGAGTTAATTTCACTGAGTTATTTTCACTGAGTTATTTTCACCGTGAGTTATTTTCATTCTGAGTTAATTTACTTCTGAGTTAATTTCACTCTGAGTTATTTTCACTCTGAGTTAATTTCACTCTGAGTTAATTTCACTCCGAGTTAATTTCACTCTGAGTTATTTTCACTCTGAATTAATTTCACTCTGAGTTAATTTCACTCTGTTATTTTCACGCTGAGTTATTTTCACCCTGAGTTAATGTAATTCTGATTTATATTCACTCTGAGTTTATTTCACACTGAGTTAATCTCACTCTGAGTTAATTTCACTCTGAGTTATTTTCACTCTGATTTATGTTCACTCTGAGTTATTTTCACTCTGAGTTAATTTCACTCTGAGTTAATTTCACTGAGTTAATTTCACTCTTGAGTTACTTTCACTGAGTTAATTTCACTCTGAGTTGTTTTCACTCTGAGTTATTTTCACTCTGAGTTAATTTCACTCTGAGTTAATTTCACTCTGAATTATTTTCACTCTGAGTTATTTTCACACTGTTATTTTCACTCTGAGTTATTTCACTCTGAGTTAATTTCACTCTGAGTTAATGTCACTCTGAGTTAATTTCACTGAGTTAATTTCACCCTGAGTTAATGTAATTCTGATTTATATTCACTCTGAGTTTATTTCGCACTGAGTTAATTTCACTCTTGAGTTATTTTCACTGAGTTAATTTCACTCTGAGTTATTTTCCCCCTGAGTTATTTTCACTCTGAGTTAATTTCACTCTGAGTTATTTTCACTGAGTTATTTTCATTCTGAGTTAATTTCACTCTGTGTTAATTTCATTCTGAGTTAATTTCACTCTGAGTTAGTTTCACACTGTTATTTTCACTCTGAGTTATTTTACTCTGAGTTAATTACACTCTGAGTTAATTTCACTCTGAGTTAATTTCACTCTGAGTTATTTTCACTGAGTTATTTTCATTCTGAGTTAATTTCACTCTGAGTTAATTTCATTCTGAATTAATTTCACTCTGAGTTATTTTCACACTGTTATTTTCACTCTGAGTTATTTTACTCTGAGTTAATTTCACTCTGAGTTAATGTCACTCTGAGTTAATTTCACTGAGTTAATTTCACTCTGAGTTATTTGTACTGAGTTAATTTCACTCTTGAGTTATTTTCACTCTGAGTTATTTTCACTCTGTTATTTTCACAGAGTTAATTTCATTCTGAGTTAAGTTCACTCTGAGTTATTTTCACTCTGAGTGAATTTCACTCTGAGTTAATTCCATTCTGAGTTAATTTCACTCTGAGTTATTTTCACTCTTAGTTATTTTCACTCTGGGTTAATTTCTCTCTGAGTTAATGTCACTCTGAGTTATTTTCACTCTGAGTTATTTTCACTCTGAGTTAATTTAATTCTGAGTTAATTTCACTCTGTTAATTTCACTGAGTTAATTTCACTCTGAGTTAAATTCACGGAGTTGTTTGCACTCTGAGTTAATTTAATTCTAAGTTAATGTCACTCTGAGTTAATTTCACTCTGAGTTATTTTCACTGAGTTATTTTCACTCTGAATTATTTTCATTCTGAGTTAATTTCACTCAGAGTTATTTTCACCCTGAGTTAATTTAATTCTGAGTTAATTTAATTCTGAGTTAATTTCACTCTGAGTTATTTTCACTCTGAGTTAATTTCACTCTGAATTAATTTCACTCTGAGTTAATTTCACTCTGAGTTATTTTCACTCTGAATTAATTTCACTCTGAGTTAATTTCACTCTGTTATTTTCACTCTGATTTATTTTCACCCTGAGTTAATTTCATTCTGATTTATATTCACTCTGAGTTTAGTTTACACTGAGTTAATGTCACTCTGAGTTAATTTCACTCTGAGTTATTTTTACACTGAGTTAATTTCAGTCTGAGTTAATTTCACTCTGTTATTTTCACTCTGAGTTATTTTCACTGAGTTGTTTGCACTCTGAGTTAATTTAATTCTGAGTTAATGCCACTCTGAGTTAATTTCACTGAGTTATTTTCACTGAGTTATTTTCACTCTGAGTTATTTTCATTCGGAGATAATTTCACTCTGAGTTATTTTCACACTGAGTTAATTTAATTCTGAGTTAATTTCACTCTGAGTTAATTTCACTCTGAGTTAATTTCATTCTGAGTTAATTTCACTCTGAGTTATTTTCACACTGTTATTTTCATTCTGAGTTATTTTCACTCTGAGTTAATTTCACTGAGTTAATGTCACTCTGAGTTAATTTCACTGAGTTAATTTCACTCGAGTTATTTTCACTCTGAGGTATTTTCACTCTGAGTTATTTTCACTCTGAGTTATTTTCACTCTGAGATAATTTCACTCTGAGTTAATGTCACTCTGAGTTAATTTCACTCTGAGTTATTTTGACTGAGTTAATTTCACTCTTGAGTTATTTTCACTCTGAGTTATTTTCACTCTGAGTTATTTTCACTCTGAGGTAATTTCACTCTGAGTTAATTTCACTCTGTTATTTTCACTCTGAGTTACTTTCACACTGAGTTATCTTCACTGAGTTATTTTCACTCTGAGTTAATTTCACACTGAGTTAATTTCATTCTGAGTTAATTTCACTCTGAGTTATTTTCACTCTGAGTTATTTTCACCCTGAGTTAATTTCACTCTGAGTTAATTTCACTCTGAGTTATTTTCACTCGGAGTTATTTTCACTGAGTTAAATTCACTCTGAGTTATTTTCAACCTGAGTTAATTTAATTCTGAGTTAATTTCACTCTGAGTTATTTCACTCTGAGTTAAGTGCACTTTGAGTTATTTTCACTGAGTTATTTTCACTGAGTTAATTTAATTCTGAGTTAATTTCACTCTGAGTTATTTTCACTGAGTTATTTTCACTGTGAGTTATTTTCACACTGAGTTATTTTCACTCTGAGTTATTTTCACTCTGAGTTAATTTCACTCTGAGTTAATGTCACTCTGCTTTAATTTCACTGAGGTATTTTCACTCTGAGTTATTTTCACTCTGAGTTAATTTCACACTGAGTTAATTTCATTCTGAGTTCATTTCACTCTGAGCTATTTTCACTCTGAGTTATTTTCACTCTTCGTTATTTTCACTCTGAGTTAATTTCTCTCTGTATTAATGTCACTCTGTTATTTTCACTCTGAGTTATTTTCACTCTGAGTTAATTTAATTCTGAGTTAATTTCACTCTGTTATTTTCACTGAGTTAATTTCACTCAGAGCTATTTTCACTCTGAATTAATTTCATTCTGAGTTAATTTCACTCTGTTATTTTCACTCTGAGTTATTTTCACCCTGAGTTAATTTAATTCTGATTTATATTCACTCTGAGTTTATTTTGCACTGAGTTAATGTCACTCTGAGTTAATTTCACTCTGAGTTATTTTCACACTGAGTTAATTTCACACTGAGTTAATTTCACTCTGAGTTAATTTCACTCTGTT
The DNA here is from genome assembly GCA_026770705.1 of Isurus oxyrinchus. Taxonomy (NCBI): domain Eukaryota; kingdom Metazoa; phylum Chordata; class Chondrichthyes; order Lamniformes; family Lamnidae; genus Isurus; species Isurus oxyrinchus. Next base: position 117,275,673 of record JANJGN010000017.1, read on the forward strand.
ATTTTTACTCTGAGTTATTTTCACTGAGTTATTTTCACTCTGAGTTAATTTCACTCTGAGTTATTTTCATCCTGAGTTAATTTAATTCTGAGTTGATTTCACTCTGAGTTATTTTCACTCTGAGGTACTTTCACTCTGAGTTATCTTCACTGAGTTATGTTCACTCTGAGTTAATTTCATTCTGAGTTATTTTCACTCTGAGTAAATATCACTCTGAGTTATTTTCACTCTGAGTTAATTTCACTCTGAGTTAATTTCATTCTGAGTTAATTTCACTGAGTTATTTTCACACTGTTATTTTCATCCTGAGTTATTTTCACTCTGAGTTAATTTCACTGAGGTAATGTCACTCTGAGTTAATTTTACTGAGTTATTTTCACTCTGAGTTAATTTAATTCTGAGTCATATTCACTCTGAGTTTATTTCACAAGAGTTAATGTCACTCTGAGTTAATTTCACTCTGAGTTATTTTCACTCTGAGTTAATTTCACACTGAGTTAATTTCACTCTGAGTTAATTTCACTCTGTTATTTTCACTCTGAGATATTTTCACTGAGTTGTTTGCACTCTGAGTTAATTTAATTCTGAGTTAATGCCACTCTGAGTTAATTTCACTGAGTTATTTTCACTGAGTTATATTCACCGTGAGTTATTTTCATTCTGAGTTAATTTACTTCTGAGTTAATTTCACTCTGAGTTATTTTCACTCTGAGTTAATTTCACTCTGAGTTAATTTCACTCCGAGTTAATTTCACTCTGAGTTATTTTCACTCTGAATTAATTTCACTCTGAGTTAATTTCACTCTTGTTATTTTCACGCTGAGTTATTTTCACCCTGAGTTAATGTAATTCTGATTTATATTCACTCTGAGTTTATTTCACACTGAGTTAATCTCACTCTGAGATAATTTCACTCTGAGTTATTTTCACTCTGATTTATTTTCACTCTGAGTTATTTTCACTCTGAGTTAATTTCACTCTGAGTAACTGTCACTCTGAGTTAATTTCACTGAGTTAATTTCACTCTTGAGTTACTTTCACTGAGTTAATTTCAATCTGAGTTATTTTCACTCTGAGTTATTTTCACTCTGAGTTAATTTCACTCTGAGTTAATTTCACTCTGAGTTATTTTCACTCTGAGTTATTTTCACACTGTTATTTTCACTCTGAGTTATTTTACTCTGAGTTAATTTCACTCTGAGTTAATGTCACTCTGAGTTAATTTCACTGAGTTAATTTCACCCTGAGTTAATGTAATTCTGATTTATATTCACTCTGAGTTTATTTCGCACTGAGTTAATTTCACTCGAGTTATTTTCACTGAGTTAATTTCACTCTGAGTTATTTTCCCCCTGAGTTATTTTCACTCTGAGTTAATTTCACTCTGAGTTATTTTCACTGAGTTATTTTCATTCTGAGTTAATTTCACTCTGAGTTAATTTCATTCTGAGTTAATTTCACTCTGAGTTAGTTTCACACTGTTATTTTCACTCTGAGTTATTTTACTCTGAGTTAATTACACTCTGAGTTAATTTCACTCTGAGTTAATTTCACTCTGAGTTATTTTCACTGAGTTATTTTCATTCTGAGTTAATTTCACTCTGAGTTATTTTCACTCTGAGTTAATTTCACTCTGAATTAATTTCACTCTGAGTTAATTTCACTCTGAGTTATTTTCACTCTGAATTAATTTCACTCTGAGTTAATTTCACTCTGTTATTTTCACTCTGAGTTATTTTCACCCTGAGTTAATTTAATTCTGATTTATATTCACTCTGAGTTTAGTTTACACTGAGTTAATGTCACTCTGAGTTAATTTCACTCTGAGTTATTTTTACACTGAGTTAATTTCAGTCTGAGTTAATTTCACTCTGTTATTTTCACTCTGAGTTATTTTCACTGAGTTGTTTGCACTCTGAGTTAATTTAATTCTGAGTTAATGCCACTCTGAGTTAATTTCACTGAGTTATTTTCACTGAGTTATTTTCACTCTGAGTTATTTTCATTCGGAGATAATTTCACTCTGAGTTATTTTCACACTGAGTTAATTTAATTCTGAGTTAATTTCACTCTGAGTTAATTTCACTCTGATTTAATTTCATTCTGAGTTAATTTCACTCTGAGTTATTTTCACACTGTTATTTTCATTCTGAGTTATTTTCACTCTGAGTTAATTTCACTGAGTTAATGTCACTCTGAGTTAATTTCAGTGAGTTAATTTCACTCGAGTTATTTTCACTCTGAGGTATTTTCACTCTGAGTTATTTTCACTCTGAGTTATTTTCACTCTGAGATAATTTCACTCTGAGTTAATGTCACTCTGAGTTAATTTCACTCTGAGTTATTTTGACTGAGTTAATTTCACTCTTGAGTTATTTTCACTCTGAGTTATTTTCACTCTGAGTTATTTTCACTCTGAGGTAATTTCACTCTGAGTTAATTTCACTCCGTTATTTTCACTCTGAGTTACTTTCACACTGAGTTATCTTCACTGAGTTATTTTCACTCTGAGTTAATTTCACACTGAGTTAATTTCATTCTGAGTTAATTTCACTCTGAGTTATTTTCACTCTGAGTTATTTTCACCCTGAGTTAATTTCACTCTGAGTTAATTTCACTCTGAGTTATTTTCACTCGGAGTTATTTTCACTGAGTTAAATTCACTCTGAGTTATTTTCAACCTGAGTTAATTTAATTCTGAGTTAATTTCACTCTGAGTTATTTCACTCTGAGTTAAGTGCACTTTGAGTTATTTTCACTGAGTTATTTTCACTGAGTTAATTTAATTCTGAGTTAATTTCACTCTGAGTTAATTTCACTCTGTTATTTTCACTCTGAGTTACTTTCACACTGACTTATCTTCACTGAGTTATTTTCACTCTGAGTTAATTTCACACTGAGTTAATTTCATTCTGAGTTAATTTCACTCTGAGTTATTTTCACTCTGAGTTATTTTCACCCCGAGTTAATTTCACTCTGAGTTAATTTCACTCTGAGTTATTTTCACTCGGAGTTATTTTCACTGAGTTAAATTCACTCTGAGTTATTTTCAACCTGAGTTAATTTAATTCTGAGTTAATTTCACTCTGAGTTATTTCACTCTGAGTTAAGTGCACTTTGAGTTATTTTCACTGAGTTATTTTCACTGAGTTAATTTAATTCTGAGTTAATTTCACTCTGAGTTATTTTCACTGAGTTATTTTCACTGTGAGTTATTTTCACACTGAGTTATTTTCACTCTGAGTTATTTTCACTCTGAGTTAATTTCACTCTGAGTTAATGTCACTCTGCTTTAATTTCACTGAGTTATTTTCACTCTGAGTTATTTTCACTCTGAGTTAATTTCACACTGAGTTAATTTCATTCTGAGTTCATTTCACTCTGAGCTATTTTCACTCTGAGTTATTTTCACTCTTCGTTATTTTCACTCTGAGTTAATTTCTCTCTGAGTTAATGTCACTCTGTTATTTTCACTCTGAGTTATTTTCACTCTGAGTTAATTTAATTCTGAGTTAATTTCACTCTGTTATTTTCACTGAGTTAATTTCACTCAGAGCTATTTTCACTCTGAATTAATTTCATTCTGAGTTAATTTCACTCTGTTATTTTCACTGAGTTATTTTCACTCTGAGTTATTTTCATTCGGAGATAATTTCACTCTGAGTTATTTTCACACTGAGTTAATTTAATTCTGAGTTAATTTCACTCTGAGTTAATTTCACTCTGAGTTAATTTCATTCTGAGTTAATTTCACTCTGAGTTATTTTCACACTGTTATTTTCATTCTGAGTTATTTTCACTCTGAGTTAATTTCACTGAGTTAATGTCACTCTGAGTTAATTTCACTGAGTTAATTTCACTCGAGTTATTTTCACTCTGAGGTATTTTCACTCTGAGTTATTTTCACTCTGAGTTATTTTCACTCTGAGATAATTTCACTCTGAGTTAATGTCACTCTGAGTTAATTTCACTCTGAGTTATTTTGACTGAGTTAATTTCACTCTTGAGTTATTTTCACTCTGAGTTAATTTCACTCTGAGTTATTTTCACTCTGAGGTAATTTCACTCTGAGTTAATTTCACTCTGTTATTTTCACTCTGAGTTACTTTCACACTGAGTTATCTTCACTGAGTTATTTTCACTCTGAGTTAATTTCACACTGAGTTAATTTCATTCTGAGTTAATTTCACTCTGAGTTATTTTCACTCTGAGTTATTTTCACTCGGAGTTATTTTCACTGAGTTAAATTCACTCTGAGTTATTTTCAACCTGAGTTAATTTAATTCTGAGTTAATTTCACTCTGAGTTATTTCACTCTGAGTTAAGTGCACTTTGAGTTATTTTCACTGAGTTATTTTCACTGAGTTAATTTAATTCTGAGTTAATTTCACTCTGAGTTATTTTCACTGAGTTATTTTCACTGTGAGTTATTTTCACACTGAGTTATTTTCACTCTGAGTTATTTTCACTCTGAGTTAATTTCACTCTGAGTTAATGTCACTCTGCTTTAATTTCACTGAGTTATTTTCACTCTGAGTTATTTTCACTCTGAGTTAATTTCACACTGAGTTAATTTCATTCTGAGTTCATTTCACTCTGAGCTATTTTCACTCTGAGTTATTTTCACTCTTCGTTATTTTCACTCTGAGTTAATTTCTCTCTGAGTTAATGTCACTCTGTTATTTTCACTCTGAGTTATTTTCACTCTGAGTTAATTTAATTCTGAGTTAATTTCACTCTGTTATTTTCACTGAGTTAATTTCACTCAGAGCTATTTTCACTCTGAATTAATTTCATTCTGAGTTAATTTCACTCTGTTATTTTCACTCTGAGTTATTTTCACCCTGAGTTAATTTAATTCTGATTTATATTCACTCTGAGTTTATTTTGCACTGAGTTAATGTCACTCTGAGTTAATTTCACTCTGAGTTATTTTCACACTGAGTTAATTTCACACTGAGTTAATTTCACTCTGAGTTAATTTCACTCTGTTATTTTTACTCTGAGTTATTTTCACTGAGTTATTTTCACTCTGAGTTAATTTCACTCTGAGTTATTTTCATCCTGAGTTAATTTAATTCTGAGTTGATTTCACTCTGAGTTATTTTCACTCTGAGGTACTTTCACTCTGAGTTATCTTCACTGAGTTATGTTCACTCTGAGTTAATTTCATTCTGAGTTATTTTCACTCTGAGTAAATATCACTCTGAGTTATTTTCACTCTGAGTTAATTTCACTCTGAGTTAATTTCATTCTGAGTTAATTTCACTGAGTTATTTTCACACTGTTATTTTCATCCTGAGTTATTTTCACTCTGAGTTAATTTCACTGAGGTAATGTCACTCTGAGTTAATTTTACTGAGTTATTTTCACTCTGAGTTAATTTAATTCTGAGTCATATTCACTCTGAGTTTATTTCACAAGAGTTAATGTCACTCTGAGTTAATTTCACTCTGAGTTATTTTCACTCTGAGTTAATTTCACACTGAGTTAATTTCACTCTGAGTTAATTTCACTCTGTTATTTTCACTCTGAGTTATTTTCACTGAGTTGTTTGCACTCTGAGTTAATTTAATTCTGAGTTAATGCCACTCTGAGTTAATTTCACTGAGTTATTTTCACTGAGTTATTTTCACCGTGAGTTATTTTCATTCTGAGTTAATTTACTTCTGAGTTAATTTCACTCTGAGTTATTTTCACTCTGAGTTAATTTCACTCTGAGTTAATTTCACTCTGAGTTAATGTCACTCTGAGTTAATTTCACTGAGTTAATTTCACTCTGAGTTATTTGTACTGAGTTAATTTCACTCTTGAGTTATTTTCACTCTGAGTTATTTTCACTCTGTTACTTTCACAGAGTTAATTTCATTCTGAGTTAAGTTCACTCTGAGTTATTTTCACTCTGAGTTAATTTCACTCTGAGTTAATTCCATTCTGAGTTAATTTCACTCTGAGTTATTTTCACTCTTAGTTATTTTCACTCTGGGTTAATTTCTCTCTGAGTTAATGTCACTCTGAGTTATTTTCACTCTGAGTTAATTTATTTCTGAGTTAATTTCACTCTGTTAATTTCACTGAGTTAATTTCACTCTGAGTTAAATTCACGGAGTTGTTTGCACTCTGAGTTAATTTAATTCTGAGTTAATGTCACTCTGAGTTAATTTCACTCTGAGTTATTTTCACTGAGTTATTTTCACTCTGAATTATTTTCATTCTGAGTTAATTTCACTCAGAGTTATTTTCACCCTGAGTTAATTTAATTCTGAGTTAATTTAATTCTGAGTTAATTTCACTCTGAGTTATTTTCACTCTGAGTTAATTTCACTCTGAATTAATTTCACTCCGAGTTAATTTCACTCTGAGTTATTTTCACTCTGAATTAATTTCACTCTGAGTTAATTTCACTCTGTTATTTTCACTCTGAGTTAATTTCACTGAGTTAATGTCACTCTGAGTTAATTTCAGTGAGTTAATTTCACTCGAGTTATTTTCACTCTGAGGTATTTTCACTCTGAGTTATTTTCACTCTGAGTTATTTTCACTCTGAGATAATTTCACTCTGAGTTAATGTCACTCTGAGTTAATTTCACTCTGAGTTATTTTGACTGAGTTAATTTCACTCTTGAGTTATTTTCACTCTGAGTTATTTTCACTCTGAGTTATTTTCACTCTGAGGTAATTTCACTCTGAGTTAATTTCACTCCGTTATTTTCACTCTGAGTTACTTTCACACTGAGTTATCTTCACTGAGTTATTTTCACTCTGAGTTAATTTCACACTGAGTTAATTTCATTCTGAGTTAATTTCACTCTGAGTTATTTTCACTCTGAGTTATTTTCACCCTTAGTTAATTTCACTCTGAGTTAATTTCACTCTGAGTTATTTTCACTCGGAGTTATTTTCACTGAGTTAAATTCACTCTGAGTTATTTTCAACCTGAGTTAATTTAATTCTGAGTTAATTTCACTCTGAGTTATTTCACTCTGAGTTAAGTGCACTTTGAGTTATTTTCACTGAGTTATTTTCACTGAGTTAATTTAATTCTGAGTTAATTTCACTCTGAGTTATTTTACTCAGTTAATTACACTCTGAGTTAATTTCACACTGAGTTATCTTCACTGAGTTATTTTCACTCTGAGTTAATTTCACACTGAGTTAATTTCATTCTGAGTTAATTTCACTCTGAGTTATTTTCACTCTGAGTTATTTTCACCCTGAGTTAATTTCACTCTGAGTTAATTTCACTCTGAGTTATTTTCACTCGGAGTTATTTTCACTGAGTTAAATTCACTCTGAGTTATTTTCAACCTGAGTTAATTTAATTCTGAGTTAATTTCACTCTGAGTTATTTCACTCTGAGTTAAGTGCACTTTGAGTTATTTTCACTGAGTTATTTTCACTGAGTTAATTTAATTCTGAGTTAATTTCACTCTGAGTTATTTTCACTGAGTTATTTTCACTGTGAGCTATTTTCACACTGAGTTATTTTCACTCTGAGTTATTTTCACTCTGAGTTAATTTCACTCTGAGTTAATGTCACTCTGCTTTAATTTCACTGAGTTATTTTCACTCTGAGTTATTTTCACTCTGAGTTAATTTCACACTGAGTTAATTTCATTCTGAGTTCATTTCACTCTGAGCTATTTTCACTCTGAGTTATTTTCACTCTTCGTTATTTTCACTCTGAGTTAATTTCTCTCTGAGTTAATGTCACTCTGTTATTTTCACTCTGAGTTATTTTCACTCTGAGTTAATTTAATTCTGAGTTAATTTCACTCTGTTATTTTCACTGAGTTAATTTCACTCAGAGCTATTTTCACTCTGAATTAATTTCATTCTGAGTTAATTTCACTCTGTTATTTTCACTCTGAGTTATTTTCACCCTGAGTTAATTTAATTCTGATTTATATTCACTCTGAGTTTATTTTGCACTGAGTTAATGTCACTCTGAGTTAATTTCACTCTGAGTTATTTTCACACTGAGTTAATTTCACACTGAGTTAATTTCACTCTGAGTTAATTTCACTCTGTTATTTTTACTCTGAGTTATTTTCACTGAGTTATTTTCACTCTGAGTTAATTTCACTCTGAGTTATTTTCATCCTGAGTTAATTTAATTCTGAGTTGATTTCACTCTGAGTTATTTTCACTCTGAGGTACTTTCACTCTGAGTTATCTTCACTGAGTTATGTTCACTCTGAGTTAATTTCATTCTGAGTTATTTTCACTCTGAGTAAATATCACTCTGAGTTATTTTCACTCTGAGTTAATTTCACTCTGAGTTAATTTCATTCTGAGTTAATTTCACTGAGTTATTTTCACACTGTTATTTTCATCCTGAGTTATTTTCACTCTGTGTTAATTTCACTGAGGTAATGTCACTCTGAGTTAATTTTACTGAGTTATTTTCACTCTGAGTTAATTTAATTCTGAGTCATATTCACTCTGAGTTTATTTCACAAGAGTTAATGTCACTCTGAGTTAATTTCACTCAGTTATTTTCACTCTGAGTTAATTTCACACTGAGTTAATTTCACTCTGAGTTAATTTCACTCTGTTATTTTCACTCTGAGTTATTTTCACTGAGTTGTTTGCACTCTGAGTTAATTTAATTCTGAATTAATGCCAATCTGAGTTAATTTCACTCTGAGTTATTTTCACTGAGTTATTTTCATTCTGAGTTAATTTCACTCTGAGTTAATTTCATTCTGAGTTAATTTCACTCTGAGTTAGTTTCACACTGTTATTTTCACTCTGAGTTATTTTACTCTGAGTTAATTACACTCTGAGTTAATTTCACACTGAGTTATCTTCACTGAGTTATTTTCACTCTGAGTTAATTTCACACTGAGTTAATTTCATTCTGAGTTAATTTCACTCTGAGTTATTTTCACTCTGAGTTATTTTCACCCTGAGTTAATTTCACTCTGAGTTAATTTCACTCTGAGTTATTTTCACTCGGAGTTATTTTCACTGAGTTAAATTCACTCTGAGTTATTTTCAACCTGAGTTTAATTTTATTTTGACTGAGTTAATTTCACTCTTGAGTTATTTTCACTCTGAGTTATTTTCACTCTGAGTTAATTTCACTCTGAGTTAATTTCATTCTGAGTTAATTTCACTGAGTTATTTTCACACTGTTATTTTCATCCTGAGTTATTTTCACTCTGTGTTAATTTCACTGAGGTAATGTCACTCTGAGTTAATTTTACTGAGTTATTTTCACTCTGAGTTAATTTAATTCTGAGTCATATTCACTCTGAGTTTATTTCACAAGAGTTAATGTCACTCTGAGTTAATTTCACTCAGTTATTTTCACTCTGAGTTAATTTCACTGAGTTAATTTCACCCTGAGTTAATGTAATTCTGATTTATATTCACTCTGAGTTTATTTCGCACTGAGTTAATTACACACTTGAGTTATTTTCACTGAGTTAATTTCACTCTGAGTTATTTTCCCCCTGAGTTATTTTCACTCTGAGTTAATTTCACTCTGAGTTATTTTCACTGAGTTATTTTCATTCTGAGTTAATTTCACTCTGAGTTAATTTCATTCTGAGTTAATTTCACTCTGAGTTAGTTTCACACTGTTATTTTCACTCTGAGTTATTTTACTCTGAGTTAATTACACTCTGAGTTAATTTCACTCTGAGTTAATTTCACTCTGAGTTATTTTCACTGAGTTATTTTCATTCTGAGTTAATTTCACTCTGAGTTATTTTCACTCTGAGTTAATTTCACTCTGAATTAATTTCACTCTGAGTTAATTTCACTCTGAGTTATTTTCACTCTGAATTAATTTCACTCTGAGTTAATTTCACTCTGTTATTTTCACTCTGAGTTATTTTCACCCTGAGTTAATTTAATTCTGATTTATATTCACTCTGAGTTTAGTTTACACTGAGTTAATGTCACTCTGAGTTAATTTCACTCTGAGTTATTTTTACACTGAGTTAATTTCAGTCTGAGTTAATTTCACTCTGTTATTTTCACTCTGAGTTATTTTCACTGAGTTGTTTGCACTCTGAGTTAATTTAATTCTGAGTTAATGCCACTCTGAGTTAATTTCACTGAGTTATTTTCACTGAGTTATTTTCACTCTGAGTTATTTTCATTCGGAGATAATTTCAATCTGAGTTATTTTCACACTGAGTTAATTTAATTCTGAGTTAATTTCACTCTGAGTTAATTTCACTCTGAGTTAATTTCATTCTGAGTTAATTTCACTCTGAGTTATTTTCACACTGTTATTTTCATTCTGAGTTATTTTCACTCTGAGTTAATTTCACTGAGTTAATGTCACTCTGAGTTAATTTCACTGAGTTAATTTCACTCGAGTTATTTTCACTCTGAGGTATTTTCACTCTGAGTTATTTTCACTCTGAGTTATTTTCACTCTGAGATAATTTCACTCTGAGTTAATGTCACTCTGAGTTAATTTCACTCTGAGTTATTTTGACTGAGTTAATTTCACTCTTGAGTTATTTTCACTCTGAGTTATTTTCACTCTGAGTTATTTTCACTCTGAGGTAATTTCACTCTGAGTTAATTTCACTCCGTTATTTTCACTCTGAGTTACTTTCACACTGAGTTATCTTCACTGAGTTATTTTCACTCTGAGTTAATTTCACACTGAGTTAATTTCATTCTGAGTTAATTTCACTCTGAGTTATTTTCACTCTGAGTTATTTTCACCCTGAGTTAATTTCACTCTGAGTTAATTTCACTCTGAGTTATTTTCACTCGGAGTTATTTTCACTGAGTTAAATTCACTCTGAGTTATTTTCAACCTGAGTTAATTTAATTCTGAGTTAATTTCACTCTGAGTTATTTCACTCTGAGTTAAGTGCACTTTGAGTTATTTTCACTGAGTTATTTTCACTGAGTTAATTTAATTCTGAGTTAATTTCACTCTGAGTTAATTTCACTCTGTTATTTTCACTCTGAGTTACTTTCACACTGAGTTATCTTCACTGAGTTATTTTCACTCTGAGTTAATTTCACACTGAGTTAATTTCATTCTGAGTTAATTTCACTCTGAGTTATTTTCACTCTGATTTATTTTCATCCTGAGTTAATTTCACTCTGAGTTAATTTCACTCTGAGTTATTTTCACTCGGAGTTATTTTCACTGAGTTAAATTCACTCTGAGTTATTTTCAACCTGAGTTAATTTAATTCTGAGTTAATTTCACTCTGAGTTATTTCACTCTGAGTTAAGTGCACTTTGAGTTATTTTCACTGAGTTATTTTCACTGAGTTAATATAATTCTGAGTTAATTTCACTCTGAGTTATTTTCACTGAGTTATTTTCACTGTGAGTTATTTTCACACTGAGTTATTTTCACTCTGAGTTATTTTCACTCTGAGTTAATTTCACTCTGAATTAATTTCACTCTGAGTTAATTTCACTCTGAGTTATTTTCACTCTGAATTAATTTCACTCTGAGTTAATTTCACTCTGTTATTTTCACTCTGAGTTATTTTCACCCTGAGTTAATTTAATTCTGATTTATATTCACTCTGAGTTTAGTTTACACTGAGTTAATGTCACTCTGAGTTAATTTCACTCTGAGTTATTTTTACACTGAGTTAATTTCAGTCTGAGTTAATTTCACTCTGTTATTTTCACTCTGAGTTATTTTCACTGAGTTGTTTGCACTCTGAGTTAATTTAATTCTGAGTTAATGCCACTCTGAGTTAATTTCACTGAGTTATTTTCACTGAGTTATTTTCACTCTGAGTTATTTTCATTCGGAGATAATTTCAATCTGAGTTATTTTCACACTGAGTTAATTTAATTCTGAGTTAATTGCACTCTGAGTTAATTTCACTCTGAGTTAATTTCATTCTGAGTTAATTTCACTCTGAGTTATTTTCACACTGTTATTTTCATTCTGAGTTATTTTCACTCTGAGTTAATTTCACTGAGTTAATGTCACTCTGAGTTAATTTCACTGAGTTAATTTCACTCGAGTTATTTTCACTCTGAGGTATTTTCACTCTGAGTTATTTTCACTCTGAGTTATTTTCACTCTGAGATAATTTCACTCTGAGTTAATGTCACTCTGAGTTAATTTCACTCTGAGTTATTTTGATTGAGTTAATTTCACTCTTGAGTTATTTTCACTCTGAGTTATTTTCACTCTGAGTTATTTTCACTCTGAGGTAATTTCACTCTGAGTTAATTTCACTCCGTTATTTTCACTCTGAGTTACTTTCACACTGAGTTATCTTCACTGAGTTATTTTCACTCTGAGTTAATTTCACACTGAGTTAATTTCATTCTGAGTTAATTTCACTCTGAGTTATTTTCACTCTGAGTTATTTTCACCCTGAGTTAATTTCACTCTGAGTTAATTTCACTCTGAGTTATTTTCACTCGGAGTTATTTTCACTGAGTTAAATTCACTCTGAGTTATTTTCAACCTGAGTTAATTTAATTCTGAGTTAATTTCACTCTGAGTTATTTCACTCTGAGTTAAGTGCACTTTGAGTTATTTTCACTGAGTTATTTTCACTGAGTTAATTTAATTGTGAGTTAATTTCACTCTGAGTTAATTTCACTCTGTTATTTTCACTCTGAGTTACTTTCACACTGAGTTATCTTCACTGAGTTATTTTCACTCTGAGTTAATTTCACACTGAGTTAATTTCATTCTGAGTTAATTTCACTCTGAGTTATTTTCACTCTGAGTTATTTTCATCCTGAGTTAATTTCACTCTGAGTTAATTTCACTCTGAGTTATTTTCACTCGGAGTTATTTTCACTGAGTTAAATTCACTCTGAGTTATTTTCAACCTGAGTTAATTTAATTCTGAGTTAATTTCACTCTGAGTTATTTCACTCTGAGTTAAGTGCACTTTGAGTTATTTTCACTGAGTTATTTTCACTGAGTTAATATAATTCTGAGTTAATTTCACTCTGAGTTATTTTCACTGAGTTATTTTCACTGCGAGTTATTTTCACACTGAGTTATTTTCACTCTGAGTTATTTTCACTCTGAGTTAATTTCACTCTGAGTTAATGTCACTCTGCTTTAATTTCACTGAGTTATTTTCACTCTGAGTTATTTTCACTCTGAGTTATTTTCACTCTTCGTTATTTTCACTCTGAGTTAATTTCTCTCTGAGTTAATGTCACTCTGTTATTTTCACTCTGAGTTATTTTCACTCTGAGTTAATTTAATTCTGAGTTAATTTCACTCTGTTATTTTCACTGAGTTAATTTCACTCAGAGCTATTTTCACTCTGAATTAATTTCATTCTGAGTTAATTTCACTCTGTTATTTTCACTCTGAGTTATTTTCACCCTGAGTTAATTTAATTCTGATTTATATTCACTCTGAGTTTATTTTGCACTGAGTTAATGTCACTCTGAGTTAATTTCACTCTGAGTTATTTTCACACTGAGTTAATTTCACACTGAGTTAATTTCACTCTGAGTTAATTTCACTCTGTTATTTTTACTCTGAGTTATTTTCACTGAGTTATTTTCACTCTGAGTTAATTTCACTCTGAGTTATTTTCATCCTGAGTTAATTTAATTCTGAGTTGATTTCACTCTGAGTTATTTTCACTCTGAGGTACTTTCACTCTGAGTTATCTTCACTGAGTTATGTTCACTCTGAGTTAATTTCATTCTGAGTTATTTTCACTCTGAGTAAATATCACTCTGAGTTATTTTCACTCTGAGTTAATTTCACTCTGAGTTAATTTCATTCTGAGTTAATTTCACTGAGTTATTTTCACACTGTTATTTTCATCCTGAGTTATTTTCACTCTGAGTTAATTTCACTGAGGTAATGTCACTCTGAGTTAATTTTACTGAGTTATTTTCACTCTGAGTTAATTTAATTCTGAGTCATATTCACTCTGAGTTTATTTCACAAGAGTTAATGTCACTCTGAGTTAATTTCACTCTGAGTTATTTTCACTCTGAGTTAATTTCACACTGAGTTAATTTCACTCTGAGTTAATTTCACTCTGTTATTTTCACTCTGAGTTATTTTCACTGAGTTGTTTGCACTCTGAGTTAATTTAATTCTGAGTTAATGCCACTCTGAGTTAATTTCACTGAGTTATTTTCACTGAGTTATTTTCACCGTGAGTTATTTTCATTCTGAGTTAATTTACTTCTGAGTTAATTTCACTCTGAGTTATTTTCACTCTGAGTTAATTTCACTCTGAGTTAATTTCACTCCGAGTTAATTTCACTCTGAGTTATTTTCACTCTGAATTAATTTCACTCTGAGTTAATTTCACTCTGTTATTTTCACGCTGAGTTATTTTCACCCTGAGTTAATGTAATTCTGATTTATATTCACTCTGAGTTTATTTCACACTGAGTTAATCTCACTCTGAGTTAATGTTACTCTGAGTTATTTTCACTCTGCTTTATTTTCACTCTGAGTTATTTTCACTCTGAGTTAATTTCACTCTGAGTAACTGTCACTCTGAGTTAATTTCACTGAGTTAATTTCACTCTTGAGTTACTTTCACTGAGTTAATTTCACTCTGAGTTATTTTCACTCTGAGTTATTTTCACTCTGAGTTAATTTCACTCTGAGTTATTTTCACTCTGAGTTATTTTCACACTGTTATTTTCACTCTGAGTTATTTTACTCTGAGTTAATTTCACTCTGAGTTAATGTCACTCTGAGTTAATTTCACTGAGTTAATTTCACCCTGAGTTAATGTAATTCTGATTTATATTCACTCTGAGTTTATTTCGCACTGAGTTAATTTCACTCTTGAGTTATTTTCACTGAGTTAATTTCACTCTGAGTTATTTTCCCCCTGAGTTATTTTCACTCTGAGTTAATTTCACTCTGAGTTATTTTCACTGAGTTATTTTCACTCTGAGTTATTTTACTCTGAGTTAATTACACTCTGAGTTAATTTCACTCTGAGTTAATTTCACTCTGAGTTATTTTCACTGAGTTATTTTCATTCTGAGTTAATTTCACTCTGAGTTAATTTCATTCTGAATTAATTTCACTCTGAGTTATTTTCACACTGTTATTTTCACTCTGAGTTATTTTACTCTGAGTTAATTTCACTCTGAGTTAATGTCACTCTGAGTTAATTTCACTGAGTTAATTTCACTCTGAGTTATTTGTACTGAGTTAATTTCACTCTTGAGTTATTTTCACTCAGAGTTATTTTCACTCTGTTATTTTCACAGAGTTAATTTCATTCTGAGTTAAGTTCACTCTGAGTTATTTTCACTCTGAGTTAATTTCACTCTGAGTTAATTCCATTCTGAGTTAATTTCACTCTGAGTTATTTTCACTCTTAGTTATTTTCACTCTGGGTTAATTTCTCTCTGAGTTAATGTCACTCTGAGTTATTTTCACTCTGAGTTAATTTATTTCTGAGTTAATTTCACTCTGTTAATTTCACTGAGTTAATTTCACTCTGAGTTAAATTCACGGAGTTGTTTGCACTCTGAGTTAATTTAATTCTGAGTTAATGTCACTCTGAGTTAATTTCACTCTGAGTTATTTTCACTGAGTTATTTTCACTCTGAATTATTTTCATTCTGAGTTAATTTCACTCAGAGTTATTTTCACCCTGAGTTAATTTAATTCTGAGTTAATTTAATTCTGAGTTAATTTCACTCTGAGTTATTTTCACTCTGAGTTAATTTCACTCTGAATTAATTTCACTCCGAGTTAATTTCACTCTGAGTTATTTTCACTCTGAATTAATTTCACTCTGAGTTAATTTCACTCTGTTATTTTCACTCTGAGTTATTTTCACCCTGAGTTAATTTAATTCTGATTTATATTCACTCTGAGTTTAGTTTACACTGAGTTAATGTCACTCTGAGTTAATTTCACTCTGAGTTATTTTTACACTGAGTTAATTTCAGTCTGAGTTAATTTCACTCTGTTATTTTCACTCTGAGTTATTTTCACTGAGTTGTTTGCACTCTGAGTTAATTTAATTCTGAGTTAATGCCACTCTGAGTTAATTTCACTGAGTTATTTTCACTGAGTTATTTTCACTCTGAGTTATTTTCGCTGAGTTAATTTCACTCTTGAGTTATTTTCACTCTGTGTTATTTTCACTCTGAGTTATTTTCAATCTGAGTTAATTTCACTCTGAGTTAATTTCACTCTGAATTAATTTCACTCTGTTATTTTCACTCTGAGTTACTTTCACACTGAGTTATCTTCACTGAGTTATTTTCGCTCTGAGTTAATTTCACTCTGAGTTATTTTCACTCTGAGTTAATTTCACACTGAGTTAATTACATTCTGAGTTAATTTCACTCTGAGTTAATTTCACTCTGAGTTAATTTTACACTGAGTTAATTTCAGTCTGAGTTAATTTCACTCTGTTATTTTCACTCTGAGTTATTTTCACTGAGTTGTTTGCACTCTGAGTTAATTTAATTCTGAGTTAATGCCACTCTGAGTTAATTTCACTGAGTTATTTTCACTGAGTTATTTTCACTCTGAGTTATTTTCATTTTGAGTTAATTTACTTCTGAGTTAATTTCACTCTGAGTTATTTTCACTCAGAGTTAATTTCACTCTGAGTTAATTTCACTCCGAGTTAATTTCACTCTAAGTTATTTTCACTCTGAATTAATTTCACTCTGAGTTAATTTCACTCTGTTATTTTCACTCTGAGTTATTTTCGCTGAGTTAATTTCACTCTTGAGTTATTTTCACTCTGTGTTATTTTCACTCTGAGTTATTTTCAATCTGAGTTAATTTCACTCTGAGTTAATTTCACTCTGAATTAATTTCACTCTGTTATTTTCACTCTGAGTTACTTTCACACTGAGTTATCTTCACTGAGTTATTTTCGCTCTGAGTTAATTTCACTCTGAGTTATTTTCACTCTGAGTTAATTTCACACTGAGTTAATTACATTCTGAGTTAATTTCACTCTGAGTTATTTTCACTCTGAGTTATTTTCAACCTGAGTTAATTTAATTCTGAGTTAAGTTCACTCTGAGTTATTTCCACTCTGAGTTAAGTGCACTTTGAGTTAATTTCACTGAGTTATTTTCACTGTGAGTTATTTTCACACTGAGTTATTTTCACTCTGAGTTAATTTCACTCTGAGTTAATTTCATTCTGAGTTAATTTCACTCTGAGTTATTTTCACACTGTTATTTTCATTCTGAGTTATTTTCACTCTGAGTTAATTTCACTGAGTTAATGTCACTCTGAGTTAATTTCACTGAGTTAATTTCACTCGAGTTATTTTCACTCTGAGGTATTTTCACTCTGAGTTATTTTCACTCTGAGTTATTTTCACTCTGAGATAATTTCACTCTGAGTTAATGTCACTCTGAGTTAATTTCACTCTGAGTTATTTTGACTGAGTTAATTTCACTCTTGAGTTATTTTCACTCTGAGTTATTTTCACTCTGAGTTATTTTCACTCTGAGGTAATTTCACTCTGAGTTAATTTCACTCCGTTATTTTCACTCTGAGTTACTTTCACACTGAGTTATCTTCACTGAGTTATTTTCACTCTGAGTTAATTTCACACTGAGTTAATTTCATTCTGAGTTAATTTCACTCTGAGTTATTTTCACTCTGAGTTATTTTCACCCTGAGTTAATTTCACTCTGAGTTAATTTCACTCTGAGTTATTTTCACTCGGAGTTATTTTCACTGAGTTAAATTCACTCTGAGTTATTTTCAACCTGAGTTAATTTAATTCTGAGTTAATTTCACTCTGAGTTATTTCACTCTGAGTTAAGTGCACTTTGAGTTATTTTCACTGAGTTATTTTCACTGAGTTAATTTAATTCTGAGTTAATTTCACTCTGAGTTAATTTCACTCTGTTATTTTCACTCTGAGTTACTTTCACACTGAGTTATCTTCACTGAGTTATTTTCACTCTGAGTTAATTTCACACTGAGTTAATTTCATTCTGAGTTAATTTCACTCTGAGTTATTTTCACTCTGATTTATTTTCATCCTGAGTTAATTTCACTCTGAGTTAATTTCACTCTGAGTTATTTTCACTCGGAGTTATTTTCACTGAGTTAAATTCACTCTGAGTTATTTTCAACCTGAGTTAATTTAATTCTGAGTTAATTTCACTCTGAGTTATTTCACTCTGAGTTAAGTGCACTTTGAGTTATTTTCACTGAGTTATTTTCACTGAGTTAATATAATTCTGAGTTAATTTCACTCTGAGTTATTTTCACTGAGTTATTTTCACTGTGAGTTATTTTCACACTGAGTTATTTTCACTCTGAGTTATTTTCACTCTGAGTTAATTTCACTCTGAATTAATTTCACTCTGAGTTAATTTCACTCTGAGTTATTTTCACTCTGAATTAATTTCACTCTGAGTTAATTTCACTCTGTTATTTTCACTCTGAGTTATTTTCACCCTGAGTTAATTTAATTCTGATTTATATTCACTCTGAGTTTAGTTTACACTGAGTTAATGTCACTCTGAGTTAATTTCACTCTGAGTTATTTTTACACTGAGTTAATTTCAGTCTGAGTTAATTTCACTCTGTTATTTTCACTCTGAGTTATTTTCACTGAGTTGTTTGCACTCTGAGTTAATTTAATTCTGAGTTAATGCCACTCTGAGTTAATTTCACTGAGTTATTTTCACTGAGTTATTTTCACTCTGAGTTATTTTCATTCGGAGATAATTTCAATCTGAGTTATTTTCACACTGAGTTAATTTAATTCTGAGTTAATTGCACTCTGAGTTAATTTCACTCTGAGTTAATTTCATTCTGATTTAATTTCACTCTGAGTTATTTTCACACTGTTATTTTCATTCTGAGTTATTTTCACTCTGAGTTAATTTCACTGAGTTAATGTCACTCTGAGTTAATTTCACTGAGTTAATTTCACTCGAGTTATTTTCACTCTGAGGTATTTTCACTCTGAGTTATTTTCACTCTGAGTTATTTTCACTCTGAGATAATTTCACTCTGAGTTAATGTCACTCTGAGTTAATTTCACTCTGAGTTATTTTGATTGAGTTAATTTCACTCTTGAGTTATTTTCACTCTGAGTTATTTTCACTCTGAGTTATTTTCACTCTGAGGTAATTTCACTCTGAGTTAATTTCACTCCGTTATTTTCACTCTGAGTTACTTTCACACTGAGTTATCTTCACTGAGTTATTTTCACTCTGAGTTAATTTCACACTGAGTTAATTTCATTCTGAGTTAATTTCACTCTGAGTTATTTTCACTCTGAGTTATTTTCACCCTGAGTTAATTTCACTCTGAGTTAATTTCACTCTGAGTTATTTTCACTCGGAGTTATTTTCACTGAGTTAAATTCACTCTGAGTTATTTTCAACCTGAGTTAATTTAATTCTGAGTTAATTTCACTCTGAGTTATTTCACTCTGAGTTAAGTGCACTTTGAGTTATTTTCACTGAGTTATTTTCACTGAGTTAATTTAATTGTGAGTTAATTTCACTCTGAGTTAATTTCACTCTGTTATTTTCACTCTGAGTTACTTTCACACTGAGTTATCTTCACTGAGTTATTTTCACTCTGAGTTAATTTCACACTGAGTTAATTTCATTCTGAGTTAATTTCACTCTGAGTTATTTTCACTCTGAGTTATTTTCATCCTGAGTTAATTTCACTCTGAGTTAATTTCACTCTGAGTTATTTTCACTCGGAGTTATTTTCACTGAGTTAAATTCACTCTGAGTTATTTTCAACCTGAGTTAATTTAATTCTGAGTTAATTTCACTCTGAGTTATTTCACTCTGAGTTAAGTGCACTTTGAGTTATTTTCACTGAGTTATTTTCACTGAGTTAATATAATTCTGAGTTAATTTCACTCTGAGTTATTTTCACTGAGTTATTTTCACTGCGAGTTATTTTCACACTGAGTTATTTTCACTCTGAGTTATTTTCACTCTGAGTTAATTTCACTCTGAGTTAATGTCACTCTGCTTTAATTTCACTGAGTTATTTTCACTCTGAGTTATTTTCACTCTGAGTTATTTTCACTCTTCGTTATTTTCACTCTGAGTTAATTTCTCTCTGAGTTAATGTCACTCTGTTATTTTCACTCTGAGTTATTTTCACTCTGAGTTAATTTAATTCTGAGTTAATTTCACTCTGTTATTTTCACTGAGTTAATTTCACTCAGAGCTATTTTCACTCTGAATTAATTTCATTCTGAGTTAATTTCACTCTGTTATTTTCACTCTGAGTTATTTTCACCCTGAGTTAATTTAATTCTGATTTATATTCACTCTGAGTTTATTTTGCACTGAGTTAATGTCACTCTGAGTTAATTTCACTCTGAGTTATTTTCACACTGAGTTAATTTCACACTGAGTTAATTTCACTCTGAGTTAATTTCACTCTGTTATTTTTACTCTGAGTTATTTTCACTGAGTTATTTTCACTCTGAGTTAATTTCACTCTGAGTTATTTTCATCCTGAGTTAATTTAATTCTGAGTTGATTTCACTCTGAGTTATTTTCACTCTGAGGTACTTTCACTCTGAGTTATCTTCACTGAGTTATGTTCACTCTGAGTTAATTTCATTCTGAGTTATTTTCACTCTGAGTAAATATCACTCTGAGTTATTTTCACTCTGAGTTAATTTCACTCTGAGTTAATTTCATTCTGAGTTAATTTCACTGAGTTATTTTCACACTGTTATTTTCATCCTGAGTTATTTTCACTCTGAGTTAATTTCACTGAGGTAATGTCACTCTGAGTTAATTTTACTGAGTTATTTTCACTCTGAGTTAATTTAATTCTGAGTCATATTCACTCTGAGTTTATTTCACAAGAGTTAATGTCACTCTGAGTTAATTTCACTCTGAGTTATTTTCACTCTGAGTTAATTTCACACTGAGTTAATTTCACTCTGAGTTAATTTCACTCTGTTATTTTCACTCTGAGTTATTTTCACTGAGTTGTTCGCACTCTGAGTTAATTTAATTCTGAGTTAATGCCACTCTGAGTTAATTTCACTGAGTTATTTTCACTGAGTTATTTTCACCGTGAGTTATTTTCATTCTGAGTTAATTTACTTCTGAGTTAATTTCACTCTGAGTTATTTTCACTCTGAGTTAATTTCACTCTGAGTTAATTTCACTCCGAGTTAATTTCACTCTGAGTTATTTTCACTCTGAATTAATTTCACTCTGAGTTAATTTCACTCTGTTATTTTCACGCTGAGTTATTTTCACCCTGAGTTAATGTAATTCTGATTTATATTCACTCTGAGTTTATTTCACACTGAGTTAATCTCACTCTGAGTTAATGTTACTCTGAGTTATTTTCACTCTGATTTATTTTCACTCTGAGTTATTTTCACTCTGAGTTAATTTCACTCTGAGTAACTGTCACTCTGAGTTAATTTCACTGAGTTAATTTCACTCTTGAGTTACTTTCACTGAGTTAATTTCACTCTGAGTTATTTTCACTCTGAGTTATTTTCACTCTGAGTTAATTTCACTCTGAGTTATTTTCACTCTGAGTTATTTTCACACTGTTATTTTCACTCTGAGTTATTTTACTCTGAGTTAATTTCACTCTGAGTTAATGTCACTCTGAGTTAATTTCACTGAGTTAATTTCACCCTGAGTTAATGTAATTCTGATTTATATTCACTCTGAGTTTATTTCGCACTGAGTTAATTTCACTCTTGAGTTATTTTCACTGAGTTAATTTCACTCTGAGTTATTTTCCCCCTGAGTTATTTTCACTCTGAGTTAATTTCACTCTGAGTTATTTTCACTGAGTTATTTTCACTCTGAGTTATTTTACTCTGAGTTAATTACACTCTGAGTTAATTTCACTCTGAGTTAATTTCACTCTGAGTTATTTTCACTGAGTTATTTTCATTCTGAGTTAATTTCACTCTGAGTTAATTTCATTCTGAATTAATTTCACTCTGAGTTATTTTCACACTGTTATTTTCACTCTGAGTTATTTTACTCTGAGTTAATTTCACTCTGAGTTAATGTCACTCTGAGTTAATTTCACTGAGTTAATTTCACTCTGAGTTATTTGTACTGAGTTAATTTCACTCTTGAGTTATTTTCACTCAGAGTTATTTTCACTCTGTTATTTTCACAGAGTTAATTTCATTCTGAGTTAAGTTCACTCTGAGTTATTTTCACTCTGAGTTAATTTCACTCTGAGTTAATTCCATTCTGAGTTAATTTCACTCTGAGTTATTTTCACTCTTAGTTATTTTCACTCTGGGTTAATTTCTCTCTGAGTTAATGTCACTCTGAGTTATTTTCACTCTGAGTTAATTTATTTCTGAGTTAATTTCACTCTGTTAATTTCACTGAGTTAATTTCACTCTGAGTTAAATTCACGGAGTTGTTTGCACTCTGAGTTAATTTAATTCTGAGTTAATGTCACTCTGAGTTAATTTCACTCTGAGTTATTTTCACTGAGTTATTTTCACTCTGAATTATTTTCATTCTGAGTTAATTTCACTCAGAGTTATTTTCACCCTGAGTTAATTTAATTCTGAGTTAATTTAATTCTGAGTTAATTTCACTCTGAGTTATTTTCACTCTGAGTTAATTTCACTCTGAATTAATTTCACTCCGAGTTAATTTCACTCTGAGTTATTTTCACTCTGAATTAATTTCACTCTGAGTTAATTTCACTCTGTTATTTTCACTCTGAGTTATTTTCACCCTGAGTTAATTTAATTCTGATTTATATTCACTCTGAGTTTAGTTTACACTGAGTTAATGTCACTCTGAGTTAATTTCACTCTGAGTTATTTTTACACTGAGTTAATTTCAGTCTGAGTTAATTTCACTCTGTTATTTTCACTCTGAGTTATTTTCACTGAGTTGTTTGCACTCTGAGTTAATTTAATTCTGAGTTAATGCCACTCTGAGTTAATTTCACTGAGTTATTTTCACTGAGTTATTTTCACTCTGAGTTATTTTCGCTGAGTTAATTTCACTCTTGAGTTATTTTCACTCTGTGTTATTTTCACTCTGAGTTATTTTCAATCTGAGTTAATTTCACTCTGAGTTAATTTCACTCTGAATTAATTTCACTCTGTTATTTTCACTCTGAGTTACTTTCACACTGAGTTATCTTCACTGAGTTATTTTCGCTCTGAGTTAATTTCACTCTGAGTTATTTTCACTCTGAGTTAATTTCACACTGAGTTAATTACATTCTGAGTTAATTTCACTCTGAGTTAATTTCACTCTGAGTTAATTTTACACTGAGTTAATTTCAGTCTGAGTTAATTTCACTCTGTTATTTTCACTCTGAGTTATTTTCACTGAGTTGTTTGCACTCTGAGTTAATTTAATTCTGAGTTAATGCCACTCTGAGTTAATTTCACTGAGTTATTTTCACTGAGTTATTTTCACTCTGAGTTATTTTCATTTTGAGTTAATTTACTTCTGAGTTAATTTCACTCTGAGTTATTTTCACTCAGAGTTAATTTCACTCTGAGTTAATTTCACTCCGAGTTAATTTCACTCTAAGTTATTTTCACTCTGAATTAATTTCACTCTGAGTTAATTTCACTCTGTTATTTTCACTGAGTTATTTTCGCTGAGTTAATTTCACTCTTGAGTTATTTTCACTCTGTGTTATTTTCACTCTGAGTTATTTTCAATCTGAGTTAATTTCACTCTGAGTTAATTTCACTCTGAATTAATTTCACTCTGTTATTTTCACTCTGAGTTACTTTCACACTGAGTTATCTTCACTGAGTTATTTTCGCTCTGAGTTAATTTCACTCTGAGTTATTTTCACTCTGAGTTAATTTCACACTGAGTTAATTACATTCTGAGTTAATTTCACTCTGAGTTATTTTCACTCTGAGTTATTTTCAACCTGAGTTAATTTAATTCTGAGTTAAGTTCACTCTGAGTTATTTCCACTCTGAGTTAAGTGCACTTTGAGTTAATTTCACTGAGTTATTTTCACTGTGAGTTATTTTCACACTGAGTTATTTTCACTCTGAGTTATTTTCACTCTGAGTTAATTTCACTCTGAGTTAATGTCACTCTGATTTAATTTCACTGAGTTATTTTCACTCTGAGTTATTTTCACTCTGAGTTAATTACACACTGAGTTAATTTCATTCTGAGTTAATTTCACTCTGAGCTATTTTCACTCTGAGTTATTTTCACTCTGAGTTTATTTTACACTGAGTTAATGTCACTCTGAGTTAATTTCACTCTGAGCTATTTTCACTCTGAGTTATTTTCACTCTTAGTTATTTTCACTCTGAGTTAATTTCTCTCTGAGTTAATGTCACTCTGAGTTATTTTCACTCTGAGTTATGTTCACTCTGAGTTAATTTAATTCTGAGTTAATTTCACTCTGTTATTTTCACTGAGTTAATTTCACTCTGAGTTAAATTCACTGAGTTGTTTGCACTCTGAG
The DNA here is from genome assembly GCA_026770705.1 of Isurus oxyrinchus. Classification (NCBI taxonomy): domain Eukaryota; kingdom Metazoa; phylum Chordata; class Chondrichthyes; order Lamniformes; family Lamnidae; genus Isurus; species Isurus oxyrinchus. The sequence goes on from JANJGN010000017.1 coordinate 117,300,046, forward strand.
TTAATTTAATTCTGAGTTAATGTCACTCTGAGTTAATTTCACTCCGAGTTATTTTCACTGAGTTATTTTCACTCTGAGTAATTTTCATTCTGAGTTAATTTCACTCTGTGTTATTTTCACCCTGAGTTAATTTAATTCTGAGTTAATTTAATTCTGAGTTAATTTCAACCTGACTTATTTTCACTCTGAGTTAATTTCACTCTGAATTAATTTCACCCGAGTTAATTTCACTCTGAGTAATTTTCACTCTGAATTAATTTCACTCTGAGTTAATTTCACTCTGTTATTTTCACTCTGAGTTATTTTCACCGAGTTAATTTAATTCTGATTTATATTCACTCTGAGTTTATTTTACACTGAGTTAATGTCACTCTGAGTTAATTTCACTCTGAGTTATTTTCACTGAGTTATTTTCATTCTGAGTTAATTTCACTCTGAGTTAATTTCATTCTGAGTTAATTTCACTCTGAGTTATTTTCACAATGTCATTTTCACTCTGAGTTATTTTACTCTGAGTTAATTTCACTCTGAATTAATGTCACTCTGAGTTAATTTCACTGAGTTAATTTCACTCTGAGTTATTTTTCCTGAGTTAATTTCACTCTTGAGTTATTTTCACTCTGAGTTATTTTCACTCTGTTATTTTCAGAGTTAATTTCATTCTGAGTTAAGTTCACTCTGAGTTATTTTCACTCTGAGTTAATTTCACTCTGAGTTAATTTCATTCTGAGTTAATTTCACTCTGAGTTATTTTCACTCTTAGTTATTTTCACTCTGAGTTAATTTCTCTCTGAGTTAATGTCACTCTGATTTATTTTCACTCTGAGTTATTTTCACTCTGAGTTTATTTAATTCTGAGTTAATTTCACTCTGTTAATTTCACTGATTTAATTTCACTCTGAGTTAAATTCACGGAGTTGTTTGCACTCTGAGTTAATTTAATTCTGAGTTAATGTCACTCTGAGTTAATTTCACTCTGAGTTATTTTCACTGAGTTATTTTCACTCTGTATTATTTTCATTCTGAGTTAATTTCACTCAGAGTTATTTTCACCCTGAGTTAATTTAATTCTGAATTAATTTAATTCTGAGTTAATTTCACTCTGAGTTATTTTCACTCTGAGTTAATTTCACTCTGAATTAATTTCACTCTGAGTTAATTTCACTCAGAGCTATTTTCACTCTGAATTAATTTCACTCTGAGTTAATTTCACTCTGTTATTTTCACTCTGAGTTATTTTCACCCTGAGTTAATTTAATTCTGATTTATATTCACTCTGAGTTTATTTTACACTGAGTTAATGTCACTCTGAGTTAATTTCACTCTGAGTTATTTTCACACTGAGTTAATTTCACTCTGAGTTAATTTCACACTGTTATTTTCACTCTGAGTTATTTTCACTGAGATGTTTGCACTCTGAGTTAATTTAATTCTGAGTTAATGCCACTCTGAGTTAATTTCACTGAGTTATTTTCACTGAGTTATTTTCACTCTGAGTTATTTTCATTCAGAGTTAATTTACTTCTGAGTTAATTTCACTCTGAGTTAATTTCACTCTGAGTTAATTTCACTCTGAGTTATTTTCACGGAGTTATTTTCATTCTGAGTTAATTTCACTCTGAGTTAATTTCATTCTGAGTTAATTTCACTCTGAGTTATTTTCACAATGTTATTTTCACTCTGAGTAATTTTACTCTGAGTTAATTTCACTCTGAGTTAATGTCACTCTGAGTTAATTTCACTGAGTTAATTTCACTCTGAGTTATTTTTACTGAGTTAATTTCACTCTTGAGTTATTTTCACTCTGAGTTATTTTCACTCTGTTATTTTCACAGAGTTAATTTCATTCTGAGTTAAGTTCACTCTGAGTTATTTTCACTCTGAGTTAATTTCACTCTGAGTTAATTTCATTCTGAGTTAATTTCATTCTGAGTTATTTTCACTCTTAGTTATTTTCACTCTGAGTTAATTTCTCTCTGAGTTAATGTCACTCTGAGTTATTTTCACTCTGAGTTATTTTCACTCTGAGTTAATTTAATTCTGAGTTAATTTCACTCTGTTAATTTCACTGAGTTAATTTCACTCTGAGTTAAATTCACGGAGTTGTTTGCACTCTGAGTTAATTTAATTCTGAGTTAATGTCACTCTGAGTTAATTTCACTCTGAGTTATTTTCACTGAGTTATTTTCACTCTGAATTATTTTCATTCTGAGTTAATTTCACTCAGAGTTATTTTCACCCTGAGTTAAATTCATTCTGAGTTAATTTCACTCTGAGTTATTTTCACTCTTAGTTATTTTCACTCTGAGTTAATTTCTCTCTGAGTTAATGTCACTCTGAGTTATTTTCACTCTGAGTTATTTTCACTCTGAGTTAATTTAATTCTGAGTTAATTTCACTCTGTTAATTTCACTGAGTTAATTTCACTCTGAGTTAAATTCACGGAGTTGTTTGCACTCTGAGTTAATTTAATTCTGAGTTAATGTCACTCTGAGTTAATTTCACTCTGAGTTATTTTCACTGAGTTATTTTCACTCTGAATTATTTTCATTCTGAGTTAATTTCACTCAGAGTGATTTTCACCCTGAGTTATTTTAATTCTGAGTTAATTTAATTCTGATTTATATTCACTCTGAGTTTATTTTACACTGAGTTAATGTCAATCTGAGTTAATTTCACTCTGAGTTATTTTCACACTGAGTTAATTTCACTCTGAGTTAATTTCACTCTGTTATTTTCACTCTGAGTTATTTTCACTGAGTTATTTTCACTCTGAGTTAATTTCACTCTGAATTAATTTCACTCAGAGTTAATTTCACTCTGAGTTATTTTCACTCTGAATTAATTTCACTCTGAGTTAATTTCACTCTGTTATTTTCACTCTGAGTTATTTTCACCCTGAGTTAATTTAATTCTGATTTATATTCACTCTGAGTTTATTTTACACTGAGTTAATGTCACTCTGAGTTAATTTCACTCTGAGTTATTTTCACACTGAGTTAATTTCACTCTGAGTTAATTTCACTCTGTTATTTTCACTCTGAGTTATTTTCACTGATTTGTTTGCACTCTGAGTTAATTTAATTCTGAGTTAATGCCACTCTGAGTTAATTTCACTGAGTTATTTTCACTGAGTTATTTTCACTCTGAGTTATTTTCATTCTGAGTTAATTTACTTCTGAGTTAATTTCACTCTGAGTTATTTTCACTCAGAGTTAATTTCACTCTGAGTTACTTTCACTCCGAGTTAATTTCACTCTGAGTTATTTTCACTCTGAATTACTTTCACTCTGAGTTAATTTCACTGAGTTATTTTCACTGAGTTATTTTCACTCTGAGTTATTTTCATTCTGAGTTAATTTACTTCTGAGTTAATTTCACTCTGAGTTATTTTCACTCTGAGTTAATTTCACTCTGATTTAATTTCACTCCGTGTTAATTTCACTCTGATTTATTTTCACTCTGAATTAAGTTCACTCTGATTTAATTTCACTCTGTTATTTTCACTCTGAGTTATTTTCGCTGAGTTAATTTCACTCTTGAGTTATTTTCACTCTGAGACATTTTCACTCTGAGTTATTTTCACTCTGAGTTATTTTCACTCTGAGTTAATTTCACTCTAAGTTAATTTCACTCTGATATTTTCACTCTGAGTTACTTTCACACTGACTTATCTTCACTGAGTTATTTTCGCTCTGAGTTAATTTCGCTCTGAGTTATTTTCACTCTGAGTTAATTTCACTCTAAGTTAATTTCACTCTGTTATTTTCACTCTGAGTAACTTTCACACTGAGTTATCTTCACTGAGTTATTTTCGCTCTGAGTTAATTTAATTCTGAGTTATTTTCACTCTGAGTTTATTTCACACTGAGTTAATTTCATTCTGAGTTAATTTCACTCTGAGTTATTTTCACTCTGAGTTAATTTCACTCTGAGTTAATTTCACTCTGATTTATTTTCACTCTGAGTTATTTTCACTGAGTTCATTTCACTCTGAGTTATTTCCACTCTGAGTTAAGTGCACTTTGAGTTATTTTCACTCTGAGATAATTTCACTCTGAGTTAATGTCACTCTGATTTAATTTCACTGAGTTATTTTCACTCTGAGTTATTTTCACTCTGAGTGAATTTCACACTGAGTTAATTTCATTCTGAGTTAATTTCACTCTGAGCTATTTTCACTCTGAGTTAATTTGACGCTTAGTTATTTTCTCTCTGAGTTAATTTCTCTCTGAGTTAATGTCACTCTGAGTTATTTTCACTCTGAGTTATTTTCACTCTGAGTTAATTTAATTCTGAGTTAATTTCACTCTGTTATTTTCACTGAGTTAATTTCACTCTGAGGTAAATTCACTGAGTTGTTTGCACTCTGAGTTAACTTAATTCTGAGTTAATGTCACTCTGAGTTAATTTCACTCCGAGCTATTTTCACTGAGTTATTTTCACTCTGAGTTATTTTCATTCTGAGTTAATTACACTCTGAGTTATTTTCACCCTGAGTTAATTTAATTCTGAGTTAATTTAATTCTGAGTTAATTTCAATCTGAGTTATTTTCAGTCTGAGTTAATTTCACTCTGAATTAATTTCACTCCGAGTTAAGTTCACTCTGAGTTATTTTCACTCTGAATTAATTTCACTCTGAGTTAATTTCAATCTGTTATTTTCACTCTGAGTTATTTTCACCCTGAGTTAATTTCATTCTGATTTATATTCACTCTGAGTTTATTTTACACTGAGTTAATGTCACTCTGAGTTAATTTCACTCTGAGTTATTTTCACACTGAGTTAATTTCACACTGAGTTAATTTCACTCTGAGTTAATTTCACTCTGAGTTATTTTCACTGAGTTATTTTCATTCTGAGTTAATTTCACTCTGAGTTAATTTCATTCTGAGTTAATTTCAATCTGAGTAAATGTCACTCTGAGTTAATTTCACTGAGTTAATTTCACTCTGAGTTATTTTTACTGCGTTAATTTCACTCTTGAGTTATTTTCACTCTGAGTTATTTTCACTCTGTTATTTTCACAGAGTTAATTTCATTCTGAGTTAAGTTCACTCTGAGTTATTTTCACTCTGAGTTAATTTCACTCTGAGTTAATTTCATTCTGAGTTAATTTCACTCTGAGTTATTTTCACTCTTAGTTATTTTCACTCTGAGTTAATTTCTCTCTGAGTTAATGTCACTCTGATTTATTTTCACTCTGAGTTATTTTCACTCTGAGTTAATTTAATTCTGAGTTAATTTCACTCTGTTAATTTCACTGATTTAATTTCACTCTGAGTTAAATTCACGGAGTTGTTTGCACTCTGAGTTAATTTAATTCTGAATTAATGTCACTCTGAGTTAATTTCACTCTGAGTTATTTTCACTGACTTATTTTCACTCTGAATTAATTTCACTCTGAGCTATTTTCACTCTGAGTTATTTTCACGCTTAGTTATTTTCTCTCTGAGTTAATTTCTCTCTGAGTTAATGTCACTCTGAGTTATTTTCACTCTGAGTTATTTTCACTCTGAGTTAATTTAATTCTGAGTTAATTTCACTCTGTTATTTTCAGAGTTAATTTCACTCTGAGTTAAATTCACTGAGTTGTTTGCACTCTGAGTTAAGTTAATTCTGAGTTAATGTCACTCTGAGTTAATTTCACTCCGAGCTATTTTCACTGAGTTATTTTCACTCTGAGTTATTTTCATTCTGAGTTAATTACACTCTGAGTTATTTTCCCCCTGAGTTAATTTAATTCTGAGTTAATTTAATTCTGAGTTAATTTCAATCTGAGTTATTTTCAGTCTGAGTTAATTTCACTCTGAATTAATTTCACTCCGAGTTAATTTCACTCTGAGTTATTTTCACTCTGAATTAATTTCACTCTGAGTTAATTTCAATCTGTTATTTTCACTCTTTGTTATTTTCACCCTGAGTTAATTTCATTCTGATTTATATTCACTCTGAGTTTATTTTACACTGAGTTAATGTCACTCTGAGTTAATTTCACTCTGAGTTATTTTCACACTGAGTTAATTTCACACTGAGTTAATTTCACTCTGAGTTAATTTCACTCTGAGTTATTTCCACTGAGTTATTTTCATGCTGAGTTAATTTCACTCTGAGTTAATTTCATTCTGAGTTAATTTCACTCTGAGTAAATGTCACTCTGAGTTAATTTCACTGAGTTAATTTCACTCTGAGTTATTTTTACTGCGTTAATTTCACTCTGAGTTATTTTCACTCTGAGTTATTTTCACTCTGTTATTTTCACAGAGTTAATTTCATTCTGAGTTAATTTCACTCTGAGTTATTTTCACTCTGAGTTAATTTCTCTCTGAGTTAATGTCACTCTGATTTATTTTCACTCTGAGTTATTTTCACTCTGAGTTAATTTAATTCTGAGTTAATGTCACTCTGAGTTAATTTCACTCTGAGTTATTTTCACTGACTTATTTTCATTCTGAATTAATTTCACTCTGAGTTAATTTCACTCTGAGTTATTTTCACTCTTAGTTATTTTCACTCTGAGTTAATTTCTCTCTGAGTTAATGTCACTCTGATTTATTTTCACTCTGAGTTATTTTCACTCTGAGTTAATTTAATTCTGAGTTAATTTCACTCTGTTAATTTCACTTATTTAATTTCACTCTGAGTTAAATTCACGGAGTTGTTTGCACTCTGAGTTAATTTAATTCTGAGTTAATGTCACTCTGAGTTAATTTCACTCTGAGTTATTTTCACTGACTTATTTTCACTCTGAATTAATTTCACTCTGAGTTAATTTCACTCTGTTATTTTCACTTGAGTTATTTTCACCCTGAGTTAATTTAATTCTGATTTATATTCACTCTGAGTTTATTTTACACTGAGTTAATGTCACGCTGAGTTAATTTCACTCTGAGTTATTTTCACACTGAGTTAATTTCACTCTGAGTAAATTGCACTCTGTTATTTTCACTGAGTTATTTTCACTGAGTTGTTTGCACTCTGAGTTAATTTAATTCTGAGTTAATGCCACTCTGAGTTAATTTCACTGAGTTATTTTCACTGAGTTATTTTCACTCTGAGTTATTTTCATTCAGAGTTAATTTACTTCTGAGTTAATTTCACTCTGAGTTATTTTCACTCTGAGTTAATTTCACTCTGAGTTAATTTCACTCCGAGTTAATGTCACTCTGAGTTATTTTCACTCTGAATTAATTTCACTCTGAGTTAATTTCACTCTGTTATTTTCACTCTGAGTTATTTTCACCCTGAGTTAATTTAATTCTGATTTATATTCACTCTGAGTTTATTTTACACTGAGTTAATGTCATTCTGAGTTAATTTCACTCTGAGTTATTTTCACACTGAGTTAATTTCACACTGAGTTAATTTCACTCTGAGTTAATTTCACTCTGAGTTAATTTCATTCTGAGTTAATTTCACTCTGAGTTATTTTCACAATGTTATTTTCACTCTGAGTTATTTTACTCTGAGTTAATTTCACTCTGAGTTAATGTCACTCTGAGTTATTTTTACTGAGTTAATTTCACTCTTGAGTTATTTTCACTCTGAGTTATTTTCACTCTGTTATTTTCACAGAGTTAATTTCATTCTGAGTTAAGTTCACTCTGAGTTATATTCACTCTGAGTTAATTTCACTCTGAGTTAATTTCATTCTGAGTTAATTTCACTCTGAGTTATTTTCACTCATAGTTAATTTCACTGAGTTAATTTCTCTCTGAGTTAATGTCACTCTGATTAATTTTCACTCTGAGTTATTTTCACTCTGAGTTAATTTAATTCTGAGTTAATTTCACTCTGTTAATTTCACTGATTTAATTTCACTCTGAGTTAATTTCACTCTGAATTAATTTCACTTAGAGTTAATTTCACTCTGAGTTATTTTCACTCTGAATTTATTTCACTCTGAGTTAATTTCACTCTGTTATTTTCACTCTGAGTTATTTTCACCCTGAGTTAATTTAATTCTGATTTATATTCACTCTGAGTTTATTTTACACTGAGTTAATGTCACTCTGAGTTAATTTCACTCTGAGTTATTTTCACACTGAGTTAATTTCACTCTGAGTTAATTTCACTGTTATTTTCACTCTGAGTTATTTTCACTGAGTTGTTTGCACTCTGAGTTAATTTAATTCTGAGTTAATTTAATTCTGAGTTAATTTCAATCTGACTTATTTTCACTCTGAGTTAATTTCACTCTGAATTAATTTCACTCCGAGTTAATTTCACTCTGAGTAATTTTCTCTCTGTTTAATTTCACTCTGAGTTAATTTCACTCTGTTATTTTCACTCTGAGTTATTTTCACCATGAGTTAATTTAATTCTGATTTATATTCACTCTGAGTTTATTTTACACTGAGTTAATGACACTCTGAGTTAATTTCACTCTGAGTTATTTTCACTGAGTTATTTTCATTCTGAGTTAATTTCACTCTGAGTTAATTTCATTCTGAGTTAATTTCACTCTGAGTTATTTTCACAATGTTATTTTCACTCTGAGTTATTTTACTCTGAGTTAATTTCACTCTGAGTTAATTTCACTCTGAGTTAATTTCACTGAGTTAATTTCACTCTGAGTTATTTTTACTGAGTTAAGTTCACTCTGAGTTATTTTCACTCTTAGTTAATTTCATTCTGAGTTAATTTCATTCTGAGTTAATTTCACTCTGAGTTATTTTCACTCTTAGTTATTTTCACTCTGAGTTAATTTCTCTCTGAGTTAATGTCACTCTGATTTATTTTCACTCTGAGTTAATTTAATTCTGAGTTAATTTCACTCTGTTAATTTCACTGATTTAACTTCACTCTGAGTTAAATTCAGGGAGTTGTTTGCACTCTGAGTTAATTTAATTCTGAGTTAATGTCACTCTGAGTTAATTTCACTCTGAGTTATTTTCACTGAGTTATTTTCACTCTGAATTATTTTCATTCTGAGTTAATTTCACTCAGAGTTATTTTCACCCTGAGTTAAATTCATTCTGAGTTAATTTCACTCTGAGTTATTTTCACTCTTAGTTATTTTCACTCTGAGTTAATTTCTCTCTGAGTTAATGTCACTCTGAGTTATTTTCACTCTGAGTTATTTTCACTCTGAGTTAATTTAATTCTGAGTTATTTTAATTCTGAGTTAATTTCACTCTGAGTTATTTTCACTCTTGAGTTAATTTCACTCTGAATTAATTTCACTCTGAGTTAATTTCACTCAGAGCTATTTTCACTCTGAATTAATTTCACTCTGAGTTAATTTCACTCTGTTATTTTCACTCTGAGTTATTTTCACCCTGAGTTAATTTAATTCTGATTTATATTCACTCTGAGTTTATTTTACACTGAGTTAATGTCACGCTGAGTTAATTTCACTCTGAGTTATTTTCACACTGAGTTAATTTCACTCTGAGTAAATTGCACTCTGTTATTTTCACTGAGTTATTTTCACTGAGTTGTTTGCACTCTGAGTTAATTTAATTCTGAGTTAATGCCACTCTGAGTTAATTTCACTGAGTTATTTTCACTGAGTTATTTTCACTCTGAGTTATTTTCATTCAGAGTTAATTTACTTCTGAGTTAATTTCACTCTGAGTTATTTTCACTCTGAGTTAATTTCACTCTGAGTTAATTTCACTCCGAGTTAATCTCACTCTGAGTTATTTTCACTCTGAATTAATTTCACTCTGAGTTAATTTCACTCTGTTATTTTCACTCTGAGTTATTTTCACCCTGAGTTAATTTAATTCTGATTTATATTCACTCTGAGTTTATTTTACACTGAGTTAATGTCATTCTGAGTTAATTTCACTCTGAGTTATTTTCACACTGAGTTAATTTCACACTGAGTTAATTTCACTCTGAGTTAATTTCACTCTGAGTTAATTTCATTCTGAGTTAATTTCACTCTGAGTTATTTTCACAATGTTATTTTCACTCTGAGTTATTTTACTCTGAGTTAATTTCACTCTTGAGTTATTTTCACTCTGAGTTATTTTTACTCTGTTATTTTCACAGAGTTAATTTCATTCTGAGTTAAGTTCACTCTGAGTTATATTCACTCTGAGTTAATTTCACTCTGAGTTAATTTCATTCTGAGTTAATTTCACTCTGAGTTATTTTCACTCATAGTTAATTTCACTGAGTTAATTTCTCTCTGAGTTAATGTCACTCTGATTAATTTTCACTCTGAGTTATTTTCACTCTGAGTTAATTTAATTCTGAGTTAATTTCACTCTGTTAATTTCACTGATTTAATTTCACTCTGAGTTAAATTCACGGAGTTTTTTGCACTCTGAGTTAATTTCATTCTGAGTTAATGTCACTCTGAGTTAATTTCACTCTGAGTTATTTTCACTGAGTTATTTTCACTCTGAATTATTTTCATTCTGAGTTAATTTCACTCAGAGTTATTTTCACCCTGAGTTAATTTAATTCTGAGTTAATTTAATTCTGAGTTAATTTCACTCTGAGTTAATTTCACTCTGAATTAATTTCACTCTGAGTTAATTTCACTCAGAGCTATTTTCACTCTGAATTAATTTCACTCTGAATTATTTTCACACTGTTATTTTCACTCTGAGTTACTTTCACTCTGAGTTATTTTCACCCTGAGTTAATTTAATTCTGAGTTAATTTAATTCTGAGTAAATTTCAATCTGAGTTATTTTCACTCTGAGTTAATTTCACTCTGAATTAATTTCACTTAGAGTTAATTTCACTCTGAGTTATTTTCACTCTGAATTTATTTCACTCTGAGTTAATTTCACTCTGTTATTTTCACTCTGAGTTATTTTCACCCTGAGTTAATTTAATTCTGATTTATATTCACTCTGAGTTTATTTTACACTGAGTTAATGTCACTCTGAGTTAATTTCACTCTGAGTTATTTTCACACTGAGTTAATTTCACTCTGAGTTAATTTCACTGTTATTTTCACTCTGAGTTATTTTCACTGAGTTGTTTGCACTCTGAGTTAATTTAATTCTGAGTTAATTTAATTCTGAGTTAATTTCAATCTGACTTATTTTCACTCTGAGTTAATTTCACTCTGAATTAATTTCACTCTGAGTTAATTTCACTCTGAGTAATTTTCTCTCTGTTTAATTTCACTCTGAGTTAATTTCACTCTGTTATTTTCACTCTGAGTTATTTTCACCATGAGTTAATTTAATTCTGATTTATATTCACTCTGAGTTTATTTTACACTGAGTTAATGACACTCTGAGTTAATTTCACTCTGAGTTATTTTCACTGAGTTATTTTCATTCTGAGTTAATTTCACTCTGAGTTAATTTCATTCTGAGTTAATTTCACTCTGAGTTATTTTCACAATGTTATTTTCACTCTGAGTTATTTTACTCTGAGTTAATTTCACTCTGAGTTAATTTCACTCTGAGTTAATTTCACTGAGTTAATTTCACTCTGAGTTATTTTTACTGAGTTAAGTTCACTCTGAGTTATTTTCACTCTTAGTTAATTTCATTCTGAGTTAATTTCATTCTGAGTTAATTTCACTCTGAGTTATTTTCACTCTTAGTTATTTTCACTCTGAGTTAATTTCTCTCTGAGTTAATGTCACTCTGATTTATTTTCACTCTGAGTTAATTTAATTCTGAGTTAATTTCACTCTGTTAATTTCACTGATTTAACTTCACTCTGAGTTAAATTCAGGGAGTTGTTTGCACTCTGAGTTAATTTAATTCTGAGTTAATGTCACTCTGAGTTATTTTCACTCTGAGTTATTTTCACTGAGTTATTTTCACTCTGAATTATTTTCATTCTGAGTTAATTTCACTCAGAGTTATTTTCACCCTGAGTTAAATTCATTCTGAGTTAATTTCACTCTGAGTTATTTTCACTCTTAGTTATTTTCACTCTGAGTTAATTTCTCTCTGAGTTAATGTCACTCTGAGTTATTTTCACTCTGAGTTATTTTCACTCTGAGTTAATTTAATTCTGAGTTATTTTAATTCTGAGTTAATTTCACTCTGAGTTATTTTCACTCTTGAGTTAATTTCACTCTGAATTAATTTCACTCTGAGTTAATTTCACTCAGAGCTATTTTCACTCTGAATTAATTTCACTCTGAGTTAATTTCACTCTGTTATTTTCACTCTGAGTTATTTTCACCCAGAGTTAATTTAATTCTGATTTATATTCACTCTGATGTTTATTTTACACTGAGTTAATGTCACTCTGAGTTAATTTCACTCTGAGTTATTTTCACACTGAGTTAATTTCACTCTGAGTTAATTTCACACTGTTATTTTCACTCTGAGTTATTTTCACTGAGTTGTTTGCACTCTGAGTTAATTTAATTCTGAGTTAATGCCACTCTGAGTTAATTTCACTGAGTTATTTTCACTGAGTTATTTTCACTCTGAGTTATTTTCATTCAGAATTAATTTACTTCTGAGTTAATTTCACTCTGAGTTATTTTCACTCTGAGTTAATTTCACACTGAGTTAATTACACTCTGAGTTAATTTCACTCTGAGTTATTTTCACTGAGTTATTTTCATTCTGAGTTAATTTCACTCTGAGTTAATTTCACTCTGAATTAATTTCACTCTGAGTTAATTTCACTCAGAGCTATTTTCACTCTGAATTAATTTCACTCTGAATTATTTTCACACTGTTATTTTCACTCTGAGTTATTTTACTCTGAGTTAATTTCACTCTGAGTTAATGTCACTCTGAGTTAATTTCACTGAGTTAATTTCACTCTGAGTTATTTGTACTGAGTTAATTTCACTCTTGAGTTATTTTCACTCTGTTATTTTCACAGAGTTAATTTCATTCTGAGTTAAGTTCACTCTGAGCTATATTCACTCTGAGTTAATTTCACTCTGAGTTATTTTCACTCTTAGTTATTTTCACTCTGAGTTAATTTCTCTCTGAGTTAATGTCACTCTGAGTTATTTTCACTCTGAGTTATTTTCACTCTGAGTTAATTTAATTCTGAGTTATTTTAATTCTGAGTTAATTTCACTCTGAGTTATTTTCACTCTTGAGTTAATTTCACTCTGAATTAATTTCACTCTGAGTTAATTTCACTCAGAGCTATTTTCACTCTGAATTAATTTCACTCTGAGTTAATTTCACTCTGTTATTTTCACTCTGAGTTATTTTCACCCTGAGTTAATTTAATTCTGATTTATATTCACTCTGAGTTTATTTTACACTGAGTTAATGTCACTCTGAGTTAATTTCACTCTGAGTTATTTTCACACTGAGTTAATTTCACTCTGAGTTAATTTCACACTGTTATTTTCACTCTGAGTTATTTTCACTGAGTTGTTTGCACTCTGAGTTAATTTAATTCTGAGTTAATGCCACTCTGAGTTAATTTCACTGAGTTATTTTCACTGAGTTATTTTCACTCTGAGTTATTTTCATTCAGAATTAATTTACTTCTGAGTTAATTTCACTCTGAGTTATTTTCACTCTGAGTTAATTTCACACTGAGTTAATTACACTCTGAGTTAATTTCACTCTGAGTTATTTTCACTGAGTTATTTTCATTCTGAGTTAATTTCACTCTGATTTAATTTCACTCTGAATTAATTTCACTCTGAGTTAATTTCACTCAGAGCTATTTTCACTCTGAATTAATTTCACTCTGAATTATTTTCACACTGTTATTTTCACTCTGAGTTATTTTACTCTGAGTTAATTTCACTCTGAGTTAATGTCACTCTGAGTTAATTTCACTGAGTTAATTTCACTCTGAGTTATTTGTACTGAGTTAATTTCACTCTTGAGTTATTTTCACTCTGTTATTTTCACAGAGTTAATTTCATTCTGAGTTAAGTTCACTCTGAGCTATATTCACTCTGAGTTAATTTCACTCTGAGTTATTTTCACTCTTAGTTATTTTCACTCTGAGTTAATTTCTCTCTGAGTTAATGTCACTCTGAGTTATTTTCACTCTGAGTTATTTTCACTCTGAGTTAATTTAATTCTGAGTTAATTTCACTCTGTTAATTTCACTGAGTTAATTTCACTCTGAGTTAAATTCACGGAGTTGTTTGCATTCTGAGTTAATTTAATTCTGAGTTAATGTCACTCTGAGTTAATTTCACTCTGAGTTATTTTCACTGAGTCATTTTCACTCTGAATTATTTTCATTCTGAGTTAATTTCACTCTGAGTTATTTTCACTCTGAGTTATTTCACTCTGTTATTTTCACAGAGTTAATTTCATTCTGAGTTAAGTTCACTCTGAGTTATATTCACTCTGAGTTAATTTCACTCTGAGTTATTTTCACTCTTAGTTATTTTCACTCTGAGTTAATTTCTCTCTGAGTTAATGTCACTCTGAGTTATTTTCACTCTGATTTATTTTCACTCTGAGTTAATTTAATTCTGAGTTAATTTCACTCTGTTAATTTCACTGAGTTAATTTCACTCTGAGTTAAATTCACGGAGTTGTTTGCACTCTGAGTTAATTTAATTCTGAGTTAATTTCACTCTGAGTTATTTTCACAATGTTATTTTCACTCTGAGTTATTTTACTCTGAGTTAATTTCACTCTGAGTTAATGTCACTCTGAGTTAATTTCACTGATTTAATTTCACTCTGAGTTATTTTTACTGAGTTAATTTCACTCTTGAGTTATTTTCACTCTGAGTTATTTTCACTCTGTTATTTTCAGAGTTAATTTCATTCTGAGTTAAGTTCACTCTGAGTTATTTTCACTCTGAGTTAATTTCATTCTGAGTTAATTTCATTCTGAGTTAATTTCACTCTGAGTTATTTTCACTCTTAGTTATTTTCACTCTGAGTTAATTTCTCTCTGAGTTAATGTCACTCTGATTTATTTTCACTCTGAGTTAATTTAATTCTGAGTTAATTTCACTCTGTTAATTTCACTGATTTAACTTCACTCTGAGTTAAATTCAGGGAGTTGTTTGCACTCTGAGTTAATTTAATTCTGAGTTAATGTCACTCTGAGTTAATTTCACTCTGAGTTATTTTCACTGAGTTATTTTCACTCTGATTTATTTTCATTCTGATTTAATTTCACTCAGAGTTATTTTCACCCTGAGTTAAATTCATTCTGAGTTAATTTCACTCTGAGTTATTTTCACTCTTAGTTATTTTCACTCTGAGTTAATTTCTCTCTGAGTTAATGTCACTCTGAGTTATTTTCACTCTGAGTTATTTTCACTCTGAGTTAATTTAATTCTGAGTTATTTTAATTCTGAGTTAATTTCACTCTGAGTTATTTTCACTCTGAGTTAATTTCACTCTGAATTAATTTCACTCTGAGTTAATTTCACTCAGAGCTATTTTCACTCTGAATTAATTTCACTCTGAGTTAATTTCACTCTGTTATTTTCACTCTGAGTTATTTTCACCCTCAGTTAATTTAATTCTGATTTATATTCACTCTGAGTTTATTTTACACTGAGTTAATGTCACTCTGAGTTAATTTCACTCTGAGTTATTTTCACACTGAGTTAATTTCACTCTGAGTTAATTTCACACTGTTATTTTCACTCTGAGTTATTTTCACTGAGTTGTTTGCACTCTGAGTTAATTTAATTCTGAGTTAATGCCACTCTGAGTTAATTTCACTGAGTTATTTTCACTGAGTTATTTTCACTCTGAGTTATTTTCATTCAGAGTTAATTTACTTCTGAGTTAATTTCACTCTGAGTTATTTTCACTCTGAGTTAATTTCACACTGAGTTAATTACACTCTGAGTTAATTTCACTGAGTTAATTTCACTCGAGTTATTTTCACTCTGAGGTATTTTCACTCTGAGTTATTTTCACTCTGAGTTATTTTCACTCTGAGATAATTTCACTCTGAGTTAATGTCACTCTGAGTTAATTTCACTCTGAGTTATTTTGACTGAGTTAATTTCACTCTTGAGTTAATTTCACTCTGAGTTATTTTCACTCTGAGTTATTTTCACTCTGAGGTAATTTCACTCTGAGTTAATTTCACTCTGTTATTTTCACTCTGAGTTACTTTCACACTGAGTTATCTTCACTGAGTTATTTTCACTCTGAGTTAATTTCACACTGAGTTAATTTCATTCTGAGTTAATTTCACTCTGAGTTATTTTCACTCTGAGTTAATTTCACTCTGAATTAATTTCACTCTGAGTTAATTTCACTCTGTTATTTTCACTCTGAGTTATTTTCACCCTGAGTTAATTTAATTCTGATTTATATTCACTCTGAGTTTATTTTACACTGAGTGATTGTCACGCTGAGTTAATTTCACTCTGAGTTATTTTCACACTGAGTTAATTTCACTCTGAGTTAATTGCACTCTGTTATTATCACTCTGAGTTATTTTCACTGAGATGTTTGCACTCTGAGTTAATTTAATTCTGAGTTAATGCCACTCTGAGTTAATTTCACTGAGTTATTTTCACTGAGTTATTTTCACTCTGAGTTATTTTCACTCTGAATTAATTTCACTCTGAGTTAATTTCACTCTGAGTTATTTTCACTCAGAGTTAATTTCACTCTGAGTTAATTTTACTCCGAGTTAATTTCACTCTGAGTTATTTTCACTCTGAATTAATTTCACTCTGAGTTAATTTCACTCTGTTATTTTCACTCTGAGTTATTTTCGCTGAGTTAATTTCACTCTTGAGTTATTTTACTCTGAGTTAATTTCACTCTGAGTTAATGTCACTCTGAGTTAATTTCACTGAGTTAATTTCACTCTGAGTTATTTTTACTGAGTTAATTTCACTCTTGAGTTATTTTCACTCTGAGTTATTTTCAGTCTGTTATTTTCACAGAGTTAATTTCATTCTGAGTTAAGTTCACTCTGAGTTATTTTCACTCTGAGTTAATTTCACTCTGAGTTAATTTCATTCTGAGTTAATTTCACTCTGAGTTATTTTCACTCTTATTTATTTTCACTCTGAGTTAATTTCTCTCTGAGTTAATGTCACTCTGATTTATTTTCACTCTGAGTTATTTTCACTCTGAGTTAATTTAATTCTGAGTTAATGTCACTCTGAGTTAATTTCACTCTGAGTTATTTTCACTGAGTTATTTTCACTCTGAATTATTTTCATTCTGAGTTAATTTCACTCAGAGTTATTTTCACCCTGAGTTAATTTAATTCTGAGTTAATTTAATTCTGAGTTAATTTCACTCTGAGTTATTTTCACTCTTAGTTAATTTCACTCTGAATTAATTTCACTCTGAGTTAATTTCACTCAGAGCTATTTTCACTCTGAATTAATTTCACTCTGAATTATTTTCACACTGTTATTTTCACTCTGAGTTATTTTACTCTCAGTTAATTTCACTCTGAGTTAATGTCACTCTGAGTTAATTTCACTGAGTTAATTTCACTCTGAGTTATTTGTACTGAGTTAATTTCACTCTTGAGTTATTTTCACTCTGAGTTATTTTCACTCTGTTATTTTCACAGAGTTAATTTCATTCAGAGTTAAGTTCACTCTGAGTTATATTCACTCTGAGTTAATTTCACTCTGAGTTATTTTCACTCTTAGTTATTTTCACTCTGAGTTAATTTCTCTCTGAGTTAATGTCACTCTGAGTTATTTTCACTCTGAGTTATTTTCACTCTGAGTTAATTTAATTCTGAGTTAATTTCACTCTGTTAATTTCACTGAGTTAATTTCACTCTGAGTTAAATTCACGGAGTTGTTTGCACTCTGAGTTAATTTAATTCTGAATTAATGTCACTCTGAGTTAATTTCACTCAGAGTTATTTTCACCCTGAGTTAATTTAATTCTGAGTTAATTTAATTCTGAGTTAATTTCACTCTGAGTTATTTTCACTCTGAGTTAATTTCACTCTGAATTAATTTCACTCCGAGTTAATTTCACTCTGAGTTATTTTCACTCTGAATTAATTTCACTCTGAGTTAATTTCACTCTGTTATTTTCACTCTGAGTTATTTTCACCCTGAGTTAATTTAATTCTGATTTATATTCACTCTGAGTTTATTTTACACTGAGTTAATGTCACGCTGAGTTAATTTCACTCTGAGTTATTTTCACACTGAGTTAATTTCACTCTGAGTTAATTGCACTCTGTTATTTTCACTCTGAGTTATTTTCACTGAGTTGTTTGCACTCTGAGTTAATTTAATTCTGAGTTACTGCCACTCTGAGTTAATTTCACTGAGTTATTTTCACTGAGTTATTTTCACTCTGAGTTATTTTCACTCTGAATTAATTTCACTCTGAGTTAATTTCACTCTGAGTTATTTTCACTCAGAGTTAATTTCACTCTGAGTTAATTTCACTCCGAGTTAATTTCACTCTGAGTTATTTTCACTCTGAATTAATTTCACTCTGAGTTAATTTCACTCTGTTATTTTCACTCTGAGTTATTTTCACCCTGAGTTAATTTAATTCTGATTTATATTCACTCTGAGTTTATTTTACACTGAGTGATTGTCACGCTGAGTTAATTTCACTCTGAGTTATTTTCACACTGAGTTAATTTCACTCTGAGTTAATTGCACTCTGTTATTTTCACTCTGAGTTATTTTCACTGAGATGTTTGCACTCTGAGTTAATTTAATTCTGAGTTAATGCCACTCTGAGTTAATTTCACTGAGTTATTTTCACTGAGTTATTTTCACTCTGAGTTATTTTCACTCTGAATTAATTTCACTCTGAGTTAATTTCACTCTGAGTTATTTTCACCCTGAGTTAATTTAATTCTGAGTTAATTTAATTCTGAGTTAATTTCACTCTGAGTTATTTTCACTCTGAGTTAATTTCACTCTGAATTAATTTCACTCCGAGTTAATTTCACTCTGAGTTATTTTCACTCTGAATTAATTTCACTCTGAGTTAATTTCACTCTGTTATTTTCACTCTGAGTTATTTTCACCCTGAGTTAATTTAATTCTGAGTTAATTTAATTCTGAGTTAATTTCACTCTGAGTTATTTTCACTCTGAGTTAATTTCACTCTGAATTAATTTCACTCTGAGTTAATTTCACTCTGTTATTTTCACTCTGAGTTATTTTCACCCTGAGTTAATTTAATTCTGATTTATATTCACTCTGAGTTTATTTTACACTGAGTGATTGTCACGCTGAGTTAATTTCACTCTGAGTTATTTTCACACTGAGTTAATTTCACTCTGAGTTAATTGCACTCTGTTATTATCACTCTGAGTTATTTTCACTGAGATGTTTGCACTCTGAGTTAATTTAATTCTGAGTTAATGCCACTCTGAGTTAATTTCACTGAGTTATTTTCACTGAGTTATTTTCACTCTGAGTTATTTTCACTCTGAATTAATTTCACTCTGAGTTAATTTCACTCTGAGTTATTTTCACTCAGAGTTAATTTCACTCTGAGTTAATTTTACTCCGAGTTAATTTCACTCTGAGTTATTTTCACTCTGAATTAATTTGACTCTGAGTTAATTTCACTCTGTTATTTTCACTCTGAGTTATTTTCGCTGAGTTAATTTCACTCTTGAGTTATTTTACTCTGAGTTAATTTCACTCTGAGTTAATGTCACTCTGAGTTAATTTCACTGAGTTAATTTCACTCTGAGTTATTTTTACTGAGTTAATTTCACTCTTGAGTTATTTTCACTCTGAGTTATTTTCAGTCTGTTATTTTCACAGAGTTAATTTCATTCTGAGTTAAGTTCACTCTGAGTTATTTTCACTCTGAGTTAATTTCACTCTGAGTTAATTTCATTCTGAGTTAATTTCACTCTGAGTTATTTTCACTCTTATTTATTTTCACTCTGAGTTAATTTCTCTCTGAGTTAATGTCACTCTGATTTATTTTCACTCTGAGTTAATTTAATTCTGAGTTAATGTCACTCTGAGTTAATTTCACTCTGAGTTATTTTCACTGAGTTATTTTCACTCTGAATTATTTTCATTCTGAGTTAATTTCACTCAGAGTTATTTTCACCCTGAGTTAATTTAATTCTGAGTTAATTTAATTCTGAGTTAATTTCACTCTGAGTTATTTTCACTCTTAGTTAATTTCACTCTGAATTAATTTCACTCTGAGTTAATTTCACTCAGAGCTATTTTCACTCTGAATTAATTTCACTCTGAATTATTTTCACACTGTTATTTTCACTCTGAGTTATTTTACTCTGAGTTAATTTCACTCTGAGTTAATGTCACTCTGAGTTAATTTCACTGAGTTAATTTCACTCTGAGTTATTTGTACTGAGTTAATTTCACTCTTGAGTTATTTTCACTCTAAATTAATTTCACTCTGAGTTAATTTCACTCTGTTATTTTCACTCTGAGTTATTTTCACCCTGAGTTAATTTAATTCTGATTTATATTCACTCTGAGTTTATTTTACACTGAGTTAATGTCACGCTGAGTTAATTTCACTCTGAGTTATTTTCACACTGAGTTAATTTCACTCTGAGTTAATTGCACTCTGTTATTTTCACTCTGAGTTATTTTCACTGAGTTGTTTGCACTCTGAGTTAATTTAATTCTGAGTTAATGCCACTCTGAGTTAATTTCACTGAGTTATTTTCACTGAGTTATTTTCACTCTGAGTTATTTTCACTCTGAATTAATTTCACTCTGAGTTAATTTCACTCTGAGTTATTTTCACTCAGAGTTAATTTCACTCTGAGTTAATTTCACTCCGAGTTAATTTCACTCTGAGTTATTTTCACTCTGAATTAATTTCACTCTGAGTTAATTTCACTCTGTTATTTTCACTCTGAGTTATTTTCACCCTGAGTTAATTTAATTCTGATTTATATTCACTCTGAGTTTATTTTACACTGAGTGATTGTCACGCTGAGTTATTTTCACTCTGAGTTATTTTCACACTGAGTTAATTTCACTCTGAGTTAATTGCACTCTGTTATTTTCACTCTGAGTTATTTTCACTGAGATGTTTGCACTCTGAGTTAATTTAATTCTGAGTTAATGCCACTCTGAGTTAATTTCACTGAGTTATTTTCACTGAGTTATTTTCACTCTGAGTTATTTTCACTCTGAATTAATTTCACTCTGAGTTAATTTCACTCTGAGTTATTTTCACCCTGAGTTAATTTAATTCTGAGTTAATTTAATTCTGAGTTAATTTCACTCTGAGTTATTTTCACTCTGAGTTAATTTCACTCTGAATTAATTTCACTCCGAGTTAATTTCACTCTGAGTTATTTTCACTCTGAATTAATTTCACTCTGAGTTAATTTCACTCTGTTATTTTCACTCTGAGTTATTTTCACCCTGAGTTAATTTAATTCTGAGTTAATTTAATTCTGAGTTAATTTCACTCTGAGTTATTTTCACTCTGAGTTAATTTCACTCTGAATTAATTTCACTCTGAGTTAATTTCACTCTGTTATTTTCACTCTGAGTTATTTTCACCCTGAGTTAATTTAATTCTGATTTATATTCACTCTGAGTTTATTTTACACTGAGTGATTGTCACGCTGAGTAAATTTCACTCTGAGTTATTTTCACACTGAGTTAATTTCACTCTGAGTTAATTGCACTCTGTTATTATCACTCTGAGTTATTTTCACTGAGATGTTTGCACTCTGAGTTAATTTAATTCTGAGTTAATGCCACTCTGAGTTAATTTCACTGAGTTATTTTCACTGAGTTATTTTCACTCTGAGTTATTTTCACTCTGAATTAATTTCACTCTGAGTTAATTTCACTCTGAGTTATTTTCACTCAGAGTTAATTTCACTCTGAGTTAATTTTACTCCGAGTTAATTTCACTCTGAGTTATTTTCACTCTGAATTAATTTCACTCTGAGTTAATTTCACTCTGTTATTTTCACTCTGAGTTATTTTCGCTGAGTTAATTTCACTCTTGAGTTATTTTACTCTGAGTTAATTTCACTCTGAGTTAATGTCACTCTGAGTTAATTTCACTGAGTTAATTTCACTCTGAGTTATTTTTACTGAGTTAATTTCACTCTTGAGTTATTTTCACTCTGAGTTATTTTCAGTCTGTTATTTTCACAGAGTTAATTTCATTCTGAGTTAAGTTCACTCTGAGTTATTTTCACTCTGAGTTAATTTCACTCTGAGTTAATTTCATTCTGAGTTAATTTCACTCTGAGTTATTTTCACTCTTATTTATTTTCACTCTGAGTTAATTTCTCTCTGAGTTAATGTCACTCTGATTTATTTTCACTCTGAGTTATTTTCACTCTGAGTTAATTTAATTCTGAGTTAATGTCACTCTGAGTTAATTTCACTCTGAGTTATTTTCACTGAGTTATTTTCACTCTGAATTATTTTCATTCTGAGTTAATTTCACTCAGAGTTATTTTCACCCTGAGTTAATTTAATTCTGAGTTAATTTAATTCTGAGTTAATTTCACTCTGAGTTATTTTCACTCTTAGTTAATTTCACTCTGAATTAATTTCACTCTGAGTTAATTTCACTCAGAGCTATTTTCACTCTGAATTAATTTCACTCTGAATTATTTTCACACTGTTATTTTCACTCTGAGTTATTTTACTCTGAGTTAATTTCACTCTGAGTTAATGTCACTCTGAGTTAATTTCACTGAGTTAATTTCACTCTGAGTTATTTGTACTGAGTTAATTTCACTCTTGAGTTATTTTCACTCTGAGTTATTTTCACTCTGTTATTTTCACAGAGTTAATTTCATTCCGAGTTAAGTTCACTCTGAGTTATATTCACTCTGAGTTAATTTCACTCTGAGTTATTTTCACTCTTAGTTATTTTCACTCTGAGTTAATTTCTCTCTGAGTTAATGTCACTCTGAGTTATTTTCACTCTGAGTTATTTTCACTCTGAGTTAATTTAATTCTGAGTTAATTTCACTCTGTTAATTTCACTGAGTTAATTTCACTCTGAGTTAAATTCACGGAGTTGTTTGCACTCTGAGTTAATTTAATTCTGAATTAATGTCACTCTGAGTTAATTTCACTCAGAGTTATTTTCACCCTGAGTTAATTTAATTCTGAGTTAATTTAATTCTGAGTTAATTTCACTCTGAGTTATTTTCACTCTGAGTTAATTTCACTCTGAATTAATTTCACTCCGAGTTAATTTCACTCTGAGTTATTTTCACTCTGAATTAATTTCACTCTGAGTTAATTTCACTCTGTTATTTTCACTCTGAGTTATTTTCACACTGAGTTAATTTAATTCTGATTTATATTCACTCTGAGTTTATTTTACACTGAGTTAATGTCACGCTGAGTTAATTTCACTCTGAGTTATTTTCACACTGAGTTAATTTCACTCTGAGTTAATTGCACTCTGTTATTTTCACTCTGAGTTATTTTCACTGAGTTGTTTGCACTCTGAGTTAATTTAATTCTGAGTTAATGCCACTCTGAGTTAATTTCACTGAGTTATTTTCACTGAGTTATTTTCACTCTGAGTTATTTTCACTCTGAATTAATTTCACTCTGAGTTAATTTCACTCTGAGTTATTTTCACTCAGAGTTAATTTCACTCTGAGTTAATTTCACTCCGAGTTAATTTCACTCTGAGTTATTTTCACTCTGAATTAATTTCACTCTGAGTTAATTTCACTCTGAATTAATTTCACTCTGAGTTAATTTCACTCTGTTATTTTCACTCTGAGTTATTTTCACCCTGAGTTAATTTAATTCTGATTTATATTCACTCTGAGTTTATTTTACACTGAGTGATTGTCACGCTGAGTTAATTTCACTCTGAGTTATTTTCACACTGAGTTAATTTCACTCTGAGTTAATTGCACTCTGTTATTTTCACTCTGAGTTATTTTCACTGAGATGTTTGCACTCTGAGTTAATTTAATTCTGAGTTAATGCCACTCTGAATTAATTTCACTCTGAGTTAATTTCACTCTGAGTTATTTTCACTCAGAGTTAATTTCACTCTGAGTTAATTTTACTCCGAGTTAATTTCACTCTGAGTTATTTTCACTCTGAATTAATTTCACTCTGAGTTAATTTCACTCTGTTATTTTCACTTTGAGTTATTTTCGCTGAGTTAATTTCACTCTTGAGTTATTTTACTCTGAGTTAATTTCACTCTGAGTTAATGTCACTCTGAGTTAATTTCACTGAGTTAATTTCACTCTGAGTTATTTTTACTGAGTTAATTTCACTCTTGAGTTATTTTCACTCTGAGTTATTTTCAGTCTGTTATTTTCACAGAGTTAATTTCATTCTGAGTTAAGTTCACTCTGAGTTATTTTCACTCTGAGTTAATTTCACTCTGAGTTAATTTCATTCTGAGTTAATTTCACTCTGAGTTATTTTCACTCTTATTTATTTTCACTCTGAGTTAATTTCTCTCTGAGTTAATGTCACTGATTTATTTTCACTCTGAGTTATTTTCACTCTGAGTTAATTTAATTCTGAGTTAATGTCACTCTGAGTTAATTTCACTCTGAGTAATTTTCACTGAGTTATTTTCACTCTGAATTATTTTCATTCTGAGTTAATTTCACTCAGAGTTATTTTCACCCTGAGTTAATTTAATTCTGAGTTAATTTAATTCTGAGTTAATTTCACTCTGAGTTATTTTCACTCTTAGTTAATTGCACTCTGAATTAATTTCACTCTGAGTTAATTTCACTCAGAGCTATTTTCACTCTGAATTAATTTCACTCTGAATTATTTTCACACTGTTATTTTCACTCTGAGTTATTTTACTCTGAGTTAATTTCACTCTGAGTTAATGTCACTCTGAGTTAATTTCACTGAGTTAATTTCACTCTGAGTTATTTGTACTGAGATAATTTCACTCTTGAGTTATTTTCACTCTGAGTTATTTTCACTCTGTTATTTTCACAGAGTTAATTTCATTCTGAGTTAAGTTCACTCTGAGTTATATTCACTCTGAGTTAATTTCACTCTGAGTTATTTTCACTCTTAGTTATTTTCACTCTGAGTTAATTTCTCTCTGAGTTAATGTCACTCTGAGTTATTTTCACTCTGAGTTATTTTCACTCTGAGTTAATTTAATTCTGAGTTAATTTCACTCTGTTAATTTCACTGAGTTAATTTCACTCTGAGTTAAATTCACGGAGTTGTTTGCACTCTGAGTTAATTTAATTCTGAATTAATGTCACTCTGAGTTAATTTCACTCAGAGTTATTTTCACCCTGAGTTAATTTAATTCTGAGTTAATTTAATTCTGAGTTAATTTCACTCTGAGTTATTTTCACTCTGAGTTAATTTCACCCTGAATTAATTTCACTCCGAGTTAATTTCACTCTGAGTTATTTTCACTCTGAATTAATTTCACTCTGAGTTAATTTCACTCTGTTATTTTCACTCTGAGTTATTTTCACCCTGAGTTAATTTAATTCTGAGTTAATTTAATTCTGAGTTAATTTCACTCTGAGTTATTTTCACTCTGAGTTAATTTCACTCTGAATTAATTTCACTCTGAGTTAATTTCACTCTGTTATTTTCACTCTGAGTTATTTTCACCCTGAGTTAATTTAATTCTGATTTATATTCACTCTGAGTTTATTTTACACTGAGTGATTGTCACGCTGAGTTAATTTCACTCTGAGTTATTTTCACACTGAGTTAATGTCACTCTGAGTTAATTTCATTCTGAGTTGATTTCACTGAGTTATTTTCACTCTGAGATATTTACATTCTGAGTTAATTTCCCTCTGAGTTATTTTCACCCTGAGTTAACTTAATACTGAGTTAATTTCACTCAGAGTTAATTTCACTCTGAGTAATTTTCACTGAGTTAATTTCACTCTGAGTTATTTTCACTCTGAGTTATTTTCACACTGAGTTATTTGCACTGTGAGTTATTTCCACTCTGAGTTATTTTCACTCTGAGTTAATGTCACTCTGAGTTAATTTCATTCTGAGTTGATTTCACTGAGTTATTTTCACTCTGAGATATTTACATTCTGAGTTAATTTCCCTCTGAGTTATTTTCACCCTGAGTTAATTTAATTCTGAGTTAATTTAATTCTGAGTTAATTTCACTGAGTTATTTTCACTCTTAGTTAATTTCACTCTGAATTAATTTCACTCTGAGTTAATTTCACTCAGAGCTATTTTCACTCTGAATTAATTTCACTCTGAATTATTTTCACACTGTTATTTTCACTCTGAGTTATTTTACTCTGAGTTAATTTCACTCTGAGTTAATGTCACTCTGAGTTAATTTCACTGAGTTAATTTCACTCTGAGTTATTTGTACTGAGTTAATTTCACTCTTGAGTTATTTTCACTCTAAATTAATTTCACTCTGAGTTAATTTCACTCTGTTATTTTCACTCTGAGTTATTTTCACCCTGAGTTAATTTAATTCTGATTTATATTCACTCTGAGTTTATTTTACACTGAGTTAATGTCACGCTGAGTTAATTTCACTCTGAGTTATTTTCACACTGAGTTAATTTCACTCTGAGTTAATTGCACTCTGTTATTTTCACTCTGAGTTATTTTCACTGAGTTGTTTGCACTCTGAGTTAATTTAATTCTGAGTTAATGCCACTCTGAGTTAATTTCACTGAGTTATTTTCACTGAGTTATTTTCACTCTGAGTTATTTTCACTCTGAATTAATTTCACTCTGAGTTAATTTCACTCTGAGTTATTTTCACTCAGAGTTAATTTCACTCTGAGTTAATTTCACTCCGAGTTAATTTCACTCTGAGTTATTTTCACTCTGAATTAATTTCACTCTGAGTTAATTTCACTCTGTTATTTTCACTCTGAGTTATTTTCACCCTGAGTTAATTTAATTCTGATTTATATTCACTCTGAGTTTATTTTACACTGAGTGATTGTCACGCTGAGTTAATTTCACTCTGAGTTATTTTCACACTGAGTTAATTTCACTCTGAGTTAATTGCACTCTGTTATTTTCACTCTGAGTTATTTTCACTGAGATGTTTGCACTCTGAGTTAATTTAATTCTGAGTTAATGCCACTCTGAGTTAATTTCACTGAGTTATTTTCACTGAGTTATTTTCACTCTGAGTTATTTTCACTCTGAATTAATTTCACTCTGAGTTAATTTCACTCTGAGTTATTTTCACCCTGAGTTAATTTAATTCTGAGTTAATTTAATTCTGAGTTAATTTCACTCTGAGTTATTTTCACTCTGAGTTAATTTCACTCTGAATTAATTTCACTCCGAGTTAATTTCACTCTGAGTTATTTTCACTCTGAATTAATTTCACTCTGAGTTAATTTCACTCTGTTATTTTCACTCTGAGTTATTTTCACCCTGAGTTAATTTAATTCTGAGTTAATTTAATTCTGAGTTAATTTCACTCTGAGTTATTTTCACTCTGAGTTAATTTCACTCTGAATTAATTTCACTCTGAGTTAATTTCACTCTGTTATTTTCACTCTGAGTTATTTTCACCCTGAGTTAATTTAATTCTGATTTATATTCACTCTGAGTTTATTTTACACTGAGTGATTGTCACGCTGAGTAAATTTCACTCTGAGTTATTTTCACACTGAGTTAATTTCACTCTGAGTTAATTGCACTCTGTTATTATCACTCTGAGTTATTTTCACTGAGATGTTTGCACTCTGAGTTAATTTAATTCTGAGTTAATGCCACTCTGAGTTAATTTCACTGAGTTATTTTCACTGAGTTATTTTCACTCTGAGTTATTTTCACTCTGAATTAATTTCACTCTGAGTTAATTTCACTCTGAGTTATTTTCACTCAGAGTTAATTTCACTCTGAGTTAATTTTACTCCGAGTTAATTTCACTCTGAGTTATTTTCACTCTGAATTAATTTCACTCTGAGTTAATTTCACTCTGTTATTTTCACTCTGAGTTATTTTCGCTGAGTTAATTTCACTCTTGAGTTATTTTACTCTGAGTTAATTTCACTCTGAGTTAATGTCACTCTGAGTTAATTTCACTGAGTTAATTTCACTCTGAGTTATTTTTACTGAGTTAATTTCACTCTTGAGTTATTTTCACTCTGAGTTATTTTCAGTCTGTTATTTTCACAGAGTTAATTTCATTCTGAGTTAAGTTCACTCTGAGTTATTTTCACTCTGAGTTAATTTCACTCTGAGTTAATTTCATTCTGAGTTAATTTCACTCTGAGTTATTTTCACTCTTATTTATTTTCACTCTGAGTTAATTTCTCTCTGAGTTAATGTCACTCTGATTTATTTTCACTCTGAGTTATTTTCACTCTGAGTTAATTTAATTCTGAGTTAATGTCACTCTGAGTTAATTTCACTCTGAGTTATTTTCACTGAGTTATTTTCACTCTGAATTATTTTCATTCTGAGTTAATTTCACTCAGAGTTATTTTCACCCTGAGTTAATTTAATTCTGAGTTAATTTAATTCTGAGTTAATTTCACTCTGAGTTATTTTCACTCTTAGTTAATTTCACTCTGAATTAATTTCACTCTGAGTTAATTTCACTCAGAGCTATTTTCACTCTGAATTAATTTCACTCTGAATTATTTTCACACTGTTATTTTCACTCTGAGTTATTTTACTCTGAGTTAATTTCACTCTGAGTTAATGTCACTCTGAGTTAATTTCACTGAGTTAATTTCACTCTGAGTTATTTGTACTGAGTTAATTTCACTCTTGAGTTATTTTCACTCTGAGTTATTTTCACTCTGTTATTTTCACAGAGTTAATTTCATTCCGAGTTAAGTTCACTCTGAGTTATATTCACTCTGAGTTAATTTCACTCTGAGTTATTTTCACTCTTAGTTATTTTCACTCTGAGTTAATTTCTCTCTGAGTTAATGTCACTCTGAGTTATTTTCACTCTGAGTTATTTTCACTCTGAGTTAATTTAATTCTGAGTTAATTTCACTCTGTTAATTTCACTGAGTTAATTTCACTCTGAGTTAAATTCACGGAGTTGTTTGCACTCTGAGTTAATTTAATTCTGAATTAATGTCACTCTGAGTTAATTTCACTCAGAGTTATTTTCACCCTGAGTTAATTTAATTCTGAGTTAATTTAATTCTGAGTTAATTTCACTCTGAGTTATTTTCACTCTGAGTTAATTTCACTCTGAATTAATTTCACTCCGAGTTAATTTCACTCTGAGTTATTTTCACTCTGAATTAATTTCACTCTGAGTTAATTTCACTCTGTTATTTTCACTCTGAGTTATTTTCACACTGAGTTAATTTAATTCTGATTTATATTCACTCTGAGTTTATTTTACACTGAGTTAATGTCACGCTGAGTTAATTTCACTCTGAGTTATTTTCACACTGAGTTAATTTCACTCTGAGTTAATTGCACTCTGTTATTTTCACTCTGAGTTATTTTCACTGAGTTGTTTGCACTCTGAGTTAATTTAATTCTGAGTTAATGCCACTCTGAGTTAATTTCACTGAGTTATTTTCACTGAGTTATTTTCACTCTGAGTTATTTTCACTCTGAATTAATTTCACTCTGAGTTAATTTCACTCTGAGTTATTTTCACTCAGAGTTAATTTCACTCTGAGTTAATTTCACTCCGAGTTAATTTCACTCTGAGTTATTTTCACTCTGAATTAATTTCACTCTGAGTTAATTTCACTCTGAATTAATTTCACTCTGAGTTAATTTCACTCTGTTATTTTCACTCTGAGTTATTTTCACCCTGAGTTAATTTAATTCTGATTTATATTCACTCTGAGTTTATTTTACACTGAGTGATTGTCACGCTGAGTTAATTTCACTCTGAGTTATTTTCACACTGAGTTAATTTCACTCTGAGTTAATTGCACTCTGTTATTTTCACTCTGAGTTATTTTCACTGAGATGTTTGCACTCTGAGTTAATTTAATTCTGAGTTAATGCCACTCTGAATTAATTTCACTCTGAGTTAATTTCACTCTGAGTTATTTTCACTCAGAGTTAATTTCACTCTGAGTTAATTTTACTCCGAGTTAATTTCACTCTGAGTTATTTTCACTCTGAATTAATTTCACTCTGAGTTAATTTCACTCTGTTATTTTCACTCTGAGTTATTTTCGCTGAGTTAATTTCACTCTTGAGTTATTTTACTCTGAGTTAATTTCACTCTGAGTTAATGTCACTCTGAGTTAATTTCACTGAGTTAATTTCACTCTGAGTTATTTTTACTGAGTTAATTTCACTCTTGAGTTATTTTCACTCTGAGTTATTTTCAGTCTGTTATTTTCACAGAGTTAATTTCATTCTGAGTTAAGTTCACTCTGAGTTATTTTCACTCTGAGTTAATTTCACTCTGAGTTAATTTCATTCTGAGTTAATTTCACTCTGAGTTATTTTCACTCTTATTTATTTTCACTCTGAGTTAATTTCTCTCTGAGTTAATGTCACTGATTTATTTTCACTCTGAGTTATTTTCACTCTGAGTTAATTTAATTCTGAGTTAATGTCACTCTGAGTTAATTTCACTCTGAGTAATTTTCACTGAGTTATTTTCACTCTGAATTATTTTCATTCTGAGTTAATTTCACTCAGAGTTATTTTCACCCTGAGTTAATTTAATTCTGAGTTAATTTAATTCTGAGTTAATTTCACTCTGAGTTATTTTCACTCTTAGTTAATTGCACTCTGAATTAATTTCACTCTGAGTTAATTTCACTCAGAGCTATTTTCACTCTGAATTAATTTCACTCTGAATTATTTTCACACTGTTATTTTCACTCTGAGTTATTTTACTCTGAGTTAATTTCACTCTGAGTTAATGTCACTCTGAGTTAATTTCACTGAGTTAATTTCACTCTGAGTTATTTGTACTGAGATAATTTCACTCTTGAGTTATTTTCACTCTGAGTTATTTTCACTCTGTTATTTTCACAGAGTTAATTTCATTCTGAGTTAAGTTCACTCTGAGTTATTTTCACTCTGAGTTAATTTCACTCTGAGTTAATTTCACTCTGAGTTAATGTCACTCTGAGTTAATTTCACTGAGTTAATTTCACTCTGAGTTATTTTTACTGAGTTAATTTCACTCTTGAGTTATTTTCACTCTGAGTTATTTTCAGTCTGTTATTTTCACAGAGTTAATTTCATTCTGAGTTAAGTTCACTCTGAGTTATTTTCACTCTGAGTTAATTTCACTCTGAGTTAATTTCATTCTGATTTAATTTCACTCTGAGTTATTTTCACTCTTATTTATTTTCACTCTGAGTTAATTTCACTCTGAGTTAATGTCACTCTGATTTATTTTCACTCTGAGTTATTTTCACTCTGAGTTAATTTAATTCTGAGTTAATGTCACTCTGAGTTAATTTCACTCTGAGTTATTTTCACTGAGTTATTTTCACTCTGAATTATTTTCATTCTGAGTTAATTTCACTCAGAGTTATTTTCACCCTGAGTTAATTTAATTCTGAGTTAATTTAATTCTGAGTTAATTTCACTCTGAGTTATTTTCACTCTTAGTTAATTTCACTCTGAATTAATTTCACTCTGAGTTAATTTCACTCAGAGCTATTTTCACTCTGAATTAATTTCACTCTGAATTATTTTCACACTGTTATTTTCACTCTGAGTTATTTTACTCTGAGTTAATTTCACTCTGAGTTAATGTCACTCTGAGTTAATTTCACTGAGTTAATTTCACTCTGAGTTATTTGTACTGAGTTAATTTCACTCTTGAGTTATTTTCACTCTGAGTTATTTTCACTCTGTTATTTTCACAGAGTTAATTTCATTCCGAGTTAAGTTCACTCTGAGTTATATTCACTCTGAGTTAATTTCACTCTGAGTTATTTTCACTCTTAGTTATTTTCACTCTGAGTTAATTTCTCTCTGAGTTAATGTCACTCTGAGTTATTTTCACTCTGAGTTATTTTCACTCTGAGTTAATTTAATTCTGAGTTAATTTCACTCTGTTAATTTCACTGAGTTAATTTCACTCTGAGTTAAATTCACGGAGTTGTTTGCACTCTGAGTTAATTTAATTCTGAATTAATGTCACTCTGAGTTAATTTCACTCAGAGTTATTTTCACCCTGAGTTAATTTAATTCTGAGTTAATTTAATTCTGAGTTAATTTCACTCTGAGTTATTTTCACTCTGAGTTAATTTCACTCTGAATTAATTTCACTCCGAGTTAATTTCACTCTGAGTTATTTTCACTCTGAATTAATTTCACTCTGAGTTAATTTCACTCTGTTATTTTCACTCTGAGTTATTTTCACACTGAGTTAATTTAATTCTGATTTATATTCACTCTGAGTTTATTTTACACTGAGTTAATGTCACGCTGAGTTAATTTCACTCTGAGTTATTTTCACACTGAGTTAATTTCACTCTGAGTTAATTGCACTCTGTTATTTTCACTCTGAGTTATTTTCACTGAGTTGTTTGCACTCTGAGTTAATTTAATTCTGAGTTAATGCCACTCTGAGTTAATTTCACTGAGTTATTTTCACTGAGTTATTTTCACTCTGAGTTATTTTCACTCTGAATTAATTTCACTCTGAGTTAATTTCACTCTGAGTTATTTTCACTCAGAGTTAATTTCACTCTGAGTTAATTTCACTCCGAGTTAATTTCACTCTGAGTTATTTTCACTCTGAATTAATTTCACTCTGAGTTAATTTCACTCTGAATTAATTTCACTCTGAGTTAATTTCACTCTGTTATTTTCACTCTGAGTTATTTTCACCCTGAGTTAATTTAATTCTGATTTATATTCACTCTGAGTTTATTTTACACTGAGTGATTGTCACGCTGAGTTAATTTCACTCTGAGTTATTTTCACACTGAGTTAATTTCACTCTGAGTTAATTGCACTCTGTTATTTTCACTCTGAGTTATTTTCACTGAGATGTTTGCACTCTGAGTTAATTTAATTCTGAGTTAATGCCACTCTGAATTAATTTCACTCTGAGTTAATTTCACTCTGAGTTATTTTCACTCAGAGTTAATTTCACTCTGAGTTAATTTTACTCCGAGTTAATTTCACTCTGAGTTATTTTCACTCTGAATTAATTTCACTCTGAGTTAATTTCACTCTGTTATTTTCACTCTGAGTTATTTTCGCTGAGTTAATTTCACTCTTGAGTTATTTTACTCTGAGTTAATTTCACTCTGAGTTAATGTCACTCTGAGTTAATTTCACTGAGTTAATTTCACTCTGAGTTATTTTTACTGAGTTAATTTCACTCTTGAGTTATTTTCACTCTGAGTTATTTTCAGTCTGTTATTTTCACAGAGTTAATTTCATTCTGAGTTAAGTTCACTCTGAGTTATTTTCACTCTGAGTTAATTTCACTCTGAGTTAATTTCATTCTGAGTTAATTTCACTCTGAGTTATTTTCACTCTTATTTATTTTCACTCTGAGTTAATTTCTCTCTGAGTTAATGTCACTGATTTATTTTCACTCTGAGTTATTTTCACTCTGAGTTAATTTAATTCTGAGTTAATGTCACTCTGAGTTAATTTCACTCTGAGTAATTTTCACTGAGTTATTTTCACTCTGAATTATTTTCATTCTGAGTTAATTTCACTCAGAGTTATTTTCACCCTGAGTTAATTTAATTCTGAGTTAATTTAATTCTGAGTTAATTTCACTCTGAGTTATTTTCACTCTTAGTTAATTGCACTCTGAATTAATTTCACTCTGAGTTAATTTCACTCAGAGCTATTTTCACTCTGAATTAATTTCACTCTGAATTATTTTCACACTGTTATTTTCACTCTGAGTTATTTTACTCTGAGTTAATTTCACTCTGAGTTAATGTCACTCTGAGTTAATTTCACTGAGTTAATTTCACTCTGAGTTATTTGTACTGAGATAATTTCACTCTTGAGTTATTTTCACTCTGAGTTATTTTCACTCTGTTATTTTCACAGAGTTAATTTCATTCTGAGTTAAGTTCACTCTGAGTTATATTCACTCTGAGTTAATTTCACTCTGAGTTATTTTCACTCTTAGTTATTTTCACTCTGAGTTAATTTCTCTCTGAGTTAATGTCACTCTGAGTTATTTTCACTCTGAGTTATTTTCACTCTGAGTTAATTTAATTCTGAGTTAATTTCACTCTGTTAATTTCACTGAGTTAATTTCACTCTGAGTTAAATTCACGGAGTTGTTTGCACTCTGAGTTAATTTAATTCTGAATTAATGTCACTCTGAGTTAATTTCACTCAGAGTTATTTTCACCCTGAGTTAATTTAATTCTGAGTTAATTTAATTCTGAGTTAATTTCACTCTGAGTTATTTTCACTCTGAGTTAATTTCACCCTGAATTAATTTCACTCCGAGTTAATTTCACTCTGAGTTATTTTCACTCTGAATTAATTTCACTCTGAGTTAATTTCACTCTGTTATTTTCACTCTGAGTTATTTTCACCCTGAGTTAATTTAATTCTGAGTTAATTTAATTCTGAGTTAATTTCACTCTGAGTTATTTTCACTCTGAGTTAATTTCACTCTGAATTAATTTCACTCTGAGTTAATTTCACTCTGTTATTTTCACTCTGAGTTATTTTCACCCTGAGTTAATTTAATTCTGATTTATATTCACTCTGAGTTTATTTTACACTGAGTGATTGTCACGCTGAGTTAATTTCACTCTGAGTTATTTTCACACTGAGTTAATGTCACTCTGAGTTAATTTCATTCTGAGTTGATTTCACTGAGTTATTTTCACTCTGAGATATTTACATTCTGAGTTAATTTCCCTCTGAGTTATTTTCACCCTGAGTTAACTTAATACTGAGTTAATTTCACTCAGAGTTAATTTCACTCTGAGTAATTTTCACTGAGTTAATTTCACTCTGAGTTATTTTCACTCTGAGTTATTTTCACACTGAGTTATTTGCACTGTGAGTTATTTCCACTCTGAGTTATTTTCACTCTGAGTTAATGTCACTCTGAGTTAATTTCATTCTGAGTTGATTTCACTGAGTTATTTTCACTCTGAGATATTTACATTCTGAGTTAATTTCCCTCTGAGTTATTTTCACCCTGATTTAATTTAATTCTGAGTTAATTTAATTCTGAGTTAATTTCACTCTGAGTTATTTTCACTCTTAGTTAATTTCACTCTGAATTAATTTCACTCTGAGTTAATTTCACTCAGAGCTATTTTCACTCTGAATTAATTTCACTCTGAATTATTTTCACACTGTTATTTTCACTCTGAGTTATTTTACTCTGAGTTAATTTCACTCTGAGTTAATGTCACTCTGAGTTAATTTCACTGAGTTAATTTCACTCTGAGTTATTTGTACTGAGTTAATTTCACTCTTGAGTTATTTTCACTCTAAATTAATTTCACTCTGAGTTAATTTCACTCTGTTATTTTCACTCTGAGTTATTTTCACCCTGAGTTAATTTAATTCTGATTTATATTCACTCTGAGTTTATTTTACACTGAGTTAATGTCACGCTGAGTTAATTTCACTCTGAGTTATTTTCACACTGAGTTAATTTCACTCTGAGTTAATTGCACTCTGTTATTTTCACTCTGAGTTATTTTCACTGAGTTGTTTGCACTCTGAGTTAATTTAATTCTGAGTTAATGCCACTCTGAGTTAATTTCACTGAGTTATTTTCACTGAGTTATTTTCACTCTGAGTTATTTTCACTCTGAATTAATTTCACTCTGAGTTAATTTCACTCTGAGTTATTTTCACTCAGAGTTAATTTCACTCTGAGTTAATTTCACTCCGAGTTAATTTCACTCTGAGTTATTTTCACTCTGAATTAATTTCACTCTGAGTTAATTTCACTCTGTTATTTTCACTCTGAGTTATTTTCACCCTGAGTTAATTTAATTCTGATTTATATTCACTCTGAGTTTATTTTACACTGAGTGATTGTCACGCTGAGTTAATTTCACTCTGAGTTATTTTCACACTGAGTTAATTTCACTCTGAGTTAATTGCACTCTGTTATTTTCACTCTGAGTTATTTTCACTGAGATGTTTGCACTCTGAGTTAATTTAATTCTGAGTTAATGCCACTCTGAGTTAATTTCACTGAGTTATTTTCACTGAGTTATTTTCACTCTGAGTTATTTTCACTCTGAATTAATTTCACTCTGAGTTAATTTCACTCTGAGTTATTTTCACCCTGAGTTAATTTAATTCTGAGTTAATTTAATTCTGAGTTAATTTCACTCTGAGTTATTTTCACTCTGAGTTAATTTCACTCTGAATTAATTTCACTCCGAGTTAATTTCACTCTGAGTTATTTTCACTCTGAATTAATTTCACTCTGAGTTAATTTCACTCTGTTATTTTCACTCTGAGTTATTTTCACCCTGAGTTAATTTAATTCTGAGTTAATTTAATTCTGAGTTAATTTCACTCTGAGTTATTTTCACTCTGAGTTAATTTCACTCTGAATTAATTTCACTCTGAGTTAATTTCACTCTGTTATTTTCACTCTGAGTTATTTTCACCCTGAGTTAATTTAATTCTGATTTATATTCACTCTGAGTTTATTTTACACTGAGTGATTGTCACGCTGAGTAAATTTCACTCTGAGTTATTTTCACACTGAGTTAATTTCACTCTGAGTTAATTGCACTCTGTTATTATCACTCTGAGTTATTTTCACTGAGATGTTTGCACTCTGAGTTAATTTAATTCTGAGTTAATGCCACTCTGAGTTAATTTCACTGAGTTATTTTCACTGAGTTATTTTCACTCTGAGTTATTTTCACTCTGAATTAATTTCACTCTGAGTTAATTTCACTCTGAGTTATTTTCACTCAGAGTTAATTTCACTCTGAGTTAATTTTACTCCGAGTTAATTTCACTCTGAGTTATTTTCACTCTGAATTAATTTCACTCTGAGTTAATTTCACTCTGTTATTTTCACTCTGAGTTATTTTCGCTGAGTTAATTTCACTCTTGAGTTATTTTACTCTGAGTTAATTTCACTCTGAGTTAATGTCACTCTGAGTTAATTTCACTGAGTTAATTTCACTCTGAGTTATTTTTACTGAGTTAATTTCACTCTTGAGTTATTTTCACTCTGAGTTATTTTCAGTCTGTTATTTTCACAGAGTTAATTTCATTCTGAGTTAAGTTCACTCTGAGTTATTTTCACTCTGAGTTAATTTCACTCTGAGTTAATTTCATTCTGAGTTAATTTCACTCTGAGTTATTTTCACTCTTATTTATTTTCACTCTGAGTTAATTTCTCTCTGAGTTAATGTCACTCTGATTTATTTTCACTCTGAGTTATTTTCACTCTGAGTTAATTTAATTCTGAGTTAATGTCACTCTGAGTTAATTTCACTCTGAGTTATTTTCACTGAGTTATTTTCACTCTGAATTATTTTCATTCTGAGTTAATTTCACTCAGAGTTATTTTCACCCTGAGTTAATTTAATTCTGAGTTAATTTAATTCTGAGTTAATTTCACTCTGAGTTATTTTCACTCTTAGTTAATTTCACTCTGAATTAATTTCACTCTGAGTTAATTTCACTCAGAGCTATTTTCACTCTGAATTAATTTCACTCTGAATTATTTTCACACTGTTATTTTCACTCTGAGTTATTTTACTCTGAGTT
Source organism: Isurus oxyrinchus (assembly GCA_026770705.1). NCBI lineage: Eukaryota > Metazoa > Chordata > Chondrichthyes > Lamniformes > Lamnidae > Isurus > Isurus oxyrinchus. The sequence goes on from JANJGN010000017.1 coordinate 117,337,445, forward strand.
AATTTCACTCTGAGTTAATGTCACTCTGAGTTAATTTCACTGAGTTAATTTCACTCTGAGTTATTTGTACTGAGTTAATTTCACTCTTGAGTTATTTTCACTCTAAATTAATTTCACTCTGAGTTAATTTCACTCTGTTATTTTCACTCTGAGTTATTTTCACCCTGAGTTAATTTAATTCTGATTTATATTCACTCTGAGTTTATTTTACACTGAGTTAATGTCACGCTGAGTTAATTTCACTCTGAGTTATTTTCACACTGAGTTAATTTCACTCTGAGTTAATTGCACTCTGTTATTTTCACTCTGAGTTATTTTCACTGAGTTGTTTGCACTCTGAGTTAATTTAATTCTGAGTTAATGCCACTCTGAGTTAATTTCACTGAGTTATTTTCACTGAGTTATTTTCACTCTGAGTTATTTTCACTCTGAATTAATTTCACTCTGAGTTAATTTCACTCTGAGTTATTTTCACTGAGTTATTTTCACTCTGAGTTATTTTCACTCTGAATTAATTTCACTCTGAGTTAATTTCACTCTGAGTTATTTTCACTCAGAGTTAATTTCACTCTGAGTTAATTTCACTCCGAGTTAATTTCACTCTGAGTTATTTTCACTCTGAATTAATTTCACTCTGAGTTAATTTCACTCTGTTATTTTCACTCTGAGTTATTTTCACCCTGAGTTAATTTAATTCTGATTTATATTCACTCTGAGTTTATTTTACACTGAGTGATTGTCACGCTGAGTTAATTTCACTCTGAGTTATTTTCACACTGAGTTAATTTCACTCTGAGTTAATTGCACTCTGTTATTTTCACTCTGAGTTATTTTCACTGAGATGTTTGCACTCTGAGTTAATTTAATTCTGAGTTAATGCCACTCTGAGTTAATTTCACTGAGTTATTTTCACTGAGTTATTTTCACTCTGAGTTATTTTCACTCTGAATTAATTTCACTCTGAGTTAATTTCACTCTGAGTTATTTTCACCCTGAGTTAATTTAATTCTGAGTTAATTTAATTCTGAGTTAATTTCACTCTGAGTTATTTTCACTCTGAGTTAATTTCACTCTGAATTAATTTCACTCCGAGTTAATTTCACTCTGAGTTATTTTCACTCTGAATTAATTTCACTCTGAGTTAATTTCACTCTGTTATTTTCACTCTGAGTTATTTTCACCCTGAGTTAATTTAATTCTGAGTTAATTTAATTCTGAGTTAATTTCACTCTGAGTTATTTTCACTCTGAGTTAATTTCACTCTGAATTAATTTCACTCTGAGTTAATTTCACTCTGTTATTTTCACTCTGAGTTATTTTCACCCTGAGTTAATTTAATTCTGATTTATATTCACTCTGAGTTTATTTTACACTGAGTGATTGTCACGCTGAGTAAATTTCACTCTGAGTTATTTTCACACTGAGTTAATTTCACTCTGAGTTAATTGCACTCTGTTATTATCACTCTGAGTTATTTTCACTGAGATGTTTGCACTCTGAGTTAATTTAATTCTGAGTTAATGCCACTCTGAGTTAATTTCACTGAGTTATTTTCACTGAGTTATTTTCACTCTGAGTTATTTTCACTCTGAATTAATTTCACTCTGAGTTAATTTCACTCTGAGTTATTTTCACTCAGAGTTAATTTCACTCTGAGTTAATTTTACTCCGAGTTAATTTCACTCTGAGTTATTTTCACTCTGAATTAATTTCACTCTGAGTTAATTTCACTCTGTTATTTTCACTCTGAGTTATTTTCGCTGAGTTAATTTCACTCTTGAGTTATTTTACTCTGAGTTAATTTCACTCTGAGTTAATGTCACTCTGAGTTAATTTCACTGAGTTAATTTCACTCTGAGTTATTTTTACTGAGTTAATTTCACTCTTGAGTTATTTTCACTCTGAGTTATTTTCAGTCTGTTATTTTCACAGAGTTAATTTCATTCTGAGTTAAGTTCACTCTGAGTTATTTTCACTCTGAGTTAATTTCACTCTGAGTTAATTTCATTCTGAGTTAATTTCACTCTGAGTTATTTTCACTCTTATTTATTTTCACTCTGAGTTAATTTCTCTCTGAGTTAATGTCACTCTGATTTATTTTCACTCTGAGTTATTTTCACTCTGAGTTAATTTAATTCTGAGTTAATGTCACTCTGAGTTAATTTCACTCTGAGTTATTTTCACTGAGTTATTTTCACTCTGAATTATTTTCATTCTGAGTTAATTTCACTCAGAGTTATTTTCACCCTGAGTTAATTTAATTCTGAGTTAATTTAATTCTGAGTTAATTTCACTCTGAGTTATTTTCACTCTTAGTTAATTTCACTCTGAATTAATTTCACTCTGAGTTAATTTCACTCAGAGCTATTTTCACTCTGAATTAATTTCACTGTGAATTATTTTCACACTGTTATTTTCACTCTGAGTTATTTTACTCTGAGTTAATTTCACTCTGAGTTAATGTCACTCTGAGTTAATTTCACTGAGTTAATTTCACTCTGAGTTATTTGTACTGAGTTAATTTCACTCTTGAGTTATTTTCACTCTGAGTTATTTTCACTCTGTTATTTTCACAGAGTTAATTTCATTCCGAGTTAAGTTCACTCTGAGTTATATTCACTCTGAGTTAATTTCACTCTGAGTTATTTTCACTCTTAGTTATTTTCACTCTGAGTTAATTTCTCTCTGAGTTAATGTCACTCTGAGTTATTTTCACTCTGAGTTATTTTCACTCTGAGTTAATTTAATTCTGAGTTAATTTCACTCTGTTAATTTCACTGAGTTAATTTCACTCTGAGTTAAATTCACGGAGTTGTTTGCACTCTGAGTTAATTTAATTCTGAATTAATGTCACTCTGAGTTAATTTCACTCAGAGTTATTTTCACCCTGAGTTAATTTAATTCTGAGTTAATTTAATTCTGAGTTAATTTCACTCTGAGTTATTTTCACTCTGAGTTAATTTCACTCTGAATTAATTTCACTCCGAGTTAATTTCACTCTGAGTTATTTTCACTCTGAATTAATTTCACTCTGAGTTAATTTCACTCTGTTATTTTCACTCTGAGTTATTTTCACACTGAGTTAATTTAATTCTGATTTATATTCACTCTGAGTTTATTTTACACTGAGTTAATGTCACGCTGAGTTAATTTCACTCTGAGTTATTTTCACACTGAGTTAATTTCACTCTGAGTTAATTGCACTCTGTTATTTTCACTCTGAGTTATTTTCACTGAGTTGTTTGCACTCTGAGTTAATTTAATTCTGAGTTAATGCCACTCTGAGTTAATTTCACTGAGTTATTTTCACTGAGTTATTTTCACTCTGAGTTATTTTCACTCTGAATTAATTTCACTCTGAGTTAATTTCACTCTGAGTTATTTTCACTCAGAGTTAATTTCACTCTGAGTTAATTTCACTCCGAGTTAATTTCACTCTGAGTTATTTTCACTCTGAATTAATTTCACTCTGAGTTAATTTCACTCTGAATTAATTTCACTCTGAGTTAATTTCACTCTGTTATTTTCACTCTGAGTTATTTTCACCCTGAGTTAATTTAATTCTGATTTATATTCACTCTGAGTTTATTTTACACTGAGTGATTGTCACGCTGAGTTAATTTCACTCTGAGTTATTTTCACACTGAGTTAATTTCACTCTGAGTTAATTGCACTCTGTTATTTTCACTCTGAGTTATTTTCACTGAGATGTTTGCACTCTGAGTTAATTTAATTCTGAGTTAATGCCACTCTGAATTAATTTCACTCTGAGTTAATTTCACTCTGAGTTATTTTCACTCAGAGTTAATTTCACTCTGAGTTAATTTTACTCCGAGTTAATTTCACTCTGAGTTATTTTCACTCTGAATTAATTTCACTCTGAGTTAATTTCACTCTGTTATTTTCACTCTGAGTTATTTTCGCTGAGTTAATTTCACTCTTGAGTTATTTTACTCTGAGTTAATTTCACTCTGAGTTAATGTCACTCTGAGTTAATTTCACTGAGTTAATTTCACTCTGAGTTATTTTTACTGAGTTAATTTCACTCTTGAGTTATTTTCACTCTGAGTTATTTTCAGTCTGTTATTTTCACAGAGTTAATTTCATTCTGAGTTAAGTTCACTCTGAGTTATTTTCACTCTGAGTTAATTTCACTCTGAGTTAATTTCATTCTGAGTTAATTTCACTCTGAGTTATTTTCACTCTTATTTATTTTCACTCTGAGTTAATTTCTCTCTGAGTTAATGTCACTGATTTATTTTCACTCTGAGTTATTTTCACTCTGAGTTAATTTAATTCTGAGTTAATGTCACTCTGAGTTAATTTCACTCTGAGTAATTTTCACTGAGTTATTTTCACTCTGAATTATTTTCATTCTGAGTTAATTTCACTCAGAGTTAATGTCACTCTGAGTTAATTTCACTGAGTTAATTTCACTCTGAGTTATTTGTACTGAGATAATTTCACTCTTGAGTTATTTTCACTCTGAGTTATTTTCACTCTGTTATTTTCACAGAGTTAATTTCATTCTGAGTTAAGTTCACTCTGAGTTATATTCACTCTGAGTTAATTTCACTCTGAGTTATTTTCACTCTTAGTTATTTTCACTCTGAGTTAATTTCTCTCTGAGTTAATGTCACTCTGAGTTATTTTCACTCTGAGTTATTTTCACTCTGAGTTAATTTAATTCTGAGTTAATTTCACTCTGTTAATTTCACTGAGTTAATTTCACTCTGAGTTAAATTCACGGAGTTGTTTGCACTCTGAGTTAATTTAATTCTGAATTAATGTCACTCTGAGTTAATTTCACTCAGAGTTATTTTCACCCTGAGTTAATTTAATTCTGAGTTAATTTAATTCTGAGTTAATTTCACTCTGAGTTATTTTCACTCTGAGTTAATTTCACCCTGAATTAATTTCACTCCGAGTTAATTTCACTCTGAGTTATTTTCACTCTGAATTAATTTCACTCTGAGTTAATTTCACTCTGTTATTTTCACTCTGAGTTATTTTCACCCTGAGTTAATTTAATTCTGAGTTAATTTAATTCTGAGTTAATTTCACTCTGAGTTATTTTCACTCTGAGTTAATTTCACTCTGAATTAATTTCACTCTGAGTTAATTTCACTCTGTTATTTTCACTCTGAGTTATTTTCACCCTGAGTTAATTTAATTCTGATTTATATTCACTCTGAGTTTATTTTACACTGAGTGATTGTCACGCTGAGTTAATTTCACTCTGAGTTATTTTCACACTGAGTTAATGTCACTCTGAGTTAATTTCATTCTGAGTTGATTTCACTGAGTTATTTTCACTCTGAGATATTTACATTCTGAGTTAATTTCCCTCTGAGTTATTTTCACCCTGAGTTAACTTAATACTGAGTTAATTTCACTCAGAGTTAATTTCACTCTGAGTAATTTTCACTGAGTTAATTTCACTCTGAGTTATTTTCACTCTGAGTTATTTTCACACTGAGTTATTTGCACTGTGAGTTATTTCCACTCTGAGTTATTTTCACTCTGAGTTAATGTCACTCTGAGTTAATTTCATTCTGAGTTGATTTCACTGAGTTATTTTCACTCTGAGATATTTACATTCTGAGTTAATTTCCCTCTGAGTTATTTTCACCCTGAGTTAATTTAATTCTGAGTTAATTTAATTCTGAGTTAATTTCACTCTGAGTTATTTTCACTCTTAGTTAATTTCACTCTGAATTAATTTCACTCTGAGTTAATTTCACTCAGAGCTATTTTCACTCTGAATTAATTTCACTCTGAATTATTTTCACACTGTTATTTTCACTCTGAGTTATTTTACTCTGAGTTAATTTCACTCTGAGTTAATGTCACTCTGAGTTAATTTCACTGAGTTAATTTCACTCTGAGTTATTTGTACTGAGTTAATTTCACTCTTGAGTTATTTTCACTCTAAATTAATTTCACTCTGAGTTAATTTCACTCTGTTATTTTCACTCTGAGTTATTTTCACCCTGAGTTAATTTAATTCTGATTTATATTCACTCTGAGTTTATTTTACACTGAGTTAATGTCACGCTGAGTTAATTTCACTCTGAGTTATTTTCACACTGAGTTAATTTCACTCTGAGTTAATTGCACTCTGTTATTTTCACTCTGAGTTATTTTCACTGAGTTGTTTGCACTCTGAGTTAATTTAATTCTGAGTTAATGCCACTCTGAGTTAATTTCACTGAGTTATTTTCACTGAGTTATTTTCACTCTGAGTTATTTTCACTCTGAATTAATTTCACTCTGAGTTAATTTCACTCTGAGTTATTTTCACTCAGAGTTAATTTCACTCTGAGTTAATTTCACTCCGAGTTAATTTCACTCTGAGTTATTTTCACTCTGAATTAATTTCACTCTGAGTTAATTTCACTCTGTTATTTTCACTCTGAGTTATTTTCACCCTGAGTTAATTTAATTCTGATTTATATTCACTCTGAGTTTATTTTACACTGAGTGATTGTCACGCTGAGTTAATTTCACTCTGAGTTATTTTCACACTGAGTTAATTTCACTCTGAGTTAATTGCACTCTGTTATTTTCACTCTGAGTTATTTTCACTGAGATGTTTGCACTCTGAGTTAATTTAATTCTGAGTTAATGCCACTCTGAGTTAATTTCACTGAGTTATTTTCACTGAGTTATTTTCACTCTGAGTTATTTTCACTCTGAATTAATTTCACTCTGAGTTAATTTCACTCTGAGTTATTTTCACCCTGAGTTAATTTAATTCTGAGTTAATTTAATTCTGAGTTAATTTCACTCTGAGTTATTTTCACTCTGAGTTAATTTCACTCTGAATTAATTTCACTCCGAGTTAATTTCACTCTGAGTTATTTTCACTCTGAATTAATTTCACTCTGAGTTAATTTCACTCTGTTATTTTCACTCTGAGTTATTTTCACCCTGAGTTAATTTAATTCTGAGTTAATTTAATTCTGAGTTAATTTCACTCTGAGTTATTTTCACTCTGAGTTAATTTCACTCTGAATTAATTTCACTCTGAGTTAATTTCACTCTGTTATTTTCACTCTGAGTTATTTTCACCCTGAGTTAATTTAATTCTGATTTATATTCACTCTGAGTTTATTTTACACTGAGTGATTGTCACGCTGAGTAAATTTCACTCTGAGTTATTTTCACACTGAGTTAATTTCACTCTGAGTTAATTGCACTCTGTTATTATCACTCTGAGTTATTTTCACTGAGATGTTTGCACTCTGAGTTAATTTAATTCTGAGTTAATGCCACTCTGAGTTAATTTCACTGAGTTATTTTCACTGAGTTATATTCACTCTGAGTTATTTTCACTCTGAATTAATTTCACTCTGAGTTAATTTCACTCTGAGTTATTTTCACTCAGAGTTAATTTCACTCTGAGTTAATTTTACTCCGAGTTAATTTCACTCTGAGTTATTTTCACTCTGAATTAATTTCACTCTGAGTTAATTTCACTCTGTTATTTTCACTCTGAGTTATTTTCGCTGAGTTAATTTCACTCTTGAGTTATTTTACTCTGAGTTAATTTCACTCTGAGTTAATGTCACTCTGAGTTAATTTCACTGAGTTAATTTCACTCTGAGTTATTTTTACTGAGTTAATTTCACTCTTGAGTTATTTTCACTCTGAGTTATTTTCAGTCTGTTATTTTCACAGAGTTAATTTCATTCTGAGTTAAGTTCACTCTGAGTTATTTTCACTCTGAGTTAATTTCACTCTGAGTTAATTTCATTCTGAGTTAATTTCACTCTGAGTTATTTTCACTCTTATTTATTTTCACTCTGAGTTAATTTCTCTCTGAGTTAATGTCACTCTGATTTATTTTCACTCTGAGTTATTTTCACTCTGAGTTAATTTAATTCTGAGTTAATGTCACTCTGAGTTAATTTCACTCTGAGTTATTTTCACTGAGTTATTTTCACTCTGAATTATTTTCATTCTGAGTTAATTTCACTCAGAGTTATTTTCACCCTGAGTTAATTTAATTCTGAGTTAATTTAATTCTGAGTTAATTTCACTCTGAGTTATTTTCACTCTTAGTTAATTTCACTCTGAATTAATTTCACTCTGAGTTAATTTCACTCAGAGCTATTTTCACTCTGAATTAATTTCACTCTGAATTAATTTCACACTGTTATTTTCACTCTGAGTTATTTTACTCTGAGTTAATTTCACTCTGAGTTAATGTCACTCTGAGTTAATTTCACTGAGTTAATTTCACTCTGAGTTATTTGTACTGAGTTAATTTCACTCTTGAGTTATTTTCACTCTAAATTAATTTCACTCTGAGTTAATTTCACTCTGTTATTTTCACTCTGAGTTATTTTCACCCTGAGTTAATTTAATTCTGATTTATATTCACTCTGAGTTTATTTTACACTGAGTTAATGTCACGCTGAGTTAATTTCACTCTGAGTTATTTTCACACTGAGTTAATTTCACTCTGAGTTAATTGCACTCTGTTATTTTCACTCTGAGTTATTTTCACTGAGTTGTTTGCACTCTGAGTTAATTTAATTCTGAGTTAATGCCACTCTGAGTTAATTTCACTGAGTTATTTTCACTGAGTTATTTTCACTCTGAGTTATTTTCACTCTGAATTAATTTCACTCTGAGTTAATTTCACTCTGAGTTATTTTCACTCAGAGTTAATTTCACTCTGAGTTAATTTCACTCCGAGTTAATTTCACTCTGAGTTATTTTCACTCTGAATTAATTTCACTCTGAGTTAATTTCACTCTGTTATTTTCACTCTGAGTTATTTTCACCCTGAGTTAATTTAATTCTGATTTATATTCACTCTGAGTTTATTTTACACTGAGTGATTGTCACGCTGAGTTAATTTCACTCTGAGTTATTTTCACACTGAGTTAATTTCACTCTGAGTTAATTGCACTCTGTTATTTTCACTCTGAGTTATTTTCACTGAGATGTTTGCACTCTGAGTTAATTTAATTCTGAGTTAATGCCACTCTGAGTTAATTTCACTGAGTTATTTTCACTGAGTTATTTTCACTCTGAGTTATTTTCACTCTGAATTAATTTCACTCTGAGTTAATTTCACTCTGAGTTATTTTCACCCTGAGTTAATTTAATTCTGAGTTAATTTAATTCTGAGTTAATTTCACTCTGAGTTATTTTCACTCTGAGTTAATTTCACTCTGAATTAATTTCACTCCGAGTTAATTTCACTCTGAGTTATTTTCACTCTGAATTAATTTCACTCTGAGTTAATTTCACTCTGTTATTTTCACTCTGAGTTATTTTCACCCTGAGTTAATTTAATTCTGAGTTAATTTAATTCTGAGTTAATTTCACTCTGAGTTATTTTCACTCTGAGTTAATTTCACTCTGAATTAATTTCACTCTGAGTTAATTTCACTCTGTTATTTTCACTCTGAGTTATTTTCACCCTGAGTTAATTTAATTCTGATTTATATTCACTCTGAGTTTATTTTACACTGAGTGATTGTCACGCTGAGTAAATTTCACTCTGAGTTATTTTCACACTGAGTTAATTTCACTCTGAGTTAATTGCACTCTGTTATTATCACTCTGAGTTATTTTCACTGAGATGTTTGCACTCTGAGTTAATTTAATTCTGAGTTAATGCCACTCTGAGTTAATTTCACTGAGTTATTTTCACTGAGTTATTTTCACTCTGAGTTATTTTCACTCTGAATTAATTTCACTCTGAGTTAATTTCACTCTGAGTTATTTTCACTCAGAGTTAATTTCTCTCTGAGTTAATGTCACTCTGAGTTATTTTCACTCTGAGTTATTTTCACTCTGAGTTAATTTAATTCTGAGTTAATTTCACTCTGTTAATTTCACTGAGTTAATTTCACTCTGAGTTAATTTCACGGAGTTGTTTGCACTCTGAGTTAATTTAATTCTGAATTAATGTCACTCTGAGTTAATTTCACTCAGAGTTATTTTCACCCTGAGTTAATTTAATTCTGAGTTAATTTAATTCTGAGTTAATTTCACTCTGAGTTATTTTCACTCTGAGTTAATTTCACTCTGAATTAATTTCACTCCGAGTTAATTTCACTCTGAGTTATTTTCACTCTGAATTAATTTCACTCTGAGTTAATTTCACTCTGTTATTTTCACTCTGAGTTATTTTCACACTGAGTTAATTTAATTCTGATTTATATTCACTCTGAGTTTATTTTACACTGAGTTAATGTCACGCTGAGTTAATTTCACTCTGAGTTATTTTCACACTGAGTTAATTTCACTCTGAGTTAATTGCACTCTGTTATTTTCACTCTGAGTTATTTTCACTGAGTTGTTTGCACTCTGAGTTAATTTAATTCTGAGTTAATGCCACTCTGAGTTAATTTCACTGAGTTATTTTCACTGAGTTATTTTCACTCTGAGTTATTTTCACTCTGAATTAATTTCACTCTGAGTTAATTTCACTCTGAGTTATTTTCACTCAGAGTTAATTTCACTCTGAGTTAATTTCACTCCGAGTTAATTTCACTCTGAGTTATTTTCACTCTGAATTAATTTCACTCTGAGTTAATTTCACTCTGAATTAATTTCACTCTGAGTTAATTTCACTCTGTTATTTTCACTCTGAGTTATTTTCACCCTGAGTTAATTTAATTCTGATTTATATTCACTCTGAGTTTATTTTACACTGAGTGATTGTCACGCTGAGTTAATTTCACTCTGAGTTATTTTCACACTGAGTTAATTTCACTCTGAGTTAATTGCACTCTGTTATTTTCACTCTGAGTTATTTTCACTGAGATGTTTGCACTCTGAGTTAATTTAATTCTGAGTTAATGCCACTCTGAATTAATTTCACTCTGAGTTAATTTCACTCTGAGTTATTTTCACTCAGAGTTAATTTCACTCTGAGTTAATTTTACTCCGAGTTAATTTCACTCTGAGTTATTTTCACTCTGAATTAATTTCACTCTGAGTTAATTTCACTCTGTTATTTTCACTCTGAGTTATTTTCGCTGAGTTAATTTCACTCTTGAGTTATTTTACTCTGAGTTAATTTCACTCTGAGTTAATGTCACTCTGAGTTAATTTCACTGAGTTAATTTCACTCTGAGTTATTTTTACTGAGTTAATTTCACTCTTGAGTTATTTTCACTCTGAGTTATTTTCAGTCTGTTATTTTCACAGAGTTAATTTCATTCTGAGTTAAGTTCACTCTGAGTTATTTTCACTCTGAGTTAATTTCACTCTGAGTTAATTTCATTCTGAGTTAATTTCACTCTGAGTTATTTTCACTCTTATTTATTTTCACTCTGAGTTAATTTCTCTCTGAGTTAATGTCACTGATTTATTTTCACTCTGAGTTATTTTCACTCTGAGTTAATTTAATTCTGAGTTAATGTCACTCTGAGTTAATTTCACTCTGAGTAATTTTCACTGAGTTATTTTCACTCTGAATTATTTTCATTCTGAGTTAATTTCACTCAGAGTTATTTTCACCCTGAGTTAATTTAATTCTGAGTTAATTTAATTCTGAGTTAATTTCACTCTGAGTTATTTTCACTCTTAGTTAATTTCACTCTGAATTAATTTCACTCTGAGTTAATTTCACTCAGAGCTATTTTCACTCTGAATTAATTTCACTCTGAATTATTTTCACACTGTTATTTTCACTCTGAGTTATTTTACTCTGAGTTAATTTCACTCTGAGTTAATGTCACTCTGAGTTAATTTCACTGAGTTAATTTCACTCTGAGTTATTTGTACTGAGATAATTTCACTCTTGAGTTATTTTCACTCTGAGTTATTTTCACTCTGTTATTTTCACAGAGTTAATTTCATTCTGAGTTAAGTTCACTCTGAGTTATATTCACTCTGAGTTAATTTCACTCTGAGTTATTTTCACTCTTAGTTATTTTCACTCTGAGTTAATTTCTCTCTGAGTTAATGTCACTCTGAGTTATTTTCACTCTGAGTTATTTTCACTCTGAGTTAATTTAATTCTGAGTTAATTTCACTCTGTTAATTTCACTGAGTTAATTTCACTCTGAGTTAAATTCACGGAGTTGTTTGCACTCTGAGTTAATTTAATTCTGAATTAATGTCACTCTGAGTTAATTTCACTCAGAGTTATTTTCACCCTGAGTTAATTTAATTCTGAGTTAATTTAATTCTGAGTTAATTTCACTCTGAGTTATTTTCACTCTGAGTTAATTTCACCCTGAATTAATTTCACTCCGAGTTAATTTCACTCTGAGTTATTTTCACTCTGAATTAATTTCACTCTGAGTTAATTTCACTCTGTTATTTTCACTCTGAGTTATTTTCACCCTGAGTTAATTTAATTCTGAGTTAATTTAATTCTGAGTTAATTTCACTCTGAGTTATTTTCACTCTGAGTTAATTTCACTCTGAATTAATTTCACTCTGAGTTAATTTCACTCTGTTATTTTCACTCTGAGTTATTTTCACCCTGAGTTAATTTAATTCTGATTTATATTCACTCTGAGTTTATTTTACACTGAGTGATTGTCACGCTGAGTTAATTTCACTCTGAGTTATTTTCACACTGAGTTAATGTCACTCTGAGTTAATTTCATTCTGAGTTGATTTCACTGAGTTATTTTCACTCTGAGATATTTACATTCTGAGTTAATTTCCCTCTGAGTTATTTTCACCCTGAGTTAACTTAATACTGAGTTAATTTCACTCAGAGTTAATTTCACTCTGAGTAATTTTCACTGAGTTAATTTCACTCTGAGTTATTTTCACTCTGAGTTATTTTCACACTGAGTTATTTGCACTGTGAGTTATTTCCACTCTGAGTTATTTTCACTCTGAGTTAATGTCACTCTGAGTTAATTTCATTCTGAGTTGATTTCACTGAGTTATTTTCACTCTGAGATATTTACATTCTGAGTTAATTTCCCTCTGAGTTATTTTCACCCTGAGTTAATTTAATACTGAGTTAATTTCACTCAGAGTTAATTTCACTCTGAGTAATTTTCACTGAGTTAATTTCACTCTGAGTTATTTTCACTCTGAGTTATTTTCACACTGAGTTATTTGCACTGTGAGTTATTTCCACTCTGAGTTATTTTCACTCTGAGTTAATTGCACTCTGAGTTAATTTAATTCTCTGTTAATTTCACTCGAGTTATTTTCACTCTGAGTTATTTTCACTTTGAGTTAATTTCACACTGAGTTAATTTCATTCTGATTTAATTTCACTCTGAGTTATTTTCACTCAGAGTTATTTTCACTGAGTTAATTTCACTCTGAGTTAAGGTCACTCTGAGTTAAATTCAGTGAGTTAATTTCACTCTGAGTTATTTTCACTGAGTTAATTTCACTCTGAGTTACATTCACTCTGAGTTATTTTCACTCTGACTTTATTTCACACTGAGTTAATTTCATTCTGAGTTAATTTCACTCTGAGATATTTTCCCTGTGAGTTATTTTCACTCTGAGTCATTTTCACCCTGAATTAATGTCACTCTGAGTTAATTTCACTGAGTTAATTTCACTCTGAGTCATTTTCACACTGAGTTAATTTCAATCTGAGTTAATTTAATTCTGAGTTAATTTCACTCTGAGTTAATTTCACTCTGAGTTATTTGCACTGAGTTAAATTCACTCTGAGTTATTTTCACTCTGAGTTATTTTCACACTGAGTTATTTTCACTCTGAGTTATTTTCACTCTGAGTTAATTTCACTCTGAGTTAATTTCACTCTGAGTTAATTTCATTCTGAGTTAATTTCACTTTGAGTTATTTTCACTGTGAGTTATTTTCACTCTGAGTCATTTTCACCCTGAGTTAATGTCACTCTGAGTTAATTTCACTTTCAGTTATTTTCACTCTGAGTTAAGTGCACTCTGAGTTATTTTCACTCTGAGTTAATTTCACTCTGAGTTAATGTCACTCAGAGATAATTTCACTGAGTTAATTTCTCTCTGAGTTATTTTCACTGAGTTAATTACACTCTTGAGTTATTTTCACTCTGAGTCATTTTCACACTGAGTTAATTTCATTCTGAGTTAATTTCACTCTGAGTTATTTTCACAGTTATTTTCACACTGAGTAATTTGCACTCTGAGTTAATTTCACTCTTAGTTAATGTCATTCTGAGTTAATTTCACTGAGTTAATTTCACTCTGTTATTTTCACTCTGAGTTATTTTCACTGTTAGTTATTTGCACTCTGAGTTAATTTCACACTGAGTTAATTTCATTCTGGGTAAATTTCACTCTGAGTTATTTTCACTCTGAGTTAATTTAATACTGAGTTAATTTCACTCAGAGTTAATTTCACTCTGAGTAATTTTCACTGAGTTAATTTCACTCTGAGTTATTTTCACTCTGAGTTATTTTCACACTGAGTTATTTGCACTGTGAGTTATTTCCACTCTGAGTTATTTTCACTCTGAGTTAATGTCACTCTGAGTTAATTTCATTCTGAGTTGATTTCACTGAGTTATTTTCACTCTGAGATATTTTCATTCTGAGTTAATTTCCCTCTGAGTTATTTTCACCCTGAGTTAATTTAATACTGAGTTAATTACACTCAGAGTTATTTTCACTCTGAGTTAATGTCACTCTGAGTTAATGGCACTCTGAGATAATTTCACTCTGAGTTATTTTCACTGAGTTATTTTACTCTGAGTTAATGTCACTCTGAGTTAATTTCACTCTGAGTTATTTTCACCCTGAGTTAATTTAATTCTGAGTTAATTTCACTCTGAGTTATTTTCCCTCTGAGTAAAGTGCACTCTGAGTTATTTTCACTGAATTATTTTCAATCTGAGTTAATTTAATTCTCAGTTAATTTCTCTCTGAGTTAATTTCACTCTGAGTTATTTTCACACTGAGTTATTTTCAATCTGAGTTATTTTCACTCTGAGTTAATTTCACTCTGAGTTAATTTCACACTGAGTTAATTTCATTCTGAGTTAATTTCACTCTGAGTTATTTTCACTGAGAGTTATTTTCACTCTGAGTTATTTTCATGCTGAGTTAATTTCACTCTGAGTTATTTTCACCCTGAGTTAATTTAATTCTGCGTTATTTTCACTCTGAGATAATTTACTTCTGAGTTAATTTCACTCTGAGTTAATTTCACTCTGAGTTATTTTCACTCTGAGTTAATGTCACTCTGAGATAATTTCACTCTGAGTTAATTTCACTGAGTTATTTTCACTCAGAGTTATTTTCATTCTGTGTTAATTTCACTCTGAGTTATTTTCACCCTGAGTTAATTTAATTCTGAGTTAATTTCACTCTGAGTTATTTTCCCTCTGAGTAAAGTGCACTCTGAGTTATTTTCACTGAGTTATTTTCAATCTGAGTTAATTTAATTCAAAGTTAATTTCACTCTGAGTTAATTTCACTCTGTGTTATTTTCACTGAGTTAATTTCACTCTGAGTTATTTTCACTCCGAGTTATTTTCACACTGAGTTATTTTCACTCTGAGTTATTTTCACTCTGAGTTAATTTCACTCTGAGTTAATTTCACACTGAGTTATTTTCATTCTGAGTTAATTTCACTCTGAGTTATTTTCACTGTGAGTTCTTTTCACTCTGAGTCATTTTCACCCTCAGTTAACGTCACTCTGAGTAAATTTCACTCTGAGTTATTTTCACTCTGAGTTAAGTGCACTCTGAGTTATTTTCACTCTGAGTTAATTTCACTCTGAGTTAATGTCACTCTGAGTTAATTTCACTGAGTTAATTTCTCTCTGAGTTATTTTCACTGAGTTAATTTCACTCGAGTTATTTTCACTCTGAGTTATTTTCACACTGAGTTAATTTCATTCTGAGTTAATTTCACTCTGAGTTATTTTCACCCTGAGTTAATTTAATTCTGAGTTAATTTCACTCTGAGTTATTTTCCCTCTGAGTAAAGTGCACTCTGAGTTATTTTCACTGAGTTATTTTCAATCTGAGTTAATTTAATTCAAAGTTAATTTCACTCTGAGTTAATTTCACTCTGTGTTATTTTCACTGAGTTAATTTCACTCTGAGTTATTTTCACTCCGAGATATTTTCACACTGAGTTATTTTCACTCTGAGTTATTTTCACTCTGAGTTAATTTCACTCTGAGTTAATTTCACACTGAGTTAATTTCATTCTGAGTTAATTTCACTCTGAGTTATTTTCACTGTGAGTTCTTTTCACTCTGAGTCATTTTCACCCTCAGTTAACGTCACTCTGAGTAAATTTCACTCTGAGTTATTTTCACTCTGAGTTAAGTGCACTCTGAGTTATTTTCACTCTGAGTTAATTTCACTCTGAGTTAATGTCACTCTGAGTTAATTTCACTGAGTTAATTTCTCTCTGAGTTATTTTCACTGAGTTAATTTCACTCGAGTTATTTTCACTCTGAGTTATTTTCACACTGAGTTAATTTCATTCTGAGTTAATTTCACTCTGAGTTATTTTCACTCTGAGTTATTTTCACTCTGTGTTAATTTCACTCTGAGTTAATGTCACTCTGAGTTAATTTCATTCTGAGTTGATTTCACTGAGTTATTTTCACTCTGAGATATTTACATTCTGAGTTAATTTCCCTCTGAGTTATTTTCACCCTGAGTTAATTTAATACTGAGTTAATTTCACTCAGAGTTAATTTCACTCTGAGTAATTTTCACTGAGTTCATTTCACTCTGAGTTATTTTCACTCTGAGTTATTTTCACTGTGAGTTAATTTCACTCTGAGTTAAATTCACTCTGAGTTATTTTCACTGTGAGTTACTTTCACTCTGAGTTAATGTCACTCTGAGTTAATGGCACTCAGATAATTTCACTCTGAGTTATTTTCACTGAGTTATTTTCACTCTGAGTTAATGTCACTCTGAGTTAATTTCACTCTGAGTTAATTTCACTGAGTTATTTTCACTCTGAGTAATTTTCATTCTGTGTTAATTTCACTCTGAGTTATTTTCACCCTGAGTTAATTTAATTCTGAGTTAATTTCACTCTGAGTTATTTTCCCTCTGAGTAAAGTGCACTCTGAGTTATTTTCACTGAGTTATTTTCAATCTGAGTTAATTTAATTCTCAGTTAATTTCACTCTGAGTTAATTTCACTCTGAGTTATTTTCACACTGAGTTATTTTCACTCTGAGTTATTTTCACTCTGAGTTAATTTCACTCTGAGTTAATTTCACACTGAGTTAATTTCATTCTGAGTTATTTTCACTCTGAGATAATTTACTTCTGAGTTAAATTCACTGAGTAAATTTCAGTCTGAGTTATTTTCATTCTGATTTAATTTCACTCTGACTTATTTTCACACTGTTATTTTCACTCTGAGTTAATGTCACTCTGAGATAATTTCACTCTGAGTTAATTTCACTGAGTTATTTTCACTCAGAGTTATTTTCATTCTGAGTTAATTTCACTCTGAGTTATTTTCACCCTGAGTTAATTTAATTCTGAGTTAATTTCACTCTGAGTTATTTTCCCTCTGAGTAAAGTGCACTCTGAGTTATTTTCACTGAGTTATTTTCAATCTGAGTTAATTTAATTCTCAGTTAATTTCACTCTGAGTTAATTTCACTCTGAGTTATTTTCACACTGAGTTATTTTCACTCTGAGTTATTTTCACTCTGAGTTAATTTCACTGTGAGTTATTTTCACTCTGAGTTATTTTCATTCTGAGTTAATTTCACTCTGAAATATTTTCACCCTGAATTAATTTAAATCTGAGTTATTTTCACCCTGAGATAATTTACATCTGAGTTAATTTCACTGAGTTAATTTCATTCTGAGTTAATTTCACTCTGAGTTATTTTCACTCACAGTTATTTTCACTGAGTTAATTTCTCTGAGTTCTTTTCACTGAGTTAATTTCACTCTGAGTTATTTTCACTCTGGGTTATTTTCACTGAGTTATTTTCACTCTGAGTTAATTTCATACTGATATAATTTCATTCTGAGTTAATTTCACTCTGAGTTATTTTCACTCAGAGTTATTTTCACTGAGTAAATTTCACTCTGAGTTATTTTCACTCTGAGTTATTTTCACTCTGAGTTAATTTCACTCTGAGTTAATGTCACTCTGACTTAATTTCACTCTGAGTTAATATCACTGAGTTATTTTCACTCTGAGTTATTTTCATTCTGAGTTAATTTCACTCTGAGTTATTTTCCCTCTGAGTAAAGTGCACTCTGTGTTATTTTCACTGAGTTATTTTCAATCTGAGTTTATTTAATTCTCAGTTAATTTCACTCTGAGTTAATTTCACTCTGAGTTATTTTCACACTGAGTTATTTTCACTCTGAGTTATTTTCACTCTGAGTTAATTTCACTCTGAGTTAATTTCACACTGAGTTAATTTCATTCTGAGTTAATTTCACTGTGAGTTATTTTCACTGTGAGTTATTTTCACTCTGAGTTATTTTCGTTCTGAGTTAATTTCACTCTGAGTTATTTTCACCCTGAGTTAATTTAATTCTGAGTTATTTTCACTCTGAGATAATTTACTTCTGAGTTAATTTCACTGAGTTAATTTCACTCTGAGTTATTTTCACTCAGTTATTTTCACTGAGTTAATTTCACTCTGAGTTAATGTCACTCTGAGTTAATTTCATTGAGTTAATTTCACTCTGAGTTATTTTCAGAGTTAATTTCACTCTGAGTTATTTTCACTCTGAGTTATTTTCACTCTGAGTTAATTTCACACTGAGTTAATTTCATTCTGAGTTAATTTCACTCTGAGTTATTTTCACTCACAGTTATTTTCACTGAGTTAATTTCTCTGACTTATTTTCACTGAGTTAATTTCACTCTGAGTTATTTTCACTCTGAGTTATTTTCACTGAGTTATTTTCACTCTGAGTTAATTTCATACTGAGATAATTTCATTCTGAGTTAATTTCACTCTGAGTTATTTTCACTCAGAGTTATTTTCACTGAGTAAATTTCACTCTGAGTTATTTTCACTCTGAGTTATTTTCACTCTGAGTTAATATCACTGAGTTATTTTCACTCTGAGTTATTTTCATTCTGAGTTAATTTCACTCTGAGTTATTTTCCCTCTGAGTAAAGTGAACTCTGAGTTATTTTCACTGAGTTATTTTCACTCTGAGTTAATTTAATCTGAGTTAATTTCACTCTGAGTTAATTTCATTCTGAGTTATTTTCACTGAGTTAATTTCACTCAGAGTTATTTTCACTCTGAGTTAATTTCACACAGTTATTTTCACTCTGAGTTATTTTCACTGAGTTAATTTCACTCTGAGTTATTTTCTCCCTGAGTTAATTTAATTCTGAGTTAATTTCGCCCTGAGTTATTTTCCCTCTGATTCAAGTGCACTCTGAATTATTTTCACAGAATTATTTTCACTCTGAGTTAATTTAATTCTGAGTTAAATTATCTCTGAGTTAATTGCACTCTGAGTTATTTTCACTGAGTTATTTTCACTCTGAGTTAATTTCACTCGAGCTATGTTCACTCTGAGTTTTTTCACAGAGTTAATTTCATTCTGAGTTAATTTCACTCTGAGTTATTTTCACTCTGAGTTATTTTCACTGAGTTAATTTCACTCTGAGTTAATGTCACTCTGAGTTAATTTCAGTGAGTTAATTTCACTCTGTGTTATTTTCACTGAGTTAATTTCACACTGAGTTATTTTCACTCTGAGTTATTTTCACTCTGAGTTAATTTCACACTGAGTTAATTTCATTCTGAGTTAATTTCACTCTGAGTTATTTTCACTCAGAGTTATTTTTACTGAGTTAATTTCTCTCTGAGTTATTTTCAATGAGTTACTTTCACTCTGAGTTATTTTCACTCTGAGTTATTTTCACTCTGAGTTATTTTCACTCTGAGTTAATTTCACACTGAGTTAATTTCATTCTGAGTTAATTTCACTCTGAGTTAATTTCACTGTGAGTTATTTTCACCCTGAGTCATTTTCACCCTGAGTTAATGTCACTCTGAGTTAATTTCACTCTGAGTTATTTTCACTCTGAGTTAAGTGCACTCTGAGTTAATTTCACTCTGAGTTATTTTCCCTCTGAGTAAAGTGCACTCTGAGTTATTTTCACTGAGTTATTTTCACTCTGAGTTAATTTAATTCTGAGTTAATTTCACTCTGAGTTAATTTCACTCTGAGTTATTTTCACTGAGTTAATTTCACTCTGAGTTATTTTCATTCTAAGTTATTTTCACACTGAGTTATTTTCACTCTGAGTTATTTTCAATCTGAGTTAATTTAACTCTGAGTTAAATTCACTCTGAGTCAATTTAATTCTGAGTTAATTTCACTCTGAGTTATTAGCACTGTGAGTTATTTCCACTCTGAGTTATTTTCATTCTGAGTTAGTTTCACTCTGAGTTATTTTCAACCTGAGTTAATTTAATTCTGAGTTAATTTCACTCTGAGTTATTTTCACTCTGAGATAATTGCACTCTGAGTTATTTTCACTGAATTATTTTCACTCTGAGAGAATACTTCTGAGTTAATTTCACTCTGAGTTAATTTCACTCTGAGTTATTTTCATTCTGAGTTAATTTCACTCTGACTTAGTTTCACACTGTTATTTTCACTCTGAGTTATTTTCCAGCTGATTTATCTTCACTGAGTTAATTTCACTCTGAGTTAAAATCATTCTGAGTAATTTTCACTCTGAGGTAATATCACTCTGAGTTATTTTCACTCTGAGTTAATTTCACTCGAGTTATTTTCACTCTGAGTTTTTTTCACACTGAGTTATTTTCATTCTGAGTTAATTTCACTCTGAGTTATTTTCACTCTGAGTTATTTTCACTCTGAGTTATTTTCACTGAGTTAATTTCACTCTGAGTTAATGTCACTCTGAGTTAATTTCACTGAGTTAATTTCACTCTGAGTTAATTTCACACTGAGTTATTTTCACTCTGAGTTATTTTCACTGAGTTAATTTCACTCTGAGTTATTTTCTCCCTGAGTTAATTTAATTCTGAGTTAATTTCGCCCTGAGTTATTTTCCCTCTGATTCAAGTGCACTCTGAATTATTTTCACAGAATTATTTTCACTCTGAGTTAATTTAATTCTGAGTTAATTTCTCTCTGAGTTAATTTCACTCTGAGTTATTTTCACTGAGTTAATTTCACTCTGAGTTAATTTCACTCGAGCTATGTTCACTCTGAGTTTTTTCACAGAGTTAATTTCATTCTGAGTTAATTTCACTCTGAGTTATTTTCACTCTGAGTTATTTTCACTGAGTTAATTTCACTCTGAGTTAATGTCACTCTGAGTTAATTTCAGTGAGTTAATTTCACTCTGTGTTATTTTCACTGAGTTAATTTCACACTGAGTTATTTTCACTCTGAGTTATTTTCACTCTGAGTTAATTTCACACTGAGTTAATTTCATTCTGAGTTAATTTCACTCTGAGTTATTTTCACTCAGAGTTATTTTTACTGAGTTAATTTCTCTCTGAGTTATTTTCAATGAGTTACTTTCACTCTGAGTTATTTTCACTCTGAGTTATTTTCACTCTGAGTTATTTTCACTCTGAGTTAATTTCACACTGAGTTAATTTCATTCTGAGTTAATTTCACTCTGAGTTAATTTCACTGTGAGTTATTTTCACCCTGAGTCATTTTCACCCTGAGTTAATGTCACTCTGAGTTAATTTCACTCTGAGTTATTTTCACTCTGAGTTAAGTGCACTCTGAGTTAATTTCACTCTGAGTTATTTTCCCTCTGAGTAAAGTGCACTCTGAGTTATTTTCACTGAGTTATTTTCACTCTGAGTTAATTTAATTCTGAGTTAATTTCACTCTGAGTTAATTTCACTCTGAGTTATTTTCACTGAGTTAATTTCACTCTGAGTTATTTTCATTCTAAGTTATTTTCACACTGAGTTATTTTCACTCTGAGTTATTTTCACTCTGAGTTAATTTCACTCTGAGTTAAATTCACTCTGAGTCAATTTAATTCTGAGTTAATTTCACTCTGAGTTATTAGCACTGTGAGTTATTTCCACTCTGAGTTATTTTCATTCTGAGTTAGTTTCACTCTGAGTTATTTTCAACCTGAGTTAATTTAATTCTGAGTTAATTTCACTCTGAGTTATTTTCACTCTGAGATAATTGCACTCTGAGTTATTTTCACTGAATTATTTTCACTCTGAGAGAATACTTCTGAGTTAATTTCACTCTGAGTTAATTTCACTCTGAGTTATTTTCATTCTGAGTTAATTTCACTCTGACTTAGTTTCACACTGTTATTTTCACTCTGAGTTATTTTCCAGCTGATTTATCTTCACTGAGTTAATTTCACTCTGAGTTAAAATCATTCTGAGTAATTTTCACTCTGAGGTAATATCACTCTGAGTTATTTTCACTCTGAGTTAATTTCACTCGAGTTATTTTCACTCTGAGTTTTTTTCACACTGAGTTATTTTCATTCTGAGTTAATTTCACTCTGAGTTATTTTCACTCTGAGTTATTTTCACTCTGAGTTATTTTCACTGAGTTAATTTCACTCTGAGTTAATGTCACTCTGAGTTAATTTCACTGAGTTAATTTCACTCTGAGTTAATTTCACTGAGTTAATTTCATTCTGAGTTAATTTCACTCTGAGTTATTTTCACTGTGAGTTCTTTTCACTCTGAGTCATTTTCACCCTGAGTTAACGTCACTCTGAATAAATTTCACTCTAAGTTATTTTCACTCTGAGTTAAGTGCACTCTGAGTTATTTTCACTCTGAGTTAATTTCACTCTGAGTTAATTTCACTCTGAGTTAATTTCACTGAGTTAATTTCTCTCTGAGTTATTTTCACTGAGTTAATTTCACTCGAGTTATTTTCACTCTGAGTTATTTTCACACTGAGTTAATTTCATTCTGAGTTAATTTCACTCTGAGTTATTTTCACTCTGAGTTATTTTCACTCTGTGTTAATTTCACTCTGAGTTAATGTCACTCTGAGTTAATTTCATTCTGAGTTGATTTCACTGAGTTATTTTCACTCTGAGATATTTACATTCTGAGTTAATTTCCCTCTGAGTTATTTTCACCCTGAGTTAATTTAATACTGAGTTAATTTCACTCAGAGTTAATTTCACTCTGAGTAATTTTCATGAGTTCATTTCACTCTGAGTTATTTTCACTCTGTGTTATTTTCACTGAGTTAATTTCACTCTGAGTTAAATTCACTCTGAGTTATTTTCACTGAGTTATTTTCACTCTGAGTTAACTTCACTCTGAGTTATTTTCACTCTGAGTTAATTGCACTCTGAGTTATTTTCACACTGAGTTATTTTCACTCTGAGTTATTTTCACTCTGAGTTAATTTCACTCTGAGTTAATTTCACACTGAGTTAATTTCATTCTGAGTTAATTTCACTCTGAGTTATTTTCACTGTGAGTTATTTTCACTCTGAGTTATTTTCATTCTGAGTTAATTTCACTCTGAGTTATTTTCACTCACAGTTATTTTCACTGAGTTAATTTCTCTGAGTTATTTTCACTGAGTTAATTTCACTCTGAGTTATTTTCACTCTGAGTTATTTTCACTGAGTTATTTTCACTCTGAGTTAATTTCATACTGAGATAATTTCATTCTGAGTTAATTTCTCTGAGTTATTTTCACTGAGTAAATTTCACTCTGAGTTATTTTCACTCTGAGTTATTTTCACTCTGAGTTAATTTCACTCTGAGTTAATATCACTCTGACTTAATTTCACTCTGAGTTAATATCACTGAGTTATTTTCACTCTGAGTTATTTTCATTCTGAGTTAATTTCACTCTGAGTTATTTTCCCTCTGAGTAAAGTGCACTCTGTGTTATTTTCACTGAGTTATTTTCAATCTGAGTTTATTTAATTCTCAGTTAATTTCACTCTGAGTTAATTTCACTCTGAGTTATTTTCACACTGAGTTATTTTCACTCTGAGTTATTTTCACTCTGAGTTAATTTCACTCTGAGTTAATTTCACACTGAGTTATTTTCGTTCTGAGTTAATTTCACTCTGAGTTATTTTCACCCTGAGTTAATTTAATTCTGAGTTATTTTCACTCTGAGATAATTTACTTCTGAGTTAAGTTCACTGAGTTAATTTCACTCTGAGTTATTTTCATTCTGATTTAATTTCACTCTGACTTATTTTCACACTGTTATTTTCACTCTGAGTTAATGTCACTCTGAGATAATTTCACTCTGAGTTACTTTCACTGAGTTATTTTCACTCAGAGTTATTTTCATTCTGAGTTAATTTAATTCTGAGTTAATTTCTCTCTGAGTTAATTTCACTCTGAGTTATTTTCACGGAGTTAATTTCACTCTGAGTTAATTTCACTCGAGTTATTTTCACTCTGAGTTTTTTTCACACTGAGTTAATTTCATTCTGAGTTAATTTCACTCTGAGTTATTTTCACTCTGAGTTATTTTCACTCAGTTATTTTCACTGAGTTATTTTCACTCTGAGTTAATGTCACTCTGAGTTAATTTCACTGAGTTATTTTCACTCTGAGTAATTTTCATTCTGTGTTAATTTCACTCTGAGTTATTTTCACCCTGAGTTAATTTAATTCTGAGTTAATTTCACTCTGAGTTATTTTCACTCTGAGTTAATTGCACTCTGAGTTATTTTCACACTGAGTTATTTTCACTCTGAGTTATTTTCACTCTGAGTTAATTTCACTCTGAGTTAATTTCACACTGAGTTAATTTCATTCTGAGTTAATTTCACTCTGAGTTATTTTCACTGTGAGTTATTTTCACTCTGAGTTATTTTCATTCTGAGTTAATTTCACTCTGAGTTATTTTCACCCTGAGTTAATTTAAATCTGAGTAATTTTCACTCTGAGATAATTTACTTCTGAGTTAATTTCACTGAGTTAATTTCACTCTGAGTTATTTTCATTCTGATTTAATTTCACTCTGACTTATTTTCACACTTATTTTCACTCTGAGTTAATGTCACTCTGAGATAATTTCACTCTGAGTTAATTTCACTGAGTTATTTTCACTCAGAGTTATTTTCATTCTGAGTTAATTTAATTCTGAGTTAATTTCTGTCTGAGTTAATTTCACTCTGAGTTATTTTCACGGAGTTAATTTCACTCTGAGTTAATTTCACTCGAGTTATTTTCACTCTGAGTTTTTTTCAAAGTGAGTTAATTTCATTCTGAGTTAATTTCACTCTGAGTTATTTTCACTCTGAGTTATTTTCACTCAGTTATTTTCACTGAGTTAATTTCACTCTGTGTTAATGTCACTCTGAGTTAATTTCACTGAGCTAATTTCACTCTGAGTTATTTTCACTGAGTTAATTTCACTCTGAGTTATTTTCACTCTGAGTTATTTTCACTCTGAGTTAATTTCACACTGAGTTAATTTCATTCTGAGTTAATTTCACTCTGAGTTATTTTCACTCACAGTTATTTTCACTCTGAGTTATTTTCATTCTGAGTTAATTTCACTCTGAGTTATTTTCCCTCTGAGTAAAGTGCACTCTGAGTTATTTTCACTGAGTTATTTTCACTCTGAGTTAATTTAATCTGAGTTAATTTCACTCTGAGTTAATTTCACTCTGAGTTATTTTCACTGAGTTAATTTCACTCAGAGTTATTTTCACTCTGAGTTAATTTCACACTGAGTTATTTTCACTCTGAGTTATTTTCCATGAGTTAATTTCACTTTGAGTTAATTTCGCCCTGAGTTATTTTCCCTCTGATTCAAGTGCACTCTGAGTTATTTTCACAGAGTTATTTTCACTCTGAGTTAATTTAATTCTGAGTTAATTTCTCTCTGAGTTAATTTCACTCTGAGTAATTTTCACTGAGTTAATTTCACTCTGAGTTAATTTCACTCGAGTTATGTTCACTCTGAGTTTTTTCACACTGAGTTAATTTCATTCTGAGTTAATTTCACTCTGAGTTATTTTCACTCTGAGTTATTTTCACTGAGTTAATTTCACTCTGAGTTAATGTCACTCTGAGTTAATTTCAGTGAGTTAATTTCACTCTGAGTTATTTTCACTGAGTTAATTTCACACTGAATTATTTTCACTCTGAGTTATTTTCAATCTGAGTTAATTTCACACAGAGTTAATTTCATTCTGAGTTAATTTCACTCTGAGTTATTTTCACTCAGAGTTATTTTTACTGAGTTAATTTCTCTCTGATTTATTTTCAATGAGTTACTTTCACTCTGAGTTATTTTCACTCTGAGTTATTTTCACTCTGAGTTATTTTCACTGAGTTAATTTCACACTGAGTTAATTTAATTCTGAGTTAATTTCACTCTGAGTTAATTTCACTGTGAGTTATTTTCACCCTGAGTCATTTTCACCCTGAGTTAATGTCATTCTGAATTAATTTCACTCTGAGTTATTTTCACTCTGAGTTAAGTGCACTGAGTTAATTTCACTCTGAGTTATTTTCCCTCTGAGTAAAGTGCACTCTGAGTTATTTTCACTGAGTTATTTTCACTCTGAGTTAATTTAATTCTGAGTTAATTTCACTCTGAGTTAATTTCACTCTGAGTTATTTTCACTGAGTTAATTTCACTCTGAGTTATTTTCACTCTGAGTTATTTTCACTCTGAGTTATTTTCACTCTGAGTTAATTTCACTCTGAGTTAAATTCACTCTGAGTCAATTTAATTCTGAGTTAATTTCACTCTGAGTTATTTTCACTCTGAGTTAATTGCACACTGAGTTATTTTCACTGAATTATTTTCACTCTGAGAGAATACTTCTGAGTTAATTTCAATCTGAGTTAATTTCACTCTGAGTTATTTTCATTCTGAGTTAATTTCACTCTGACTTATTTTCACACTGTTATTTTCACTCTGAGTTATTTTCATGCTGATTTATCTTCACTGAGTTAATTTCACTCTGAGTTAAAATCATTCTGAGTTATTTTCACTCTGAGTTAATATCACTCTGAGTTATTTTCACTCTGAGTTAATTTCACTCGAGTTATTTTCACTCTGAGTTTTTTTCACACTGAGTTAATTTCATTCTGAGTTAATTTACTCTGAGTTATTTTCACTCTGAGTTATTTTCACTCTGAGTTATTTTCACTGAGTTAATTTCACTCTGAGTTAATGTCACTCTGAGTTAATTTCACTGAGTTAATTTCACTCTGAGTTAATTTCACTGAGTTAATTTCATTCTGAGTTAATTTCACTCTGAGTTATTTTCACTGTGAGTTCTTTTCACTCTGAGTCATTTTCACCCTGAGTTAACGTCACTCTGAGTAAATTTCACTCTGAGTTATTTTCACTCTGAGTTAAGTGCACTGAGTTATTTTCACTCTGAGTTAATTTCACTCTGAGTTAATTTCACACTGAGTTAATTTCATTCTGAGTTATTTTCACTCTGAGATAATTTACTTCTGAGTTAAATTCACTGATTTAATTTCACTCTGAGTTATTTTCATTCTGATTTAATTTCACTCTGACTTATTTTCACACTGTTATTTTCACTCTGAGTTAATGTCACTCTGAGTTAATTTCACTCTGAGTTAATTTCACTGAGTTATTTTCACTCAGAGTTATTTTCATTCTGAGTTAATTTCACTCTGAGTTATTTTCACCCTGAGTTAATTTAATTCTGAGTTAATTTCACTCTGAGTTATTTTCCCTCTGAGTAAAGTGCACTCTGAGTTATTTTCACTGAGTTATTTTCAATCTGAGTTAATTTAATTCAAAGTTAATTTCACTCTGAGTTAATTTCACTCTGTGTTATTTTCATTCTGAGTTAATTTCACTCTGACTTATTTTCACACTGTTATTTTCACTCTGAGTTATTTTCATGCTGATTTATCTTCACTGAGTTAATTTCACTCTGAGTTAAAATCATTCTGAGTTATTTTCACTCTGAGTTAATATCACTCTGAGTTATTTTCACTCTGAGTTAATTTCACTCGAGTTATTTTCACTCTGAGTTTTTTTCACACTGAGTTAATTTCATTCTGAGTTAATTTACTCTGAGTTATTTTCACTCTGAGTTATTTTCACTCTGAGTTATTTTCACTGAGTTAATTTCACTCTGAGTTAATGTCACTCTGAGTTAATTTCACTGAGTTAATTTCACTCTGAGTTAATTTCACTGAGTTAATTTCATTCTGAGTTAATTTCACTCTGAGTTATTTTCACTGTGAGTTCTTTTCACTCTGAGTCATTTTCACCCTGAGTTAATTTCACTCTGAGTTAATGTCACTCTGAGTTAATTTCACTGAGTTAATTTCACTCTGAGTTAATTTCACTGAGTTAATTTCATTCTGAGTTAATTTCACTCTGAGTTATTTTCACTGTGAGTTCTTTTCACTCTGAGTCATTTTCACCCTGAGTTAACGTCACTCTGAGTAAATTTCACTCTGAGTTATTTTCACTCTGAGTTAAGTGCACTGAGTTATTTTCACTCTGAGTTAATTTCACTCTGAGTTAATTTCACACTGAGTTAATTTCATTCTGAGTTATTTTCACTCTGAGATAATTTACTTCTGAGTTAAATTCACTGATTTAATTTCACTCTGAGTTATTTTCATTCTGATTTAATTTCACTCTGACTTATTTTCACACTGTTATTTTCACTCTGAGTTAATGTCACTCTGAGATAATTTCACTCTGAGTTAATTTCACTGAGTTATTTTCACTCAGAGTTATTTTCATTCTGAGTTAATTTCACTCTGAGTTATTTTCACCCTGAGTTAATTTAATTCTGAGTTAATTTCACTCTGAGTTATTTTCCCTCTGAGTAAAGTGCACTCTGAGTTATTTTCACTGAGTTATTTTCAATCTGAGTTAATTTAATTCAAAGTTAATTTCACTCTGAGTTAATTTCACTCTGTGTTATTTTCACTGAGTTAATTTCACTCTGAGTTATTTTCACTCCGAGTTATTTTCACACTGAGTTATTTTCACTCTGAGTTATTTTCACTCTGAGTTAATTTCACTCTGAGTTAATTTCACCCTGAGTTAATTTTATTCTGAGTTAATTTCACTCTGAGTTATTTTCACTGTGAGTTCTTTTCACTCTGAGTCATTTTCACCCTGAGTTAACATCACTCTGAGTAAATTTCACTCTGAGTTATTTTCACTCTGAGTTAAGTGCACTCTGAGTTATTTTCACTCTGAGTTAATTTCACTCTGAGTTAATGTCACTCTGAGTTAATTTCACTGAGTTAATTTCTCTCTGAGTTATTTTCACTGAGTTAATTTCACTCGAGTTATTTTCACTCTGAGTTATTTTCACACTGAGTTAATTTCATTCTGAGTTAATTTCACTCTGAGTTATTTTCACTCTGAGTTATTTTCACTCTGTGTTAATTTCACTCTGAGTTAATGTCACTCTGAGTTAATTTCATTCTGAGTTGATTTCACTGAGTTATTTTCACTCTGAGATATTTACATTCTGAGTTAATTTCCCTCTGAGTTATTTTCACCCTGAGTTAATTTAATACTGAGTTAATTTCACTCAGAGTTAATTTCACTCTGAGTAATTTTCACTGAGTTCATTTCACTCTGAGTTATTTTCACTCTGAGTTATTTTCACTGTGAGTTAATTTCACTCTGAGTTAAATTCACTCTGAGTTATTTTCACTCTGAGTTAATTTCACACTGAGTTAATTTCATTCTGAGTTAATTTCACTCTGAGTTAATTTCACTGTGAGTTATTTTCACCCTGAGTCATTTTCACCCTGAGTTAATGTCATTCTGAATTAATTTCACTCTGAGTTATTTTCACTCTGAGTTAAGTGCACTGAGTTAATTTCACTCTGAGTTATTTTCCCTCTGAGTAAAGTGCACTCTGAGTTATTTTCACTGAGTTATTTTCACTCTGAGTTAATTTAATTCTGAGTTAATTTCACTCTGAGTTAATTTCACTCTGAGTTATTTTCACTCTGAGTTAATTGCACACTGAGTTATTTTCACTGAATTATTTTCACTCTGAGAGAATACATCTGAGTTAATTTCAATCTGAGTTAATTTCACTCTGAGTTATTTTCATTCTGAGTTAATTTCACTCTGACTTATTTTCACACTGTTATTTTCACTCTGAGTTATTTTCATGCTGATTTATCTTCACTGAGTTAATTTCACTCTGAGTTAAAATCATTCTGAGTTCTTTTCACTCTGAGTTAATATCACTCTGAGTTATTTTCACTCTGAGTTAATTTCACTCGAGTTATTTTCACTCTGAGTTTTTTTCACACTGAGTTAATTTCATTCTGAGTTAATTTCACTCTGAGTTATTTTCACTCTGAGTTATTTTCACTCTGAGTTATTTTCACTGAGTTAATTTCACTCTGAGTTAATGTCACTCTGAGTTAATTTCACTGAGTTAATTTCACTCTGAGTTAATTTCACTGAGTTAATTTCATTCTGAGTTAATTTCACTCTGAGTTATTTTCACTCTGAGTTCTTTTCACTCTGAGTCATTTTCACCCTGAGTTAACGTCACTCTGAGTAAATTTCACTCTGAGTTATTTTCACTCTGAGTTAAGTGCACTCTGAGTTATTTTCACTCTGAGTTAATTTCACTCTGTGTTAATTTCACACTGAGTTAATTTCATTCTGAGTTATTTTCACTCTGAGATAATTTACTTCTGAGTTAAATTCACTGATTTAATTTCACTCTGAGTTATTTTCATTCTGATTTAATTTCACTCTGACTTATTTTCACACTGTTATTTTCACTCTGAGTTAATGTCACTCTGAGATAATTTCACTCTGAGTTAATTTCACTGAGTTATTTTCACTCAGAGTTATTTTCATTCTGAGTTAATTTCACTCTGAGTTATTTTCACCCTGAGTTAATTTAATTCTGAGTTAATTTCACTCTGAGTTATTTTCCCTCTGAGTAAAGTGCACTCTGAGTTATTTTCACTGAGTTATTTTCAATCTGAGTTAATTTAATTCAAAGTGAATTTCACTCTGAGTTAATTTCACTCTGTGTTATTTTCACTGAGTTAATTTCACTCTGAGTTATTTTCACTCTGAGTTAAGTGCACTGAGTTAATTTCACTCTGAGTTATTTTCCCTCTGAGTAAAGTGCACTCTGAGTTATTTTCACTGAGTTATTTTCACTCTGAGTTAATTTAATTCTGAGTTAATTTCACTCTGAGTTAATTTCACTCTGAGTTATTTTCACTCTGAGTTAATTGCACACTGAGTTATTTTCACTGAATTATTTTCACTCTGAGAGAATACTTCTGAGTTAATTTCAATCTGAGTTAATTTCACTCTGAGTTATTTTCATTCTGAGTTAATTTCACTCTGACTTATTTTCACACTGTTATTTTCACTCTGAGTTATTTTCATGCTGATTTATCTTCACTGAGTTAATTTCACTCTGAGTTAAAATCATTCTGAGTTATTTTCACTCTGAGTTAATATCACTCTGAGTTATTTTCACTCTGAGTTAATTTCACTCGAGTTATTTTCACTCTGAGTTAATTTCACACTGAGTTAATTTCATTCTGAGTTATTTTCACTCTGAGATAATTTACTTCTGAGTTAAATTCACTGATTTAATTTCACTCTGAGTTATTTTCATTCTGATTTAATTTCACTCTGACTTATTTTCACACTGTTATTTTCACTCTGAGTTAATGTCACTCTGAGATAATTTCACTCTGAGTTAATTTCACTGAGTTATTTTCACTCAGAGTTATTTTCATTCTGAGTTAATTTCACTCTGAGTTATTTTCACCCTGAGTTAATTTAATTCTGAGTTAATTTCACTCTGAGTTATTTTCCCTCTGAGTAAAGTGCACTCTGAGTTATTTTCACTGAGTTATTTTCAATCTGAGTTAATTTAATTCAAAGTTAATTTCACTCTGAGTTAATTTCACTCTGTGTTATTTTCACTGAGTTAATTTCACTCTGAGTTATTTTCACTCCGAGTTATTTTCACACTGAGTTATTTTCACTCTGAGTTATTTTCACTCTGAGTTAATTTCACTCTGAGTTAATTTCACCCTGAGTTAATTTTATTCTGAGTTAATTTCACTCTGAGTTATTTTCACTGTGAGTTCTTTTCACTCTGAGTCATTTTCACCCTGAGTTAACATCACTCTGAGTAAATTTCACTCTGAGTTATTTTCACTCTGAGTTAAGTGCACTCTGAGTTATTTTCACTCTGAGTTAATTTCACTCTGAGTTAATGTCACTCTGAGTTAATTTCACTGAGTTAATTTCTCTCTGAGTTATTTTCACTGAGTTAATTTCACTCGAGTTATTTTCACTCTGAGTTATTTTCACACTGAGTTAATTTCATTCTGAGTTAATTTCACTCTGAGTTATTTTCACTCTGAGTTATTTTCACTCTGTGTTAATTTCACTCTGAGTTAATGTCACTCTGAGTTAATTTCATTCTGAGTTGATTTCACTGAGTTATTTTCACTCTGAGATATTTACATTCTGAGTTAATTTCCCTCTGAGTTATTTTCACCCTGAGTTAATTTAATACTGAGTTAATTTCACTCAGAGTTAATTTCACTCTGAGTAATTTTCACTGAGCTCATTTCACTCTGAGTTATTTTCACTCTGAGTTATTTTCACTGTGAGTTAATTTCACTCTGAGTTAAATTCACTCTGAGTTATTTTCACTCTGAGTTAATTTCACACTGAGTTAATTTCATTCTGAGTTAATTTCACTCTGAGTTAATTTCACTGTGAGTTATTTTCACCCTGAGTCATTTTCACCCTGAGTTAATGTCATTCTGAATTAATTTCACTCTGAGTTATTTTCACTCTGAGTTAAGTGCACTGAGTTAATTTCACTCTGAGTTATTTTCCCTCTGAGTAAAGTGCACTCTGAGTTATTTTCACTGAGTTATTTTCACTCTGAGTTAATTTAATTCTGAGTTAATTTCACTCTGAGTTAATTTCACTCTGAGTTATTTTCACTCTGAGTTAATTGCACACTGAGTTATTTTCACTGAATTATTTTCACTCTGAGAGAATACTTCTGAGTTAATTTCAATCTGAGTTAATTTCACTCTGAGTTATTTTCATTCTGAGTTAATTTCACTCTGACTTATTTTCACACTGTTATTTTCACTCTGAGTTATTTTCATGCTGATTTATCTTCACTGAGTTAATTTCACTCTGAGTTAAAATCATTCTGAGTTCTTTTCACTCTGAGTTAATATCACTCTGAGTTATTTTCACTCTGAGTTAATTTCACTCGAGTTATTTTCACTCTGAGTTTTTTTCACACTGAGTTAATTTCATTCTGAGTTAATTTCACTCTGAGTTATTTTCACTCTGAGTTATTTTCACTCTGAGTTATTTTCACTGAGTTAATTTCACTCTGAGTTAATGTCACTCTGAGTTAATTTCACTGAGTTAATTTCACTCTGAGTTAATTTCACTGAGTTAATTTCATTCTGAGTTAATTTCACTCTGAGTTATTTTCACTCTGAGTTCTTTTCACTCTGAGTCATTTTCACCCTGAGTTAACGTCACTCTGAGTAAATTTCACTCTGAGTTATTTTCACTCTGAGTTAAGTGCACTCTGAGTTATTTTCACTCTGAGTTAATTTCACTCTGTGTTAATTTCACACTGAGTTAATTTCATTCTGAGTTATTTTCACTCTGAGATAATTTACTTCTGAGTTAAATTCACTGATTTAATTTCACTCTGAGTTATTTTCATTCTGATTTAATTTCACTCTGACTTATTTTCACACTGTTATTTTCACTCTGAGTTAATGTCACTCTGAGATAATTTCACTCTGAGTTAATTTCACTGAGTTATTTTCACTCAGAGTTATTTTCATTCTGAGTTAATTTCACTCTGAGTTATTTTCACCCTGAGTTAATTTAATTCTGAGTTAATTTCACTCTGAGTTATTTTCCCTCTGAGTAAAGTGCACTCTGAGTTATTTTCACTGAGTTATTTTCAATCTGAGTTAATTTAATTCAAAGTGAATTTCACTCTGAGTTAATTTCACTCTGTGTTATTTTCACTGAGTTAATTTCACTCTGAGTTATTTTCACTCTGAGTTAAGTGCACTGAGTTAATTTCACTCTGAGTTATTTTCCCTCTGAGTAAAGTGCACTCTGAGTTATTTTCACTGAGTTATTTTCACTCTGAGTTAATTTAATTCTGAGTTAATTTCACTCTGAGTTAATTTCACTCTGAGTTATTTTCACTCTGAGTTAATTGCACACTGAGTTATTTTCACTGAATTATTTTCACTCTGAGAGAATACTTCTGAGTTAATTTCAATCTGAGTTAATTTCACTCTGAGTTATTTTCATTCTGAGTTAATTTCACTCTGACTTATTTTCACACTGTTATTTTCACTCTGAGTTATTTTCATGCTGATTTATCTTCACTGAGTTAATTTCACTCTGAGTTAAAATCATTCTGAGTTATTTTCACTCTGAGTTAATATCACTCTGAGTTATTTTCACTCTGAGTTAATTTCACTCGAGTTATTTTCACTCTGAGTTTTTTCACACTGAGTTAATTTCATTCTGAGTTAATTTCACTCTGAGTTATTTTCACTCTGATTTATTTTCACTCTGAGTTATTTTCACTGAGTTAATTTCACTCTGAGTTAATGTCACTCTGAGTTAATTTCACTGAGTTAATTTCACTCTGAGTTAATTTCACTGAGTTAATTTCATTCTGAGTTAATTTCACTCTGAGTTATTTTCACTCTGAGTTCTTTTCACTCTGAGTCATTTTCACCCTGAGTTAACGTCACTCTGAGTAAATTTCACTCTGAGTTATTTTCACTCTGAGTTAAGTGCACTCTGAGTTATTTTCACTCTGAGTTAATTTCACTCTGTGTTAATTTCACACTGAGTTAATTTCATTCTGAGTTATTTGCACTCTGAGATAATTTACTTCTGAGTTAAATTCACTGATTTAATTTCACTCTGAGTTATTTTCATTCTGATTTAATTTCACTCTGACTTATTTTCACACTGTTATTTTCACTCTGAGTTAATGTCACTCTGAGATAATTTCACTCTGAGTTAATTTCACTGAGTTATTTTCACTCAGAGTTATTTTCATTCTGAGTTAATTTCACTCTGAGTTATTTTCACCCTGAGTTAATTTAATTCTGAGTTAATTTCACTCTGAGTTATTTTCCCTCTGAGTAAAGTGCACTCTGAGTTATTTTCACTGAGTTATTTTCAATCTGAGTTAATTTAATTCAAAGTTAATTTCACTCTGAGTTAATTTCACTCTGTGTTATTTTCACTGAGTTAATTTCACTCTGAGTTATTTTCACTCCGAGTTATTTTCACACTGAGTTATTTTCACTCTGAGTTATTTTCACTCTGAGTTAATTTCACTCTGAGTTAATTTCACCCTGAGTTAATTTCATTCTGAATTAATTTCACTCTGAGTTATTTTCACTGTGAGTTCTTTTCACTCTGAGTCATTTTCACCCTCAGTTAACGTCACTCTGAGTAAATTTCACTCTGAGTTAATTTCACTCTGAGTTAATTTCACTCTGAGTTATTTTCACTGAGTTAATTTCACTCTGAGTTATTTTCATTTTCAGTTATTTTCACACTGAGTTATTTTCACTCTGAGTTATTTTCACTCTGAGTTAATTTCACTCTGAGTTAATGTCACTCTGAGTTAATTTCACTGAGTTAATTTCTCTCTGAGTTATTTTCACTGAGTTAATTTCACTCGAGTTATTTTCACTCTGAGTTATTTTCACCCTGAGTTAATTTAATTCTGATTTATATTCACTCTGAGTTTATTTTACACTGAGTTAATGTCACTCTGAGTTAATTTCACTCTGAGTTAATGTCACTCTGAGTTAATGGCACTCAGATAATTTCACTCTGAGTTATTTTCACTGAGTTATTTTCACTCTGAGTTAATGTCACTCTGAGTTAATTTCACTCTGATTTAATTTCACTGAGTTATTTTCACTCTGAGTAATTTTCTTTCTGTGTTAATTTCACTCTGAGTTATTTTCACCCTGAGTTAATTTAATTCTGAGTTAAATACACTCTGAGTTATTTTCCCTCTGAGTAAAGTGCACTCTGAGTTATTTTCACTGAGTTATTTTCAATCTGAGTTAATTTAATTCTCAGTTAATTTCACTCTGAGTTAATTTCACTCTGAGTTATTTTCACACTGAGTTATTTTCACTCTGAGTTATTTTCACTCTGAGTTAATTTCACTGAGTTAATTTCACACTGAGTTAATTTCATTCTGAGTTAATTTCACTTGAGTTATTTTCACTGTGAGTTATTTTCACTCTGAGTTATTTTCATTCTGAGTTAATTTCACTCTGAGTTATTTTCACCCTGAATTAATTTAAATCTGAGTTATTTTCACTCTGAGATAATTTACTTCTGAGTTAATTTCACTGAGTTAATTTCATTCTGATTTAATTTCACTCTGAGTTATTTTCACTCACAGTTATTTTCACTGAGTTAATTTCTCTGAGTTATTTTTACTGAGTTAATTTCACTCTGAGTTATTTTCACTCTGAGTTATTTTCACTGAGTTATTTTCACTCTGAGTTAATTTCATACTAAGATAATTTCATTCTGAGTTAATTTCTCTGAGTTATTTTCACTGAGTTAATTTCACTCTGAGTTATTTTCACTCTGGATTATTTTCACTGAGTTATTTTCACTCTGAGTTAATTTGATACTGATATAATTTCATTCTGAGTTAATTTCACTCTGAGTTATTTTCACTCAGAGTTATTTTCACTGAGTAAATTTCACTCTGAGTTATTTTCACTCTGAGTTATTTTCACTCTGAGTTAATTTCACTCTGAGTTAATGTCACTCTGACTTAATTTCACTCTGAGTTAATATCACTGAGTTATTTTCACTCTGAGTTATTTTCATTCTGAGTTAATTTCACTCTGAGTTATTTTCCCTCTGAGTAAAGTGCACTCTGTGTTATTTTCACTGAGTTATTTTCAATCTGAGTTTATTTAATTCTCAGTTAATTTCACTCTGAGTTAATTTCACTCTGAGTTATTTTCACACTGAGTTATTTTCACTCTGAGTTATTTTCACTCTGAGTTAATTTCACTCTGAGTTAATTTCACACTGAGTTAATTTCATTCTGAGTTAATTTCACTGTGAGTTAATTTCACTGTGAGTTATTTTCACTCTGAGTTATTTTCGTTCTGTGTTAATTTCACTCTGAGTTATTTTCACCCTGAGTTAATTTAATTCTGAGTTATTTTCACTCTGAGATAATTTGCTTCTGAGTTAATTTCACTGAGTTAATTTCACTCTGAGTTATTTTCACTCAGTTATTTTCACTGAGTTAATTTCACTCTGAGTTAATGTCACTCTGAGTTAATTTCACTGAGTTATTTTCACTCTGAGTAATTTTCTTTCTGTGTTAATTTCACTCTGAGTTATTTTCACCCTGAGTTAATTTAATTCTGAGTTAAATTCACTCTGAGTTATTTTCCCTCTGAGTAAAGTGCACTCTGAGTTATTTTCACTGAGTTATTTTCAATCTGAGTTAATTTCACTCTGAGTTAATTTCACTGAGTTAATTTCACACTGAGTTAATTTCATTCTGAGTTAATTTCACTTGAGTTATTTTCACTGTGAGTTATTTTCACTCTGAGTTATTTTCATTCTGAGTTAATTTCACTCTGAGTTATTTTCACCCTGAATTAATTTAAATCTGAGTTATTTTCACTCTGAGATAATTTACTTCTGAGTTAATTTCACTGAGTTAATTTCATTCTGAGTTAATTTCACTCTGAGTTATTTTCACTCACAGTTATTTTCACTGAGTTAATTTCTCTGAGTTATTTTTACTGAGTTAATTTCACTCTGAGTTATTTTCACTCTGAGTTATTTTCACTGAGTTATTTTCACTCTGAGTTAATTTCATACTAAGATAATTTCATTCTGAGTTAATTTCTCTGAGTTATTTTCACTGAGTTAATTTCACTCTGAGTTATTTTCACTCTGGATTATTTTCACTGAGTTATTTTCACTCTGAGTTAATTTGATACTGATATAATTTCATTCTGAGTTAATTTCACTCTGAGTTATTTTCACTCAGAGTTATTTTCACTGAGTAAATTTCACTCTGAGTTATTTTCACTCTGAGTTATTTTCACTCTGAGTTAATTTCACTCTGAGTTAATGTCACTCTGACTTAATTTCACTCTGAGTTAATATCACTGAGTTATTTTCACTCTGAGTTATTTTCATTCTGAGTTAATTTCACTCTGAGTTATTTTCCCTCTGAGTAAAGTGCACTCTGTGTTATTTTCACTGAGTTATTTTCAATCTGAGTTTATTTAATTCTCAGTTAATTTCACTCTGAGTTAATTTCACTCTGAGTTATTTTCACACTGAGTTATTTTCACTCTGAGTTATTTTCACTCTGAGTTAATTTCACTCTGAGTTAATTTCACACTGAGTTAATTTCATTCTGAGTTAATTTCACTGTGAGTTAATTTCACTGTGAGTTATTTTCACTCTGAGTTATTTTCGTTCTGTGTTAATTTCACTCTGAGTTATTTTCACCCTGAGTTAATTTAATTCTGAGTTATTTTCACTCTGAGATAATTTGCTTCTGAGTTAATTTCACTGAGTTAATTTCACTCTGAGTTATTTTCACTCAGTTATTTTCACTGAGTTAATTTCACTCTGAGTTAATGTCACTCTGAGTTAATTTCATTGAGTTAATTTCACTCTGAGTTATTTTCAGAGTTAATTCACTCTGAGTTATTTTCACTCTGAGTTATTTTCACTCTGAGTAAATTTCACACTGAGTTAATTTCATTCTGAGTTAATTTCACTCTGAGTTATTTTCACTCAGTTATTTTCACTGAGTTAATTTCTCTGACTTATTTTCACTGAGTTAATTTCACTCTGAGTTATTTTCACTCTGAGTTATTTTCACTGAGTTATTTTCACTCTGAGTTAATTTCATACTGAGATAATTTCATTCTGAGTTAATTTCACTCTGAGTTATTTTCACTCAGAGTTATTTTCACTGAGTAAATTTCACTCTGAGTTATTTTCACTCTGAGTTATTTTCACTCTGAGTTAATATCACTGAGTTATTTTCACTCTGAGTTATTTTCATTCTGAGTTAATTTCACTCTGAGTTATTTTCCCTCTGAGTAAAGTGCACTCTGAGTTATTTTCACTGAGTTATTTTCACTCTGAGTTAATTTAATCTGAGTTAATTTCACTCTGAGTTATTTTCACTGAGTTAATTTCACTCAGAGTTATTTTCACTCTGAGTTAATTTCACACTGAGTTATTTTCACTCTGAGTTATTTTCACTGAGTTAATTTCACTCTGAGTTATTTTCTCCCTGAGTTAATTTAATTCTGAGTTAATTTCGCCCTGAGTTATTTTCCCTACGATTCAAGTGCACTCTGAATTATTTTCACAGAGTTATTTTCACTCTGAGTTAATTCAATTCTGAGTTAATTTCTCTCTGAGTTAATTTCACTCTGAGTTATTTTCACTGAGTTAATTTCACTCTGAGTTAATTTCACTCGAGCTATGTTCACTCTGAGTTTTTTCACAGAGTTAATTTCATTCTGAGTTAATTTCACTCTGAGTTATTTTCACTCTGAGTTATTTTCACTGAGTTAATTTCACTCTGAGTTAATGTCACTCTGAGTTAATTTCAGTGAGTTAATTTCACTCTGAGTTATTTTCACTGAGTTAATTTCACACTGAGTTATTTTCACTCTGAGTTATTTTCACTCTGAGTTAATTTCACACTGAGTTAATTTCATTCTGAGTTAATTTCACTCTGAGTTATTTTCACTCAGAGTTATTTTTACTGAGTTAATTTCTCTCTGAGTTATTTTCAATGAGTTACTTTCACTCTGAGTTATTTTCACTCTGAGTTATTATCACTCTGAGTTATTTGCACTCTGAGTTAATTTCACACTGAGTTAATTTCATTCTGAGTTAATTTCACTCTGAGTTAATTTCACGGTGAGTTATTTTCACCCTGAGTCATTTTCACCCTGAGTTAATGTCACTCTGAGTTAATTTCACTCTGAGTTATTTTCACTCTGAGTTAAGTGCACTCTGAGTTAATTTCACTCTGAGTTATTTTCCCTCTGAGTAAAGTGCACTCTGAGTTATTTTCACTGAGTTATTTTCACTCTGAGTTAATTTAATTCTGAGTTAATTTCACTCTGAGTTAATTTCACTCTGAGTTATTTTCACTGAGTTAATTTCACTCTGAGTTATTTTCATTCTAAGTTAATTTCACTCTGAGTTATTTTCATTCTGAGTTAATTTCACTCTGACTTATTTTCACACTGTTATTTTCACTCTGAGTTATTTTCATGCTGATTTATCTTCACTGAGTTAATTTCACTCTGAGTTAAAATCATTCTGAGTTCTTTTCACTCTGAGTTAATATCACTCTGAGTTATTTTCACTCTGAGTTAATTTCACTCGAGTTATTTTCACTCTGAGTTTTTTTCACACTGAGTTAATTTCATTCTGAGTTAATTTCACTCTGAGTTATTTTCACTCTGAGTTATTTTCACTCTGAGTTATTTTCACTGAGTTAATTTCACTCTGAGTTAATGTCACTCTGAGTTAATTTCACTGAGTTAATTTCACTCTGAGTTAATTTCACTGAGTTAATTTCATTCTGAGTTAATTTCACTCTGAGTTATTTTCACTCTGAGTTCTTTTCACTCTGAGTCATTTTCACCCTGAGTTAACGTCACTCTGAGTAAATTTCACTCTGAGTTATTTTCACTCTGAGTTAAGTGCACTCTGAGTTATTTTCACTCTGAGTTAATTTCACTCTGTGTTAATTTCACACTGAGTTAATTTCATTCTGAGTTATTTTCACTCTGAGATAATTTACTTCTGAGTTAAATTCACTGATTTAATTTCACTCTGAGTTATTTTCATTCTGATTTAATTTCACTCTGACTTATTTTCACACTGTTATTTTCACTCTGAGTTAATGTCACTCTGAGATAATTTCACTCTGAGTTAATTTCACTGAGTTATTTTCACTCAGAGTTATTTTCATTCTGAGTTAATTTCACTCTGAGTTATTTTCACCCTGAGTTAATTTAATTCTGAGTTAATTTCACTCTGAGTTATTTTCCCTCTGAGTAAAGTGCACTCTGAGTTATTTTCACTGAGTTATTTTCAATCTGAGTTAATTTAATTCAAAGTGAATTTCACTCTGAGTTAATTTCACTCTGTGTTATTTTCACTGAGTTAATTTCACTCTGAGTTATTTTCACTCTGAGTTAAGTGCACTGAGTTAATTTCACTCTGAGTTATTTTCCCTCTGAGTAAAGTGCACTCTGAGTTATTTTCACTGAGTTATTTTCACTCTGAGTTAATTTAATTCTGAGTTAATTTCACTCTGAGTTAATTTCACTCTGAGTTATTTTCACTCTGAGTTAATTGCACACTGAGTTATTTTCA
This sequence comes from Isurus oxyrinchus, assembly GCA_026770705.1. NCBI lineage: Eukaryota > Metazoa > Chordata > Chondrichthyes > Lamniformes > Lamnidae > Isurus > Isurus oxyrinchus. Next base: position 117,378,806 of record JANJGN010000017.1, read on the forward strand.
CTGAATTATTTTCACTCTGAGAGAATACTTCTGAGTTAATTTCAATCTGAGTTAATTTCACTCTGAGTTATTTTCATTCTGAGTTAATTTCACTCTGACTTATTTTCACACTGTTATTTTCACTCTGAGTTATTTTCATGCTGATTTATCTTCACTGAGTTAATTTCACTCTGAGTTAAAATCATTCTGAGTTATTTTCACTCTGAGTTAATATCACTCTGAGTTATTTTCACTCTGAGTTAATTTCACTCGAGTTATTTTCACTCTGAGTTTTTTTCACACTGAGTTAATTTCATTCTGAGTTAATTTCACTCTGAGTTATTTTCACTCTGATTTATTTTCACTCTGAGTTATTTTCACTGAGTTAATTTCACTCTGAGTTAATGTCACTCTGAGTTAATTTCACTGAGTTAATTTCACTCTGAGTTAATTTCACTGAGTTAATTTCATTCTGAGTTAATTTCACTCTGAGTTATTTTCACTCTGAGTTCTTTTCACTCTGAGTCATTTTCACCCTGAGTTAACGTCACTCTGAGTAAATTTCACTCTGAGTTATTTTCACTCTGAGTTAAGTGCACTCTGAGTTATTTTCACTCTGAGTTAATTTCACTCTGTGTTAATTTCACACTGAGTTAATTTCATTCTGAGTTATTTTCACTCTGAGATAATTTACTTCTGAGTTAAATTCACTGATTTAATTTCACTCTGAGTTATTTTCATTCTGATTTAATTTCACTCTGACTTATTTTCACACTGTTATTTTCACTCTGAGTTAATGTCACTCTGAGATAATTTCACTCTGAGTTAATTTCACTGAGTTATTTTCACTCAGAGTTATTTTCATTCTGAGTTAATTTCACTCTGAGTTATTTTCACCCTGAGTTAATTTAATTCTGAGTTAATTTCACTCTGAGTTATTTTCCCTCTGAGTAAAGTGCACTCTGAGTTATTTTCACTGAGTTATTTTCAATCTGAGTTAATTTAATTCAAAGTTAATTTCACTCTGAGTTAATTTCACTCTGTGTTATTTTCACTGAGTTAATTTCACTCTGAGTTATTTTCACTCCGAGTTATTTTCACACTGAGTTATTTTCACTCTGAGTTATTTTCACTCTGAGTTAATTTCACTCTGAGTTAATTTCACCCTGAGTTAATTTCATTCTGAATTAATTTCACTCTGAGTTATTTTCACTGTGAGTTCTTTTCACTCTGAGTCATTTTCACCCTCAGTTAACGTCACTCTGAGTAAATTTCACTCTGAGTTAATTTCACTCTGAGTTAATTTCACTCTGAGTTATTTTCACTGAGTTAATTTCACTCTGAGTTATTTTCATTCTAAGTTATTTTCACACTGAGTTATTTTCACTCTGAGTTATTTTCACTCTGAGTTAATTTCACTCTGAGTTAATGTCACTCTGAGTTAATTTCACTGAGTTAATTTCTCTCTGAGTTATTTTCACTGAGTTAATTTCACTCGAGTTATTTTCACTCTGAGTTATTTTCACCCTGAGTTAATTTAATTCTGATTTATATTCACTCTGAGTTTATTTTACACTGAGTTAATGTCACTCTGAGTTAATTTCACTCTGAGTTAATGTCACTCTGAGTTAATGGCACTCAGATAATTTCACTCTGAGTTATTTTCACTGAGTTATTTTCACTCTGAGTTAATGTCACTCTGAGTTAATTTCACTCTGATTTAATTTCACTGAGTTATTTTCACTCTGAGTAATTTTCTTTCTGTGTTAATTTCACTCTGAGTTATTTTCACCCTGAGTTAATTTAATTCTGAGTTAAATTCACTCTGAGTTATTTTCCCTCTGAGTAAAGTGCACTCTGAGTTATTTTCACTGAGTTATTTTCAATCTGAGTTAATTTAATTCTCAGTTAATTTCACTCTGAGTTAATTTCACTCTGAGTTATTTTCACACTGAGTTATTTTCACTCTGAGTTATTTTCACTCTGAGTTAATTTCACTGAGTTAATTTCACTTGAGTTATTTTCACTGTGAGTTATTTTCACTCTGAGTTATTTTCATTCTGAGTTAATTTCACTCTGAGTTATTTTCACCCTGAATTAATTTAAATCTGAGTTATTTTCACTCTGAGATAATTTACTTCTGAGTTAATTTCACTGAGTTAATTTCATTCTGAGTTAATTTCACTCTGAGTAATTTTCACTCACAGTTATTTTCACTGAGTTAATTTCTCTGAGTTATTTTTACTGAGTTAATTTCACTCTGAGTTATTTTCACTCTGAGTTATTTTCACTGAGTTATTTTCACTCTGAGTTAATTTCATACTAAGATAATTTCATTCTGAGTTAATTTCTCTGAGTTATTTTCACTGAGTTAATTTCACTCTGAGTTATTTTCACTCTGGATTATTTTCACTGAGTTATTTTCACTCTGAGTTAATTTGATACTGATATAATTTCATTCTGAGTTAATTTCACTCTGAGTTATTTTCACTCAGAGTTATTTTCACTGAGTAAATTTCACTCTGAGTTATTTTCACTCTGAGTTATTTTCACTCTGAGTTAATTTCACTCTGAGTTAATGTCACTCTGACTTAATTTCACTCTGAGTTAATATCACTGAGTTATTTTCACTCTGAGTTATTTTCATTCTGAGTTAATTTCACTCTGAGTTATTTTCCCTCTGAGTAAAGTGCACTCTGTGTTATTTTCACTGAGTTATTTTCAATCTGAGTTTATTTAATTCTCAGTTAATTTCACTCTGAGTTAATTTCACTCTGAGTTATTTTCACACTGAGTTATTTTCACTCTGAGTTATTTTCACTCTGAGTTAATTTCACTCTGAGTTAATTTCACACTGAGTTAATTTCATTCTGAGTTAATTTCACTGTGAGTTAATTTCACTGTGAGTTATTTTCACTCTGAGTTATTTTCGTTCTGTGTTAATTTCACTCTGAGTTATTTTCACCCTGAGTTAATTTAATTCTGAGTTATTTTCACTCTGAGATAATTTACTTCTGAGTTAATTTCACTGAGTTAATTTCATTCTGAGTTAATTTCACTCTGAGTAATTTTCACTCACAGTTATTTTCACTGAGTTAATTTCTCTGAGTTATTTTTACTGAGTTAATTTCACTCTGAGTTATTTTCACTCTGAGTTATTTTCACTGAGTTATTTTCACTCTGAGTTAATTTCATACTAAGATAATTTCATTCTGAGTTAATTTCTCTGAGTTATTTTCACTGAGTTAATTTCACTCTGAGTTATTTTCACTCTGGATTATTTTCACTGAGTTATTTTCACTCTGAGTTAATTTGATACTGATATAATTTCATTCTGAGTTAATTTCACTCTGAGTTATTTTCACTCAGAGTTATTTTCACTGAGTAAATTTCACTCTGAGTTATTTTCACTCTGAGTTATTTTCACTCTGAGTTAATTTCACTCTGAGTTAATGTCACTCTGACTTAATTTCACTCTGAGTTAATATCACTGAGTTATTTTCACTCTGAGTTATTTTCATTCTGAGTTAATTTCACTCTGAGTTATTTTCCCTCTGAGTAAAGTGCACTCTGTGTTATTTTCACTGAGTTATTTTCAATCTGAGTTTATTTAATTCTCAGTTAATTTCACTCTGAGTTAATTTCACTCTGAGTTATTTTCACACTGAGTTATTTTCACTCTGAGTTATTTTCACTCTGAGTTAATTTCACTCTGAGTTAATTTCACACTGAGTTAATTTCATTCTGAGTTAATTTCACTGTGAGTTAATTTCACTGTGAGTTATTTTCACTCTGAGTTATTTTCGTTCTGTGTTAATTTCACTCTGAGTTATTTTCACCCTGAGTTAATTTAATTCTGAGTTATTTTCACTCTGAGATAATTTGCTTCTGAGTTAATTTCACTGAGTTAATTTCACTCTGAGTTATTTTCACTCAGTTATTTTCACTGAGTTAATTTCACTCTGAGTTAATGTCACTCTGAGTTAATTTCACTGAGTTATTTTCACTCTGAGTAATTTTCTTTCTGTGTTAATTTCACTCTGAGTTATTTTCACCCTGAGTTAATTTAATTCTGAGTTAAATTCACTCTGAGTTATTTTCCCTCTGAGTAAAGTGCACTCTGAGTTATTTTCACTGAGTTATTTTCAATCTGAGTTAATTTCACTCTGAGTTAATTTCACTGAGTTAATTTCACACTGAGTTAATTTCATTCTGAGTTAATTTCACTTGAGTTATTTTCACTGTGAGTTATTTTCACTCTGAGTTATTTTCATTCTGAGTTAATTTCACTCTGAGTTATTTTCACCCTGAATTAATTTAAATCTGAGTTATTTTCACTCTGAGATAATTTACTTCTGAGTTAATTTCACTGAGTTAATTTCATTCTGAGTTAATTTCACTCTGAGTTATTTTCACTCACAGTTATTTTCACTGAGTTAATTTCTCTGAGTTATTTTTACTGAGTTAATTTCACTCTGAGTTATTTTCACTCTGAGTTATTTTCACTGAGTTATTTTCACTCTGAGTTAATTTCATACTAAGATAATTTCATTCTGAGTTAATTTCTCTGAGTTATTTTCACTGAGTTAATTTCACTCTGAGTTATTTTCACTCTGGATTATTTTCACTGAGTTATTTTCACTCTGAGTTAATTTGATACTGATATAATTTCATTCTGAGTTAATTTCACTCTGAGTTATTTTCACTCAGAGTTATTTTCACTGAGTAAATTTCACTCTGAGTTATTTTCACTCTGAGTTATTTTCACTCTGAGTTAATTTCACTCTGAGTTAATGTCACTCTGACTTAATTTCACTCTGAGTTAATATCACTGAGTTATTTTCACTCTGAGTTATTTTCATTCTGAGTTAATTTCACTCTGAGTTATTTTCCCTCTGAGTAAAGTGCACTCTGTGTTATTTTCACTGAGTTATTTTCAATCTGAGTTTATTTAATTCTCAGTTAATTTCACTCTGAGTTAATTTCACTCTGAGTTATTTTCACACTGAGTTATTTTCACTCTGAGTTATTTTCACTCTGAGTTAATTTCACTCTGAGTTAATTTCACACTGAGTTAATTTCATTCTGAGTTAATTTCACTGTGAGTTAATTTCACTGTGAGTTATTTTCACTCTGAGTTATTTTCGTTCTGTGTTAATTTCACTCTGAGTTATTTTCACCCTGAGTTAATTTAATTCTGAGTTATTTTCACTCTGAGATAATTTGCTTCTGAGTTAATTTCACTGAGTTAATTTCACTCTGAGTTATTTTCACTCAGTTATTTTCACTGAGTTAATTTCACTCTGAGTTAATGTCACTCTGAGTTAATTTCATTGAGTTAATTTCACTCTGAGTTATTTTCAGAGTTAATTCACTCTGAGTTATTTTCACTCTGAGTTATTTTCACTCTGAGTAAATTTCACACTGAGTTAATTTCATTCTGAGTTAATTTCACTCTGAGTTATTTTCACTCAGTTATTTTCACTGAGTTAATTTCTCTGACTTATTTTCACTGAGTTAATTTCACTCTGAGTTATTTTCACTCTGAGTTATTTTCACTGAGTTATTTTCACTCTGAGTTAATTTCATACTGAGATAATTTCATTCTGAGTTAATTTCACTCTGAGTTATTTTCACTCAGAGTTATTTTCACTGAGTAAATTTCACTCTGAGTTATTTTCACTCTGAGTTATTTTCACTCTGAGTTAATATCACTGAGTTATTTTCACTCTGAGTTATTTTCATTCTGAGTTAATTTCACTCTGAGTTATTTTCCCTCTGAGTAAAGTGCACTCTGAGTTATTTTCACTGAGTTATTTTCACTCTGAGTTAATTTAATCTGAGTTAATTTCACTCTGAGTTATTTTCACTGAGTTAATTTCACTCAGAGTTATTTTCACTCTGAGTTAATTTCACACTGAGTTATTTTCACTCTGAGTTATTTTCACTGAGTTAATTTCACTCTGAGTTATTTTCTCCCTGAGTTAATTTAATTCTGAGTTAATTTCGCCCTGAGTTATTTTCCCTCCGATTCAAGTGCACTCTGAATTATTTTCACAGAGTTATTTTCACTCTGAGTTAATTCAATTCTGAGTTAATTTCTCTCTGAGTTAATTTCACTCTGAGTTATTTTCACTGAGTTAATTTCACTCTGAGTTAATTTCACTCGAGCTATGTTCACTCTGAGTTTTTTCACAGAGTTAATTTCATTCTGAGTTAATTTCACTCTGAGTTATTTTCACTCTGAGTTATTTTCACTGAGTTAATTTCACTCTGAGTTAATGTCACTCTGAGTTAATTTCAGTGAGTTAATTTCACTCTGAGTTATTTTCACTGAGTTAATTTCACACTGAGTTATTTTCACTCTGAGTTATTTTCACTCTGAGTTAATTTCACACTGAGTTAATTTCATTCTGAGTTAATTTCACTCTGAGTTATTTTCACTCAGAGTTATTTTTACTGAGTTAATTTCTCTCTGAGTTATTTTCAATGAGTTACTTTCACTCTGAGTTATTTTCACTCTGAGTTATTATCACTCTGAGTTATTTGCACTCTGAGTTAATTTCACACTGAGTTAATTTCATTCTGAGTTAATTTCACTCTGAGTTAATTTCACGGTGAGTTATTTTCACCCTGAGTCATTTTCACCCTGAGTTAATGTCACTCTGAGTTAATTTCACTCTGAGTTATTTTCACTCTGAGTTAAGTGCACTCTGAGTTAATTTCACTCTGAGTTATTTTCCCTCTGAGTAAAGTGCACTCTGAGTTATTTTCACTGAGTTATTTTCACTCTGAGTTAATTTAATTCTGAGTTAATTTCACTCTGAGTTAATTTCACTCTGAGTTATTTTCACTGAGTTAATTTCACTCTGAGTTATTTTCATTCTAAGTTATTTTCACTCTGAGTTATTTTCACTCTGAGTTAATTTCACTCTGAGTTAAATTCACTCTGAGTCAACTTAATTCTGAGTTAATTTCACTCTGAGTTATTAGCACTGCGAGTTATTTCCACTCTGAGTTATTTTCATTCTGAGTTAGTTTCACTCTGAGTTATTTTCAACCTGAGTTAATTTAATTCTGAGTTAATTTCACTCTGAGTTATTTTCACTCTGAGTTATTTTCACTGAGTTAATTTCACTCTGAGTTAATGTCACTCTGAGTTAATTTCACTGAGTTAATTTCACTCTGAGTTAATTTCACTGAGTTAATTTCATTCTGAGTTAATTTCACTCCGAGTTATTTTCACTGTGAGTTCTTTTCACTCTGAGTCATTTTCACCCTGAGTTAACGTCACTCTGAATAAATTTCACTCTAAGTTATTTTCACTCTGAGTTAAGTGCACTCTGAGTTATTTTCACTCTGAGTTAATTTCACTCTGAGTTAATGTCACTCTGAGTTAATTTCACTGAGTTAATTTCTCTCTGAGTTATTTTCACTGAGTTAATTTCACTCGAGTTATTTTCACTCTGAGTTATTATCACACTGAGTTAATTTCATTCTGAGTTAATTTCACTCTGAGTTATTTTCACTCTGAGTTATTTTCACTCTGAGTTATTTTCACTCTGAGTTAATTTCACTCTGAGTAACTGTCACTCTGAGTTAATTTCACTGAGTTAATTTCACTCTTGAGTTACTTTCACTGAGTTAATTTCACTCTGAGTTATTTTCACTCTGAGTTATTTTCACTCTGAGTTAATTTCACTCTGAGTTATTTTCACTCCGAGTTAATTTCACTCTGAGTTATTTTCACTCTGAATTAATTTCACTCTGAGTTAATTTCACTCTGTTATTTTCACGCTGAGTTATTTTCACCCTGAGTTAATGTAATTCTGATTTATATTCACTCTGAGTTTATTTCACACTGAGTTAATCTCACTCTGAGTTAATTTCACTCTGAGTTATTTTCACTCTGAGTTAATTTCACTCTGTGTTAATTTCACACTGAGTTAATTTCACTGAGTTAATTTCACTCTGAGTTATTTTCACTCAGTTATTTTCACTGAGTTAATTTCACTCTGAGTTAATGTCACTCTGAGTTAATTTCATTGACTTAATTTCACTCTGAGTTATTTTCAGAGTTAATTTCACTCTGAGTTATTTTCACTCTGAGTTATTTTCACTCTGAGTAAATTTCACACTGAGTTAATTTCATTCTGAGTTAATTTCACTCTGAGTTATTTTCACTCAGTTATTTTCACTGAGTTAATTTCTCTGACTTATTTTCACTGAGTTAATTTCACTCTGAGTTATTTTCACTCTGAGTTATTTTCACTGAGTTATTTTCACTCTGAGTTAATTTCATACTGAGATAATTTCATTCTGAGTTAATTTCACTCTGAGTTATTTTCACTCAGAGTTATTTTCACTGAGTAAATTTCACTCTGAGTTATTTTCACTCTGAGTTATTTTCACTCTGAGTTAATATCACTGAGTTATTTTCACTCTGAGTTATTTTCATTCTGAGTTAATTTCACTCTGAGTTATTTTCCCTCTGAGTAAAGTGCACTCTGAGTTATTTTCACTGAGTTATTTTCACTCTGAGTTAATTTAATCTGAGTTAATTTCACTCTGAGTTAATTTCACTCTGAGTTATTTTCACTGAGTTAATTTCACTCAGAGTTATTTTCACTCTGAGTTAATTTCACACTGAGTTATTTTCACTCTGAGTTATTTTCACTGAGTTAATTTCACTCTGAGTTATTTTCTCCCTGAGTTAATTTAATTCTGAGTTAATTTCGCCCTGAGTTATTTTCCCTCCGATTCAAGTGCACTCTGAATTATTTTCACAGAGTTATTTTTACTCTGAGTTAATCCAATTCTGAGTTAATTTCTCTCTGAGTTAATTTCACTCTGAGTTATTTTCACTGAGTTATTTTCACTCTGAGTTAATTTCACACTGAGTTAATTTCATTCTGAGTTAATTTCACTCTGAGTTTATTTCACTGTGAGTTATTTTCACCCTGAGTCATTTTCACCCTGAGTTAATGTCACTCTGAGTTAATTTCACTCTGAGTTGTTTTCACTCTGAGTTAAGTGCACTCTGAGTTAATTTCACTCTGAGTTATTTTCCCTCTGAGTAAAGTGCACTCTGAGTTATTTTCACTGAGTTATTTTCACTCTGAGTTAATTTAATTCTGAGTTAATTTCACTCTGAGTTAATTTCACTCTGAGTTATTTTCACTGAGTTAATTTCACTCTGAGTTATTTTCATTCTAAGTTATTTTCACACAGAGTTATTTTTACTCTGAGTTAATTCAATTCTGAGTTAATTTCTCTCTGAGTTAATTTCACTCTGAGTTATTTTCACTGAGTTAATTTCACTCTGAGTTATTTTCATTCTAAGTTATTTTCACACAGAGTTATTTTTACTCTGAGTTAATTCAATTCTGAGTTAATTTCTCTCTGAGTTAATTTCACTCTGAGTTATTTTCACTGAGTTATTTTCACTCTGAGTTAATTTCACACTGAGTTAATTTCATTCTGAGTTAATTTCACTCTGAGTTAATTTCACTGTGAGTTATTTTCACCCTGAGTCATTTTCACCCTGAGTTAATGTCACTCTGAGTTAATTTCACTCTGAGTTGTTTTCACTCTGAGTTAAGTGCACTCTGAGTTAATTCAATTCTGAGTTAATTTCTCTCTGAGTTAATTTCACTCTGAGTTATTTTCACTGAGTTATTTTCACTGAGTAAATTTCACTCTGAGTTATTTTCACTCTGAGTTATTTTCACTCTGAGTTAATTTCACTCTGAGTTAATGTCACTGACTTAATTTCACTCTGAGTTAATATCACTGAGTTATTTTCACTCTGAGTTATTTTCATTCTGAGTTAATTTCACTCTGAGTTATTTTCCCTCTGAGTAAAGTGCACTCTGTGTTATTTTCACTGAGTTATTTTCAATCTGAGTTTATTTAATTCTCAGTTAATTTCACTCTGAGTTAATTTCACTCTGAGTTATTTTCACACTGAGTTATTTTCACTCTGAGTTATTTTCACTCTGAGTTAATTTCACTCTGAGTTAATTTCACACTGAGTTAATTTCATTCTGAGTTAATTTCACTGTGAGTTAATTTCACTGTGAGTTATTTTCACTCTGAGTTATTTTCGTTCTGTGTTAATTTCACTCTGAGTTATTTTCACCCTGAGTTAATTTAATTCTGAGTTATTTTCACTCTGAGATAATTTGCTTCTGAGTTAATTTCACTGAGTTAATTTCACTCTGAGTTATTTTCACTCAGTTATTTTCACTGAGTTAATTTCACTCTGAGTTAATGTCACTCTGAGTTAATTTCACTGAGTTATTTTCACTCTGAGTAATTTTCTTTCTGTGTTAATTTCACTCTGAGTTATTTTCACCCTGAGTTAATTTAATTCTGAGTTAAATTCACTCTGAGTTATTTTCCCTCTGAGTAAAGTGCACTCTGAGTTATTTTCACTGAGTTATTTTCAATCTGAGTTAATTTCACTCTGAGTTAATTTCACTGAGTTAATTTCACACTGAGTTAATTTCATTCTGAGTTAATTTCACTTGAGTTATTTTCACTGTGAGTTATTTTCACTCTGAGTTATTTTCATTCTGAGTTAATTTCACTCTGAGTTATTTTCACCCTGAATTAATTTAAATCTGAGTTATTTTCACTCTGAGATAATTTACTTCTGAGTTAATTTCACTGAGTTAATTTCATTCTGAGTTAATTTCACTCTGAGTTATTTTCACTCACAGTTATTTTCACTGAGTTAATTTCTCTGAGTTATTTTTACTGAGTTAATTTCACTCTGAGTTATTTTCACTCTGAGTTATTTTCACTGAGTTATTTTCACTCTGAGTTAATTTCATACTAAGATAATTTCATTCTGAGTTAATTTCTCTGAGTTATTTTCACTGAGTTAATTTCACTCTGAGTTATTTTCACTCTGGATTATTTTCACTGAGTTATTTTCACTCTGAGTTAATTTGATACTGATATAATTTCATTCTGAGTTAATTTCACTCTGAGTTATTTTCACTCAGAGTTATTTTCACTGAGTAAATTTCACTCTGAGTTATTTTCACTCTGAGTTATTTTCACTCTGAGTTAATTTCACTCTGAGTTAATGTCACTCTGACTTAATTTCACTCTGAGTTAATATCACTGAGTTATTTTCACTCTGAGTTATTTTCATTCTGAGTTAATTTCACTCTGAGTTATTTTCCCTCTGAGTAAAGTGCACTCTGTGTTATTTTCACTGAGTTATTTTCAATCTGAGTTTATTTAATTCTCAGTTAATTTCACTCTGAGTTAATTTCACTCTGAGTTATTTTCACACTGAGTTATTTTCACTCTGAGTTATTTTCACTCTGAGTTAATTTCACTCTGAGTTAATTTCACACTGAGTTAATTTCATTCTGAGTTAATTTCACTGTGAGTTAATTTCACTGTGAGTTATTTTCACTCTGAGTTATTTTCGTTCTGTGTTAATTTCACTCTGAGTTATTTTCACCCTGAGTTAATTTAATTCTGAGTTATTTTCACTCTGAGATAATTTGCTTCTGAGTTAATTTCACTGAGTTAATTTCACTCTGAGTTATTTTCACTCAGTTATTTTCACTGAGTTAATTTCACTCTGAGTTAATGTCACTCTGAGTTAATTTCATTGAGTTAATTTCACTCTGAGTTATTTTCAGAGTTAATTCACTCTGAGTTATTTTCACTCTGAGTTATTTTCACTCTGAGTAAATTTCACACTGAGTTAATTTCATTCTGAGTTAATTTCACTCTGAGTTATTTTCACTCAGTTATTTTCACTGAGTTAATTTCTCTGACTTATTTTCACTGAGTTAATTTCACTCTGAGTTATTTTCACTCTGAGTTATTTTCACTGAGTTATTTTCACTCTGAGTTAATTTCATACTGAGATAATTTCATTCTGAGTTAATTTCACTCTGAGTTATTTTCACTCAGAGTTATTTTCACTGAGTAAATTTCACTCTGAGTTATTTTCACTCTGAGTTATTTTCACTCTGAGTTAATATCACTGAGTTATTTTCACTCTGAGTTATTTTCATTCTGAGTTAATTTCACTCTGAGTTATTTTCCCTCTGAGTAAAGTGCACTCTGAGTTATTTTCACTGAGTTATTTTCACTCTGAGTTAATTTAATCTGAGTTAATTTCACTCTGAGTTATTTTCACTGAGTTAATTTCACTCAGAGTTATTTTCACTCTGAGTTAATTTCACACTGAGTTATTTTCACTCTGAGTTATTTTCACTGAGTTAATTTCACTCTGAGTTATTTTCTCCCTGAGTTAATTTAATTCTGAGTTAATTTCGCCCTGAGTTATTTTCCCTCCGATTCAAGTGCACTCTGAATTATTTTCACAGAGTTATTTTCACTCTGAGTTAATTCAATTCTGAGTTAATTTCTCTCTGAGTTAATTTCACTCTGAGTTATTTTCACTGAGTTAATTTCACTCTGAGTTAATTTCACTCGAGCTATGTTCACTCTGAGTTTTTTCACAGAGTTAATTTCATTCTGAGTTAATTTCACTCTGAGTTATTTTCACTCTGAGTTATTTTCACTGAGTTAATTTCACTCTGAGTTAATGTCACTCTGAGTTAATTTCAGTGAGTTAATTTCACTCTGAGTTATTTTCACTGAGTTAATTTCACACTGAGTTATTTTCACTCTGAGTTATTTTCACTCTGAGTTAATTTCACACTGAGTTAATTTCATTCTGAGTTAATTTCACTCTGAGTTATTTTCACTCAGAGTTATTTTTACTGAGTTAATTTCTCTCTGAGTTATTTTCAATGAGTTACTTTCACTCTGAGTTATTTTCACTCTGAGTTATTATCACTCTGAGTTATTTGCACTCTGAGTTAATTTCACACTGAGTTAATTTCATTCTGAGTTAATTTCACTCTGAGTTAATTTCACGGTGAGTTATTTTCACCCTGAGTCATTTTCACCCTGAGTTAATGTCACTCTGAGTTAATTTCACTCTGAGTTATTTTCACTCTGAGTTAAGTGCACTCTGAGTTAATTTCACTCTGAGTTATTTTCCCTCTGAGTAAAGTGCACTCTGAGTTATTTTCACTGAGTTATTTTCACTCTGAGTTAATTTAATTCTGAGTTAATTTCACTCTGAGTTAATTTCACTCTGAGTTATTTTCACTGAGTTAATTTCACTCTGAGTTATTTTCATTCTAAGTTATTTTCACTCTGAGTTATTTTCACTCTGAGTTAATTTCACTCTGAGTTAAATTCACTCTGAGTCAACTTAATTCTGAGTTAATTTCACTCTGAGTTATTAGCACTGCGAGTTATTTCCACTCTGAGTTATTTTCATTCTGAGTTAGTTTCACTCTGAGTTATTTTCAACCTGAGTTAATTTAATTCTGAGTTAATTTCACTCTGAGTTATTTTCACTCTGAGTTATTTTCACTGAGTTAATTTCACTCTGAGTTAATGTCACTCTGAGTTAATTTCACTGAGTTAATTTCACTCTGAGTTAATTTCACTGAGTTAATTTCATTCTGAGTTAATTTCACTCCGAGTTATTTTCACTGTGAGTTCTTTTCACTCTGAGTCATTTTCACCCTGAGTTAACGTCACTCTGAATAAATTTCACTCTAAGTTATTTTCACTCTGAGTTAAGTGCACTCTGAGTTATTTTCACTCTGAGTTAATTTCACTCTGAGTTAATGTCACTCTGAGTTAATTTCACTGAGTTAATTTCTCTCTGAGTTATTTTCACTGAGTTAATTTCACTCGAGTTATTTTCACTCTGAGTTATTATCACACTGAGTTAATTTCATTCTGAGTTAATTTCACTCTGAGTTATTTTCACTCTGAGTTATTTTCACTCTGAGTTATTTTCACTCTGAGTTAATTTCACTCTGAGTAACTGTCACTCTGAGTTAATTTCACTGAGTTAATTTCACTCTTGAGTTACTTTCACTGAGTTAATTTCACTCTGAGTTATTTTCACTCTGAGTTATTTTCACTCTGAGTTAATTTCACTCTGAGTTATTTTCACTCCGAGTTAATTTCACTCTGAGTTATTTTCACTCTGAATTAATTTCACTCTGAGTTAATTTCACTCTGTTATTTTCACGCTGAGTTATTTTCACCCTGAGTTAATGTAATTCTGATTTATATTCACTCTGAGTTTATTTCACACTGAGTTAATCTCACTCTGAGTTAATTTCACTCTGAGTTATTTTCACTCTGAGTTAATTTCACTCTGTGTTAATTTCACACTGAGTTAATTTCACTGAGTTAATTTCACTCTGAGTTATTTTCACTCAGTTATTTTCACTGAGTTAATTTCACTCTGAGTTAATGTCACTCTGAGTTAATTTCATTGACTTAATTTCACTCTGAGTTATTTTCAGAGTTAATTTCACTCTGAGTTATTTTCACTCTGAGTTATTTTCACTCTGAGTAAATTTCACACTGAGTTAATTTCATTCTGAGTTAATTTCACTCTGAGTTATTTTCACTCAGTTATTTTCACTGAGTTAATTTCTCTGACTTATTTTCACTGAGTTAATTTCACTCTGAGTTATTTTCACTCTGAGTTATTTTCACTGAGTTATTTTCACTCTGAGTTAATTTCATACTGAGATAATTTCATTCTGAGTTAATTTCACTCTGAGTTATTTTCACTCAGAGTTATTTTCACTGAGTAAATTTCACTCTGAGTTATTTTCACTCTGAGTTATTTTCACTCTGAGTTAATATCACTGAGTTATTTTCACTCTGAGTTATTTTCATTCTGAGTTAATTTCACTCTGAGTTATTTTCCCTCTGAGTAAAGTGCACTCTGAGTTATTTTCACTGAGTTATTTTCACTCTGAGTTAATTTAATCTGAGTTAATTTCACTCTGAGTTAATTTCACTCTGAGTTATTTTCACTGAGTTAATTTCACTCAGAGTTATTTTCACTCTGAGTTAATTTCACACTGAGTTATTTTCACTCTGAGTTATTTTCACTGAGTTAATTTCACTCTGAGTTATTTTCTCCCTGAGTTAATTTAATTCTGAGTTAATTTCGCCCTGAGTTATTTTCCCTCCGATTCAAGTGCACTCTGAATTATTTTCACAGAGTTATTTTTACTCTGAGTTAATCCAATTCTGAGTTAATTTCTCTCTGAGTTAATTTCACTCTGAGTTATTTTCACTGAGTTATTTTCACTCTGAGTTAATTTCACACTGAGTTAATTTCATTCTGAGTTAATTTCACTCTGAGTTTATTTCACTGTGAGTTATTTTCACCCTGAGTCATTTTCACCCTGAGTTAATGTCACTCTGAGTTAATTTCACTCTGAGTTGTTTTCACTCTGAGTTAAGTGCACTCTGAGTTAATTTCACTCTGAGTTATTTTCCCTCTGAGTAAAGTGCACTCTGAGTTATTTTCACTGAGTTATTTTCACTCTGAGTTAATTTAATTCTGAGTTAATTTCACTCTGAGTTAATTTCACTCTGAGTTATTTTCACTGAGTTAATTTCACTCTGAGTTATTTTCATTCTAAGTTATTTTCACACAGAGTTATTTTTACTCTGAGTTAATTCAATTCTGAGTTAATTTCTCTCTGAGTTAATTTCACTCTGAGTTATTTTCACTGAGTTATTTTCACTCTGAGTTAATTTCACACTGAGTTAATTTCATTCTGAGTTAATTTCACTCTGAGTTAATTTCACTGTGAGTTATTTTCACCCTGAGTCATTTTCACCCTGAGTTAATGTCACTCTGAGTTAATTTCACTCTGAGTTGTTTTCACTCTGAGTTAAGTGCACTCTGAGTTAATTCAATTCTGAGTTAATTTCTCTCTGAGTTAATTTCACTCTGAGTTATTTTCACTGAGTTATTTTCACTCTGAGTTAATTTCACTCTGAGTTAAATTCACTCTGAGTCAATTTAATTCTGAGTTAATTTCACTCTGAGTTATTAGCACTGTGAGTTATTTCCACTCTGAGTTATTTTCATTCTGAGTTAGTTTCACTCTGAGTTATTTTCAACCTGAGTTAATTTAATTCTGAGTTAATTTCACTCTGAGTTATTTTCACTCTGAGTTAATTGCACTCTGAGTTATTTTCACTGAATTATTTTCACTCTGAGAGAATACTTCTGAGTTAATTTCACTCTGAGTTAATTTCACTCTGAGTTATTTTCATTCTGAGTTAATTTCACTCTGACTTATTTTCACACTGTTATTTTCACTCTGAGTTATTTTCATGCTGATTTATCTTCACTGAGTTAATTTCACTCTGAGTTAAAATCATTCTGAGTTATTTTCACTCTGAGTTAATATCACTCTGAGTTATTTTCACTCTGAGTTAATTTCACTCGAGTTATTTTCACTCTGAGTTTTTTTCACACTGAGTTATTTTCATTCTGAGTTAATTTCACTCTGAGTTATTTTCACTCTGAGTTATTTTCACTGAGTTAATTTCACTCTGAGTTAATGTCACTCTGAGTTAATTTCACTGAGTTAATTTCACTCTGAGTTAATTTCACTCTGAGTTAATTTCACTGAGTTAATTTCATTCTGAGTTAATTTCACTCTGAGTTATTTTCACTGTGAGTTCTTTTCACTCTGAGTCATTTTCACCCTGAGTTAACGTCACTCTGAATAAATTTCACTCTAAGTTATTTTCACTCTGAGTTAAGTGCACTCTGAGTTATTTTCACTCTGAGTTCATTTCACTCTGAGTTAATGTCACTCTGAGTTAATTTCACTGAGTTAATTTCTCTCTGAGTTATTTTCACTGAGTTAATTTCACTCGAGTTATTTTCACTCTGAGTTATTTTCACACTGAGTTAATTTCATTCTGAGTTAATTTCACTCTGAGTTATGTTCACTCTGAGTTATTTTCACTCTGTGTTAATTTCACTCTGAGTTAATGTCACTCTGAGTTAATTTCATTCTGAGTTGATTTCACTGAGTTATTTTCACTCTGAGATATTTACATTCTGAGTTAATTTCCCTCTGAGTTATTTTCACCCTGAGTTAATTTAATACTGAGTTAATTTCACTCAGAGTTAATTTCGCTCTGAGTAATTTTCACTGAGTTCATTTCACTCTGAGTTATTTTCACTCTGAGTTATTTTCACTGAGTTAATTTCACTCTGAGTTAAATTCACTCTGAGTTATTTTCACTGTGAGTTATTTTCACTCTGAGTTAATGTCACTCTGAGTTAATGGCACTCAGATAATTTCACTGAGTTATTTTCACTGAGTTATTTTCACTCTGAGTTAATTTCACTCTGAGTTAATTTCACTGAGTTATTTTCACTGAGTAATTTTCATTCTGTGTTAATTTCACTCTGAGTTATTTTCACCCTGAGTTAATTTAATTCTGAGTTAATTTCACTCTGAGTTATTTTCACTCTGAGTTAATTGCACTCTGAGTTATTTTCACACTGAGTTATTTTCACTCTGAGTTATTTTCACTCTGAGTTAATTTCACTCTGAGTTAATTTCACACTGAGTTAATTTCATTCTGAGTTAATTTCACTCTGAGTTATTTTCACTGTGAGTTATTTTCACTCTGAGTTATTTTCATTCTGAGTTAATTTCACTCTGAGTTATTTTCACCCTGAGTTAATTTAAATCTGAGTTATTTTCACTCTGAGATAATTTACTTCTGAGTTAATTTCACTGAGTTAATTTCACTCTGAGTTATTTTCATTCTGATTTAATTTCACTCTGACTTATTTTCACACTGTTATTTTCACTCTGAGTTAATGTCACTCTGAGATAATTTCACTCTGAGTTAATTTCACTGAGTTATTTTCACTCAGAGTTATTTTCATTCTGAGTTAATTTAATTCTGAGTTAATTTCTGTCTGAGTTAATTTCACTCTGAGTTATTTTCACGGAGTTAATTTCACTCTGAGTTAATTTCACTCGAGTTATTTTCACTCTGAGTTTTTTTCACAGTGAGTTAATTTCATTGAGTTAATTTCACTCTGAGTTATTTTCACTCAGTTATTTTCACTGAGTTAATTTCACTCTGTGTTAATGTCACTCTGAGTTAATTTCACTGAGCTAATTTCACTCTGAGTTATTTTCACTGAGTTAATTTCACTCTGAGTTATTTTCACTCTGAGTTATTTTCACTCTGAGTTAATTTCACACTGAGTTAATTTCATTCTGATTTAATTTCACTCTGAGTTATTTTCACTCACAGTTATTTTCACTCTGAGTTATTTTCATTCTGAGTTAATTTCACTCTGAGTTATTTTCCCTCTGAGTAAAGTGCACTCTGAGTTATTTTCACTGAGTTATTTTCACTCTGAGTTAATTTAATCTGAGTTAATTTCACTCTGAGTTAATTTCACTCTGAGTTATTTTCACTGAGTTAATTTCACTCAGAGTTATTTTCACTCTGAGTTAATTTCACACTGAGTTATTTTCAGTCTGAGTTATTTTCACTGAGTTAATTTCACTCTGAGTTATTTTCTCCCTGAGTTAATTTAATTCTGAGTTAATTTCGCCCTGAGTTATTTTCCCTCTGATTCAAGTGCACTCTGAGTTATTTTCAGAGTTATTTTCACTCTGAGTTAATTTCACTCTGAGTTATTTTCACTGAGTTAATTTCACTCTGAGTTAATTTCAGTGAGTTAATTTCACTCTGAGTTAATTTCACTGAGTTAATTTCACACTGAGTTATTTTCACTCTGAGTTATTTTCACACTGAGTTAATTTCATTCTGAGTTAATTTCACTCTGAGTTATTTTCACTCTGAGTTATTTTCACTGAGTTAATTTCACTCTGAGTTAATGTCACTCTGAGTTAATTTCAGTGAGTTAATTTCACTCTGAGTTATTTTCACTGAGTTAATTTCACACTGAGTTATTTTCACTCTGAGTTATTTTCACTCTGAGTTAATTTCACACAGAGTTAATTTCATTCTGACTTAATTTCATTCTGAGTTAATTTCACTCTGAGTTAATTTCACTGTGAGTTATTTTCACCCTGAGTCATTTTCACCCTGATTTAATGTCATTCTGAATTAATTTCACTCTGAGTTATTTTCACTCTGAGTTAAGTGCACTGAGTTAATTTCACTCTGAGTTATTTTCCCTCTGAGTAAAGTGCACTCTGAGTTATTTTCACTGAGTTATTTTCACTCTGAGTTAATTTAATTCTGAGTTAATTTCACTCTGAGTTAATTTCACTCTGAGTTATTTTCACTGAGTTAATTTCACTCTGGGTTATTTTCATTCTAAGTTATTTTCACTCTGAGTTATTTTCACTCTGAGTTATTTTCACTCTGAGTTAATTTCACTCTGAGTTAAATTCACTCTGAGTCAATTTAATTCTGAGTTAATTTCACTCTGAGTTATTTTCACTCTGAGTTAATTGCACACTGAGTTATTTTCACTGAATTATTTTCACTCTGAGAGAATACTTCTGAGTTAATTTCAATCTGAGTTAATTTCACTCTGAGTTATTTTCATTCTGAGTTAATTTCACTCTGACTTATTTTCACACTGTTATTTTCACTCTGAGTTATTTTCATGCTGATTTATCTTCACTGAGTTAATTTCACTCTGAGTTAAAATCATTCTGAGTTATTTTCACTCTGAGTTAATATCACTCTGAGTTATTTTCACTCTGAGTTAATTTCACTCGAGTTATTTTCACTCTGAGTTTTTTTCACACTGAGTTAATTTCATTCTGAGTTAATTTCACTCTGAGTTATTTTCACTCTGAGTTATTTTCACTCTGAGTTATTTTCACTGAGTTAATTTCACTCTGAGTTAATGTCACTCTGAGTTAATTTCACTGAGTTAATTTCACTCTGAGTTAATTTCACTGAGTTAATTTCATTCTGAGTTAATTTCACTCTGAGTTATTTTCACTGTGAGTTCTTTTCACTCTGAGTCATTTTCACCCTGAGTTAACGTCACTCTGAGTAAATTTCACTCTGAGTTATTTTCACTCTGAGTTAAGTGCACTCTGAGTTATTTTCACTCTGAGTTAATTTCACTCTGAGTTAATGTCACTCTGAGTTAATTTCACTGAGTTAATTTCTCTCTGAGTTATTTTCACTGAGTTAATTTTACTCGAGTTATTTTCACTCTGAGTTATTTTCACACTGAGTTAATTTCATTCTGAGTTAATTTCACTCTGAGTTATTTTCACTCTGAGTTATTTTCACTCTGTGTTAATTTCACTCTGAGTTAATGTCACTCTGAGTTAATTTCATTCTGAGTTGATTTCACTGAGTTATTTTCACTCTGAGATATTTACATTCTGAGTTAATTTCCCTCTGAGTTATTTTCACCCTGAGTTAATTTAATACTGAGTTAATTTCACTCAGAGTTAATTTCACTCTGAGTAATTTTCACTGAGTTCATTTCACTCTGAGTGATTTTCACTCTGAGTTATTTTCACTGTGAGTTATTTTCACTCTGAGTTAATCTCACTCTGAGTTAATGGCACTCAGATAATTTCACTCTGAGTTATTTTCACTGAGTTATTTTCACTCTGAGTTAATGTCACTCTGAGTTAATTTCACTCTGAGTTAATTTCACTGAGTTATTTTCACTCTGAGTAAATTTCATTCTGTGTTAATTTCACTCTGAGTTATTTTCACCCTGAGTTATTTTAATTCTGAGTTAATTTCACTCTGAGTTATTTTCCCTCTGAGTAAAGTGCACTCTGAGTTATTTTCACTGAGTTATTTTCAATCTGAGTTAATTTCACTCTGAGTTAATTTCACTCTGAGTTAATTTCACTCTGAGTTAATTTCACACTGAGTTAATTTCATTCTGAGTTAATTTCACTCTGAGTTATTTTCACTGTGAGTTATTTTCACACTGAGTTATTTTCACTCTGAGTTATTTTCACTCTGAGTTAATTTCACTCTGAGTTAATTTCACACTGAGTTAATTTCATTCTGAGTTAATTTCACTCTGAGTTATTTTCACTGTGAGTTATTTTCACTCTGAGTTATTTTCATTCTGAGTTAATTTCACTCTGAGTTATTTTCACCCTGAGTTCATTTAAATCTGAGTTATTTTCACTCTGAGATAATTTACTTCTGAGTTAATTTCACTGAGTTAATTTCATTCTGAGTTAATTTCACTCTGAGTAATTTTCACTCACAGTTATTTTCACTGATTTTTTTTCTCTGAGTTATTTTCACTGAGTTAATTTCACTCTGAGTTATGTTCACTCTGAGTTATTTTCACTGAGTTATTTTCACTCTGAGTTAATTTCATACTGAGATAATTTCATTCTGAGTTAATTTCTCTGAGTTATTTTCCCTCTGAGTAAAGTGCACTCTGAGTTATTTTCACTCTGAGTTATTTTCACTGAGTTATTTTCACTCTGAGTTAATTTCATACTTAGATAATTCCATTCTGAGTTAATTTCACTCTGAGTTATTTTCACTCAGAGTTATTTTCACTGAGTAAATTTCACTCTGAGTTATTTTCACTCTGAGTTATTGTCACTCTGAGTTAATTTCACTCTGAGTTAATGTCACTCTGTCTTAATTTCACTCTGAGTTAATATCACTGAGTTATTTTCACTCTGAGTTATTTTCATTCTGAGTTAATTTCACTCTGAGTTATTTTCCCTCTGAGTAAAGTGCACTCTGTGTTATTTTCACTGAGTTATTTTCAATCTGAGTTTATTTAATTCTCAGTTAATTTCACTCTGAGTTAATTTCACTCTGAGTTATTTTCACACTGAGTTATTTTCACTCTGAGTTATTTTCACTCTGAGTTAATTTCACTCAGTTAATTTCACACTGAGTTATTTTCGTTCTGAGTTAATTTCACTGAGTTATTTTCACCCTGAGTTAATTTAAATCTGAGTTATTTTCACTCTGAGATAATTTACTTCTGAGTTAAGTTCACTGAGTTAATTTCACTCTGAGTTATTTTCATTCTGATTTAATTTCACTCTGACTTATTTTCACAGTTATTTTCACTCTGAGTTAATGTCACTCTGAGATAATTTCACTCTGAGTTAATTTCACTGAGTTATTTTCACTCAGAGTTATTTTCATTCTGAGTTAATTTAATTCTGAGTTAATTTCTCTCTGAGTTAATTTCACTCTGAGTTATTTTCACGGAGTTAATTTCACTCTGAGTTAATTTCACTCGAGTTATTTTCACTCTGAGTTTTTTTCACACTGAGTTAATTTCATTCTGAGTTAATTTCACTCTGAGTTATTTTCACTCTGAGTAATTTTCACTCAGTTATTTTCACTGAGTTAATTTCACTCTGAGTTAATGTCACTCTGAGTTAATTTCACTGAGTTAATTTCACTCTGAGTTATTTTCACTGAGTTAATTTCACTCTGAGTTATTTTCACTCTGAGTTATTTTCACTCTGAGTTAATTTCACACTGAGTTAATTTCATTCTGAGTTATTTTCACTCTGAGTTATTTTCACTCACAGTTATTTTCACTCTGAGTTATTTTCATTCTGAGTTAATTTCACTCTGAGTTATTTTCCCTCTGAGTCAAGTGCACTCTGAGTTATTTTCACTGAGTTATTTTCACTCTGAGTTAATTTAATCTGAGTTAATTTCACTCTGAGTTAATTTCACTCTGAGTTATTTTCACTGAGTTAATTTCACTCAGAGTTATTTTCACTGAGTTAATTTCGCTCTGAGTTATTTTCACTCTGAGTTATTTTCACTGAGTTATTTTCACTCTGAGTTAATTTCATACTGAGATAATTTCATTCTGAGTTAATTTCTCTGAGTTATTTCCACTGAGTTAATTTCACTCTGAGTTATTTTCACTCTGAGTTATTTTCACTGAGTTATTTTCACTCTGAGTTAATTTCATACTGAGATAATTTCATTCTGAGTTAATTTCACTCTGAGTTATTTTCACTCAGAGTTATTTTCACTGAGTAAATTTCACTCTGAGTTATTTTCACTCTGAGTTATTTTCACTCTGAGTTAATTTCACTCTGAGTTAATGTCACTCTGACTTAATTTCACTCTGAGTTAATATCACTGAGTTATTTTCACTCTGAGTTATTTTCATTCTGAGTTAATTTCACTCTGAGTTATTTTCCCTCTGAGTAAAGTGCACTCTGTGTTATTTTCACTGAGTTATTTTCAATCTGAGTTTATTTAATTCTGTTAATTTCACTCTGAGTTAATTTCACTCTGAGTTAATTTCACTGAGTTAATTTCTCTCTGAGTTATATTCACTGAGTTAATTTCACTCGAGTTATTTTCACTCTGAGTTATTTTCACACTGAGTTAATTTCATTCTGAGTTAATTTCACTCTGAGTTATTTTCACTCTGAGTTAATGTCACTCTGAGTTAATTTCACTGAGTTAATTTCACTCTGAGTTATTTTCACTGAGTTAATTTCACTCTGAGTTTTTTTCACTCTGAGTTATTTTCACTCTGAGTTAATTTCACACTGAGTTAATTTCATTCTGAGTTAATTTCACTCTGAGTTATTTTCACTCACAGTTATTTTCACTCTGAGTTATTTTCATTCTGAGTTAATTTCACTCTGAGTTATTTTCCCTCTGAGTAAAGTGCACTCTGAGTTATTTTCACTGAGTTATTTTCACTCTGAGTTAATTTAATCTGAGTTAATTTCACTCTGAGTTAATTTCACTCTGAGTTATTTTCACTGAGTTAATTTCACTCAGAGTTATTTTCACTGAGTTAATTTCACTCTGAGTTATTTTCACTGAGTTATTTTCACTCTGAGTTAATTTCATACTGAGATAATTTCATTCTGAGTTAATTTCTCTGAGTTATTTCCACTGAGTTAATTTCACTCTGAGTTATTTTCACTCTGAGTTATTTTCACTGAGTTATTTTCACTCTGAGTTAATTTCGTACTGAGATAATTTCATTCTGAGTTAATTTCACTCTGAGTTATTTTCACTCAGAGTTATTTTCACTGAGTAAATTTCACTCTGAGTTATTTTCACTCTGAGTTATTTTCACTCTGAGTTAATTTCACTCTGAGTTAATGTCACTCTGACTTAATTTCACTCTGAGTTAATATCACTGAGTTATTTTCACTCTGAGTTATTTTCATTCTGAGTTAATTTCACTCTGAGTTATTTTCCCTCTGAGTAAAGTGCACTCTATGTTATTTTCACTGAGTTATTTTCAATCTGAGTTTATTTAATTCTCAGTTAATTTCACTCTGAGTTAATGTCACTCTGAGTTAATTTCACTGAGTTAATTTCTCTCTGAGTTATTTTCACTGAGTTAATTTCACTCGAGTTATTTTCCCTCTGAGTTAATTTCACACTGAGTTAATTTCATTCTGAGTTAATTTCACTCTGAGTTATTTTCACTCTGAGTTATTTTCACTCTGTGTTAATTTCACTCTGAGTTAATGTCACTCTGAGTTAATTTCATTCTGAGTTGATTTCACTGAGTTATTTTCACTCTGAGATATTTACATTCTGAGTTAATTTCCCTCTGAGTTATTTTCACCCTGAGTTAATTTAATACTGAGTTAATTTCACTCAGAGTTAATTTCACTCTGAGTAATTTTCACTGAGTTCATTTCACTCTGAGTTATTTTCACTCTGAGTTATATTCACTGTGAGTTAATTTCACTCTGAGTTAAATTCACTCTGAGTTATTTTCACTGTGAGTTATTTTCACTCTGAGTTAATCTCACTCTGAGTTAATGGCACTCAGATAATTTCACTCTGAGTTATTTTCACTGAGTTATTTTCACTCTGAGTTAATGTCACTCTGAGTTAATTTCACTCTGAGTTAATTTCACTGAGTTATTTTCACTCTGAGTAATTTTCATTCTGTGTTAATTTCACTCTGAGTTATTTTCACCCTGAGTTAATTTAATTCTGAGTTAATTTCACTCTGAGTTATTTTCCCTCTGAGTAAAGTGCACTCTGAGTTATTTTCACTGTGTTATTTTCTATCTGAGTTAATTTAATTCTCAGTTAATTTCACTCTGAGTTATTTTCACTCTGAGTTATTTTCACTCTGAGTTAATTTCACACTGAGTTAATTTCATACTGAGATAATTTCATTCTGAGTTAATTTCTCTGAGTTATTTCCACTGAGTTAATTTCACTCTGAGTTATTTTCACTCTGAGTTATTTTCACTGAGTTATTTTCACTCTGAGTTAATTTCATACTGAGATAATTTCATTCTGAGTTAATTTCACTCTGAGTTATTTTCACTCAGAGTTATTTTCACTGAGTAAATTTCACTCTGAGTTATTTTCACTCTGAGTTATTTTCACTCTGAGTTAATTTCACTCTGAGTTAATGTCACTCTGACTTAATTTCACTCTGAGTTAATATCACTGAGTTATTTTCACTCTGAGTTATTTTCATTCTGAGTTAATTTCACTCTGAGTTATTTTCCCTCTGAGTAAAGTGCACTCTGTGTTCTTTTCACTGAGTTATTTTCAATCTGAGTTTATTTAATTCTGTTAATTTCACTCTGAGTTAATTTCATTCTGAGTTAATTTCACTGAGTTAATTTCTCTCTGAGTTATTTTCACTGAGTTAATTTCACTCGAGTTATTTTCACTCTGAGTTATTTTCACACTGAGTTAATTTCATTCTGAGTTAATTTCACTCTGAGTTATTTTCACTCTGAGTTAATGTCACTCTGAGTTAATTTCACTGAGTTAATTTCACTCTGAGTTATTTTCACTGAGTTAATTTCACTCTGAGTTATTTTCACTCTGAGTTATTTTCACTCTGAGTTAATTTCACACTGAGTTAATTTCATTCTGAGTAATTTTCACTCTGAGTTATTTTCACTCACAGTTATTTTCACTCTGAGTTATTTTCATTCTGAGTTAATTTCACTCTGAGTTATTTTCCCTCTGAGTAAAGTGCACTCTGAGTTATTTTCACTGAGTTATTTTCACTCTGAGTTAATTTAATCTGAGTTAATTTCACTCTGAGTTAATTTCACTCTGAGTTATTTTCACTGAGTTAATTTCACTCAGAGTTATTTTCACTGAGTTAATTTCACTCTGAGTTATTTTCACTGAGTTATTTTCACTCTGAGTTAATTTCATACTGAGATAATTTCATTCTGAGTTAATTTCTCTGAGTTATTTCCACTGAGTTAATTTCACTCTGAGTTATTTTCACTCTGAGTTATTTTCACTGAGTTATTTTCACTCTGAGTTAATTTCGTACTGAGATAATTTCATTCTGAGTTAATTTCACTCTGAGTTATTTTCACTCAGAGTTATTTTCACTGAGTAAATTTCACTCTGAGTTATTTTCACTCTGAGTTATTTTCACTCTGAGTTAATTTCACTCTGAGTTAATGTCACTCTGACTTAATTTCACTCTGAGTTAATATCACTGAGTTATTTTCACTCTGAGTTATTTTCATTCTGAGTTAATTTCACTCTGAGTTATTTTCCCTCTGAGTAAAGTGCACTCTGTGTTATTTTCACTGAGTTATTTTCAATCTGAGTTTATTTAATTCTCAGTTAATTTCACTCTGAGTTAATTTCACTCTGAGTTATTTTCACACTGAGTTATTTTCACTGAGTAAATTTCACTCTGAGTAATTTTCACTCTGAGTTATTTTCACTCTGAGTTAATTTCACTCTGAGTTAATGTCACTCTGACTTAATTTCACTCTGAGTTAATATCACTGAGTTATTTTCACTCTGAGTTATTTTCATTCTGAGTTAATTTCACTCTGAGTTATTTTCCCTCTGAGTAAAGTGCACTCTATGTTATTTTCACTGAGTTATTTTCAATCTGAGTTTATTTAATTCTCAGTTAATTTCACTCTGAGTTAATGTCACTCTGAGTTAATTTCACTGAGTTAATTTCTCTCTGAGTTATTTTCACTGAGTTAATTTCACTCGAGTTATTTTCACTCTGAGTTATTTTCACACTGAGTTAATTTCATTCTGAGTTAATTTCACTCTGAGTTATTTTCACTCTGAGTTATTTTCACTCTGTGTTAATTTCACTCTGAGTTAATGTCACTCTGAGTTAATTTCATTCTGAGTTGATTTCACTGAGTTATTTTCACTCAGAGATATTTACATTCTGAGTTAATTTCCCTCTGAGTTATTTTCACCCTGAGTTAATTTAATACTGAGTTAATTTCACTCAGAGTTAATTTCACTCTGAGTAGTTTTCACTGAGTTCATTTCACTCTGAGTTATTTTCACTCTGAGTTATATTCACTGTGAGTTAATTTCACTCTGAGTTAAATTCACTCTGAGTTATTTTCACTGTGAGTTATTTTCACTCTGAGTTAATCTCACTCTGAGTTAATGGCACTCAGATAATTTCACTCTGAGTTATTTTCACTGAGTTATTTTCACTCTGAGTTAATGTCACTCTGAGTTAATTTCACTCTGAGTTAATTTCACTGAGTTATTTTCACTCTGAGTAATTTTCATTCTGTGTTAATTTCACTCTGAGTTATTTTCACCCAGAGTTAATTTAATTCTGAGTTAATTTCACTCTGAGTTATTTTCCCTCTGAGTAAAGTGCACTCTGAGTTATTTTCACTGAGTTATTTTCAATCTGAGTTAATTTAATTCTCAGTTAATTTCACTCTGAGTTAATTTCACTCTGAGTTATTTTCACACTGAGTTATTTTCACTCTGAGTTATTTTCACTCTGAGTTAATTTCACACTGAGTTAATTTCACTGTGAGTTATTTTCACTCTGAGTTATTTTCATTCTGAGTTAATTTCACTCTGAGTTATTTTCACCCTGAGTTCATTTAAATCTGAGTTATTTTCACTCTGAGATAATTTACTTCTGAGTTAATTTCACTGAGTTAATTTCATTCTGAGTTAATTTCACTCTGAGTTATTTTCACTCACAGTTATTTTCACTGAGTTTTTTTCTCTGAGTTATTTTCACTGAGTAAATTTCACTCTGAGTTATGTTCACTCTGAGTTATTTTCACTGAGTTATTTTCACTCTGAGTTAATTTCATACTGAGATAATTTCATTCTGAGTTAATTTCTCTGAGTTATTTTCCCTCTGAGTAAAGTGCACTCTGAGTTATTTTCACTCTGAGTTATTTTCACTGAGTTATTTTCACTCTGAGTTAATTTCATACTGAGATAATGTCATTCTGAGTTAATTTCACTCTGAGATATTTTCACTCTGAGTTATTTTCACTCTGAGTTAATTTCACTCTGAGTTAATGTCACTCTGACTTAATTTCACTCTGAGTTAATATCACTGAGTTATTTTCACTCTGAGTTATTTTCATTCTGAGTTAATTTCACTCTGAGTTATTTTCCCTCTGAGTAAAGTGCACTCTGTGTTATTTTCACTGAGTTATTTTCAAGCTGAGTTTATTTAATTCTCAGTTAATTTCACTCTGAGTTAATTTCACTCTGAGTTCTTTTCACACTGAGTTATTTTCACTCTGAGTTATTTTCACTCTGAGTTAATTTCACTGAGTTAATTTCACACTGAGTTATTTTCGTTCTGAGTTAATTTCACTCTGAGTTATTTTCACGCTGAGTTAATTTAATTCTGAGTTATTTTCACTCTGAGATAATTTCACTCTGAGTTAATTTCACTGAGTTATTTTCACTCAGAGTTATTTTCATTCTGAGTTAATTTAATTCTGAGTTAATTTCTCTCTGAGTTAATTTGACTCTGAGTTATTTTCACGGAGTTAATTTCACGCTGAGTTAATTTCACTCGAGTTATTTTCACTCTGAGTTTTTTTCACAGTGAGTTAATTTCATTCTGAGTTAATTTCACTCTGAGTTATTTTCACTCTGAGTTATTTTCACTCAGTTATTTTCACTGAGTTAATTTCACTCTGAGTTAATGTCACTCTGAGTTAATTTCACTGAGTTAACTTCACTCTGAGTTATTTTCACTGAGTTAATTTCACTCTGAGTTATTTTCACTCTGAGTTATTTTCACTCTGAGTTAATTTCAAACTGAGTTAATTTCATTCTGAGTTAATTTCACTCTGAGTTATTTTCACTCACAGTTATTTTCACTCTGAGTTATTTTCATTCTGAGTTAATTTCACTCTGAGTTATTTTCCCTCTGAGTAAAGTGCACTCTGAGTTATTTTCACTGAGTTATTTTCACTCTGAGTTAATTTAATCTGAGTTAATTTCACTCTGAGTTAATATCACTGAGTTATTTTCACTCTGAGTTATTTTCATTCTGAGTTAATTTCACTCTGAGTTATTTTCCCTCTGAGTAAAGTGCACTCTGTGTTATTTTCACTGAGTTATTTTCAATCTGAGTTTATTTAATTCTCAGTTAATTTCACTCTGAGTTAATTTCACTCTGAGTTATTTTCACACTGAGTTATTTTCACTGAGTAAATTTCACTCTGAGTTATTTTCACTCTGAGTTATTTTCACTCTGAGTTAATTTCACTCTGAGTTAATGTCACTCTGACTTAATTTCACTCTGAGTTAATATCACTGAGTTATTTTCACTCTGAGTTATTTTCATTCTGAGTTAATTTCACTCTGAGTTATTTTCCCTCTGAGTAAAGTGCACTCTATGTTATTTTCACTGAGTTATTTTTAATCTGAGTTTATTTAATTCTCAGTTAATTTCACTCTGAGTTAATGTCACTCTGAGTTAATTTCACTGAGTTAATTTCTCTCTGAGTTATTTTCACTGAGTTAATTTCACTCGAGTTATTTTCACTCTGAGTTATTTTCACACTGAGTTAATTTCATTCTGAGTTAATTTCACTCTGAGTTATTTTCACTCTGAGTTAATGTCACTCTGAGTTAATTTCACTGAGTTAATTTCACTCTGAGTTATTTTCACTGAGTTAATTTCACTCTGAGTTATTTTCACTCTGAGTTATTTTCACTCTGAGTTAATTTCACACTGAGTTAATTTCATTCTGAGTTAATTTCACTCTGAGTTATTTTCACTCACAGTTATTTTCACTCTGAGTTATTTTCATTCTGAGTTAATTTCACTCTGAGTTATTTTCCCTCTGAGTAATGTGCACTCTGAGTTATTTTCACTGAGTTATTTTCACTCTGAGTTAATTTAATCTGAGTTAATTTCACTCTGAGTTAATTTCACTCTGAGTTATTTTCACTGAGTTAATTTCACTCAGAGTTATTTTCACTGAGTTAATTTCACTCTGAGTTATTTTCACTCTGAGTTATTTTCACTGAGTTATTTTCACTCTGAGTTAATTTCATACTGAGATAATTTCATTCTGAGTTAATTTCTCTGAGTTATTTCCACTGAGTTAATTTCACTCTGAGTTATTTTCACTCTGAGTTATTTTCACTGAGTTATTTTCACTCTGAGTTAATTTCGTACTGAGATAATTTCATTCTGAGTTAATTTCACTCTGAGTTATTTTCACTCAGAGTTATTTTCACTGAGTAAATTTCACTCTGAGTTATTTTCACTCTGAGTTATTTTCACTCTGAGTTAATTTCACTCTGAGTTAATGTCACTCTGACTTAATTTCACTCTGAGTTAATATCACTGAGTTATTTTCACTCTGAGTTATTTTCATTCTGAGTTAATTTCACTCTGAGTTATTTTCCCTCAGTTATTTTCACTGAGTTAATTTCACATTGAGTTAATGTCACTCTGAGTTATTTTCACTGAGTTAATTTCACTCTGAGTTATTTTCACTGAGTTAATTTCACTCTGAGTTATTTTCACTCTGAGTTATTTTCACTCTGAGTTAATTTCACACTGAGTTAATTTCATTCTGAGTTAATTTCACTCTGAGTTATGTTCACTCTGAGTTATTTTCACTGAGTTATTTTCACTCTGAGTTAATTTCATACTGAGATAATTTCATTCTGAGTTAATTTCTCTGAGTTATTTTCCCTCTGAGTAAAGTGCACTCTGAGTTATTTTCACTCTGAGTTATTTTCACTGAGTTATTTTCACTCTGAGTTAATTTCATACTGAGATAATTTCATTCTGAGTTAATTTCACTCTGAGATATTTTCACTCTGAGTTATTTTCACTCTGAGTTAATTTCACTCTGAGTTAATGTCACTCTGAGTTAATTTCACTCTGAGTTAATATCACTGAGTTATTATCACTCTGAGTTATTTTCATTCTGAGTTAATTTCACTCTGAGTTATTTTCCCTCTGAGTAAAGTGCACTCTGTGTTATTTTCACTGAGTTATTTTCAAGCTGAGTTTATTTAATTCTCAGTTAATTTCACTCTGAGTTAATTTCACTCTGAGTTCTTTTCACACTGAGTTATTTTCACTCTGAGTTATTTTCACTCTGAGTTAATTTCACTGAGTTAATTTCACACTGAGTTATTTTCGTTCTGAGTTAATTTCACTCTGAGTTATTTTCACGCTGAGTTAATTTAATTCTGAGTTATTTTCACTCTGAGATAATTTCACTCTGAGTTAATTTCACTGAGTTATTTTCACTCAGAGTTATTTTCATTCTGAGTTAATTTAATTCTGAGTTAATTTCTCTCTGAGTTAATTTGACTCTGAGTTATTTTCACGGAGTTAATTTCACGCTGAGTTAATTTCACTCGAGTTATTTTCACTCTGAGTTTTTTTCACAGTGAGTTAATTTCATTCTGAGTTAATTTCACTCTGAGTTATTTTCACTCTGAGTTATTTTCACTCAGTTATTTTCACTGAGTTAATTTCACTCTGAGTTAATGTCACTCTGAGTTAATTTCACTGAGTTAACTTCACTCTGAGTTATTTTCACTGAGTTAATTTCACTCTGAGTTATTTTCACTCTGAGTTATTTTCACTCTGAGTTAATTTCACACTGAGTTAATTTCATTCTGAGTTAATTTCACTCTGAGTTATTTTCACTCACAGTTATTTTCACTCTGAGTTATTTTCATTCTGAGTTAATTTCACTCTGAGTTATTTTCCCTCTGAGTAAAGTGCACTCTGAGTTATTTTCACTGAGTTATTTTCACTCTGAGTTAATTTAATCTGAGTTAATTTCACTCTGAGTTAATATCACTGAGTTATTTTCACTCTGAGTTATTTTCATTCTGAGTTAATTTCACTCTGAGTTATTTTCACGCTGAGTTAATTTAATTCTGAGTTATTTTCACTCTGAGATAATTTCACTCTGAGTTAATTTCACTGAGTTATTTTCACTCAGAGTTATTTTCATTCTGAGTTAATTTAATTCTGAGTTAATTTCTCTCTGAGTTAATTTGACTCTGAGTTATTTTCACGGAGTTAATTTCACGCTGAGTTAATTTCACTCGAGTTATTTTCACTCTGAGTTTTTTTCACAGTGAGTTAATTTCATTCTGAGTTAATTTCACTCTGAGTTATTTTCACTCTGAGTTATTTTCACTCAGTTATTTTCACTGAGTTAATTTCACTCTGAGTTAATGTCACTCTGAGTTAATTTCACTGAGTTAACTTCACTCTGAGTTATTTTCACTGAGTTAATTTCACTCTGAGTTATTTTCACTCTGAGTTATTTTCACTCTGAGTTAATTTCACACTGAGTTAATTTCATTCTGAGTTAATTTCACTCTGAGTTATTTTCACTCACAGTTATTTTCACTCTGAGTTATTTTCATTCTGAGTTAATTTCACTCTGAGTTATTTTCCCTCTGAGTAAAGTGCACTCTGAGTTATTTTCACTGAGTTATTTTCACTCTGAGTTAATTTAATCTGAGTTAATTTCACTCTGAGTTAATATCACTGAGTTATTTTCACTCTGAGTTATTTTCATTCTGAGTTAATTTCACTCTGAGTTATTTTCCCTCTGAGTAAAGTGCACTCTGTGTTATTTTCACTGAGTTATTTTCAATCTGAGTTTATTTAATTCTCAGTTAATTTCACTCTGAGTTAATTTCACTCTGAGTTATTTTCACACTGAGTTATTTTCACTGAGTAAATTTCACTCTGAGTTATTTTCACTCTGAGTTATTTTCACTCTGAGTTAATTTCACTCTGAGTTAATGTCACTCTGACTTAATTTCACTCTGAGTTAATATCACTGAGTTATTTTCACTCTGAGTTATTTTCATTCTGAGTTAATTTCACTCTGAGTTATTTTCCCTCTGAGTAAAGTGCACTCTATGTTATTTTCACTGAGTTATTTTTAATCTGAGTTTATTTAATTCTCAGTTAATTTCACTCTGAGTTAATGTCACTCTGAGTTAATTTCACTGAGTTAATTTCTCTCTGAGTTATTTTCACTGAGTTAATTTCACTCGAGTTATTTTCACTCTGAGTTATTTTCACACTGAGTTAATTTCATTCTGAGTTAATTTCACTCTGAGTTATTTTCACTCTGAGTTAATGTCACTCTGAGTTAATTTCACTGAGTTAATTTCACTCTGAGTTATTTTCACTGAGTTAATTTCACTCTGAGTTATTTTCACTCTGAGTTATTTTCACTCTGAGTTAATTTCACACTGAGTTAATTTCATTCTGAGTTAATTTCACTCTGAGTTATTTTCACTCACAGTTATTTTCACTCTGAGTTATTTTCATTCTGAGTTAATTTCACTCTGAGTTATTTTCCCTCTGAGTAATGTGCACTCTGAGTTATTTTCACTGAGTTATTTTCACTCTGAGTTAATTTAATCTGAGTTAATTTCACTCTGAGTTAATTTCACTCTGAGTTATTTTCACTGAGTTAATTTCACTCAGAGTTATTTTCACTGAGTTAATTTCACTCTGAGTTATTTTCACTCTGAGTTATTTTCACTGAGTTATTTTCACTCTGAGTTAATTTCATACTGAGATAATTTCATTCTGAGTTAATTTCTCTGAGTTATTTCCACTGAGTTAATTTCACTCTGAGTTATTTTCACTCTGAGTTATTTTCACTGAGTTATTTTCACTCTGAGTTAATTTCGTACTGAGATAATTTCATTCTGAGTTAATTTCACTCTGAGTTATTTTCACTCAGAGTTATTTTCACTGAGTAAATTTCACTCTGAGTTATTTTCACTCTGAGTTATTTTCACTCTGAGTTAATTTCACTCTGAGTTAATGTCACTCTGACTTAATTTCACTCTGAGTTAATATCACTGAGTTATTTTCACTCTGAGTTATTTTCATTCTGAGTTAATTTCACTCTGAGTTATTTTCCCTCAGTTATTTTCACTGAGTTAATTTCACATTGAGTTAATGTCACTCTGAGTTATTTTCACTGAGTTAATTTCACTCTGAGTTATTTTCACTGAGTTAATTTCACTCTGAGTTATTTTCACTCTGAGTTATTTTCACTCTGAGTTAATTTCACACTGAGTTAATTTCATTCTGAGTTAATTTCACTCTGAGTTATGTTCACTCTGAGTTATTTTCACTGAGTTATTTTCACTCTGAGTTAATTTCATACTGAGATAATTTCATTCTGAGTTAATTTCTCTGAATTATTTTCCCTCTGAGTAAAGTGCACTCTGAGTTATTTTCACTCTGAGTTATTTTCACTGAGTTATTTTCACTCTGAGTTAATTTCATACTGAGATAATTTCATTCTGAGTTAATTTCACTCTGAGATATTTTCACTCTGAGTTATTTTCACTCTGAGTTAATTTCACTCTGAGTTAATGTCACTCTGACTTAATTTCACTCTGAGTTAATATCACTGAGTTATTATCACTCTGAGTTATTTTCATTCTGAGTTAATTTCACTCTGAGTTATTTTCCCTCTGAGTAAAGTGCACTCTGTGTTATTTTCACTGAGTTATTTTCAAGCTGAGTTTATTTAATTCTCAGTTAATTTCACTCTGAGTTAATTTCACTCTGAGTTCTTTTCACACTGAGTTATTTTCACTCTGAGTTATTTTCACTCTGAGTTAATTTCACTGAGTTAATTTCACACTGAGTTATTTTCGTTCTGAGTTAATTTCACTCTGAGTTATTTTCACGCTGAGTTAATTTAATTCTGAGTTATTTTCACTCTGAGATAATTTCACTCTGAGTTAATTTCACTGAGTTATTTTCACTCAGAGTTATTTTCATTCTGAGTTAATTTAATTCTGAGTTAATTTCTCTCTGAGTTAATTTGACTCTGAGTTATTTTCACGGAGTTAATTTCACGCTGAGTTAATTTCACTCGAGTTATTTTCACTCTGAGTTTTTTTCACAGTGAGTTAATTTCATTCTGAGTTAATTTCACTCTGAGTTATTTTCACTCTGAGTTATTTTCACTCAGTTATTTTCACTGAGTTAATTTCACTCTGAGTTAATGTCACTCTGAGTTAATTTCACTGAGTTAACTTCACTCTGAGTTATTTTCACTGAGTTAATTTCACTCTGAGTTATTTTCACTCTGAGTTATTTTCACTCTGAGTTAATTTCACACTGAGTTAATTTCATTCTGAGTTAATTTCACTCTGAGTTATTTTCACTCACAGTTATTTTCACTCTGAGTTATTTTCATTCTGAGTTAATTTCACTCTGAGTTATTTTCCCTCTGAGTAAAGTGCACTCTGAGTTATTTTCACTGAGTTATTTTCACTCTGAGTTAATTTAATCTGAGTTAATTTCACTCTGAGTTAATATCACTGAGTTATTTTCACTCTGAGTTATTTTCATTCTGAGTTAATTTCACTCTGAGTTATTTTCCCTCTGAGTAAAGTGCACTCTGTGTTATTTTCACTGAGTTATTTTCAATCTGAGTTTATTTAATTCTCAGTTAATTTCACTCTGAGTTAATTTCACTCTGAGTTATTTTCACACTGAGTTATTTTCACTGAGTAAATTTCACTCTGAGTTATTTTCACTCTGAGTTATTTTCACTCTGAGTTAATTTCACTCTGAGTTAATGTCACTCTGACTTAATTTCACTCTGAGTTAATATCACTGAGTTATTTTCACTCTGAGTTATTTTCATTCTGAGTTAATTTCACTCTGAGTTATTTTCCCTCTGAGTAAAGTGCACTCTATGTTATTTTCACTGAGTTATTTTTAATCTGAGTTTATTTAATTCTCAGTTAATTTCACTCTGAGTTAATGTCACTCTGAGTTAATTTCACTGAGTTAATTTCTCTCTGAGTTATTTTCACTGAGTTAATTTCACTCGAGTTATTTTCACTCTGAGTTATTTTCACACTGAGTTAATTTCATTCTGAGTTAATTTCACTCTGAGTTATTTTCACTCTGAGTTAATGTCACTCTGAGTTAATTTCACTGAGTTAATTTCACTCTGAGTTATTTTCACTGAGTTAATTTCACTCTGAGTTATTTTCACTCTGAGTTATTTTCACTCTGAGTTAATTTCACACTGAGTTAATTTCATTCTGAGTTAATTTCACTCTGAGTTATTTTCACTCACAGTTATTTTCACTCTGAGTTATTTTCATTCTGAGTTAATTTCACTCTGAGTTATTTTCCCTCTGAGTAATGTGCACTCTGAGTTATTTTCACTGAGTTATTTTCACTCTGAGTTAATTTAATCTGAGTTAATTTCACTCTGAGTTAATTTCACTCTGAGTTATTTTCACTGAGTTAATTTCACTCAGAGTTATTTTCACTGAGTTAATTTCACTCTGAGTTATTTTCACTCTGAGTTATTTTCACTGAGTTATTTTCACTCTGAGTTAATTTCATACTGAGATAATTTCATTCTGAGTTAATTTCTCTGAGTTATTTCCACTGAGTTAATTTCACTCTGAGTTATTTTCACTCTGAGTTATTTTCACTGAGTTATTTTCACTCTGAGTTAATTTCGTACTGAGATAATTTCATTCTGAGTTAATTTCACTCTGAGTTATTTTCACTCAGAGTTATTTTCACTGAGTAAATTTCACTCTGAGTTATTTTCACTCTGAGTTATTTTCACTCTGAGTTAATTTCACTCTGAGTTAATGTCACTCTGACTTAATTTCACTCTGAGTTAATATCACTGAGTTATTTTCACTCTGAGTTATTTTCATTCTGAGTTAATTTCACTCTGAGTTATTTTCCCTCAGTTATTTTCACTGAGTTAATTTCACATTGAGTTAATGTCACTCTGAGTTATTTTCACTGAGTTAATTTCACTCTGAGTTATTTTCACTGAGTTAATTTCACTCTGAGTTATTTTCACTCTGAGTTATTTTCACTCTGAGTTAATTTCACACTGAGTTAATTTCATTCTGAGTTAATTTCACTCTGAGTTATTTTCACTCACAGTTATTTTCACTGAGTTAATTTCTCTGAGTTCTTTTCACTGAGTTAATTTCACTCTGAGTTATTTTCACTCTGAGTTATTTTCACTGAGTTATTTTCACCCTGATTTAATTTCATACTGAGATAATTTCATTCTGAGTTAATTTCACTCTGAGTTATTTTCACTCAGAGTTATTTTCACTGAGTAAATTTCACTCTGAGTTATTTTCACTCTGAGTTATTTTCACTCTGAGTTAATTTCACTCTGAGTTAATGTCACTCTGACTTAATTTCACTCTGAGTTAATATCACTGAGTTATTTTCACTCTGAGTTATTTTCATTCTGAGTTAATTTCACTCTGAGTTACTTTCCCTCTGAGTAAAGTGCACTCTGAGTTATTTTCACTGAGTTATTTTCACTCTGAGTTAATTTAATCTGAGTTAATTTCACTCTGAGTTAATTTCACTCTGAGTTATTTTCACTGAGTTAATTTCACTCAGAGTTATTTTCACTCTGAGTTAATTTCTCACTGAGTTATTTTCACTCTGAGTTATTTTCACTGAGTTAATTTCACTGTGAGTTATTTTCTCCCTGACTTAATTTAATTCTGATTTAATTTCGCCCTGAGTTATTTTCCCTCTGATTCAAGTGCACTCTGAGTTATTTTCACAGAGTTATTTTCACTCTGAGTTAATTTAATTCTGAGTTAATTTCTCTCTGAGTTAATTTCACTCTGAGTTATTTTCACTGAGTTAATTTCACTCTGAGTTAATTTCACTCGAGTTATGTTCACTCTGAGTTTTTTCACAGAGTTAATTTCATTCTGAGTTAATTTCACTCTGAGTTATTTTCACTCTGAGTTATTTTCACTGAGTTAATTTCACACTGAGTTATTTTCACTCTGAGTTATTTTCACTCTGAGTTAATTTCACACTGAGTTAATTTCATTCTGAGTTAATTTCACTCTGAGTTATTTTCACTCAGAGTTATGTTTACTGAGTTAATTTCTCTCTGAGTTATTTTCACTGAGTTACTTGCACTCTGAGTTATTTTCACTCTGAGTTATTTTCACTCTGAGTTATTTTCACTCTGAGTTAATTTCACACTGAGTTAATTTCACTGTGAGTTATTTTCACCCAGAGTCAGTTTCACCCTGAGTTAAGTGCACTCTGAGTTAATTTCACTCTGAGTTATTTTCCCTCTGAGTAAAGTGCACTCTGAGTTATTTTCACTGAGTTATTTTCACTCTGAGTTAATTTAATTCTGAATTAATTTCACTCTGAGTTATTTTCACACTGAGTTATTTTCACTCTGAGTTATTTTCACTCTGAGTTAATTTCACTCTGAGTTAATTTCACACTGAGTTATTTTCGTTCTGAGTTAATTTCACTCTGAGTTATTTTCACCCTGAGTTAATTTAATTCTGAGTTATTTTCACTCTGAGATAATTTACTTCTGAGTTAAGTTCACTGAGTTAATTTCACTCTGAGTTATTTTCATTCTGATTTAATTTCACTCTGACTTATTTTCACACTGTTATTTTCACTCTGAGTTAATGTCACTCTGAGATAATTTCACTCTGAGTTAATTTCACTGAGTTATTTTCACTCAGAGTTATTTTCATTCTGAGTTAATTTAATTCTGAGTTAATTTCTCTCTGAGTTAATTTCACTCTGAGTTATTTTCACGGAGTTAATTTCACTCTGAGTTAATTTCACTCAAGTTATTTTCACTCTGAGTTTTTTTCACACTGAGTTAATTTCATTCTGAGTTAATTTCACTCTGAGTTATTTTCACTCTGAGTTATTTTCACTCAGTTATTTTCACTGAGTTAATTTCACTCTGAGTTAATGTCACTCTGAGTTAATTTCACTGAGTTAATTTCACTCTGAGTTATTTTCACTGAGTTAATTTCACTCTGAGTTATTTTCACTCTGAGTTATTTTCACTCTGAGTTAATTTCACGCTGAGTTAATTTCATTCTGAGTTAATTTCACTCTGAGTTATTTTCACTCACAGTTATTTTCACTGAATTAATTTCTCTGAGTTCTTTTCACTGAGTTAATTTCACTCTGAATTATTTTCACTCTGAGTTATTTTCACTGAGTTATTTTCACCCTGATTTAATTTCATACTGAGATAATTTCATTCTGAGTTAATTTCACTCTGAGTTATTTTCACTCAGAGTTATTTTCACTGAGTAAATTTCACTCTGAGTTATTTTCACTCTGAGTTATTTTCACTCTGAGTTAATTTCACTCTGAGTTAATGTCACTCTGACTTAATTTCACTCTGAGTTAATATCACTGAGTTATTTTCACTCTGAGTTATTTTCATTCTGAGTTAATTTCACTCTGAGTTACTTTCCCTCTGAGTAAAGTGCACTCTGAGTTATTTTCACTGAGTTATTTTCACTCTGAGTTAATTTAATCTGAGTTAATTTCACTCTGAGTTAATTTCACTCTGAGTTATTTTCACTGAGTTAATTTCACTCAGATTTATTTTCACTCTGAGTTAATTTCTCACTGAGTTATTTTCACTCTGAGTTATTTTCACTGAGTTAATTTCACTGTGAGTTATTTTCTCCCTGACTTAATTTAATTCTGATTTAATTTCGCCCTGAGTTATTTTCCCTCTGATTCAAGTGCACTCTGAGTTATTTTCACAGAGTTATTTTCACTCTGAGTTAATTTAATTCTGAGTTAATTTCTCTCTGAGTTAATTTCACTCTGAGTTATTTTCACTGAGTTAATTTCACTCTGAGTTAATTTCACTCGAGTTATGTTCACTCTGAGTTTTTTCACAGAGTTAATTTCATTCTGAGTTAATTTCACTCTGAGTTATTTTCACTCTGAGTTATTTTCACTGAGTTAATTTCACTCTGAGTTAATGTCACTCTGAGTTAATTTCAGTGAGTTAATTTCACTCTGAGTTATTTTCACTGAGTTAATTTCACTCTGAGTTATTTTCACTCAGAGTTATGTTTACTGAGTTAATTTCTCTCTGAGTTATTTTCACTGAGTTACTTGCACTCTGAGTTATTTTCACTCTGAGTTATTTTCACTCTGAGTTATTTTCACTATGAGTTAATTTCACACTGAGTTAATTTCACTGTGAGTTATTTTCACCCAGAGTCATTTTCACCCTGAGTTAATGTCACTCTGAGTTAATTTCACTCTGAGTTATTTTCACTCTGAGTTAAGTGCACTCTGAGTTAATTTCACTCTGAGTTATTTTCCCTCTGATTCAAGTGCACTCTGAGTTATTTTCACAGAGTTATTTTCACTCTGAGTTAATTTAATTCTGAGTTAATTTCTCTCTGAGTTAATTTCACTCTGAGTTATTTTCACTGAGTTAATTTCACTCTGAGTTAATTTCACTCGAGTTATGTTCACTCTGAGTTTTTTCACAGAGTTAATTTCATTCTGAGTTAATTTCACTCTGAGTTATTTTCACTCTGAGTTATTTTCACTGAGTTAATTTCACACTGAGTTATTTTCACTCTGAGTTATTTTCACTCTGAGTTAATTTCACACTGAGTTAATTTCATTCTGAGTTAATTTCACTCTGAGTTATTTTCACTCAGAGTTATGTTTACTGAGTTAATTTCTCTCTGAGTTATTTTCACTGAGTTACTTGCACTCTGAGTTATTTTCACTCTGAGTTATTTTCACTCTGAGTTATTTTCACTCTGAGTTAATTTCACACTGAGTTAATTTCACTGTGAGTTATTTTCACCCAGAGTCAGTTTCACCCTGAGTTAAGTGCACTCTGAGTTAATTTCACTCTGAGTTATTTTCCCTCTGAGTAAAGTGCACTCTGAGTTATTTTCACTGAGTTATTTTCACTCTGAGTTAATTTAATTCTGAATTAATTTCACTCTGAGTTATTTTCACACTGAGTTATTTTCACTCTGAGTTATTTTCACTCTGAGTTAATTTCACTCTGAGTTAATTTCACACTGAGTTATTTTCGTTCTGAGTTAATTTCACTCTGAGTTATTTTCACCCTGAGTTAATTTAATTCTGAGTTATTTTCACTCTGAGATAATTTACTTCTGAGTTAAGTTCACTGAGTTAATTTCACTCTGAGTTATTTTCATTCTGATTTAATTTCACTCTGACTTATTTTCACACTGTTATTTTCACTCTGAGTTAATGTCACTCTGAGATAATTTCACTCTGAGTTAATTTCACTGAGTTATTTTCACTCAGAGTTATTTTCATTCTGAGTTAATTTAATTCTGAGTTAATTTCTCTCTGAGTTAATTTCACTCTGAGTTATTTTCACGGAGTTAATTTCACTCTGAGTTAATTTCACTCAAGTTATTTTCACTCTGAGTTTTTTTCACACTGAGTTAATTTCATTCTGAGTTAATTTCACTCTGAGTTATTTTCACTCTGAGTTATTTTCACTCAGTTATTTTCACTGAGTTAATTTCACTCTGAGTTAATGTCACTCTGAGTTAATTTCACTGAGTTAATTTCACTCTGAGTTATTTTCACTGAGTTAATTTCACTCTGAGTTATTTTCACTCTGAGTTATTTTCACTCTGAGTTAATTTCACGCTGAGTTAATTTCATTCTGAGTTAATTTCACTCTGAGTTATTTTCACTCACAGTTATTTTCACTGAATTAATTTCTCTGAGTTCTTTTCACTGAGTTAATTTCACTCTGAATTATTTTCACTCTGAGTTATTTTCACTGAGTTATTTTCACCCTGATTTAATTTCATACTGAGATAATTTCATTCTGAGTTAATTTCACTCTGAGTTATTTTCACTCAGAGTTATTTTCACTGAGTAAATTTCACTCTGAGTTATTTTCACTCTGAGTTATTTTCACTCTGAGTTAATTTCACTCTGAGTTAATGTCACTCTGACTTAATTTCACTCTGAGTTAATATCACTGAGTTATTTTCACTCTGAGTTATTTTCATTCTGAGTTAATTTCACTCTGAG
This sequence comes from Isurus oxyrinchus, assembly GCA_026770705.1. Lineage (NCBI taxonomy): Eukaryota > Metazoa > Chordata > Chondrichthyes > Lamniformes > Lamnidae > Isurus > Isurus oxyrinchus. Next base: position 117,420,774 of record JANJGN010000017.1, read on the forward strand.
TTACTTTCCCTCTGAGTAAAGTGCACTCTGAGTTATTTTCACTGAGTTATTTTCACTCTGAGTTAATTTAATCTGAGTTAATTTCACTCTGAGTTAATTTCACTCTGAGTTATTTTCACTGAGTTAATTTCACTCAGATTTATTTTCACTCTGAGTTAATTTCTCACTGAGTTATTTTCACTCTGAGTTATTTTCACTGAGTTAATTTCACTGTGAGTTATTTTCTCCCTGACTTAATTTAATTCTGATTTAATTTCGCCCTGAGTTATTTTCCCTCTGATTCAAGTGCACTCTGAGTTATTTTCACAGAGTTATTTTCACTCTGAGTTAATTTAATTCTGAGTTAATTTCTCTCTGAGTTAATTTCACTCTGAGTTATTTTCACTGAGTTAATTTCACTCTGAGTTAATTTCACTCGAGTTATGTTCACTCTGAGTTTTTTCACAGAGTTAATTTCATTCTGAGTTAATTTCACTCTGAGTTATTTTCACTCTGAGTTATTTTCACTGAGTTAATTTCACTCTGAGTTAATGTCACTCTGAGTTAATTTCAGTGAGTTAATTTCACTCTGAGTTATTTTCACTGAGTTAATTTCACTCTGAGTTATTTTCACTCAGAGTTATGTTTACTGAGTTAATTTCTCTCTGAGTTATTTTCACTGAGTTACTTGCACTCTGAGTTATTTTCACTCTGAGTTATTTTCACTCTGAGTTATTTTCACTATGAGTTAATTTCACACTGAGTTAATTTCACTGTGAGTTATTTTCACCCAGAGTCATTTTCACCCTGAGTTAATGTCACTCTGAGTTAATTTCACTCTGAGTTATTTTCACTCTGAGTTAAGTGCACTCTGAGTTAATTTCACTCTGAGTTATTTTCCCTCTGAGTAAAGTGCACTCTGAGTTATTTTCACTGAGTTATTTTCACTCTGAGTTAATTTAATTCTGAATTAATTTCACTCTGAGTTAATTTCACTGAGTTATTTTCACTGAGTTAATTTCACTCTGAGTTATTTTCATTCTAAGTTATTTTCACACTGAGTTATTTTCACTCTGAGTTATTTTCACTCTGAGTTAATTTCACTCTGAGTTAAATTCACTCTGAGTCAATTTAATTCTGAGTTAATTTCACTCTGAGTTATTAGCACTGTGAGTTATTTCCACTCTGAGTTATTTTCATTCTGAGTTAGTTTCACTCTGAGTTATTTTCAACCTGAGTTAATTTAATTCTGACTTAATTTCACTCTGAGTTATTTTCACTCTGAGTTAATTGCACTCTGAGTTATTTTCACTGAATTATTTTCACTCTGAGAGAATACTTCTGAGTTAATTTCACTCTGAGTTAATTTCACTCTGAGTTATTTTCATTCTGAGTTAATTTCACTCTGACTTATTTTCACACTGTTATTTTCACTCTGAGTTATTTTCATGCTGATTTATCTTCACTGAGTTAATTTCACTCTGAGTTAAAATCATTCTGAGTCATTTTCACTCTGAGTTAATATCACTCTGAGTTATTTTCACTCTGAGTTAATTTCACTCCTGTTATTTTCACTCTGAGTTTTTTTCACACTGAGTTAATTTCATTCTGAGTTAATTTCACTCTGAGTTATTTTCACTCTGAGTTATTTTCGCTCTGAGTTATTTTCACTGAGTTAATTTCACTCTGAGTTAATGTCACTCTGAGTTAATTTCACTGAGTTAATTTCACTCTGAGTTAATTTCACTGAGTTAATTTCACTCTGAGTTATTTTCACTCTGAGTTATTTTCACTCTGAGTTAATTTCACACTGAGTTAATTTCATTCTGAGTTAATTTCACTCTGAGTTGTTTTCACTCAGAGTTATTTTCACTGAGTTAATTTCACTATGAGTTAATGTCACTCTGAGTTAATTTCACTGAGTTAATTTCACTCTGAGTTATTTTCAGTCTGAGTTATTTTCACAGAGTTATTTTCACTCTGAGTTATTTTCTCTCCGAGTTAATTTCACTCTGAGTTATTTCCATTCTGAGTTAATTTCACACTGAGTAAATTTCATTCTGGGTAAATTTCACTCTGAGTTATTTTCACTCTGAGTTATTTTCCCTCTGAGTAAAGTGCACTCTGAGTTATTTTCACTGAGTTAATTTCACTCTGAGTTATTTTCACTCTGAGTTATTTTCACAGAGTTATTTTCAATCTGAGTTATTTTCACTCTGAGTTAATTTCACTCTGAGTTAATTTCACACAGTTAATTTCATTCTGAGTTAATTTCACTCTGAGTTATTTTCACTGAGGTTAATTTTCACTCTGAGTTAATGTCACTCTGAGATAATTTCACTCTGAGTTATTTTCACTGAGTGAATTTTACTCTGACTTATTTTCACTGTGAGTTATTTTCACTCTGAGTTAATGTCACTCTGAGTTAATTTCAATCTGAGTTAATTTCACTGAGTTATTTTCGCTCTGCGTTATTTTCATTCTGAGTTAATTTCACTCTGAGTTATTTTCACTCTGAGTTATTTTCACTGAGTTAATTTCACTCTGAGTTAATTTCACTCGAGTTATTTTCATTCAGAGTTATTTTCACTGAGTTAATTTCACTCTGAGTTATTTTCAATCTGAGTTATTTTCACTCTGAGTTAATTTCACACTGAGTTAATTTCATTCTGAGTTAATTTCACTCCGAGTTATTTTCACTCAGATTTATTTTCACTGAGTTAATTTCTCTGAGTTATTTTCTCTGAGTTAATTTCACTCTGAGTTAAATTCATTCTGAGTCAATTTAATTCTGAGTTAATTTCACTCTGAGTTATTAGCACTGTGAGTTATTTCCACTCTGAGTTATTTTCATTCTGAGTTAGTTTCACTCTGAGTTATTTTCAACCTGAGTTAATTTAATTCTGAGTTAATTTCACTCTGAGTTATTTTCACTCTGAGTTAATTGCACTCTGAGTTATTTTCACTGAATTATTTTCACTCTGAGAGAATACTTCTGAGTTAATTTCACTCTGAGTTAATTTCACTCTGAGTTATTTTCATTCTGAGTTAATTTCACTCTGACTTAGTTTCACACTGTTATTTTCACTCTGAGTTATTTTCCAGCTGATTTATCTTCACTGAGTTAATTTCACTCTGAGTTAAAATCATTCTGAGTAATTTTCACTCTGAGGTAATATCACTCTGAGTTATTTTCACTCTGAGTTAATTTCACTCCTGTTATTTTCACTCTGAGTTTTTTTCACACTGAGTTAATTTCATTCTGAGTTAATTTCACTCTGAGTTATTTTCACTCTGAGTTATTTTCGCTCTGAGTTATTTTCACTGAGTTAATTTCACTCTGAGTTAATGTCACTCTGAGTTAATTTCACTGAGTTAATTTCATTCTGAGTTAATTTCACTCTGAGTTATTTTCACTCAGAGTTATTTTCATTCTGAGTTAATTTCACTCTGAGTTATTTTCCCTCTGAGTTATTTTCCCTCTGAGTTAAGTGCACTCTGAGTTATTTTCACAGAGTTATTTTCACTCTGAGTTAATTTAATTGACTTAATTTCTCTCTGAGTTAATTTCACTCTGAGTTATTTTCACTGAGTTAATTTCACTCTGAGTTAATTTCACTCGAGTTATGTTCACTCTGAGTTTTTTCACACTGAGTTAATTTCATTCTGAGTTAATTTCACTCTGAGTTATTTTCACTCTGAGTTATTTTCACTCAGAGTTATTTTCACTGAGTTAATTTCACTCTGAGTTAATGTCACTCTGAGTTAATTTCACTGAGTTAATTTCACTCTGAGTTATTTTCACTGAGTTAATTTCACACTGAGTTATTTTCACTCAGAGTTATGTTTACTGAGTTAATTTCTCTCTGAGTTATTTTCACTGAGTTACTTGCACTCTGAGTTATTTTCACTCTGAGTTATTTTCACTCTGAGTTATTTTCACTGAGTTAATTTCACTCTGAGTTAATGTCACTCTGAGTTAATTTCAGTGAGTTAATTTCACTCTGAGTTATTTTCACTGAGTTAATTTCACTCTGAGTTATTTTCACTCAGAGTTATGTTTACTGAGTTAATTTCTCTCTGAGTTATTTTCACTGAGTTACTTGCACTCTGAGTTATTTTCACTCTGAGTTATTTTCACTCTGAGTTATTTTCACTATGAGTTAATTTCACACTGAGTTAATTTCACTGTGAGTTATTTTCACCCAGAGTCATTTTCACCCTGAGTTAATGTCACTCTGAGTTAATTTCACTCTGAGTTATTTTCACTCTGAGTTAAGTGCACTCTGAGTTAATTTCACTCTGAGTTATTTTCCCTCTGAGTAAAGTGCACTCTGAGTTATTTTCACTGAGTTATTTTCACTCTGAGTTAATTTAATTCTGAATTAATTTCACTCTGAGTTAATTTCACTGAGTTATTTTCACTGAGTTAATTTCACTCTGAGTTATTTTCATTCTAAGTTATTTTCACACTGAGTTATTTTCACTCTGAGTTATTTTCACTCTGAGTTAATTTCACTCTGAGTTAAATTCACTCTGAGTCAATTTAATTCTGAGTTAATTTCACTCTGAGTTATTAGCACTGTGAGTTATTTCCACTCTGAGTTATTTTCATTCTGAGTTAGTTTCACTCTGAGTTATTTTCAACCTGAGTTAATTTAATTCTGACTTAATTTCACTCTGAGTTATTTTCACTCTGAGTTAATTGCACTCTGAGTTATTTTCACTGAATTATTTTCACTCTGAGAGAATACTTCTGAGTTAATTTCACTCTGAGTTAATTTCACTCTGAGTTATTTTCATTCTGAGTTAATTTCACTCTGACTTATTTTCACACTGTTATTTTCACTCTGAGTTATTTTCATGCTGATTTATCTTCACTGAGTTAATTTCACTCTGAGTTAAAATCATTCTGAGTCATTTTCACTCTGAGTTAATATCACTCTGAGTTATTTTCACTCTGAGTTAATTTCACTCCTGTTATTTTCACTCTGAGTTTTTTTCACACTGAGTTAATTTCATTCTGAGTTAATTTCACTCTGAGTTATTTTCACTCTGAGTTATTTTCGCTCTGAGTTATTTTCACTGAGTTAATTTCACTCTGAGTTAATGTCACTCTGAGTTAATTTCACTGAGTTAATTTCACTCTGAGTTAATTTCACTGAGTTAATTTCACTCTGAGTTATTTTCACTCTGAGTTATTTTCACTCTGAGTTAATTTCACACTGAGTTAATTTCATTCTGAGTTAATTTCACTCTGAGTTGTTTTCACTCAGAGTTATTTTCACTGAGTTAATTTCACTCTGAGTTAATGTCACTCTGAGTTAATTTCACTGAGTTAATTTCACTCTGAGTTATTTTCAGTCTGAGTTATTTTCACAGAGTTATTTTCACTCTGAGTTATTTTCTCTCCGAGTTAATTTCACTCTGAGTTATTTCCATTCTGAGTTAATTTCACACTGAGTAAATTTCATTCTGGGTAAATTTCACTCTGAGTTATTTTCACTCTGAGTTATTTTCCCTCTGAGTAAAGTGCACTCTGAGTTATTTTCACTGAGTTAATTTCACTCTGAGTTATTTTCACTCTGAGTTATTTTCACAGAGTTATTTTCAATCTGAGTTATTTTCACTCTGAGTTAATTTCACTCTGAGTTAATTTCACACAGTTAATTTCATTCTGAGTTAATTTCACTCTGAGTTATTTTCACTGAGGTTAATTTTCACTCTGAGTTAATGTCACTCTGAGATAATTTCACTCTGAGTTATTTTCACTGAGTGAATTTTACTCTGACTTATTTTCACTGTGAGTTATTTTCACTCTGAGTTAATGTCACTCTGAGTTAATTTCAATCTGAGTTAATTTCACTGAGTTATTTTCGCTCTGCGTTATTTTCATTCTGAGTTAATTTCACTCTGAGTTATTTTCACTCTGAGTTATTTTCACTGAGTTAATTTCACTCTGAGTTAATTTCACTCGAGTTATTTTCATTCAGAGTTATTTTCACTGAGTTAATTTCACTCTGAGTTATTTTCAATCTGAGTTATTTTCACTCTGAGTTAATTTCACACTGAGTTAATTTCATTCTGAGTTAATTTCACTCCGAGTTATTTTCACTCAGATTTATTTTCACTGAGTTAATTTCTCTGAGTTATTTTCTCTGAGTTAATTTCACTCTGAGTTAAATTCATTCTGAGTCAATTTAATTCTGAGTTAATTTCACTCTGAGTTATTAGCACTGTGAGTTATTTCCACTCTGAGTTATTTTCATTCTGAGTTAGTTTCACTCTGAGTTATTTTCAACCTGAGTTAATTTAATTCTGAGTTAATTTCACTCTGAGTTATTTTCACTCTGAGTTAATTGCACTCTGAGTTATTTTCACTGAATTATTTTCACTCTGAGAGAATACTTCTGAGTTAATTTCACTCTGAGTTAATTTCACTCTGAGTTATTTTCATTCTGAGTTAATTTCACTCTGACTTAGTTTCACACTGTTATTTTCACTCTGAGTTATTTTCCAGCTGATTTATCTTCACTGAGTTAATTTCACTCTGAGTTAAAATCATTCTGAGTAATTTTCACTCTGAGGTAATATCACTCTGAGTTATTTTCACTCTGAGTTAATTTCACTCCTGTTATTTTCACTCTGAGTTTTTTTCACACTGAGTTAATTTCATTCTGAGTTAATTTCACTCTGAGTTATTTTCACTCTGAGTTATTTTCGCTCTGAGTTATTTTCACTGAGTTAATTTCACTCTGAGTTAATGTCACTCTGAGTTAATTTCACTGAGTTAATTTCATTCTGAGTTAATTTCACTCTGAGTTATTTTCACTCAGAGTTATTTTCATTCTGAGTTAATTTCACTCTGAGTTATTTTCCCTCTGAGTTATTTTCCCTCTGAGTTAAGTGCACTCTGAGTTATTTTCACAGAGTTATTTTCACTCTGAGTTAATTTAATTGACTTAATTTCTCTCTGAGTTAATTTCACTCTGAGTTATTTTCACTGAGTTAATTTCACTCTGAGTTAATTTCACTCGAGTTATGTTCACTCTGAGTTTTTTCACACTGAGTTAATTTCATTCTGAGTTAATTTCACTCTGAGTTATTTTCACTCTGAGTTATTTTCACTCAGAGTTATTTTCACTGAGTTAATTTCACTCTGAGTTAATGTCACTCTGAGTTAATTTCACTGAGTTAATTTCACTCTGAGTTATTTTCACTGAGTTAATTTCACACTGAGTTATTTTCACTCTGAGTTATTTTCACTCTGAGTTAATTTCACACTGAGTTAATTTCATTCTGAGCTAATTTCACTCTGAGTTATTTTCACTCAGAGTTATTTTCACTGAGTTAATTTCTCTCTGAGTTATTTTCACTGAGTTAGTTTCACTCTGAGTTATTTTCACCCTGAGTCATTTTCACCCTGAGTTAATGTCACTCTGAGTTAATTTCACTCTGAGTTATTTTCACTCAGAGTTATTTTCACTGAGTTAATTTCACTCTGAGTTAATGTCACTCTGAGTTAATTTCACTGAGTTAATTTCACTCTGAGTTATTTTCACCGAGTTAATTTCACTCTGAGTTATTTTCACTCTGAGTTATTTTCACTCTGAGTTAATTTCACACTGAGTTAATTTCATTCTGAGTTAATTTCACTCCGAGTTATTTTCACTCAGAGTTATTTTCACTGAGTTAATTTCACTCTGAGTTATTTTCACTCTGAGTTATTTTCACTGAGTAATTTTCACTCTGAGATAATTTCACACTGAGTTAATTTCATTCTGAGTTAAATTCACTCTGAGTTATTTTCACTCAGAGTTATTTTCACTGAGTTAATTTCTCTCTGAGTTATTTTCACTGAGTTACTTTCACTCTGAGTTATTTTCACCCTGAGTCATTTTCACCCTGAGTTAATGTCACTCTGAGTTAATTTCACTCTGAGTTATTTTCACTCTGAGTTAAGTGCACTCTGAGTTAATTTCACTCTGAGTTATTTTCACTCTGAGTTATTTTCACTGAGTTAATTTCTCTCTGAGTTATTTTCACTCTGAGTTAATTTCACACTGAGTTAATTTCATTCTGAGTTAATTTCACTCTGAGTTATTTTCACTCAGAGTTATTTTCACTGAGTTAATTTCTCTCTGAGTTATTTTCACTCTGAGTTATTTTCACTGAGTTATTTTCACTCTGAGATAATTTCATACTGAGTTAATTTCATTCTGAGTTAATTTCACTCTGTTATTTTCACTCAGAGTTAATTTCACTGAGTAAAGTTCACTCTGTTATTTTCACTCTGAGTTAATGTCACTCTGACTTAATTTCACTCTGAGTTAATATCACTGAGTTATTGTCACTCTGAGTTATTTTCATTCTGAGTTAATTTAACTCTGAGTTATTTTCCCTCTGAGTAAAGTGCACTCTGAGTTATTTTCACTGAGTTATTTTCACTCTGAGTTAATTTAATTCTGAGTTAATTTCACTGAGTTAATTTCACTCTGAGTTATTTTCACTGAGTTAATTTCACTCTGAGTTATTTTCATTCTGAGTTAATTTCGCACTGAGTTATTTTCACTCTGAGTTATTTTCACGGACTTAATTTCACTCTGAGTTATTTTCACCCTGACTTAATTTAATTCTGAGTTAATTTCGCTCTGAGTTATTTTCCCTCTGAGTTAAGTGCACTCTGAGTTATTTTCACAGAGTTATTTTCACTCTGAGTTAATTTAATTCTGAGTTATTTTCACTGAGTTAATTTCACTCTGAGTTAATTTCACTCGAGTTATGTTCACTCTGAGTTTTTTTCACACTGAGTTAATTTCATTCTGAGTTAATTTCACTCTGAGTTAATGTCACTCTGAGTTAATTTCACTGAGTTAATTTCACTCTGAGTTATTTTCACTGAGTTAATTTCACACTGAGTTATTTTCACTCTGAGTTATTTTCACTCTGAGTTAATTTCACACTGAGTTAATTTCATTCTGAGTTAATTTCACTCTGAGTTATTTTCACTCAGAGTTATTTTCACTGAGTTAATTTCTCTCTGAGTTATTTTCACTCTGAGTTATTTTCACTGAGTTATTTTCACTCTGAGATAATTTCATACTGAGTTAATTTCATTCTGAGTTAATTTCACTCTGAGTTATTTTCACTCAGAGTTATTTTCACTGAGTAAATTTCACTCTGTTATTTTCACTCTGAGTTAATGTCACTCTGACTTCATTTCACTCTGAGTTAATATCACTGAGTTATTTTCACTCTGAGTTATTTCCATTCTGACTTAATTTCACTCTGAGTTATTTTCCCTCTGAGTAAAGTGCACTCTGAGTTTTTTTCACTGAGTTATTTTCACTCTGAGTTAATTTAATTCTGAATTAATTTCACTCTGAGTTAATTTCACTCTGAGTTATTTTCACTGAGTTAATTTCACTCTGAGTTATGTTCACTCTAAGTTAATTTCACACTGAGTTATTTTCACTCTGAGTTATTTTCACTGAGTTAATTTCACTCTGAGTTATTTTCACCCTGAGTTAATTTAATTCTGAGTTAATTTCGCTCTGAGTTATTTTCCCTCTGAGTTAAGTGCACTCTGAGTTATTTTCACAGAGTTATTTTCACCCTGAGTTAATTTAATTCTGAGTTAATTTCTCTCTGAGTTAATTTCACTCTGAGTTATTTTCACTGAGATAATTTCACTCTGAGTTAATTTCACTCGAGTTATGTTCACTCTGAGTTTTTTCACACTGAGTTAATTTCATTCTGAGTTAATTTCACTCTGAGTTATTTTCACTCTGAGTTATTTTCACTCAGAGTTATTTTCACTGAGTTAATTTCACTCTGAGTTAATGTCACTCTGAGTTAATTTCACTGTGTTAATTTCACTCTGAGTTATTTTCACTGAGTTAATTTCATACTGAGTTATTTTCACTCTGAGTTATTTTCACTCTGAGTTAATTTCACACTGAGTTAATTTCATTCTGAGTTAATTTCACTCTGAGTTATTTTCACTCAGAGTTATTTTCACTGAGTAAATTTCTTTCTGAGTTATTTTCACTGAGTTACTTTCACTCTGAGTTATTTTCACCCTGAGTCATTTTCACCCTGAGTTAATGTCACTCTGAGTTAATTTCACTCGAGTTATGCTCACTCTGAGTTTTTTTAAACTGAGTTAATTTCATTCTGAGTTAATTTCACTGAGTTATTTTCACTCTGAGTTATTTTCACTCAGAGTTATTTTCACTGAGTTAATTTCACTCTTAGTTAATGTCCCTCTGAGTTAATTTCACTGAGTTAATTTCACTCTGAGTTATTTTCACTGAGTTAATTTCACACTGAGTTATTTTCACTCTGTGTTATTTTCACTCTGAGTTAATTTCACACTGAGTTAATTTCATTCTGAGTTAATTTCACTCTGAGTTATTTTCACTCAGAGTTATTTTCACTGAGTTAATTTCTCTCTGAGTTATTTTCACTGAGTTACTTTCACTCTGAGTTATTTTCACCCTGAGTCATTTTCACCCTGAGTTAATGTCACTCTGAGTTAATTTCACTCTGAGTTATTTTCACTCTGAGTTAAGTGCACTCTTTTTTAATTTCACTCTGAGTTATTTTCACTCTGAGTTATTTTCACTGAGTTAATTTCTCTCTGAGTTATTTTCACTCTGAGTTAATTTCACACTGAGTTAATTTCATTCTGAGTTAATTTCACTCTGAGTTATTTTCACTCAGAGTTATTTTCACTGAGTTAATTTCTCTGTGAGTTATTTTCAGTCTGAGTTATTTTCACTCTGACTTAATTTCACTCTGAGTTAATATCACTGAGTTATTTTCACTCTGAGTTATTTTCATTCTGAGTTAATTTCACTCTGAGTTATTTTCCCTCTGAGTAAAGTGCACTCTGAGTTATTTTCACTGAGTTAATTTCACTCTTAGTTATTTTCACTCTGAGTTAATTTCACACTGAGTTATTTTCACTCTGAGTTATTTTCACTGAGTTAATTTCACTCTGAGTTATTTTCACCCTGAGTTAATTTAATTCTGAGTTAATTTCGCTCTGAGTTATTTTCCCTCTGAGTTAAGTGCACTCTGAGTTATTTTCATAGAGTTATTTTCACTCTGAATTAATTTAATTCTGAGTTATTTTCACTGAGTTAATGTCACTCTGAGTTAATTTCACTCTGAGTTATTTTCACTCTGAGTTAAGTGCACTCTGAGTTAATTTCACTCTGAGTTATTTTCACTCTGAGTTATTTTCACTGAGTTAATTTCTCTCTGAGTTATTTTCACTGAGTTACTTTCACTCTGAATTATTTTCACTCTGAATTATTTTCACTCTGAGTTATTTTCACTCTGAGTTAATTTCACACTGAGTTAATTTAATTCTGAGTTAATTTCTCTCTGAGTTAATTTCACTCTGAGTTATTTTCACTGAGTTAATTTCACTCTGAGTTAATTTCACTCGAGTTATGTTCACTCTGAGTTTTTTTCACACTGAGTTAATTTCATTCTGAGTTAATTTCACTCTGAGTTATTTTCACTCTGAGTTATTTTCACTCAGAGTTATTTTCACTGATTTAATTTCACTCTGAGTTAATGTCACTCTGAGTTAATTTCACTGAGTTAATTTCACTCTGAGTTATTATCACTGAGTTAATTTCACACTGAGTTATTTTCACTCTGAGTTATTTTCACTCTGAGTTAATTTCATACTGAGTTAATTTCATTCTGAGTTAATTTCACTCTGAGTTATTTTCATTCTTAGTTATTTTCACTGAGTTAATTTCTCTCTGAGTTATTTTCACTCTGAGTTATTTTCACTGAGTTATTTTCACTCTGAGATAATTTCATACTGAGTTAATTTCATTCTGAGTTAATTTCACTCTGAGTTATTTTCACTCAGAGTTATTTTCACTGAGTAAATTTCACTCTGTTATTTTCACTCTGAGTTAATGTCACTCTGACTTAATTTCACTCTGAGTTAATATCACTGAGTTATTTTCACTCTGAGTTATTTTCATTCTTAGTTAATTTCACTCTGAGTTATTTTCCCTCTGAGTAAAGTGCACTCTGAGTTATTTTCACTGAGTTATTTTCACTCTGAGTTAATTTAATTCTGAGTTAATTTCACTCTGAGTTAATTTCACTCTGAGTTATTTTCACTGAGTTAATTTCACTCTGAGTTATTTTCACTCTAAGTTAATTTCACACTGAGTTATTTTCTCTCTGAGTTATTTTCACTGAGTTAATTTCACTCTGAGTTATTTTCACCCTGAGTTAATTTAATTCTGAGTTAATTTCGCTCTGAGTTATTTTCCCTCTGAGTTAAGTGCACTCTGAGTTATTTTCACTGAGTTATTTTCACTCTGAGTTAATTTAATTCTGAGTTAATTTCTCTCTGAGTTAATTTCACTCTGAGTTATTTTCACTGAGTTAATTTGACTCTGAGTTAATTTCACTCGAGTTATGTTCACTCTGAGTTTTTTCACACTGAGTTAATTTCATTCTGAGTTAATTTCACTCTGAGTTATTTTCACTCTGAGTTATTTTCACTCAGAGTTATTTTCACTGAGTTAATTTCACTCTGAGTTAATGTCACTCTGAGTTAATTTCACTGAGTTAATTTCACTCTGAGTTATTTTCACTGAGTTAATTTCACACTGAGTTATTTTCACTCTGAGTTATTTTCACTCTGAGTTAATTGCACACTGAGTTAATTTCATTCTGAGTTAATTTCACTCTGCGTTATTTTCACTCAGAGTTATTTTCACTGAGTAAATTTCTTTCTGAGTTATTTTCACTGAGTTACTTTCACTCTGAGTTATTTTCACCCTGAGTCATTTTCACCCTGAGTTAATGTCACTCTGAGTTAATTTCACTCGAGTTATGTTCACTCTGAGTTTTTTTCACTTTGAGTTAATTTCATTCTGAGTTAATTTCACTCTGAGTTATTTTCACTCTGAGTTATTTTCACTCAGAGTTATTTTCACTGAGTTAATTTCACTCTGAGTTAATGTCACTCTGAGTTAATTTCACTGAGTTAATTTCACTCAGTTATTTTCACTGAGTTAATTTCACACTGAGTTATTTTCACTCTGTGTTATTTTAACTCTGAGTTAATTTCACACTGAGTTAATTTCATTCTGAGTTAATTTCACTCTGACTTATTTTCACTCAGAGTTATTTTCACTGAGATAATTTCTCTCTGAGTTATTTTCACTGAGTTACTTTCACTCTGAGTTATTTTCACCCTGAGTCATTTTCACCCTGAGTTAATGTCACTCTGAGTTAATTTCACTCTGAGTTATTTTCACTCTGAGTTAAGTGCACTCTGAGTTAATTTCACTCTGAGTTATTTTCACTATGAGTTATTTTCACTGAGTTAATTTCTCTCTGACTTATTTTCACTCTGAGTTAATTTCACACTGAGTTAATTTCATTCTGAGTTAATTTCACTCTGAGTTATTTTCACTCAGAGTTATTTTCACTGAGTTAATTTCTCTCTGAGTTATTTTCAGTCTGAGTTATTTTCACTGAGTTATTTTCACTCTGAGATAATTTCATACTGAGTTAATTTCATTCTGAGTTAATTTCACTCTGAGTTATTTTCACTCAGAGTTATTTTCACTGAGTAAATTTCACTCTGTTTTTTTTCACTCTGAGTTAATGTCACTCTGACTTAATTTCACTCTGAGTTAATATCACTGAGTTATTTTCACTCTGAGTTATTTTCATTCTGAGTTAATTTCACTCTGAGTTATTTTCCCTCTGAGTAAAGTGCACTCTGAGTTATTTTCACTGAGTTAATTTCTCTCTGAGTTATTTTCACTGAGTTACTTTCACTCTGAGTTATTTTCACCCTGAGTCATTTTCACCCTGAGTTAATGTCACTCTGAGTTAATTTCACTCTGAGTTATTTTCACTCTGAGTTAAGTGCACTCTGAGTTAATTTCACTCTGAGTTATTTTCACTATGAGTTATTTTCACTGAGTTAATTTCTCTCTGACTTATTTTCACTCTGAGTTAATTTCACACTGAGTTAATTTCATTCTGAGTTAATTTCACTCTGAGTTATTTTCACTCAGAGTTATTTTCACTGAGTTAATTTCTCTCTGAGTTATTTTTAGTCTGAGTTATTTTCACTGAGTTATTTTCACTCTGAGATAATTTCATACTGAGTTAATTTCTTTCTGAGTTAATTTCACTCTGAGTTATTTTCACTCAGAGTTATTTTCACTGAGTAAATTTCACTCTGTTATTTTCACTCTGAGTTAATGTCACTCTGACTTAATTTCACTCTGAGTTAATATCACTGAGTTATTTTCACTCTGAGTTATTTTCATTCTGAGTTAATTTCACTCTGAGTTATTTTCCCTCTGAGTAAAGTGCACTCTGAGTTATTTTCACTGAGTTAATTTCACTCTTAGTTATTTTCACTCTGAGTTAATTTCACACTGAGTTATTTTCACTCTGAGTTATTTTCACTGAGTTAATTTCACTCTGAGTTATTTTCACCCTGAGTTAATTTAATTCTGAGTTAATTTCGCTCTGAGTTATTTTCCCTCTGAGTTAAGTGCACTCTGAGTTATTTTCACAGAGTTATTTTCACTCTGAATTAATTTAATTCTGAGTTATTTTCACTGAGTTAATTTCACTCTGAGTTATTTTCACTCTGAGTTATTTTCACTCAGAGTTATTTTCACTGAGTTAATTTCACTCTGAGTTAATGTCACTCTGAGTTAATTTCACTGAGTTAATTTCACACTGAGTTATTTTCACTGAGTTAATTTCACACTGAGTTATTTTCACTCTGTGTTATTTTCACTCTGAGTTAATTTCACACTGAGTAAATTTCATTCTGAGTTAATTTCACTCTGAGTTATTTTCACTCAGAGTTATTTTCACTGAGTTAATTTCTCTCTGAGTTATTTTCACTGAGTTACTTTCACTCTGAGTTATTTTCACCCTGAGTCATTTTCACCCTGAGTTAATGTCACTCTGAGTTAATTTCACTCTGAGTTATTTTCACTCTGAGTTAAGTGCACTCTGAGTTAATTTCACTCAGAGTTATTTTCACTCTGAGTTATTTTCACTGAGTTAATTTCTCTCTGAGTTATTTTCACTGAGTTACTTTCACTCTGAATTATTTTCACTCTGAATTATTTTCACTCTGAGTTATTTTCACTCTGAGTTAATTTCACACTGAGTTAATTTAATTCTGAGTTAATTTCTCTCTGAGTTAATTTCACTCTGAGTTATTTTCACTCTGAGTTATTTTCACTGAGTTAATTTCACTCTGAGTTAATTTCACTCGAGTTATGTTCACTCTGAGTTTTTTTCACACTGAGTTAATTTCATTCTGAGTTAATTTCACTCTGAGTTATTTTCACTCTGAGTTATTTTCACTCAGAGTTATTTTCACTGAGTTAATTTCACTCTGAGTTAATGTCACTCTGAGTTAATTTCACTGAGTTAATTTCACTCTGAGTTATTTTCACTGAGTTAATTTCACACTGAGTTATTTTCACTCTGAGTTATTTTCACTCTGAGTTATTTTCACTCAGAGTTATTTTCACTGAGTTAATTGCTCTCTGAGTTATTTTCACTGAGTTACTTTCACTCTGAGTTATTTTCACACTGAGTTATTTTCACTCTTAGTTAATTTCACACTGAGTTAATTTCATTCTGAGTTAATTTCACTCTGAGTTAATTTCACTGTGAGTTATTGTCACCCTGAGTCATTTTCACCCTGAGTTAATGTCACTCTGAGTTAATTTCACTCTGAGTTATTTTCACTCTGAGTTAAGTGCAATCTGAGTTAATTTCACTCTGAGTTATTTTCACTCTGAGTTAAGTGCACTCTGAGTTAATTTCACTCTGAGTTATTTTCCCTCTGAGTAAAGTGCACTCTGAGTTATTTTCACTGAGTTATTTTAACTCTGAGGTAATTTAATTCTGAGTTAATTTCACTCTGAGTTAATTTCACTCTGAGTTATTTTCACTGAGTTAATTTCACTCTGAGTTATTTTCACTCTAAGTTATTTTCACACTGAGTTATTTTCACTCTGAGTTATTTTCACTCTGAGTTAATTTCACTCTGAGTTATTTTCACTCTGAGTTATTTTCACTGAGTTATTTTCACTCTGAGATAATTTCATACTGAGTTACTTTCATTCTGAGTTAATTTCACTCTGAGTTATTTTCACTCAGAGTTATTTTCACTGAGTAAATTTCACTCTGTTATTTTCACTCTGAGTTAATGTCAATCTGACTTAATTTCACTCTGAGTTAATATCACTGAGTTAATTTCACTCAGTTATTTTCATTCTGAGTTAATTTCACTCTGAGTTATTTTCCCTCTGAGTAAAGTGCACTCTGAGTTATTTTCACTGAGTTATTTTCACTCTGAGTTAATTTAATTCTGAGTTAATTTCACTGAGTTAATTTCACTCTGAGTTATTTTCACTGAGTTAATTTCACTGAGTTATTTTCATTCTGAGTTAATTTCACACTGAGTTATTTTCACTCTGAGTTATTTTCACTGAGTTAATTTCACTCTGAGTTATTTTCACCCTGAGTTAATTTAATTGAGTTAATTTCGCTCTGAGTTATTTTCCCTCTGAGTTAAGTGCACTCTGAGTTATTTTCAGAGTTATTTTCACTCTGAGTTAATTTAATTCTGAGTTATTGTCACTGAGTTAATTTCACTCTGAGTTAATTTCACTCGAGTTATGTTCACTCTGAGTTTTTTTCACACTGAGTAAATTTCATTCTGAGTTAATTTCACTCTGAGTTTTTTTCGCTCTGAGTTATTTTCACTCAGAGTTATTTTCACTGATTTAATTTCACTCTGAGTTAATGTCACTCTGACTAAATTTCACTGAGTTAATTTCACACTGAGTTATTTTCATTCTTAGTTAATTTCACTCTGAGTTATTTTCACTCAGAGTTATTTTAACTGAGTTAATTTCTCTCTGAGTTATTTTCACTCTGAGTTATTTTCACTGAGTTATTTTCACTCTGAGATAATTTCATACTGAGTTAATTTCATTCTGAGTTAATTTCACTCTGAGTTATTTTCACTCAGAGTTATTTTCACTGAATAAATTTCACTCTGTTATTTTCACTCTGAGTTAATGTCACTCTGACTTAATTTCACTCTGAGTTAATATCACTGAGTTATTTTCACTCTGAGTTATTTTCATTCTGAGTTAATTTCACTCTGAGTTATTTTCCCTCTGAGTAAAGTGCACTCTGAGTTATTTTCACTGAGTTATTTTCACTCTGAGTTAATTTAATTCTGAGTTAATTTCACTCTGAGTTAATTTCACTCTGAGTTATTTTCACTGAGTTAATTTCACTCTGAGTTAATTTCACTCGAGTTATTTTCACTCTGAGTTAATTTCACACTGAGTTATTTTCACTCTGAGTTATTTTCACTGAGTTAATTTCACTCTGAGTTATTTTCACCCTGAGTTAATTTAATTCTGAGTTAATTTCGCTCTGAGTTATTTTCCCTCTGAGTTAACTGCACTCTGAGTGATTTTCACTGTGTTATTTTCACTCTGAGTTAATTTAATTCTGAGTTAATTTCTCTCTGAGTTAATTTCACTCTGAGTTATTTTCACTGAGTTAATTTCACTCTGAGTTAATTTCACTCGAGTTATTTTCACTCTGAGTTTTTTTCACTCTGAGTTAATTTCACTCTGAGTTATTTTCACTCTGAGTTATTTTCACTCAGACTTATTGTCACTGAGTTAATTTCACTCTGAGTTAATGTCACTCTGAGTTAATTTCACTGAGTTAATTTCACTCTGAGTTATTTTCACTGAGTTAATTTCACTCTGAGTTATTTTCACTGAGTTATTTTCACTCTGAGATAATTTCATACTGAGTTAATTTCATTCTGAGTTAATTTCACTCTGAGTTATTTTCACTCTGAGTTATTTTCACTCTGAGTTATTTTCACTGAGTTAATTTCTCTCTGAGTTATTTTCACTGAGTTAATATCATTCTGAGTTAATTTCACTCTGAGTTATTTTCACTCAGAGTTATTTTCACTGAGTTAATTTCACTCTGAGTTAATTTCACACAAGTTAATTTCACTCTGAGTTATTTTCACCCTGAGTTAATTTAATTCTGAGTTAATTTCGCTCTGAGTTATTTTCCCTCTGAGTAAAGTGCACTCTGAGTGATTTTCACTGTGTTATTTTCACTCTGAGTTAATTTATTTCTGAGTTAATTTCTCTCTGAGTTAATTTCACTCTGAGTTATTTTCACTGAGTTAATTTCACTCTGAGTTATTTTCATTCTGAGTTAATTTCACACTGAGTTATTTTCACTCTGAGTTATTTTCACTGAGTTAATTTCACTCTGAGTTATTTTCACCCTGAGTTAATTTAATTCTGAGTTAATTACGCTCTGAGTTATTTTCCCTCTGAGTTAAGTGCACTCTGAGTTATTTTCACAGAGTTATTTTCACTCTGAGTTAATTTAATTCTGAGTTATTGTCACTGAGTTAATTTCACTCTGAGTTAATTTCACTCGAGTTATGTTCACTCTGAGTTTTTTTCACACTGAGTTAATTTCATTCTGAGTTAATTTCACTGAGTTATTTTCACTCTGAGTTATTTTCACTCAGAGTTATTTTCACTGATTTAATTTCACTCTGAGTTAATGTCACTCTGAGTTAATTTCACTGAGTTAATTTCACTCTGAGTTATTTTCACTGAGTTAATTTCACACTGAGTTATTTTCACTCTGAGTTATTTTCACTCTGAGTTAATTTCACACTGAGTTAATTTCATTCTGAGTTAATTTCACTCTGAGTTATTTTCACTCAGAGTTATTTTCACTGAGTTAATTTCTCTCTGAGTTATTTTCACTCTGAGTTATTTTCACTGAGTTATTTTCACTCTGAGATAATTTCATACTGAGTTAATTTCATTCTGAGTTAATTTCACTCTGAGTTATTTTCACTCAGAGTTATTTACACTGAATAAATTTCACTCTGTTATTTTCACTCTGAGTTAATGTCACTCTGACTTAATTTCACTCTGAGTTAATATCACTGAGTTATTTTCACTCTGAGTTATTTTCATTCTGAGTTAATTTCACTCTGAGTTATTTTCCCTCTGAGTAAAGTGCACTCTGAGTTATTTTCACTGAGTTATTTTCACTCCGAGTTAATTTAATTCTGAGTTAATTTCACTCTGAGTTAATTTCACTCTGAGTTATTTTCACTGAGTTAATTTCACTCTGAGTTATTTTCACTCTGAGTTAATTTAATT
Source organism: Isurus oxyrinchus (assembly GCA_026770705.1). Taxonomy (NCBI): domain Eukaryota; kingdom Metazoa; phylum Chordata; class Chondrichthyes; order Lamniformes; family Lamnidae; genus Isurus; species Isurus oxyrinchus. Next base: position 117,440,036 of record JANJGN010000017.1, read on the forward strand.
CTGAGTTAATTTCGCTCTGAGTTATTTTCCCTCTGAGTTAAGTGCACTCTGAGTGATTTTCACTGTGTTATTTTCACTCTGAGTTAATTTAATTCTGAGTTAATTTCTCTCTGAGTTAATTTCACTCTGAGTTATTTACACTGAGTTAATTTCACTCTGAGTTATTTTCACCCTGAGTTAATTTAATTCTGAGTTAATTTCGCTCTGAGTTATTTTCCCTCTGAGTTAAGTGAACTCTGAGTGATTTTCACTGTGTTATTTTCACTCTGAGTTAATTTAATTCTGAATTAATTTCTCTCTGTGTTAATTTCACTCTGAGTTATTTTCACTGAGTTAATTTCACTCTGAGTTAATTTCACTCGAGTTATTTTCACTCTGAGTTTTTTTCACACTGAGTTAATTTCATTCTGAGTTATTTTCACTGAGTTACTTTCACTCTGAGTTATTTTCACCCTGAGTCATTTTCACCCTGAGTTAATGTCACTCTGAGTTAATTTCACTCTGAGTTATTTTCACTCTGAGTTATTTTCACTCAGAGTTATTGTCACTGAGTTAATTTCACTCTGAGTTAATGTCACTCTGAGTTATTTTCACTGAGTTAATTTCACTCTGAGTTATTTTCACTCTGAGTTATTTTCACTCAGAGTTATTTTCACTGAGTTAATTTCTCTCTGAGTTATTTTCACTGAGTTAATATCATTCTGAGTTAATTTCACTCTGAGTTATTTTCACTCAGAGTTATTTTCACTGAGTTAATTTCACTCTGAGTTAATTTCACACAAGTTAATTTCACTCTGAGTTATTTTCACCCTGAGTTAATTTAATTCTGAGTTAATTTCGCTCTGAGTTATTTTCCCTCTGAGTTAAGTGCACTCTGAGTGATTTTCACTGTGTTATTTTCACTCTGAGTTAATTTATTTCTGAGTTAATTTCTCTCTGAGTTAATTTCACTCTGAGTTATTTTCACTGAGTTAATTTCACTCTGAGTTAATTTCACTCGAGTTATTTTCACTCTGAGTTTTTTTCACACTGAGTTAATTTCATTCTGAGTTATTTTCACTGAGTTACTTTCACTCTGAGGTATTTTCACCCTGAGTCATTTTCACCCTGAGTTAATGTCACTCTGAGTTAATTTCACTCTGAGTTATTTTCACTCTGAGTTATTTTCACTCAGACTTATTGTCACTGAGTTAATTTCACTCTGAGTTAATGTCACTCTGAGTTAATTTCACTGAGTTAATTTCACTCTGAGTTATTTTCACTGAGTTAATTTCACTCTGAGTTATTTTCACTGAGTTATTTTCACTCTGAGATAATTTCATACTGAGTTAATTTCATTCTGAGTTAATTTCACTCTGAGTTATTTTCACTCAGAGTTATTTTCACTGAGTTAATTTCACTCTGAGTTAATTTCACACAAGTTATGTTCACTCTGAGTTTTTTTCACACTGAGTTAATTTCATTCTGAGTTAATTTCACTCTGAGTTATTTTCACTCTGAGTTATTTTCACTCAGAGTTATTTTCACTGAGTTAATTTCACTCTGAGTTAATGTCACTCTGAGTTAATTTCACTGAGTTAATTTCACTCTGAGTTATTTTCACTAAGTTAATTTCACACTGAGTTATTTTCACTCTGAGTTATTTTCACTCTGAGTTAATTTCACACTGAGTTAATTTCATTCTGAGTTAATTTCACTCTGAGTTATTTTCACTCAGAGTTATTTTCACTGTTAATTTCTCTCTGAGTTATTTTCACTGAGTTACTTTCACTCTGAATTATTTTCACCCTGAGTCATTTTCACCCTGAGTTAATGTCACTCTGAGTTAGTTTCACTCTGAGTTATTTTCACTCTGAGTTATTTTCACTGAGTTAATTTCTCTCTGAGTTATTTTCACTGAGTTACTTTCACTCTGAATTATTTTCACTCTGAGTTATTTTCACTCTGAGTTATTTTCACTCTGAGTTAATTTCACACTGAGTTAATTTAATTCTGAGTTAATTTCTCTCTGAGTTAATCTCACTCTGAGTTATTTTCACTGAGTTAATTTCACTCTGAGTTAATTTCACTCGAGTTATGTTCACTCTGAGTTTTTTTCACACTGAGTTAATTTCATTCTGAGTTAATTTCACTCTGAGTTATTTTCACTCTGAGTTATTTTCACTCAGAGTTATTTTCACTGAGTTAATTTCACTCTGAGTTAATTTCACTCTGAGTTAATTTCACTGAGTTAATTTCACTCTGAGTTATTTTCACTGACTTAATTTCACACTGAGTTATTTTCACTCTGAGTTATTTTCACTCTGAGTTATTTTCACTCAGAGTTATTTTCACTGAGTAAATTTCTCTCTGAGTTCTTTTCACTGAGTTACTTTCACTCTGAGTTATTTTCACACTGAGTTATTTTCACTCTGAGGTAATTTCACACTGAGTTAATTTCATTCTGAGTTAATTTCACTCTGAGTTAATTTCACTGTGAGTTATTTTCACCCTGAGTCATTTTCACCCTGAGTTAATGTCACTCTGAGTTAATTTCACTCTGAGTAATTTTCACTCTGAGTTAAGTGCACTCTGAGTTAATTTCACTCTGAGTTATTTTCCCTCTGAGTAAAGTGCACTCTGAGTTATTTTCACAGAGTTATTTTCACTCTGAGTTAATTTAATTCTGAGTTAATTTCACTCTGAGTTAATTTCACTCTGAGTTATTTTCACCCTGAGTTAATTTAATTCTGAGTTAATTTCGCTCTGAGTTATTTTCCCTCTGAGTTAAGTGCACTCTGAGTGATTTTCACTGTGTTATTTTCACTCTGAGTTAATTTAATTCTGAGTTAATTTCTCTCTGTGTTAATTTCACTCTGAGTTATTTTCACTGAGTTAATTTCACTCTGAGTTAATTTCACTCGAGTTATTTTCACTCTGAGTTTTTTTCACACTGAGTTAATTTCATTCTGAGTTATTTTCACTGAGTTACTTTCACTCTGAGTTATTTTCACCCTGAGTCATTTTCACCCTGAGTTAATGTCACTCTGAGTTAATTTCACTCTGAGTTATTTTCACTCAGAGTTATTGTCACTGAGTTAATTTCACTCTGAGTTAATGTCACTCTGAGTTATTTTCACTGAGTTAATTTCACTCTGAGTTATTTTCACTCTGAGTTATTTTCACTCAGAGTTATTTTCACTGAGTTAATTTCTCTCTGAGTTATTTTCACTGAGTTAATATCATTCTGAGTTAATTTCACTCTGAGTTATTTTCACTCAGAGTTATTTTCACTGAGTTAATTTCACTCTGAGTTAATTTCACACAAGTTAATTTCACTCTGAGTTATTTTCACCCTGAGTTAATTTAATTCTGAGTTAATTTCGCTCTGAGTTATTTTCCCTCTGAGTTAAGTGCACTCTGAGTGATTTTCACTGTGTTATTTTCACTCTGAGTTAATTTATTTCTGAGTTAATTTCTCTCTGAGTTAATTTCACTCTGAGTTATTTTCACTGAGTTAATTTCACTCTGAGTTAATTTCACTCGAGTTATTTTCACTCTGAGTTTTTTTCACACTGAGTTAATTTCATTCTGAGTTATTTTCACTGAGTTACTTTCACTCTGAGTTATTTTCACCCTGAGTCATTTTCACCCTGAGTTAATGTCACTCTGAATTAATTTCACTCTGAGTTATTTTCACTCTGAGTTATTTTCACTCAGAGTTATTGTCACTGAGTTAATTTCACTCTGAGTTAATGTCACTCTGAGTTAATTTCACTGAGTTAATTTCACTCTGAGTTATTTTCACTGAGTTAATTTCACTCTGAGTTATTTTCACTGAGTTATTTTCACTCTGAGATAATTTCATACTGAGTTAATTTCATTCTGAGTTAATTTCACTCTGAGTTATTTTCACTCAGAGTTATTTTCACTGAGTTAATTTCACTCTGAGTTAATTTCACACAAGTTATGTTCACTCTGAGTTTTTTTCACACTGAGTTAATTTCATTCTGAGTTAATTTCACTCTGAGTTATTTTCACTCTGAGTTATTTTCACTCAGAGTTATTTTCACTGAGTTAATTTCACTCTGAGTTAATGTCACTCTGAGTTAATTTCACTGAGTTAATTTCACTCTGAGTTATTTTCACTCTGAGTTAATTTCACACTGAGTTATTTTCATTCTGAGTTAATTTCACTCTGAGTTATTTTCCCTCTGAGTAAAGTGCACTCTGAGTTATTTTCACTGAGTTATTTTCACTCCGAGTTAATTTAATTCTGAGTTAATTTCACTCGAGTTATTTTCACTCTGAGTTTTTTTCACACTGAGTTAATTTCATTCTGAGTTATTTTCACTGAGTTACTTTCACTCTGAGTTATTTTCACCCTGAGTCATTTTCACCCTGAGTTAATGTCACTCTGAGTTAATTTCACTCTGAGTTATTTTCACTCTGAGTTATTTTCACTCAGAGTTATTGTCACTGAGTTAATTTCACTCTGAGTTAATGTCACTCTGAGTTATTTTCACTGAGTTAATTTCACTCTGAGTTAATTTCACTCGAGTTATGTTCACTCTGAGTTTTTTTCACACTGAGTTAATTTCATTCTGAGTTAATTTCACTCTGAGTTATTTTCACTCTGAGTTATTTTCACTCAGAGTTATTTTCACTGAGTTAATTTCACTCTGAGTTAATTTCACCCTGAGTTAATTTCACTGAGTTAATTTCACTCTGAGTTATTTTCACTGACTTAATTTCACACTGAGTTATTTTCACTCTGAGTTATTTTCACTCTGAGTTATTTTCACTCAGAGTTATTTTCACTGAGTAAATTTCTCTCTGAGTTCTTTTCACTGAGTTACTTTCACTCTGAGTTATTTTCACACTGAGTTATTTTCACTCTGAGTTAATTTCACACTGAGTTAATTTCATTCTGAGTTAATTTCACTCTGAGTTAATTTCACTGTGAGTTATTTTCACCCTGAGTCATTTTCACCCTGAGTTAATTTCACTCTGAGTTAATTTCACTCTGAGTAATTTTCACTCTGAGTTAAGTGCACTCTGAGTTAATTTCACTCTGAGTTATTTTCCCTCTGAGTAAAGTGCACTCTGAGTTATTTTCACAGAGTTATTTTCACTCTGAGTTAATTTAATTCTGAGTTAATTTCACTCTGAGTTAATTTCACTCTGAGTTATTTTCACTGAGTTAATTTCACTCTGAGTTATTTTCACTCTAAGTTATTTTCACACTGAGTTATTTTCACTCTGAGTTATTTTCACTCTGAGTTATTTTCACTCAGAGTTATTTTCACTGAGTTAATTTCTCTCTGAGTTATTTTCACTGAGTTACTTTCACTCTGAGTTATTTTCACACTGAGTTATTTTCACTCTGAGTTAATTTCACACTGAGTTAATTTCATTCTGAGTTAATTTCACTCTGAGTTAATTTCACTGTGAGTTATTTTCACCCTGAGTCATTTTCACCCTGAGTTAATGTCACTCTGAGTTAATTTCACTCTGAGTTATTTTCACTCTGAGTTAAGTGCACTCTGAGTTAATTTCACTCTGAGTTATTTTCCCTCTGAGTAAAGTTCACTCTGAGTTATTTTCACTGTGTTATTTTCACTCTGAGGTAATTTAATTCTGAGTTAATTTCACTCTGAGTTAATTTCACTCTGAGTTATTTTCACTGAGTTAATTTCACTCTGAGTTATTTTCACTCTAAGTTATTTTCACACTGAGTTATTTTCACTCTGAGTTATTTTCACTGAGTTAATTTCTCTCTGAGTTATTTTCACTCTGAGTTATTTTCACTGAGTTATTTTCACTCTGAGATAATTTCATACTGAGTTAATTTCATTCTGAGTTAATTTCACTCTGAGTTATTTTCACTCAGAGTTATTTTCACTGAGTAAATTTCACTCTGTTATTTTCACTCTGAGTTAATGTCAATCTGACTTAATTTCACTCTGAGTTAATATCAATGAGTTATTTTCACTCAGTTATTTTCATTCTGAGTTAATTTCACTCTGAGTTATTTTCACACAAGTTATGTTCACTCTGAGTTTTTTTCACACTGAGTTAATTTCATTCTGAGTTAATTTCACTCTGAGTTATTTTCACTCTGAGTTATTTTCACTCAGAGTTATTTTCACTGAGTTAATTTCACTCTGAGTTAATGTCACTCTGAGTTAATTTCACTGAGTTAATTTCACTCTGAGTTATTTTCACTAAGTTAATTTCACACTGAGTTATTTTCACTCTGAGTTATTTTCACTCTGAGTTAATTTCACACTGAGTTAATTTCATTCTGAGTTAATTTCACTCTGAGTTATTTTCACTCAGAGTTATTTTCACTGTTAATTTCTCTCTGAGTTATTTTCACTGAGTTACTTTCACTCTGAATTATTTTCACCCTGAGTCATTTTCACCCTGAGTTAATGTCACTCTGAGTTAGTTTCACTCTGAGTTATTTTCACTCTGAGTTATTTTCACTGAGTTAATTTCTCTCTGAGTTATTTTCACTGAGTTACTTTCACTCTGAATTATTTTCACTCTGAGTTATTTTCACTCTGAGTTATTTTCACTCTGAGTTAATTTCACACTGAGTTAATTTAATTCTGAGTTAATTTCTCTCTGAGTTAATCTCACTCTGAGTTATTTTCACTGAGTTAATTTCACTCTGAGTTAATTTCACTCGAGTTATGTTCACTCTGAGTTTTTTTCACACTGAGTTAATTTCATTCTGAGTTAATTTCACTCTGAGTTATTTTCACTCTGAGTTATTTTCACTCAGAGTTATTTTCACTGAGTTAATTTCACTCTGAGTTAATTTCACTCTGAGTTAATTTCACTGAGTTAATTTCACTCTGAGTTATTTTCACTGACTTAATTTCACAATGAGTTATTTTCACTCTGAGTTATTTTCACTCTGAGTTATTTTCACTCAGAGTTATTTTCACTGAGTAAATTTCTCTCTGAGTTCTTTTCACTGAGTTACTTTCACTCTGAGTTATTTTCACACTGAGTTATTTTCACTCTGAGGTAATTTCACACTGAGTTAATTTCATTCTGAGTTAATTTCACTCTGAGTTAATTTCACTGTGAGTTATTTTCACCCTGAGTCATTTTCACCCTGAGTTAATGTCACTCTGAGTTAATTTCACTCTGAGTAATTTTCACTCTGAGTTAAGTGCACGCTGAGTTAATTTCACTCTGAGTTATTTTCCCTCTGAGTAAAGTGCACTCTGAGTTATTTTCACAGAGTTATTTTCACTCTGAGTTAATTTAATTCTGAGTTAATTTCACTCTGAGTTAATTTCACTCTGAGTTATTTTCACCCTGAGTTAATTTAATTCTGAGTTAATTTCGCTCTGAGTTATTTTCCCTCTGAGTTAAGTGCACTCTGAGTGATTTTCACTGTGTTATTTTCACTCTGAGTTAATTTAATTCTGAGTTAATTTCTCTCTGTGTTAATTTCACTCTGAGTTATTTTCACTGAGTTAATTTCACTCTGAGTTAATTTCACTCGAGTTATTTTCACTCTGAGTTTTTTTCACACTGAGTTAATTTCATTCTGAGTTATTTTCACTGAGTTACTTTCACTCTGAGTTATTTTCACCCTGAGTCATTTTCACCCTGAGTTAATGTCACTCTGAGTTAATTTCACTCTGAGTTATTTTCACTCAGAGTTATTGTCACTGAGTTAATTTCACTCTGAGTTAATGTCACTCTGAGTTATTTTCACTGAGTTAATTTCACTCTGAGTTATTTTCACTCTGAGTTATTTTCACTCAGAGTTATTTTCACTGAGTTAATTTCTCTCTGAGTTATTTTCACTGAGTTAATATCATTCTGAGTTAATTTCACTCTGAGTTATTTTCACTCAGAGTTATTTTCACTGAGTTAATTTCACTCTGAGTTAATTTCACACAAGTTAATTTCACTCTGAGTTATTTTCACCCTGAGTTAATTTAATTCTGAGTTAATTTCGCTCTGAGTTATTTTCCCTCTGAGTTAAGTGCACTCTGAGTGATTTTCACTGTGTTATTTTCACTCTGAGTTAATTTATTTCTGAGTTAATTTCTCTCTGAGTTAATTTCACTCTGAGTTATTTTCACTGAGTTAATTTCACTCTGAGTTAATTTCACTCGAGTTATTTTCACTCTGAGTTTTTTTCACACTGAGTTAATTTCATTCTGAGTTATTTTCACTGAGTTACTTTCACTCTGAGTTATTTTCACCCTGAGTCATTTTCACCCTGAGTTAATGTCACTCTGAATTAATTTCACTCTGAGTTATTTTCACTCTGAGTTATTTTCACTCAGAGTTATTGTCACTGAGTTAATTTCACTCTGAGTTAATGTCACTCTGAGTTAATTTCACTGAGTTAATTTCACTCTGAGTTATTTTCACTGAGTTAATTTCACTCTGAGTTATTTTCACTGAGTTATTTTCACTCTGAGATAATTTCATACTGAGTTAATTTCATTCTGAGTTAATTTCACTCTGAGTTATTTTCCCTCTGAGTTAATTTCACTCAGATTTATTTTCACTGAGTGTTTTTCACTCTCAGTTAATTTCACCCTGAGTTAATTTCAACTCTGAGTAATTTTAACTCTGAGTTAATTTCACTCTGAGTTATTTTCACTCTGAGTTATTTTCATTCGGATTTAATATCACTTTGAGTTATTTTCACACTGACTTAATTTAATTCTGAGCTAATTTCACTCTGAGTTATTTTCACTCTGAGTTAAGTGCACTCTGAGTTATTTTCAGAGTTATTTTCACTCTGAGTTAATTTAATTCTGAGTTATTGTCACTGAGTTAATTTCACTCTGAGTTAATTTCACTCGAGTTATGTTCACTCTGAGTTTTTTTCACACTGAGTAAATTTCATTCTGAGTTAATTTCACTCTGAGTTTTTTTCACTCTGAGTTATTTTCACTCAGAGTTATTTTCACTGATTTAATTTCACTCTGAGTTAATGTCACTCTGACTTAATTTCACTGAGTTAATTTCACACTGAGTTATTTTCATTCTTAGTTAATTTCACTCTGAGTTATTTTCACTCAGAGTTATTTTAACTGAGTTAATTTCTCTCTGAGTTATTTTCACTCTGAGTTATTTTCACTGAGTTATTTTCACTCTGAGATAATTTCATACTGAGTTAATTTCATTCTGAGTTAATTTCACTCTGAGTTATTTTCACTCAGAGTTATTTTCACTGAATAAATTTCACTCTGTTATTTTCACTCTGAGTTAATGTCACTCTGACTTAATTTCACTCTGAGTTAATATCACTGAGTTATTTTCACTCTGAGTTATTTTCATTCTGAGTTAATTTCACTCTGAGTTATTTTCCCTCTGAGTAAAGTGCGCTCTGAGTTATTTTCACTGAGTTATTTTCACTCTGAGTTAATTTAATTCTGAGTTAATTTCACTCTGAGTTAATTTCACTCTGAGTTATTTTCACTGAGTTAATTTCACTCTGAGTTAATTTCACTCGAGTTATTTTCACTCTGAGTTAATTTCACACTGAGTTATTTTCACTCTGAGTTATTTTCACTGAGTTAATTTCACTCTGAGTTATTTTCACCCTGAGTTAATTTAATTCTGAGTTAATTTCGCTCTGAGTTATTTTCCCTCTGAGTTAACTGCACTCTGAGTGATTTTCACTGTGTTATTTTCACTCTGAGTTAATTTAATTCTGAGTAAATTTCTCTCTGAGTTAATTTCACTCTGAGTTATTTTCACTGAGTTAATTTCACTCTGAGTTAATTTCACTCGAGTTATTTTCACTCTGAGTTTTTTTCACACTGAGTTAATTTCATTCTGAGTTATTTTCACTGAGTTACTTTCACTCTGAGTTATTTTCACCCTGAGTCATTTTCACCCTGAGTTAATGTCACTCTGAGTTAATTTCACTCTGAGTTATTTTCACTCTGAGTTATTTTCACTCAGACTTATTGTCACTGAGTTAATTTCACTCTGAGTTAATGTCACTCTGAGTTAATTTCACTGAGTTAATTTCACTCTGAGTTATTTTCACTGAGTTAATTTCACTCTGAGTTATTTTCACTGAGTTATTTTCACTCTGAGATAATTTCATACTGAGTTAATTTCATTCTGAGTTAATTTCACTCTGAGTTATTTTCACTCTGAGTTATTTTCACTCTGAGTTATTTTCACTGAGTTAATTTCTCTCTGAGTTATTTTCACTGAGTTAATATCATTCTGAGTTAATTTCACTCTGAGTTATTTTCACTCAGAGTTATTTTCACTGAGTTAATTTCACTCTGAGTTAATTTCACACAAGTTAATTTCACTCTGAGTTATTTTCACCCTGAGTTAATTTAATTCTGAGTTAATTTCGCTCTGAGTTATTTTCCCTCTGAGTAAAGTGCACTCTGAGTGATTTTCACTGTGTTATTTTCACTCTGAGTTAATTTATTTCTGAGTTAATTTCTCTCTGAGTTAATTTCACTCTGAGTTATTTTCACTGAGTTAATTTCACTCTGAGTTATTTTCATTCTGAGTTAATTTCACACTGAGTTATTTTCACTCTGAGTTATTTTCACTGAGTTAATTTCACTCTGAGTTATTTTCACCCTGAGTTAATTTAATTCTGAGTTAATTACGCTCTGAGTTATTTTCCCTCTGAGTTAAGTGCACTCTGAGTTATTTTCACAGAGTTATTTTCACTCTGAGTTAATTTAATTCTGAGTTATTGTCACTGAGTTAATTTCACTCTGAGTTAATTTCACTCGAGTTATGTTCACTCTGAGTTTTTTTCACACTGAGTTAATTTCATTCTGAGTTAATTTCACTGAGTTATTTTCACTCTGAGTTATTTTCACTCAGAGTTATTTTCACTGATTTAATTTCACTCTGAGTTAATGTCACTCTGAGTTAATTTCACTGAGTTAATTTCACTCTGAGTTATTTTCACTGAGTTAATTTCACACTGAGTTATTTTCACTCTGAGTTATTTTCACTCTGAGTTAATTTCACACTGAGTTAATTTCATTCTGAGTTAATTTCACTCTGAGTTATTTTCACTCAGAGTTATTTTCACTGAGTTAATTTCTCTCTGAGTTATTTTCACTCTGAGTTATTTTCACTGAGTTATTTTCACTCTGAGATAATTTCATACTGAGTTAATTTCATTCTGAGTTAATTTCACTCTGAGTTATTTTCACTCAGAGTTATTTACACTGAATAAATTTCACTCTGTTATTTTCACTCTGAGTTAATGTCACTCTGACTTAATTTCACTCTGAGTTAATATCACTGAGTTATTTTCACTCTGAGTTATTTTCATTCTGAGTTAATTTCACTCTGAGTTATTTTCCCTCTGAGTAAAGTGCACTCTGAGTTATTTTCACTGAGTTATTTTCACTCCGAGTTAATTTAATTCTGAGTTAATTTCACTCTGAGTTAATTTCACTCTGAGTTATTTTCACTGAGTTAATTTCACTCTGAGTTATTTTCACTCTGAGTTAATTTAATTCTGAGTTAATTTCGCTCTGAGTTATTTTCCCTCTGAGTTAAGTGCACTCTGAGTGATTTTCACTGTGTTATTTTCACTCTGAGTTAATTTAATTCTGAGTTAATTTCTCTCTGAGTTAATTTCACTCTGAGTTATTTACACTGAGTTAATTTCACTCTGAGTTATTTTCACCCTGCGTTAATTTAATTCTGAGTTAATTTCGCTCTGAGTTATTTTCCCTCTGAGTTAAGTGAACTCTGAGTGATTTTCACTGTGTTATTTTCACTCTGAGTTAATTTAATTCTGAATTAATTTCTCTCTGTGTTAATTTCACTCTGAGTTATTTTCACTGAGTTAATTTCACTCTGAGTTAATTTCACTCGAGTTATTTTCACTCTGAGTTTTTTTCACACTGAGTTAATTTCATTCTGAGTTATTTTCACTGAGTTACTTTCACTCTGAGTTATTTTCACCCTGAGTCATTTTCACCCTGAGTTAATGTCACTCTGAGTTAATTTCACTCTGAGTTATTTTCACTCTGAGTTATTTTCACTCAGAGTTATTGTCACTGAGTTAATTTCACTCTGAGTTAATGTCACTCTGAGTTATTTTCACTGAGTTAATTTCACTCTGAGTTATTTTCACTCTGAGTTATTTTCACTCAGAGTTATTTTCACTGAGTTAATTTCTCTCTGAGTTATTTTCACTGAGTTAATATCATTCTGAGTTAATTTCACTCTGAGTTATTTTCACTCAGAGTTATTTTCACTGAGTTAATTTCACTCTGAGTTAATTTCACACAAGTTAATTTCACTCTGAGTTATTTTCACCCTGAGTTAATTTAATTCTGAGTTAATTTCGCTCTGAGTTATTTTCCCTCTGAGTTAAGTGCACTCTGAGTGATTTTCACTGTGTTATTTTCACTCTGAGTTAATTTATTTCTGAGTTAATTTCTCTCTGAGTTAATTTCACTCTGAGTTATTTTCACTGAGTTAATTTCACTCTGAGTTAATTTCACTCGAGTTATTTTCACTCTGAGTTTTTTTCACACTGAGTTAATTTCATTCTGAGTTATTTTCACAGAGTTACTTTCACTCTGAGTTATTTTCACCCTGAGTCATTTTCACCCTGAGTTAATGTCACTCTGAGTTAATTTCACTCTGAGTTATTTTCACTCTGAGTTATTTTCACTCAGACTTATTGTCACTGAGTTAATTTCACTCTGAGTTAATGTCACTCTGAGTTAATTTCACTGAGTTAATTTCACTCTGAGTTATTTTCACTGAGTTAATTTCACTCTGAGTTATTTTCACTGAGTTATTTTCACTCTGAGATAATTTCATACTGAGTTAATTTCATTCTGAGTTAATTTCACTCTGAGTTATTTTCACTCAGAGTTATTTTCACTGAGTTAATTTCACTCTGAGTTAATTTCACACAAGTTATGTTCACTCTGAGTTTTTTTCACACTGAGTTAATTTCATTCTGAGTTAATTTCACTCTGAGTTATTTTCACTCTGAGTTATTTTCACTCAGAGTTATTTTCACTGAGTTAATTTCACTCTGAGTTAATGTCACTCTGAGTTAATTTCACTGAGTTAATTTCACTCTGAGTTATTTTCACTAAGTTAATTTCACACTGAGTTATTTTCACTCTGAGTTATTTTCACTCTGAGTTAATTTCACACTGAGTTAATTTCATTCTGAGTTAATTTCACTCTGAGTTATTTTCACTCAGAGTTATTTTCACTGTTAATTTCTCTCTGAGTTATTTTCACTGAGTTACTTTCACTCTGAATTATTTTCACCCTGAGTCATTTTCACCCTGAGTTAATGTCACTCTGAGTTAGTTTCACTCTGAGTTATTTTCACTCTGAGTTATTTTCACTGAGTTAATTTCTCTCTGAGTTATTTTCACTGAGTTACTTTCACTCTGAATTATTTTCACTCTGAGTTATTTTCACTCTGAGTTATTTTCACTCTGAGTTAATTTCACACTGAGTTAATTTAATTCTGAGTTAATTTCTCTCTGAGTTAATCTCACTCTGAGTTATTTTCACTGAGTTAATTTCACTCTGAGTTAATTTCACTCGAGTTATGTTCACTCTGAGTTTTTTTCACACTGAGTTAATTTCATTCTGAGTTAATTTCACTCTGAGTTATTTTCACTCTGAGTTATTTTCACTCAGAGTTATTTTCACTGAGTTAATTTCACTCTGAGTTAATTTCACTCTGAGTTAATTTCACTGAGTTAATTTCACTCTGAGTTATTTTCACTGACTTAATTTCACACTGAGTTATTTTCACTCTGAGTTATTTTCACTCTGAGTTATTTTCACTCAGAGTTATTTTCACTGAGTAAATTTCTCTCTGAGTTCTTTTCACTGAGTTACTTTCACTCTGAGTTATTTTCACACTGAGTTATTTTCACTCTGAGGTAATTTCACACTGAGTTAATTTCATTCTGAGTTAATTTCACTCTGAGTTAATTTCACTGTGAGTTATTTTCACCCTGAGTCATTTTCACCCTGAGTTAATGTCACTCTGAGTTAATTTCACTCTGAGTAATTTTCACTCTGAGTTAAGTGCACTCTGAGTTAATTTCACTCTGAGTTATTTTCCCTCTGAGTAAAGTGCACTCTGAGTTATTTTCACAGAGTTATTTTCACTCTGAGTTAATTTAATTCTGAGTTAATTTCACTCTGAGTTAATTTCACTCTGAGTTATTTTCACCCTGAGTTAATTTAATTCTGAGTTAATTTCGCTCTGAGTTATTTTCCCTCTGAGTTAAGTGCACTCTGAGTGATTTTCACTGTGTTATTTTCACTCTGAGTTAATTTAATTCTGAGTTAATTTCTCTCTGTGTTAATTTCACTCTGAGTTATTTTCACTGAGTTAATTTCACTCTGAGTTAATTTCACTCGAGTTATTTTCACTCTGAGTTTTTTTCACACTGAGTTAATTTCATTCTGAGTTATTTTCACTGAGTTACTTTCACTCTGAGTTATTTTCACCCTGAGTCATTTTCACCCTGAGTTAATGTCACTCTGAGTTAATTTCACTCTGAGTTATTTTCACTCAGAGTTATTGTCACTGAGTTAATTTCACTCTGAGTTAATGTCACTCTGAGTTATTTTCACTGAGTTAATTTCACTCTGAGTTATTTTCACTCTGAGTTATTTTCACTCAGAGTTATTTTCACTGAGTTAATTTCTCTCTGAGTTATTTTCACTGAGTTAATATCATTCTGAGTTAATTTCACTCTGAGTTATTTTCACTCAGAGTTATTTTCACTGAGTTAATTTCACTCTGAGTTAATTTCACACAAGTTAATTTCACTCTGAGTTATTTTCACCCTGAGTTAATTTAATTCTGAGTTAATTTCGCTCTGAGTTATTTTCCCTCTGAGTTAAGTGCACTCTGAGTGATTTTCACTGTGTTATTTTCACTCTGAGTTAATTTATTTCTGAGTTAATTTCTCTCTGAGTTAATTTCACTCTGAGTTATTTTCACTGAGTTAATTTCACTCTGAGTTAATTTCACTCGAGTTATTTTCACTCTGAGTTTTTTTCACACTGAGTTAATTTCATTCTGAGTTATTTTCACTGAGTTACTTTCACTCTGAGTTATTTTCACCCTGAGTCATTTTCACCCTGAGTTAATGTCACTCTGAATTAATTTCACTCTGAGTTATTTTCACTCTGAGTTATTTTCACTCAGAGTTATTGTCACTGAGTTAATTTCACTCTGAGTTAATGTCACTCTGAGTTAATTTCACTGAGTTAATTTCACTCTGAGTTATTTTCACTGAGTTAATTTCACTCTGAGTTATTTTCACTGAGTTATTTTCACTCTGAGATAATTTCATACTGAGTTAATTTCATTCTGAGTTAATTTCACTCTGAGTTATTTTCACTCAGAGTTATTTTCACTGAGTTAATTTCACTCTGAGTTAATTTCACACAAGTTATGTTCACTCTGAGTTTTTTTCACACTGAGTTAATTTCATTCTGAGTTAATTTCACTCTGAGTTATTTTCACTCTGAGTTATTTTCACTCAGAGTTATTTTCACTGAGTTAATTTCACTCTGAGTTAATGTCACTCTGAGTTAATTTCACTGAGTTAATTTCACTCTGAGTTATTTTCACTAAGTTAATTTCACACTGAGTTATTTTCACTCTGAGTTATTTTCACTCTGAGTTAATTTCACACTGAGTTAATTTCATTCTGAGTTAATTTCACTCTGAGTTATTTTCACTCAGAGTTATTTTCACTGTTAATTTCTCTCTGAGTTATTTTCACTGAGTTACTTTCACTCTGAATTATTTTCACCCTGAGTCATTTTCACCCTGAGTTAATGTCACTCTGAGTTAGTTTCACTCTGAGTTATTTTCACTCTGAGTTATTTTCACTGAGTTAATTTCTCTCTGAGTTATTTTCACTGAGTTACTTTCACTCTGAATTATTTTCACTCTGAGTTATTTTCACTCTGAGTTATTTTCACTCTGAGTTAATTTCACACTGAGTTAATTTAATTCTGAGTTAATTTCTCTCTGAGTTAATCTCACTCTGAGTTATTTTCACTGAGTTAATTTCACTCTGAGTTAATTTCACTCGAGTTATGTTCACTCTGAGTTTTTTTCACACTGAGTTAATTTCATTCTGAGTTAATTTCACTCTGAGTTATTTTCACTCTGAGTTATTTTCACTCAGAGTTATTTTCACTGAGTTAATTTCACTCTGAGTTAATTTCACTCTGAGTTAATTTCACTGAGTTAATTTCACTCTGAGTTATTTTCACTGACTTAATTTCACACTGAGTTATTTTCACTCTGAGTTATTTTCACTCTGAGTTATTTTCACTCAGAGTTATTTTCACTGAGTAAATTTCTCTCTGAGTTCTTTTCACTGAGTTACTTTCACTCTGAGTTATTTTCACACTGAGTTATTTTCACTCTGAGGTAATTTCACACTGAGTTAATTTCATTCTGAGTTAATTTCACTCTGAGTTAATTTCACTGTGAGTTATTTTCACCCTGAGTCATTTTCACCCTGAGTTAATGTCACTCTGAGTTAATTTCACTCTGAGTAATTTTCACTCTGAGTTAAGTGCACTCTGAGTTAATTTCACTCTGAGTTATTTTCCCTCTGAGTAAAGTGCACTCTGAGTTATTTTCACAGAGTTATTTTCACTCTGAGTTAATTTAATTCTGAGTTAATTTCACTCTGAGTTAATTTCACTCTGAGTTATTTTCACCCTGAGTTAATTTAATTCTGAGTTAATTTCGCTCTGAGTTATTTTCCCTCTGAGTTAAGTGCACTCTGAGTGATTTTCACTGTGTTATTTTCACTCTGAGTTAATTTAATTCTGAGTTAATTTCTCTCTGTGTTAATTTCACTCTGAGTTATTTTCACTGAGTTAATTTCACTCTGAGTTAATTTCACTCGAGTTATTTTCACTCTGAGTTTTTTTCACACTGAGTTAATTTCATTCTGAGTTATTTTCACTGAGTTACTTTCACTCTGAGTTATTTTCACCCTGAGTCATTTTCACCCTGAGTTAATGTCACTCTGAGTTAATTTCACTCTGAGTTATTTTCACTCAGAGTTATTGTCACTGAGTTAATTTCACTCTGAGTTAATGTCACTCTGAGTTATTTTCACTGAGTTAATTTCACTCTGAGTTATTTTCACTCTGAGTTATTTTCACTCAGAGTTATTTTCACTGAGTTAATTTCTCTCTGAGTTATTTTCACTGAGTTAATATCATTCTGAGTTAATTTCACTCTGAGTTATTTTCACTCAGAGTTATTTTCACTGAGTTAATTTCACTCTGAGTTAATTTCACACAAGTTAATTTCACTCTGAGTTATTTTCACCCTGAGTTAATTTAATTCTGAGTTAATTTCGCTCTGAGTTATTTTCCCTCTGAGTTAAGTGCACTCTGAGTGATTTTCACTGTGTTATTTTCACTCTGAGTTAATTTATTTCTGAGTTAATTTCTCTCTGAGTTAATTTCACTCTGAGTTATTTTCACTGAGTTAATTTCACTCTGAGTTAATTTCACTCGAGTTATTTTCACTCTGAGTTTTTTTCACACTGAGTTAATTTCATTCTGAGTTATTTTCACTGAGTTACTTTCACTCTGAGTTATTTTCACCCTGAGTCATTTTCACCCTGAGTTAATGTCACTCTGAATTAATTTCACTCTGAGTTATTTTCACTCTGAGTTATTTTCACTCAGAGTTATTGTCACTGAGTTAATTTCACTCTGAGTTAATGTCACTCTGAGTTAATTTCACTGAGTTAATTTCACTCTGAGTTATTTTCACTGAGTTAATTTCACTCTGAGTTATTTTCACTGAGTTATTTTCACTCTGAGATAATTTCATACTGAGTTAATTTCATTCTGAGTTAATTTCACTCTGAGTTATTTTCACTCAGAGTTATTTTCACTGAGTTAATTTCACTCTGAGTTAATTTCACACAAGTTATGTTCACTCTGAGTTTTTTTCACACTGAGTTAATTTCATTCTGAGTTAATTTCACTCTGAGTTATTTTCACTCTGAGTTATTTTCACTCAGAGTTATTTTCACTGAGTTAATTTCACTCTGAGTTAATGTCACTCTGAGTTAATTTCACTGAGTTAATTTCACTCTGAGTTATTTTCACTCTGAGTTAATTTCACACTGAGTTATTTTCATTCTGAGTTAATTTCACTCTGAGTTATTTTCCCTCTGAGTAAAGTGCACTCTGAGTTATTTTCACTGAGTTATTTTCACTCCGAGTTAATTTAATTCTGAGTTAATTTCACTCGAGTTATTTTCACTCTGAGTTTTTTTCACACTGAGTTAATTTCATTCTGAGTTATTTTCACTGAGTTACTTTCACTCTGAGTTATTTTCACCCTGAGTCATTTTCACCCTGAGTTAATGTCACTCTGAGTTAATTTCACTCTGAGTTATTTTCACTCTGAGTTATTTTCACTCAGAGTTATTGTCACTGAGTTAATTTCACTCTGAGTTAATGTCACTCTGAGTTAATTTCACTCGAGTTATGTTCACTCTGAGTTTTTTTCACACTGAGTTAATTTCATTCTGAGTTAATTTCACTCTGAGTTATTTTCACTCTGAGTTATTTTCACTCAGAGTTATTTTCACTGAGTTAATTTCACTCTGAGTTAATTTCACTCTGAGTTAATTTCACTGAGTTAATTTCACTCTGAGTTATTTTCACTGACTTAATTTCACACTGAGTTATTTTCACTCTGAGTTATTTTCACTCTGAGTTATTTTCACTCAGAGTTATTTTCACTGAGTAAATTTCTCTCTGAGTTCTTTTCACTGAGTTACTTTCACTCTGAGTTATTTTCACACTGAGTTATTTTCACTCTGAGTTAATTTCACACTGAGTTAATTTCATTCTGAGTTAATTTCACTCTGAGTTAATTTCACTGTGAGTTATTTTCACCCTGAGTCATTTTCACCCTGAGTTAATTTCACTCTGAGTTAATTTCACTCTGAGTAATTTTCACTCTGAGTTAAGTGCACTCTGAGTTAATTTCACTCTGAGTTATTTTCCCTCTGAGTAAAGTGCACTCTGAGTTATTTTCACAGAGTTATTTTCACTCTGAGTTAATTTAATTCTGAGTTAATTTCACTCTGAGTTAATTTCACTCTGAGTTATTTTCACTGAGTTAATTTCACTCTGAGTTATTTTCACTCTAAGTTATTTTCACACTGAGTTATTTTCACTCTGAGTTATTTTCACTCTGAGTTATTTTCACTCAGAGTTATTTTCACTGAGTTAATTTCTCTCTGAGTTATTTTCACTGAGTTACTTTCACTCTGAGTTATTTTCACACTGAGTTATTTTCACTCTGAGTTAATTTCACACTGAGTTAATTTCATTCTGAGTTAATTTCACTCTGAGTTAATTTCACTGTGAGTTATTTTCACCCTGAGTCATTTTCACCCTGAGTTAATGTCACTCTGAGTTAATTTCACTCTGAGTTATTTTCACTCTGAGTTAAGTGCACTCTGAGTTAATTTCACTCTGAGTTATTTTCCCTCTGAGTAAAGTTCACTCTGAGTTATTTTCACTGTGTTATTTTCACTCTGAGGTAATTTAATTCTGAGTTAATTTCACTCTGAGTTAATTTCACTCTGAGTTATTTTCACTGAGTTAATTTCACTCTGAGTTATTTTCACTCTAAGTTATTTTCACACTGAGTTATTTTCACTCTGAGTTATTTTCACTGAGTTAATTTCTCTCTGAGTTATTTTCACTCTGAGTTATTTTCACTGAGTTATTTTCACTCTGAGATAATTTCATACTGAGTTAATTTCATTCTGAGTTAATTTCACTCTGAGTTATTTTCACTCAGAGTTATTTTCACTGAGTAAATTTCACTCTGTTATTTTCACTCTGAGTTAATGTCAATCTGACTTAATTTCACTCTGAGTTAATATCAATGAGTTATTTTCACTCAGTTATTTTCATTCTGAGTTAATTTCACTCTGAGTTATTTTCACACAAGTTATGTTCACTCTGAGTTTTTTTCACACTGAGTTAATTTCATTCTGAGTTAATTTCACTCTGAGTTATTTTCACTCTGAGTTATTTTCACTCAGAGTTATTTTCACTGAGTTAATTTCACTCTGAGTTAATGTCACTCTGAGTTAATTTCACTGAGTTAATTTCACTCTGAGTTATTTTCACTAAGTTAATTTCACACTGAGTTATTTTCACTCTGAGTTATTTTCACTCTGAGTTAATTTCACACTGAGTTAATTTCATTCTGAGTTAATTTCACTCTGAGTTATTTTCACTCAGAGTTATTTTCACTGTTAATTTCTCTCTGAGTTATTTTCACTGAGTTACTTTCACTCTGAATTATTTTCACCCTGAGTCATTTTCACCCTGAGTTAATGTCACTCTGAGTTAGTTTCACTCTGAGTTATTTTCACTCTGAGTTATTTTCACTGAGTTAATTTCTCTCTGAGTTATTTTCACTGAGTTACTTTCACTCTGAATTATTTTCACTCTGAGTTATTTTCACTCTGAGTTATTTTCACTCTGAGTTAATTTCACACTGAGTTAATTTAATTCTGAGTTAATTTCTCTCTGAGTTAATCTCACTCTGAGTTATTTTCACTGAGTTAATTTCACTCTGAGTTAATTTCACTCGAGTTATGTTCACTCTGAGTTTTTTTCACACTGAGTTAATTTCATTCTGAGTTAATTTCACTCTGAGTTATTTTCACTCTGAGTTATTTTCACTCAGAGTTATTTTCACTGAGTTAATTTCACTCTGAGTTAATTTCACTCTGAGTTAATTTCACTGAGTTAATTTCACTCTGAGTTATTTTCACTGACTTAATTTCACACTGAGTTATTTTCACTCTGAGTTATTTTCACTCTGAGTTATTTTCACTCAGAGTTATTTTCACTGAGTAAATTTCTCTCTGAGTTCTTTTCACTGAGTTAATTTCGCTCTGAGTTATTTTCCCTCTGAGTTAAGTGCACTCTGAGTGATTTTCACTGTGTTATTTTCACTCTGAGTTAATTTAATTCTGAGTTAATTTCTCTCTGTTAATTTCACTCTGAGTTATTTTCACTGAGTTAATTTCACTCTGAGTTAATTTCACTCGAGTTATTTTCACTCTGAGTTTTTTTCACACTGAGTTAATTTCATTCTGAGTTATTTTCACTGAGTTACTTTCACTCTGAGTTATTTTCACCCTGAGTCATTTTCACCCTGAGTTAATGTCACTCTGAGTTAATTTCACTCTGAGTTATTTTCACTCAGAGTTATTGTCACTGAGTTAATTTCACTCTGAGTTAATGTCACTCTGAGTTATTTTCACTGAGTTAATTTCACTCTGAGTTATTTTCACTCTGAGTTATTTTCACTCAGAGTTATTTTCACTGAGTTAATTTCTCTCTGAGTTATTTTCACTGAGTTAATATCATTCTGAGTTAATTTCACTCTGAGTTATTTTCACTCAGAGTTATTTTCACTGAGTTAATTTCACTCTGAGTTAATTTCACACAAGTTAATTTCACTCTGAGTTATTTTCACCCTGAGTTAATTTAATTCTGAGTTAATTTCGCTCTGAGTTATTTTCCCTCTGAGTTAAGTGCACTCTGAGTGATTTTCACTGTGTTATTTTCACTCTGAGTTAATTTATTTCTGAGTTAATTTCTCTCTGAGTTAATTTCACTCTGAGTTATTTTCACTGAGTTAATTTCACTCTGAGTTAATTTCACTCGAGTTATTTTCACTCTGAGTTTTTTTCACACTGAGTTAATTTCATTCTGAGTTATTTTCACTGAGTTACTTTCACTCTGAGTTATTTTCACCCTGAGTCATTTTCACCCTGAGTTAATGTCACTCTGAATTAATTTCACTCTGAGTTATTTTCACTCTGAGTTATTTTCACTCAGAGTTATTGTCACTGAGTTAATTTCACTCTGAGTTAATGTCACTCTGAGTTAATTTCACTGAGTTAATTTCACTCTGAGTTATTTTCACTCTGAGTTATTTTCACTCTGAGTTATTTTCACTGAGTTATTTTCACTCTGAGATAATTTCATACTGAGTTAATTTCATTCTGAGTTAATTTCACTCTGAGTTATTTTCACTCAGAGTTATTTTCACTGAGTTAATTTCACTCTGAGTTAATTTCACACAAGTTATGTTCACTCTGAGTTTTTTTCACACTGAGTTAATTTCATTCTGAGTTAATTTCACTCTGAGTTATTTTCACTCTGAGTTATTTTCACTCAGAGTTATTTTCACTGAGTTAATTTCACTCTGAGTTAATGTCACTCTGAGTTAATTTCACTGAGTTAATTTCACTCTGAGTTATTTTCACTCTGAGTTAATTTCACACTGAGTTATTTTCATTCTGAGTTAATTTCACTCTGAGTTATTTTCCCTCTGAGTAAAGTGCACTCTGAGTTATTTTCACTGAGTTATTTTCACTCCGAGTTAATTTAATTCTGAGTTAATTTCACTCGAGTTATTTTCACTCTGAGTTTTTTTCACACTGAGTTAATTTCATTCTGAGTTATTTTCACTGAGTTACTTTCACTCTGAGTTATTTTCACCCTGAGTCATTTTCACCCTGAGTTAATGTCACTCTGAGTTAATTTCACTCTGAGTTATTTTCACTCTGAGTTATTTTCACTCAGAGTTATTGTCACTGAGTTAATTTCACTCTGAGTTAATGTCACTCTGAGTTATTTTCACTGAGTTAATTTCACTCTGAGTTAATTTCACTCGAGTTATGTTCACTCTGAGTTTTTTTCACACTGAGTTAATTTCATTCTGAGTTAATTTCACTCTGAGTTATTTTCACTCTGAGTTATTTTCACTCAGAGTTATTTTCACTGAGTTAATTTCACTCTGAGTTAATTTCACTCTGAGTTATTTTCACCCTGAGTCATTTTCACCCTGAGTTAATGTCACTCTGAGTTAATTTCACTCTGAGTTATTTTCACTCTGAGTTAAGTGCACTCTGAGTTAATTTCACTCTGAGTTATTTTCCCTCTGAGTAAAGTTCACTCTGAGTTATTTTCACTGTGTTATTTTCACTCTGAGGTAATTTAATTCTGAGTTAATTTCACTCTGAGTTAATTTCACTCTGAGTTATTTTCACTGAGTTAATTTCACTCTGAGTTATTTTCACTCTAAGTTATTTTCACACTGAGTTATTTTCACTCTGAGTTATTTTCACTGAGTTAATTTCTCTCTGAGTTATTTTCACTCTGAGTTATTTTCACTGAGTTATTTTCACTCTGAGATAATTTCATACTGAGTTAATTTCATTCTGAGTTAATTTCACTCTGAGTTATTTTCACTCAGAGTTATTTTCACTGAGTAAATTTCACTCTGTTATTTTCACTCTGAGTTAATGTCAATCTGACTTAATTTCACTCTGAGTTAATATCAATGAGTTATTTTCACTCAGTTATTTTCATTCTGAGTTAATTTCACTCTGAGTTATTTTCACACAAGTTATGTTCACTCTGAGTTTTTTTCACACTGAGTTAATTTCATTCTGAGTTAATTTCACTCTGAGTTATTTTCACTCTGAGTTATTTTCACTCAGAGTTATTTTCACTGAGTTAATTTCACTCTGAGTTAATGTCACTCTGAGTTAATTTCACTGAGTTAATTTCACTCTGAGTTATTTTCACTAAGTTAATTTCACACTGAGTTATTTTCACTCTGAGTTATTTTCACTCTGAGTTAATTTCACACTGAGTTAATTTCATTCTGAGTTAATTTCACTCTGAGTTATTTTCACTCAGAGTTATTTTCACTGTTAATTTCTCTCTGAGTTATTTTCACTGAGTTACTTTCACTCTGAATTATTTTCACCCTGAGTCATTTTCACCCTGAGTTAATGTCACTCTGAGTTAGTTTCACTCTGAGTTATTTTCACTCTGAGTTATTTTCACTGAGTTAATTTCTCTCTGAGTTATTTTCACTGAGTTACTTTCACTCTGAATTATTTTCACTCTGAGTTATTTTCACTCTGAGTTATTTTCACTCTGAGTTAATTTCACACTGAGTTAATTTAATTCTGAGTTAATTTCTCTCTGAGTTAATCTCACTCTGAGTTATTTTCACTGAGTTAATTTCACTCTGAGTTAATTTCACTCGAGTTATGTTCACTCTGAGTTTTTTTCACACTGAGTTAATTTCATTCTGAGTTAATTTCACTCTGAGTTATTTTCACTCTGAGTTATTTTCACTCAGAGTTATTTTCACTGAGTTAATTTCACTCTGAGTTAATTTCACTCTGAGTTAATTTCACTGAGTTAATTTCACTCTGAGTTATTTTCACTGACTTAATTTCACACTGAGTTATTTTCACTCTGAGTTATTTTCACTCTGAGTTATTTTCACTCAGAGTTATTTTCACTGAGTAAATTTCTCTCTGAGTTCTTTTCACTGAGTTACTTTCACTCTGAGTTATTTTCACACTGAGTTATTTTCACTCTGAGGTAATTTCACACTGAGTTAATTTCATTCTGAGTTAATTTCACTCTGAGTTAATTTCACTGTGAGTTATTTTCACCCTGAGTCATTTTCACCCTGAGTTAATGTCACTCTGAGTTAATTTCACTCTGAGTAATTTTCACTCTGAGTTAAGTGCACTCTGAGTTAATTTCACTCTGAGTTATTTTCCCTCTGAGTAAAGTGCACTCTGAGTTATTTTCACAGAGTTATTTTCACTCTGAGTTAATTTAATTCTGAGTTAATTTCACTCTGAGTTAATTTCACTCTGAGTTATTTTCACCCTGAGTTAATTTAATTCTGAGTTAATTTCGCTCTGAGTTATTTTCCCTCTGAGTTAAGTGCACTCTGAGTGATTTTCACTGTGTTATTTTCACTCTGAGTTAATTTAATTCTGAGTTAATTTCTCTCTGTGTTAATTTCACTCTGAGTTATTTTCACTGAGTTAATTTCACTCTGAGTTAATTTCACTCGAGTTATTTTCACTCTGAGTTTTTTTCACACTGAGTTAATTTCATTCTGAGTTATTTTCACTGAGTTACTTTCACTCTGAGTTATTTTCACCCTGAGTCATTTTCACCCTGAGTTAATGTCACTCTGAGTTAATTTCACTCTGAGTTATTTTCACTCAGAGTTATTGTCACTGAGTTAATTTCACTCTGAGTTAATTTCACACAAGTTAATTTCACTCTGAGTTATTTTCACCCTGAGTTAATTTAATTCTGAGTTAATTTCGCTCTGAGTTATTTTCCCTCTGAGTTAAGTGCACTCTGAGTGATTTTCACTGTGTTATTTTCACTCTGAGTTAATTTATTTCTGAGTTAATTTCTCTCTGAGTTAATTTCACTCTGAGTTATTTTCACTGAGTTATTTTCACTCAGAGTTATTGTCACTGAGTTAATTTCACTCTGAGTTAATGTCACTCTGAGTTAATTTCACTGAGTTAATTTCACTCTGAGTTATTTTCACTGAGTTAATTTCACTCTGAGTTATTTTCACTGAGTTATTTTCACTCTGAGATAATTTCATACTGAGTTAATTTCATTCTGAGTTAATTTCACTCTGAGTTATTTTCACTCAGAGTTATTTTCACTGAGTTAATTTCACTCTGAGTTAATTTCACACAAGTTATGTTCACTCTGAGTTTTTTTCACACTGAGTTAATTTCATTCTGAGTTAATTTCACTCTGAGTTATTTTCACTCTGAGTTATTTTCACTCAGAGTTATTTTCACTGAGTTAATTTCACTCTGAGTTAATGTCACTCTGAGTTAATTTCACTGAGTTAATTTCACTCTGAGTTATTTTCACTCTGAGTTAATTTCACACTGAGTTATTTTCATTCTGAGTTAATTTCACTCTGAGTTATTTTCCCTCTGAGTAAAGTGCACTCTGAGTTATTTTCACTGAGTTATTTTCACTCCGAGTTAATTTAATTCTGAGTTAATTTCACTCGAGTTATTTTCACTCTGAGTTTTTTTCACACTGAGTTAATTTCATTCTGAGTTATTTTCACTGAGTTACTTTCACTCTGAGTTATTTTCACCCTGAGTCATTTTCACCCTGAGTTAATGTCACTCTGAGTTAATTTCACTCTGAGTTATTTTCACTCTGAGTTATTTTCACTCAGAGTTATTGTCACTGAGTTAATTTCACTCTGAGTTAATGTCACTCTGAGTTATTTTCACTGAGTTAATTTCACTCTGAGTTAATTTCACTCGAGTTATGTTCACTCTGAGTTTTTTTCACACTGAGTTAATTTCATTCTGAGTTAATTTCACTCTGAGTTATTTTCACTCTGAGTTATTTTCACTCAGAGTTATTTTCACTGAGTTAATTTCACTCTGAGTTAATTTCACTCTGAGTTAATTTCACTGAGTTAATTTCACTCTGAGTTATTTTCACTGACTTAATTTCACACTGAGTTATTTTCACTCTGAGTTATTTTCACTCTGAGTTATTTTCACTCAGAGTTATTTTCACTGAGTAAATTTCTCTCTGAGTTCTTTTCACTGAGTTACTTTCACTCTGAGTTATTTTCACACTGAGTTATTTTCACTCTGAGGTAATTTCACACTGAGTTAATTTCATTCTGAGTTAATTTCACTCTGAGTTAATTTCACTGTGAGTTATTTTCACCCTGAGTCATTTTCACCCTGAGTTAATGTCACTCTGAGTTAATTTCACTCTGAGTAATTTTCACTCTGAGTTAAGTGCACTCTGAGTTAATTTCACTCTGAGTTATTTTCCCTCTGAGTAAAGTGCACTCTGAGTTATTTTCACAGAGTTATTTTCACTCTGAGTTAATTTAATTCTGAGTTAATTTCACTCTGAGTTAATTTCACTCTGAGTTATTTTCACTGAGTTAATTTCACTCTGAGTTATTTTCACTCTAAGTTATTTTCACACTGAGTTATTTTCACTCTGAGTTATTTTCACTCTGAGTTATTTTCACTCAGAGTTATTTTCACTGAGTTAATTTCTCTCTGAGTTATTTTCACTGAGTTACTTTCACTCTGAGTTATTTTCACACTGAGTTATTTTCACTCTGAGTTAATTTCACACTGAGTTAATTTCATTCTGAGTTAATTTCACTCTGAGTTAATTTCACTGTGAGTTATTTTCACCCTGAGTCATTTTCACCCTGAGTTAATGTCACTCTGAGTTAATTTCACTCTGAGTTATTTTCACTCTGAGTTAAGTGCACTCTGAGTTAATTTCACTCTGAGTTATTTTCCCTCTGAGTAAAGTTCACTCTGAGTTATTTTCACTGTGTTATTTTCACTCTGAGGTAATTTAATTCTGAGTTAATTTCACTCTGAGTTAATTTCACTCTGAGTTATTTTCACTGAGTTAATTTCACTCTGAGTTATTTTCACTCTAAGTTATTTTCACACTGAGTTATTTTCACTCTGAGTTATTTTCACTGAGTTAATTTCTCTCTGAGTTATTTTCACTCTGAGTTATTTTCACTGAGTTATTTTCACTCTGAGATAATTTCATACTGAGTTAATTTCATTCTGAGTTAATTTCACTCTGAGTTATTTTCACTCAGAGTTATTTTCACTGAGTAAATTTCACTCTGTTATTTTCACTCTGAGTTAATGTCAATCTGACTTAATTTCACTCTGAGTTAATATCAATGAGTTATTTTCACTCAGTTATTTTCATTCTGAGTTAATTTCACTCTGAGTTATTTTCCCTCTGAGTAAAGTGCACTCTGAGTTATTTTCACTGTGTTATTTTCACTCTGAGTTAATTTAATTCTGAGTTAATTTCACTGAGTTAATTTCACTCTGAGTTATTTTCACTGAGTTAATTTCACTCTGAGTTATTTTCATTCTGAGTTAATTTCACACTGAGTTATTTTCACTCTGAGTTATTTTCACTGAGTTAATTTCACTCTGAGTTATTTTCACCCTGAGTTAATTTAATTCTGAGTTAATTACGCTCTGAGTTATTTTCCCTCTGAGTTAAGTGCACTCTGAGTTATTTTCACAGAGTTATTTTCACTCTGAGTTAATTTAATTCTGAGTTATTGTCACTGAGTTAATTTCACTCTGAGTTAATTTCACTCGAGTTATGTTCACTCTGAGTTTTTTTCACACTGAGTTAATTTCATTCTGAGTTAATTTCACTGAGTTATTTTCACTCTGAGTTATTTTCACTCAGAGTTATTTTCACTGATTTAATTTCACTCTGAGTTAATGTCACTCTGAGTTAATTTCACTGAGTTAATTTCACTCTGAGTTATTTTCACTGAGTTAATTTCACACTGAGTTATTTTCACTCTGAGTTATTTTCACTCAGAGTTATTTTCACTGAGTTAATTTCACTCTGAGTTATTTTCACTGAGTTATTTTCACTCTGAGATAATTTCATACTGAGTTAATTTCATTCTGAGTTAATTTCACTCTGAGTTATTTTCACTCAGAGTTATTTACACTGAATAAATTTCACTCTGTTATTTTCACTCTGAGTTAATGTCACTCTGACTTAATTTCACTCTGAGTTAATATCACTGAGTTATTTTCACTCTGAGTTATTTTCATTCTGAGTTAATTTCACTCTGAGTTATTTTCCCTCTGAGTAAAGTGCACTCTGAGTTATTTTCACTGAGTTATTTTCACTCCGAGTTAATTTAATTCTGAGTTAATTTCACTCTGAGTTAATTTCACTCTGAGTTATTTTCACTGAGTTAATTTCACTCTGAGTTATTTTCACTCTGAGTTAATTTAATTCTGAGTTAATTTCGCTCTGAGTTATTTTCCCTCTGAGTTAAGTGCACTCTGAGTGATTTTCACTGTGTTATTTTCACTCTGAGTTAATTTAATTCTGAGTTAATTTCTCTCTGAGTTAATTTCACTCTGAGTTATTTACACTGAGTTAATTTCACTCTGAGTTATTTTCACCCTGAGTTAATTTAATTCTGAGTTAATTTCGCTCTGAGTTATTTTCCCTCTGAGTTAAGTGAACTCTGAGTGATTTTCACTGTGTTATTTTCACTCTGAGTTAATTTAATTCTGAATTAATTTCTCTCTGTGTTAATTTCACTCTGAGTTATTTTCACTGAGTTAATTTCACTCTGAGTTAATTTCACTCGAGTTATTTTCACTCTGAGTTTTTTTCACACTGAGTTAATTTCATTCTGAGTTATTTTCACTGAGTTACTTTCACTCTGAGTTATTTTCACCCTGAGTCATTTTCACCCTGAGTTAATGTCACTCTGAGTTAATTTCACTCTGAGTTATTTTCACTCTGAGTTATTTTCACTCAGAGTTATTGTCACTGAGTTAATTTCACTCTGAGTTAATGTCACTCTGAGTTATTTTCACTGAGTTAATTTCACTCTGAGTTATTTTCACTCTGAGTTATTTTCACTCAGAGTTATTTTCACTGAGTTAATTTCTCTCTGAGTTATTTTCACTGAGTTAATATCATTCTGAGTTAATTTCACTCTGAGTTATTTTCACTCAGAGTTATTTTCACTGAGTTAATTTCACTCTGAGTTAATTTCACACAAGTTAATTTCACTCTGAGTTATTTTCACCCTGAGTTAATTTAATTCTGAGTTAATTTCGCTCTGAGTTATTTTCCCTCTGAGTTAAGTGCACTCTGAGTGATTTTCACTGTGTTATTTTCACTCTGAGTTAATTTATTTCTGAGTTAATTTCTCTCTGAGTTAATTTCACTCTGAGTTATTTTCACTGAGTTAATTTCACTCTGAGTTAATTTCACTCGAGTTATTTTCACTCTGAGTTTTTTTCACACTGAGTTAATTTCATTCTGAGTTATTTTCACTGAGTTACTTTCACTCTGAGTTATTTTCACCCTGAGTCATTTTCACCCTGAGTTAATGTCACTCTGAGTTAATTTCACTCTGAGTTATTTTCACTCTGAGTTATTTTCACTCAGAGTTATTGTCACTGAGTTAATTTCACTCTGAGTTAATGTCACTCTGAGTTAATTTCACTGAGTTAATTTCACTCTGAGTTATTTTCACTGAGTTATTTTCACTCTGAGATAATTTCATACTGAGTTAATTTCAATCTGAGTTAATTTCACTCTGAGTTATTTTCACTCAGAGTTATTTTCACTGAGTTAATTTCACTCTGAGTTAATTTCACACAAGTTATGTTCACTCTGAGTTTTTTTCACACTGAGTTAATTTCATTCTGAGTTAATTTCACTCTGAGTTATTTTCACTCTGAGTTATTTTCACTCAGAGTTATTTTCACTGAGTTAATTTCACTCTGAGTTAATGTCACTCTGAGTTAATTTCACTGAGTTAATTTCACTCTGAGTTATTTTCACTCTGAGTTAATTTCACACTGAGTTATTTTCATTCTGAGTTAATTTCACTCTGAGTTATTTTCCCTCTGAGTAAAGTGCACTCTGAGTTATTTTCACTGAGTTATTTTCACTCCGAGTTAATTTAATTCTGAGTTAATTTCACTCGAGTTATTTTCACTCTGAGTTTTTTTCACACTGAGTTAATTTCATTCTGAGTTATTTTCACTGAGTTAATTTCACTCTGAGTTATTTTCACCCTGAGTCATTTTCACCCTGAGTTAATGTCACTCTGAGTTAATTTCACTCTGAGTTATTTTCACTCTGAGTTATTTTCACTCAGAGTTATTGTCACTGAGTTAATTTCACTCTGCGTTAATGTCACTCTGAGTTATTTTCACTGAGTTAATTTCACTCTGAGTTATTTTCACTCTGAGTTATTTTCACTCTGAGTTATTTTCACTGAGTTAATTTCTCTCTGAGTTATTTTCACTGAGTTAATATCATTCTGAGTTAATTTCACTCTGAGTTATTTTCACTCAGAGTTATTTTCACTGAGTTAATTTCACTCTGAGTTAATTTCACACAAGTTAATTTCACTCTGAGTTATTTTCACCCTGAGTTAATTTAATTCTGAGTTAATTTCGCTCTGAGTTATTTTCCCTCTGAGTAAAGTGCACTCTGAGTGATTTTCACTGTGTTATTTTCACTCTGAGTTAATTTATTTCTGAGTTAATTTCTCTCTGAGTTAATTTCACTCTGAGTTATTTTCACTGAGTTAATTTCACTCTGAGTTATTTTCATTCTGATTTAATTTCACACTGAGTTATTTTCACTCTGAGTTATTTTCACTGAGTTAATTTCACTCTGAGTTATTTTCACCATGAGTTAATTTAATTCTGAGTTAATTACGCTCTGAGTTATTTTCCCTCTGAGTTAAGTGCACTCTGAGTTATTTTCACAGAGTTATTTTCACTCTGAGTTAATTTAATTCTGAGTTATTGTCACTGAGTTAATTTCACTCTGAGTTAATTTCACTCGAGTTATGTTCACTCTGAGTTTTTTTCACACTGAGTTAATTTCATTCTGAGTTAATTTCACTGAGTTATTTTCACTCTGAGTTATTTTCACTCAGAGTTATTTTCACTGATTTAATTTCACTCTGAGTTAATGTCACTCTGAGTTAATTTCACTGAGTTAATTTCACTCTGAGTTATTTTCACTGAGTTAATTTCACACTGAGTTATTTTCACTCTGAGTTATTTTCACTCTGAGTTAATTTCACACTGAGTTAATTTCATTCTGAGTTAATTTCACTCTGAGTTATTTTCACTCAGAGTTATTTTCACTGAGTTAATTTCTCTCTGAGTTATTTTCACTCTGAGTTATTTTCACTGAGTTATTTTCACTCTGAGATAATTTCATACTGAGTTAATTTCATTCTGAGTTAATTTCACTCTGAGTTATTTTCACTCAGAGTTATTTACACTGAATAAATTTCACTCTGTTATTTTCACTCTGAGTTAATGTCACTCTGACTTAATTTCACTCTGAGTTAATATCACTGAGTTATTTTCACTCTGAGTTATTTTCATTCTGAGTTAATTTCACTCTGAGTTATTTTCCCTCTGAGTAAAGTGCACTCTGAGTTATTTTCACTGAGTTATTTTCACTCCGAGTTAATTTAATTCTGAGTTAATTTCACTCTGAGTTAATTTCACTCTGAGTTATTTTCACTGAGTTAATTTCACTCTGAGTTATTTTCACTCTGAGTTAATTTAATTCTGAGTTAATTTCGCTCTGAGTTATTTTCCCTCTGAGTTAAGTGCACTCTGAGTGATTTTCACTGTGTTATTTTCACTCTGAGTTAATTTAATTCTGAGTTAATTTCTCTCTGAGTTAATTTCACTCTGAGTTATTTACACTGAGTTAATTTCACTCTGAGTTATTTTCACCCTGAGTTAATTTAATTCTGAGTTAATTTCGCTCTGAGTTATTTTCCCTCTGAGTTAAGTGAACTCTGAGTGATTTTCACTGTGTTATTTTCACTCTGAGTTAATTTAATTCTGAATTAATTTCTCTCTGTGTTAATTTCACTCTGAGTTATTTTCACTGAGTTAATTTCACTCTGAGTTAATTTCACTCGAGTTATTTTCACTCTGAGTTTTTTTCACACTGAGTTAATTTCATTCTGAGTTATTTTCACTGAGTTACTTTCACTCTGAGTTATTTTCACCCTGAGTCATTTTCACCCTGAGTTAATGTCACTCTGAGTTAATTTCACTCTGAGTTATTTTCACTCTGAGTTATTTTCACTCAGAGTTATTGTCACTGAGTTAATTTCACTCTGAGTTAATGTCACTCTGAGTTATTTTCACTGAGTTAATTTCACTCTGAGTTATTTTCACTCTGAGTTATTTTCACTCAGAGTTATTTTCACTGAGTTAATTTCTCTCTGAGTTATTTTCACTGAGTTAATATCATTCTGAGTTAATTTCACTCTGAGTTATTTTCACTCAGAGTTATTTTCACTGAGTTAATTTCACTCTGAGTTAATTTCACACAAGTTAATTTCACTCTGAGTTATTTTCACCCTGAGTTAATTTAATTCTGAGTTAATTTCGCTCTGAGTTATTTTCCCTCTGAGTTAAGTGCACTCTGAGTGATTTTCACTGTGTTATTTTCACTCTGAGTTAATTTATTTCTGAGTTAATTTCTCTCTGAGTTAATTTCACTCTGAGTTATTTTCACTGAGTTAATTTCACTCTGAGTTAATTTCACTCGAGTTATTTTCACTCTGAGTTTTTTTCACACTGAGTTAATTTCATTCTGAGTTATTTTCACTGAGTTACTTTCACTCTGAGTTATTTTCACCCTGAGTCATTTTCACCCTGAGTTAATGTCACTCTGAGTTAATTTCACTCTGAGTTATTTTCACTCTGAGTTATTTTCACTCAGACTTATTGTCACTGAGTTAATTTCACTCTGAGTTAATGTCACTCTGAGTTAATTTCACTGAGTTAATTTCACTCTGAGTTATTTTCACTGAGTTAATTTCACTCTGAGTTATTTTCACTGAGTTATTTTCACTCTGAGATAATTTCATACTGAGTTAATTTCATTCTGAGTTAATTTCACTCTGAGTTATTTTCACTCAGAGTTATTTTCACTGAGTTAATTTCACTCTGAGTTAATTTCACACAAGTTATGTTCACTCTGAGTTTTTTTCACACTGAGTTAATTTCATTCTGAGTTAATTTCACTCTGAGTTATTTTCACTCTGAGTTATTTTCACTCAGAGTTATTTTCACTGAGTTAATTTCACTCTGAGTTAATGTCACTCTGAGTTAATTTCACTGAGTTAATTTCACTCTGAGTTATTTTCACTAAGTTAATTTCACACTGAGTTATTTTCACTCTGAGTTATTTTCACTCTGAGTTAATTTCACACTGAGTTAATTTCATTCTGAGTTAATTTCACTCTGAGTTATTTTCACTCAGAGTTATTTTCACTGTTAATTTCTCTCTGAGTTATTTTCACTGAGTTACTTTCACTCTGAATTATTTTCACCCTGAGTCATTTTCACCCTGAGTTAATGTCACTCTGAGTTAGTTTCACTCTGAGTTATTTTCACTCTGAGTTATTTTCACTGAGTTAATTTCTCTCTGAGTTATTTTCACTGAGTTACTTTCACTCTGAATTATTTTCACTCTGAGTTATTTTCACTCTGAGTTATTTTCACTCTGAGTTAATTTCACACTGAGTTAATTTAATTCTGAGTTAATTTCTCTCTGAGTTAATCTCACTCTGAGTTATTTTCACTGAGTTAATTTCACTCTGAGTTAATTTCACTCGAGTTATGTTCACTCTGAGTTTTTTTCACACTGAGTTAATTTCATTCTGAGTTAATTTCACTCTGAGTTATTTTCACTCTGAGTTATTTTCACTCAGAGTTATTTTCACTGAGTTAATTTCACTCTGAGTTAATTTCACTCTGAGTTAATTTCACTGAGTTAATTTCACTCTGAGTTATTTTCACTGACTTAATTTCACACTGAGTTATTTTCACTCTGAGTTATTTTCACTCTGAGTTATTTTCACTCAGAGTTATTTTCACTGAGTAAATTTCTCTCTGAGTTCTTTTCACTGAGTTACTTTCACTCTGAGTTATTTTCACACTGAGTTATTTTCACTCTGAGGTAATTTCACACTGAGTTAATTTCATTCTGAGTTAATTTCACTCTGAGTTAATTTCACTGTGAGTTATTTTCACCCTGAGTCATTTTCACCCTGAGTTAATGTCACTCTGAGTTAATTTCACTCTGAGTAATTTTCACTCTGAGTTAAGTGCACTCTGAGTTAATTTCACTCTGAGTTATTTTCCCTCTGAGTAAAGTGCACTCTGAGTTATTTTCACAGAGTTATTTTCACTCTGAGTTAATTTAATTCTGAGTTAATTTCACTCTGAGTTAATTTCACTCTGAGTTATTTTCACCCTGAGTTAATTTAATTCTGAGTTAATTTCGCTCTGAGTTATTTTCCCTCTGAGTTAAGTGCACTCTGAGTGATTTTCACTGTGTTATTTTCACTCTGAGTTAATTTAATTCTGAGTTAATTTCTCTCTGTGTTAATTTCACTCTGAGTTATTTTCACTGAGTTAATTTCACTCTGAGTTAATTTCACTCGAGTTATTTTCACTCTGAGTTTTTTTCACACTGAGTTAATTTCATTCTGAGTTATTTTCACTGAGTTACTTTCACTCTGAGTTATTTTCACCCTGAGTCATTTTCACCCTGAGTTAATGTCACTCTGAGTTAATTTCACTCTGAGTTATTTTCACTCTGAGTTATTTTCACTCAGAGTTATTGTCACTGAGTTAATTTCACTCTGAGTTAATGTCACTCTGAGTTATTTTCACTGAGTTAATTTCACTCTGAGTTATTTTCACTCTGAGTTATTTTCACTCAGAGTTATTTTCACTGAGTTAATTTCTCTCTGAGTTATTTTCACTGAGTTAATATCATTCTGAGTTAATTTCACTCTGAGTTATTTTCACTCAGAGTTATTTTCACTGAGTTAATTTCACTCTGAGTTAATTTCACACAAGTTAATTTCACTCTGAGTTATTTTCACCCTGAGTTAATTTAATTCTGAGTTAATTTCGCTCTGAGTTATTTTCCCTCTGAGTTAAGTGCACTCTGAGTGATTTTCACTGTGTTATTTTCACTCTGAGTTAATTTATTTCTGAGTTAATTTCTCTCTGAGTTAATTTCACTCTGAGTTATTTTCACTGAGTTAATTTCACTCTGAGTTAATTTCACTCGAGTTATTTTCACTCTGAGTTTTTTTCACACTGAGTTAATTTCATTCTGAGTTATTTTCACTGAGTTACTTTCACTCTGAGTTATTTTCACCCTGAGTCATTTTCACCCTGAGTTAATGTCACTCTGAATTAATTTCACTCTGAGTTATTTTCACTCTGAGTTATTTTCACTCAGAGTTATTGTCACTGAGTTAATTTCACTCTGAGTTAATGTCACTCTGAGTTAATTTCACTGAGTTAATTTCACTCTGAGTTATTTTCACTGAGTTAATTTCACTCTGAGTTATTTTCACTGAGTTATTTTCACTCTGAGATAATTTCATACTGAGTTAATTTCATTCTGAGTTAATTTCACTCTGAGTTATTTTCACTCAGAGTTATTTTCACTGAGTTAATTTCACTCTGAGTTAATTTCACACAAGTTATGTTCACTCTGAGTTTTTTTCACACTGAGTTAATTTCATTCTGAGTTAATTTCACTCTGAGTTATTTTCACTCTGAGTTATTTTCACTCAGAGTTATTTTCACTGAGTTAATTTCACTCTGAGTTAATGTCACTCTGAGTTAATTTCACTGAGTTAATTTCACTCTGAGTTATTTTCACTCTGAGTTAATTTCACACTGAGTTATTTTCATTCTGAGTTAATTTCACTCTGAGTTATTTTCCCTCTGAGTAAAGTGCACTCTGAGTTATTTTCACTGAGTTATTTTCACTCCGAGTTAATTTAATTCTGAGTTAATTTCACTCGAGTTATTTTCACTCTGAGTTTTTTTCACACTGAGTTAATTTCATTCTGAGTTATTTTCACTGAGTTACTTTCACTCTGAGTTATTTTCACCCTGAGTCATTTTCACCCTGAGTTAATGTCACTCTGAGTTAATTTCACTCTGAGTTATTTTCACTCTGAGTTATTTTCACTCAGAGTTATTGTCACTGAGTTAATTTCACTCTGATTTAATGTCACTCTGAGTTATTTTCACTGAGTTAATTTCACTCTGAGTTAATTTCACTCGAGTTATGTTCACTCTGAGTTTTTTTCACACTGAGTTAATTTCATTCTGAGTTAATTTCACTCTGAGTTATTTTCACTCTGAGTTATTTTCACTCAGAGTTATTTTCACTGAGTTAATTTCACTCTGAGTTAATTTCACTCTGAGTTAATTTCACTGAGTTAATTTCACTCTGAGTTATTTTCACTGACTTAATTTCACACTGAGTTATTTTCACTCTGAGTTATTTTCACTCTGAGTTATTTTCACTCAGAGTTATTTTCACTGAGTAAATTTCTCTCTGAGTTCTTTTCACTGAGTTACTTTCACTCTGAGTTATTTTCACACTGAGTTATTTTCACTCTGAGTTAATTTCACACTGAGTTAATTTCATTCTGAGTTAATTTCACTCTGAGTTAATTTCACTGTGAGTTATTTTCACCCTGAGTCATTTTCACCCTGAGTTAATTTCACTCTGAGTTAATTTCACTCTGAGTAATTTTCACTCTGAGTTAAGTGCACTCTGAGTTAATTTCACTCTGAGTTATTTTCCCTCTGAGTAAAGTGCACTCTGAGTTATTTTCACAGAGTTATTTTCACTCTGAGTTAATTTAATTCTGAGTTAATTTCACTCTGAGTTAATTTCACTCTGAGTTATTTTCACTGAGTTAATTTCACTCTGAGTTATTTTCACTCTAAGTTATTTTCACACTGAGTTATTTTCACTCTGAGTTATTTTCACTCTGAGTTATTTTCACTCAGAGTTATTTTCACTGAGTTAATTTCTCTCTGAGTTATTTTCACTGAGTTACTTTCACTCTGAGTTATTTTCACACTGAGTTATTTTCACTCTGAGTTAATTTCACACTGAGTTAATTTCATTCTGAGTTAATTTCACTCTGAGTTAATTTCACTGAGTTATTTTCACCCTGAGTCATTTTCACCCTGAGTTAATGTCACTCTGAGTTAATTTCACTCTGAGTTATTTTCACTCTGAGTTAAGTGCACTCTGAGTTAATTTCACTCTGAGTTATTTTCCCTCTGAGTAAAGTTCACTCTGAGTTATTTTCACTGTGTTATTTTCACTCTGAGGTAATTTAATTCTGAGTTAATTTCACTCTGAGTTAATTTCACTCTGAGTTATTTTCACTGAGTTAATTTCACTCTGAGTTATTTTCACTCTAAGTTATTTTCACACTGAGTTATTTTCACTCTGAGTTATTTTCACTGAGTTAATTTCTCTCTGAGTTATTTTCACTCTGAGTTATTTTCACTGAGTTATTTTCACTCTGAGATAATTTCATACTGAGTTAATTTCATTCTGAGTTAATTTCACTCTGAGTTATTTTCACTCAGAGTTATTTTCACTGAGTAAATTTCACTCTGTTATTTTCACTCTGAGTTAATGTCAATCTGACTTAATTTCACTCTGAGTTAATATCAATGAGTTATTTTCACTCAGTTATTTTCATTCTGAGTTAATTTCACTCTGAGTTATTTTCCCTCTGAGTAAAGTGCACTCTGAGTTATTTTCACTGTGTTATTTTCACTCTGAGTTAATTTAATTCTGAGTTAATTTCACTGAGTTAATTTCACTCTGAGTTATTTTCACTGAGTTAATTTCACTCTGAGTTATTTTCATTCTGAGTTAATTTCACACTGAGTTATTTTCACTCTGAGTTATTTTCACTGAGTTAATTTCACTCTGAGTTATTTTCACCCTGAGTTAATTTAATTCTGAGTTAATTACGCTCTGAGTTATTTTCCCTCTGAGTTAAGTGCACTCTGAGTTATTTTCACAGAGTTATTTTCACTCTGAGTTAATTTAATTCTGAGTTATTGTCACTGAGTTAATTTCACTCTGAGTTAATTTCACTCGAGTTATGTTCACTCTGAGTTTTTTTCACACTGAGTTAATTTCATTCTGAGTTAATTTCACTGAGTTATTTTCACTCTGAGTTATTTTCACTCAGAGTTATTTTCACTGATTTAATTTCACTCTGAGTTAATGTCACTCTGAGTTAATTTCACTGAGTTAATTTCACTCTGAGTTATTTTCACTGAGTTAATTTCACACTGAGTTATTTTCACTCTGAGTTATTTTCACTCTGAGTTAATTTCACACTGAGTTAATTTCATTCTGAGTTAATTTCACTCTGAGTTATTTTCACTCAGAGTTATTTTCACTGAGTTAATTTCTCTCTGAGTTATTTTCACTCTGAGTTATTTTCACTGAGTTATTTTCACTCTGAGATAATTTCATACTGAGTTAATTTCATTCTGAGTTAATTTCACTCTGAGTTATTTTCACTCAGAGTTATTTACACTGAATAAATTTCACTCTGTTATTTTCACTCTGAGTTAATGTCACTCTGACTTAATTTCACTCTGAGTTAATATCACTGAGTTATTTTCACTCTGAGTTATTTTCATTCTGAGTTAATTTCACTCTGAGTTATTTTCCCTCTGAGTAAAGTGCACTCTGAGTTATTTTCACTGAGTTATTTTCACTCCGAGTTAATTTAATTCTGAGTTAATTTCACT
Source organism: Isurus oxyrinchus (assembly GCA_026770705.1). Taxonomy (NCBI): domain Eukaryota; kingdom Metazoa; phylum Chordata; class Chondrichthyes; order Lamniformes; family Lamnidae; genus Isurus; species Isurus oxyrinchus. Next base: position 117,479,185 of record JANJGN010000017.1, read on the forward strand.
CTGAGTTAATTTCACTCTGAGTTATTTTCACTGAGTTAATTTCACTCTGAGTTATTTTCACTCTGAGTTAATTTAATTCTGAGTTAATTTCGCTCTGAGTTATTTTCCCTCTGAGTTAAGTGCACTCTGAGTGATTTTCACTGTGTTATTTTCACTCTGAGTTAATTTAATTCTGAGTTAATTTCTCTCTGAGTTAATTTCACTCTGAGTTATTTACACTGAGTTAATTTCACTCTGAGTTATTTTCACCCTGAGTTAATTTAATTCTGAGTTAATTTCGCTCTGAGTTATTTTCCCTCTGAGTTAAGTGAACTCTGAGTGATTTTCACTGTGTTATTTTCACTCTGAGTTAATTTAATTCTGAATTAATTTCTCTCTGTGTTAATTTCACTCTGAGTTATTTTCACTGAGTTAATTTCACTCTGAGTTAATTTCACTCGAGTTATTTTCACTCTGAGTTTTTTTCACACTGAGTTAATTTCATTCTGAGTTATTTTCACTGAGTTACTTTCACTCTGAGTTATTTTCACCCTGAGTCATTTTCACCCTGAGTTAATGTCACTCTGAGTTAATTTCACTCTGAGTTATTTTCACTCTGAGTTATTTTCACTCAGAGTTATTGTCACTGAGTTAATTTCACTCTGAGTTAATGTCACTCTGAGTTATTTTCACTGAGTTAATTTCACTCTGAGTTATTTTCACTCTGAGTTATTTTCACTCAGAGTTATTTTCACTGAGTTAATTTCTCTCTGAGTTATTTTCACTGAGTTAATATCATTCTGAGTTAATTTCACTCTGAGTTATTTTCACTCAGAGTTATTTTCACTGAGTTAATTTCACTCTGAGTTAATTTCACACAAGTTAATTTCACTCTGAGTTATTTTCACCCTGAGTTAATTTAATTCTGAGTTAATTTCGCTCTGAGTTATTTTCCCTCTGAGTTAAGTGCACTCTGAGTGATTTTCACTGTGTTATTTTCACTCTGAGTTAATTTATTTCTGAGTTAATTTCTCTCTGAGTTAATTTCACTCTGAGTTATTTTCACTGAGTTAATTTCACTCTGAGTTAATTTCACTCGAGTTATTTTCACTCTGAGTTTTTTTCACACTGAGTTAATTTCATTCTGAGTTATTTTCACTGAGTTACTTTCACTCTGAGTTATTTTCACCCTGAGTCATTTTCACCCTGAGTTAATGTCACTCTGAGTTAATTTCACTCTGAGTTATTTTCACTCTGAGTTATTTTCACTCAGAGTTATTGTCACTGAGTTAATTTCACTCTGAGTTAATGTCACTCTGAGTTAATTTCACTGAGTTAATTTCACTCTGAGTTATTTTCACTGAGTTATTTTCACTCTGAGATAATTTCATACTGAGTTAATTTCATTCTGAGTTAATTTCACTCTGAGTTATTTTCACTCAGAGTTATTTTCACTGAGTTAATTTCACTCTGAGTTAATTTCACACAAGTTATGTTCACTCTGAGTTTTTTTCACACTGAGTTAATTTCATTCTGAGTTAATTTCACTCTGAGTTATTTTCACTCTGAGTTATTTTCACTCAGAGTTATTTTCACTGAGTTAATTTCACTCTGAGTTAATGTCACTCTGAGTTAATTTCACTGAGTTAATTTCACTCTGAGTTATTTTCACTCTGAGTTAATTTCACACTGAGTTATTTTCATTCTGAGTTAATTTCACTCTGAGTTATTTTCCCTCTGAGTAAAGTGCACTCTGAGTTATTTTCACTGAGTTATTTTCACTCCGAGTTAATTTAATTCTGAGTTAATTTCACTCGAGTTATTTTCACTCTGAGTTTTTTTCACACTGAGTTAATTTCATTCTGAGTTATTTTTACTGAGTTAATTTCACTCTGAGTTATTTTCACCCTGAGTCATTTTCACCCTGAGTTAATGTCACTCTGAGTTAATTTCACTCTGAGTTATTTTCACTCTGAGTTATTTTCACTCAGAGTTATTGTCACTGAGTTAATTTCACTCTGCGTTAATGTCACTCTGAGTTATTTTCACTGAGTTAATTTCACTCTGAGTTATTTTCACTCTGAGTTATTTTCACTCTGAGTTATTTTCACTGAGTTAATTTCTCTCTGAGTTATTTTCACTCAGAGTTATTTTCACTGAGTTAATTTCACTCTGAGTTAATTTCACACAAGTTAATTTCACTCTGAGTTATTTTCACCCTGAGTTAATTTAATTCTGAGTTCATTTCGCTCTGAGTTATTTTCCCTCTGAGTAAAGTGCACTCTGAGTGATTTTCACTGTGTTATTTTCACTCTGAGTTAATTTATTTCTGAGTTAATTTCTCTCTGAGTTAATTTCACTCTGAGTTATTTTCACTGAGTTAATTTCACTCTGAGTTAATTTCACTCGAGTTATTTTCACTCTGAGTTTTTTTCACACTGAGTTAATTTCATTCTGAGTTATTTTCACTGAGTTACTTTCACTCTGAGTTATTTTCACCCTGAGTCATTTTCACCCTGAGTTAATGTCACTCTGAGTTAATTTCACTCTGAGTTATTTTCACTCTGAGTTATTTTCACTCAGAGTTATTGTCACTGAGTTAATTTCACTCTGAGTTAATGTCACTCTGAGTTATTTTCACTGAGTTAATTTCACTCTGAGTTATTTTCACTCTGAGTTATTTTCACTCAGAGTTATTTTCACTGAGTTAATTTCTCTCTGAGTTATTTTCACTGAGTTAATATCATTCTGAGTTAATTTCACTCTGAGTTATTTTCACTCAGAGTTATTTTCACTGAGTTAATTTCACTCTGAGTTAATTTCACACAAGTTAATTTCACTCTGAGTTATTTTCACCCTGAGTTAATTTAATTCTGAGTTAATTTCGCTCTGAGTTATTTTCCCTCTGAGTTAAGTGCACTCTGAGTGATTTTCACTGTGTTATTTTCACTCTGAGTTAATTTATTTCTGAGTTAATTTCTCTCTGAGTTAATTTCACTCTGAGTTATTTTCACTGAGTTAATTTCACTCTGAGTTAATTTCACTCGAGTTATTTTCACTCTGAGTTTTTTTCACACTGAGTTAATTTCATTCTGAGTTATTTTCACTGAGTTACTTTCACTCTGAGTTATTTTCACCCTGAGTCATTTTCACCCTGAGTTAATGTCACTCTGAGTTAATTTCACTCTGAGTTATTTTCACTCTGAGTTATTTTCACTCAGAGTTATTGTCACTGAGTTAATTTCACTCTGAGTTAATGTCACTCTGAGTTAATTTCACTGAGTTAATTTCACTCTGAGTTATTTTCACTGAGTTATTTTCACTCTGAGATAATTTCATACTGAGTTAATTTCATTCTGAGTTAATTTCACTCTGAGTTATTTTCACTCAGAGTTATTTTCACTGAGTTAATTTCACTCTGAGTTAATTTCACACAAGTTATGTTCACTCTGAGTTTTTTTCACACTGAGTTAATTTCATTCTGAGTTAATTTCACTCTGAGTTATTTTCACTCTGAGTTATTTTCACTCAGAGTTATTTTCACTGAGTTAATTTCACTCTGAGTTAATGTCACTCTGAGTTAATTTCACTGAGTTAATTTCACTCTGAGTTATTTTCACTCTGAGTTAATTTCACACTGAGTTATTTTCATTCTGAGTTAATTTCACTCTGAGTTATTTTCCCTCTGAGTAAAGTGCACTCTGAGTTATTTTCACTGAGTTATTTTCACTCCGAGTTAATTTAATTCTGAGTTAATTTCACTCGAGTTATTTTCACTCTGAGTTTTTTTCACACTGAGTTAATTTCATTCTGAGTTATTTTTACTGAGTTAATTTCACTCTGAGTTATTTTCACCCTGAGTCATTTTCACCCTGAGTTAATGTCACTCTGAGTTAATTTCACTCTGAGTTATTTTCACTCTGAGTTATTTTCACTCAGAGTTATTGTCACTGAGTTAATTTCACTCTGCGTTAATGTCACTCTGAGTTATTTTCACTGAGTTAATTTCACTCTGAGTTATTTTCACTCTGAGTTATTTTCACTCTGAGTTATTTTCACTGAGTTAATTTCTCTCTGAGTTATTTTCACTCAGAGTTATTTTCACTGAGTTAATTTCACTCTGAGTTAATTTCACACAAGTTAATTTCACTCTGAGTTATTTTCACCCTGAGTTAATTTAATTCTGAGTTCATTTCGCTCTGAGTTATTTTCCCTCTGAGTAAAGTGCACTCTGAGTGATTTTCACTGTGTTATTTTCACTCTGAGTTAATTTATTTCTGAGTTAATTTCTCTCTGAGTTAATTTCACTCTGAGTTATTTTCACTGAGTTAATTTCACTCTGAGTTAATTTCACTCGAGTTATTTTCACTCTGAGTTTTTTTCACACTGAGTTAATTTCATTCTGAGTTATTTTCACTGAGTTACTTTCACTCTGAGTTATTTTCACCCTGAGTCATTTTCACCCTGAGTTAATGTCACTCTGAGTTAATTTCACTCTGAGTTATTTTCACTCTGAGTTATTTTCACTCAGAGTTATTGTCAATGAGTTAATTTCACTCTGAGTTAATGTCACTCTGAGTTAATTTCACTGAGTTAATTTCACTCTGAGTTATTTTCACTGAGTTAATTTCACTCTGAGTTATTTTCACTGAGTTATTTTCACTCTGAGATAATTTCATACTGAGTTAATTTCATTCTGAGTTAATTTCACTCTGAGTTATTTTCACTCAGAGTTATTTTCACTGAGTTAATTTCACTCTGAGTTAATTTCACACAAGTTATGTTCACTCTGAGTTTTTTTCACACTGAGTTAATTTCATTCTGAGTTAATTTCACTCTGAGTTATTTTCACTCTGAGTTATTTTCACTCAGAGTTATTTTCACTGAGTTAATTTCACTCTGAGTTAATGTCACTCTGAGTTAATTTCACTGAGTTAATTTCACTCTGAGTTATTTTCACTCTGAGTTAATTTCACACTGAGTTATTTTCATTCTGAGTTAATTTCACTCTGAGTTATTTTCCCTCTGAGTAAAGTGCACTCTGAGTTATTTTCACTGAGTTATTTTCACTCCGAGTTAATTTAATTCTGAGTTAATTTCACTCTGAGTTAATTTCACTCTGAGTTATTTTCACTGAGTTAATTTCACTCTGAGTTATTTTCACTCTGAGTTAATTTAATTCTGAGTTAATTTCGCTCTGAGTTATTTTCCCTCTGAGTTAAGTGCACTCTGAGTGATTTTCACTGTGTTATTTTCACTCTGAGTTAATTTAATTCTGAGTTAATTTCTCTCTGAGTTAATTTCACTCTGAGTTATTTTCACTGAGTTAATTTCACTCTGAGTTATTTTCACCCTGAGTTAATTTAATTCTGAGTTAATTTCGCTCTGAGTTATTTTCCCTCTGAGTTAAGTGCACTCTGAGTGATTTTCACTGTGTTATTTTCACTCTGAGTTAATTTAATTCTGAGTTAATTTCTCTCTGATTTAATTTCACTCTGAGTTATTTTCACTGAGTTAATTTCACTCTGAGTTAATTTCACTCGAGTTATTTTCACTCTGAGTTTTTTTCACACTGAGTTAATTTCATTCTGAGTTATTTTCACTGAGTTACTTTCACTCTGAGTTATTTTCACCCTGAGTTAATGTCACTCTGAGTTAATTTCACTCTGAGTTATTTTCACTCTGAGTTATTTTCACTCAGAGTTATTGTCACTGAGTTAATTTCACTCTGAGTTAATGTCACTCTGAGTTAATTTCACTGAGTTAATTTCACTCTGAGTTATTTTCACTGAGTTAATTTCACTCTGAGTTATTTTCACTGAGTTATTTTCACTCTGAGATAATTTCATACTGAGTTAATTTCATTCTGAGTTAATTTCACTCTGAGTTATTTTCACTCAGAGTTATTTTCACTGAGTTAATTTCACTCTGAGTTAATTTCACACAAGTTAATTTCACTCTGAGTTATTTTCACCCTGAGTTAATTTAATTCTGAGTTAATTTCGCTCTGAGTTATTTTCCCTCTGAGTTAAGTGCACTCTGAGTGATTTTCACTGTGTTATTTTCACTCTGAGTTAATTTAATTCTGAGTTAATTTCTCTCTGAGTTAATTTCACTCTGAGTTATTTTCACTGAGTTAATTTCACTCTGAGTTAATTTCACTCGAGTTATTTTCACTCTGAGTTTTTTTCACACTGAGTTAATTTCATTCTGAGTTATTTTCACTGAGTTACTTTCACTCTGAGTTATTTTCACCCTGAGTCATTTTCACCCTGAGTTAATGTCACTCTGAGTTAATTTCACTCTGAGTTATTTTCACTCTGAGTTATTTTCACTCAGAGTTATTGTCACTGAGTTAATTTCACTCTGAGTTAATGTCACTCTGAGTTAATTTCACTGAGTTAATTTCACTCTGAGTTATTTTCACTGAGTTAATTTCACTCTGAGTTATTTTCACTGAGTTATTTTCACTCTGAGATAATTTCATACTGAGTTAATTTCATTCTGAGTTAATTTCACTCTGAGTTATTTTCACTCAGAGTTATTTTCACTGAGTTAATTTCACTCTGAGTTAATTTCACACAAGTTATGTTCACTCTGAGTTTTTTTCACACTGAGTTAATTTCATTCTGAGTTAATTTCACTCTGAGTTATTTTCACTCTGAGTTATTTTCACTCAGAGTTATTTTCACTGAGTTAATTTCACTCTGAGTTAATGTCACTCTGAGTTAATTTCACTGAGTTAATTTCACTCTGAGTTATTTTCACTCTGAGTTAATTTCACACTGAGTTAATTTCATTCTGAGTTAATTTCACTCTGAGTTATTTTCACTCAGAGTTATTTTCACTGTTAATTTCTCTCTGAGTTATTTTCACTGAGTTACTTTCACTCTGAATTATTTTCACCCTGAGTCATTTTCACCCTGAGTTAATGTCACTCTGAGTTAATTTCACTCTGAGTTATTTTCACTCTGAGTTATTTTCACTGAGTTAATTTCTCTCTGAGTTATTTTCCCTGAGTTACTTTCACTCTGAATTATTTTCACTCTGAGTTATTTTCACTCTGAGTTATTTTCACTCTGAGTTAATTTCACACTGAGTTAATTTAATTCTGAGTTAATTTCTCTCTGAGTTAATCTCACTCTGAGTTATTTTCACTGAGTTAATGTCACTCTGAGTTAATTTCACTGAGTTATTTTCACTCTGAGTTATTTTCACTCTGAGTTATTTTCACTCAGAGTTATTTTCACTGAGTTAATTTCTCTCTGAGTTATTTTCATTGAGTTACTTTCACTCTGAGTTATTTTCACACTGAGTTATTTTCACTCTGAGTTAATTTCACACTGAGTTAATTTCATTCTGAGTTAATTTCACTCTGAGTTAATTTCACTGTGAGTTATTTTCACCCTGAGTCATTTTCACCCTGAGTTAATGTCACTCTGAGTTAATTTCACTCTGAGTAATTTTCACTCTGAGTTAAGTGCACTCTGAGTTAATTTCACTCTGAGTTATTTTCCCTCTGAGTAAAGTGCACTCTGAGTTATTTTCACTGAGTTATTTTCACTCTGAGTTAATTTAATTCTGAGTTAATTTCACTCTGAGTTAATTTCACTCTGAGTTATTTTCACTGAGTTAATTTCACTCTGAGTTATTTTCACTCTAAGTTATTTTCACACTGAGTTATTTTCACTCTGAGTTATTTTCACTCTGAGTTATTTTCACTCAGAGTTATTTTCACTGAGGTAATTTCTCTCTGAGTTATTTTCACTGAGTTACTTTCACTCTGAGTTATTTTCACACTGAGTTATTTTCACTCTGAGTTAATTTCACACTGAGTTAATTTCATTCTGAGTTAATTTCACTCTGAGTTAATTTCACTGTGAGTTATTTTCACCCTGAGTCATTTTCACCCTGAGTTAATGTCACTCTGAGTTAATTTCACTCTGAGTTATTTTCACTCTGAGTTAAGTGCACTCTGAGTTAATTTCACTCTGAGTTATTTTCCCTCTGAGTAAAGTGCACTCTGAGTTATTTTCACTGAGTTATTTTCACTCTGAGTTAATTTAATTCTGAGTTAATTTCACTGAGTTAATTTCACTCTGAGTTATTTTCACTGAGTTAATTTCACACTGAGTTATTTTCACTCTGAGTTATTTTCACTCTGAGTTATTTTTACTCAGAGTTATTTTCAATGAGTTAATTTCTCTCTGAGTTATTTTCACTGAGTTACTTTCACTCTGAGTTATTTTCACACTGAGTTATTTTCACTCTGAGTTAATTTCACACTGAGTTAATTTCATTCTGAGTTAATTTCACTCTGAGTTAATTTCACTGTGAGTTATTTTCACCCTGAGTCATTTTCACCCTGAGTTAATGTCACTCTGAGTTAATTTCACTCTGAGTTATTTTCACTCTGAGTTAAGTGCAATCTGAGTTAATTTCACTCTGAGTTATTTTCACTCTGAGTTAAGTGCACTCTGAGTTAATTTCACTCTGAGTTATTTTCCCTCTGAGTAAAGTGCAATCTGAGTTATTTTCACTGAGTTATTTTAACTCTGAGGTAATTTAATTCTGAGTTAATTTCACTCTGAGTTAATTTCACTCTGAGTTATTTTCACTCTAAGTTATTTTCACACTGAGTTATTTTCACTCTGAGTTATTTTCACTCTGAGTTAATTTCACTCTGAGTTATTTTCACTCTGAGTTATTTTCACTGAGTTATTTTCACTCTGAGATAATTTCATACTGAGTTACTTTCATTCTGAGTTAATTTCACTCTGAGTTATTTTCACTCAGAGTTATTTTCAATGAGTAAATTTCACTCTGTTATTTTCACTCTGAGTTAATGTCAATCTGACTTAATTTCACTCTGAGTTAATATCACTGAGTTAATTTCACTCAGAGTTATTTTCATTCTGAGTTAATTTCACACTGAGTTATTTTCACTCTGAGTTATTTTCACTGAGTTAATTTCACTCTGAGTTATTTTCACCCTGAGTTAATTTAATTGAGTTAATTTCGCTCTGAGTTATTTTCCCTCTGAGTTAAGTGCACTCTGAGTTATTTTCAGAGTTATTTTCACTCTGAGTTAATTTAATTCTGAGTTATTGTCACTGAGTTAATTTCACTCTGAGTTAATTTCACTCGAGTTATGTTCACTCTGAGTTTTTTTCACACTGAGTTAATTTCATTCTGAGTTAATTTCACTCTGAGTTTTTTTCACTCTGAGTTATTTTCACTCAGAGTTATTTTCACTGATTACTTTCACTCTGAGTTAATGTCACTCTGAGTTAATTTCACTGAGTTAATTTCACTCTGAGTTATTTTCACTGAGTTAATTTCACACTGAGTTATTTTCACTCTGAGTTATTTTCACTCTGAGTTAATTTCACACTGAGTTAATTTCATTCTGAGTTAATTTCACTCTGAGTTATTTTCACTCAGAGTTATTTTCACTGAGTTAATTTCTCTCTGAGTTATTTTCACTCTGAGTTATTTTCACTGAGTTATTTTCACTCTGAGATAACTTCATACTGAGTTAATTTCATTCTGAGTTAATTTCACTCTGAGTTATTTTCACTCAGAGTTATTTTCACTGAATAAATTTCACTCTGTTATTCTCACTCTGAGTTAATGTCACTCTGACTTAATTTCACTCTGAGTTAATATCACTGAGTTATTTTCACTCTGAGTTATTTTCATTCTGAGTTAATTTCACTCTGAGTTAATTTCACTGTGAGTTATTTTCACCCTGAGTCATTTTCACCCTGAGTTAATGTCACTCTGAGTTAATTTCACTCTGAGTTATTTTCACTCTGAGTTAAGTGCACTCTGAGTTATTTTCACTCTGAGTTATTTTAACTCTGAGGTAATTTAATTCTGAGTTAATTTCACTCTGAGTTATTTTCACTCAGAGTTATTTTCACTGAGTTAATTTCTCTCTGAGTTATTTTCACTGAGTTACTTTCACTCTGAGTTATTTTCACTCTGAGTTATTTTCACTCTGAGTTAATTTCACACTGAGTTAATTTCATTCTGAGTTAATTTCACTCTGAGTTATTTTCACTCTGAGTTATTTTCACTCTGAGTCATTTACAGCCTGAGCTAATGTCACTCTGAGTTAATTTCACTCTGAGTTATTTTCACTCTGAGTTATTTTAACTGAGTTAATTTCACTCTGATTTATTTTCACTCTGAGTTATTTTCACTCTGAGTTAATTTCACACTGAGTTAATTTCATTCTGAGTTAATTTCACTCTGAGCTATTTTCACTCAGAGTTATTTTCACTGAGTTAATTTCTCTCTGAGTTATTTTCACTGAGTTACTTTCACTCTGAGTTATTTTCACTCTGAGTTATTTTCACTCTGAGTTATTTTCACTCTGAGTTAATTTCACACTGAGTTAATTTCATTCTGAGTTAACTTCACTCTGAGTTATTTTCACTGTGAGTTATTTTCATTCTGAGTCATTTTCACCCTGATTTAATGTCACTCTGAGTTAATTTCACTCTGAGTTATTTTCACTCTGAGTTAAGTGCACTCTGAGTTATTTTCACTCTGAGTTAATTTCACTCTGAGTTAATTTCACTGAGTTATTTTCACTTTGAGTTATTTTCACTGAGTTAATTTCGCACTGAGTTATTTTCAATCTGAGTTATTTTCACTCCGAGTTAATTTCACTCTGAGTTATTTCCACTCTGAGTTAATTTTTACACTGAGTTAATTTCATTCTGGGTAAATTTCACTCTGAGTTATTTTCACTCTGAGTTATTTTCACTCTGAGTTAATTTCATTCTGAGTTAATGTCACTCTGACGTAATTTCACTCTGAGTCAATTTCACTGAGTTATTTTCACTCTGAGTTATTTTCATTCTTAGTTAATGTCACTCAGAGTTAATTTCACTCTGAGTTATTTTCACTCTGAGTTAATTTCACACTGAGTTAATTTCATTCTGAGTTAATTTCACTCTGAGTTATTTTCACTCAGAGTTATTTTCACTGAGTTAATTTCTCTCTGATTTATTTTCACTGAGTTACTTTCACTCTGAATTATTTTCACTCTGAGTTATTTTCACTCTGAGTTAATTTCACACTGAGTTAATTTCATTCTGAGTTAATGTCACTCTGAGTTAATTTCACTCTGAGTTATTTTCAATCTGAGTTAAGTGCACTTTGAGTTATTTTCACTCTGAGTTAATTTCACTCTGAGTTAATTTCACTGAGTTATTTCCACTCTGAGTTATTTTCACTGAGTTAATTTCACTCTGATTTATTTTCACTCTGAGTTATTTTCACTCTGAGTTAATTTCACACTGAGTTAATTTCATTCTGAGTTAATTTCACTCTGAGCTATTTTCACTCAGAGTTATTTTCACTGAGTTAATTTCTCTCTGAGTTATTTTCACTGAGTTACTTTCACTCTGAGTTATTTTCACTCTGAGTTATTTTCACTGTGAGTTATTTTCACTCTGAGTCATTTTCACCCTGAGTTAATGTCACTCTGAGTTAATTTCACTGAATTATTTTCACTCTGAGTTAAGTGCACTCTGAGTTATTTTCACTCTGAGTTAATTTCACTCTGAGTTAATGTCACTCTGATTTAATTTCACTGAGTTAATTTCTCTGATTTATTTTCACTGAGTTAATTTCACTCTTGAGTTATTTTCACTCTGAGTTATTTTCACTCTGAGTTAATTTCACACTGAGTTAATTTCATTCTGAGTTAATTTCACTCTGAGCTATTTTCACTCAGAGTTATTTTCACTGAGTTAATTTCGCTCTGAGTTATTTTCACTGAGTTACTTTCACTCTGAGTTATTTTCACTCTGAGTTAATTTCACACTGAGTTAATTTCATTCTGAGTTAATTTCACTCTGAGCTATTTTCACTCAGAGTTATTTTCACTGAGTTAATTTCTCTCTGAGTTATTTTCACTGAGTTACTTTCACTCTGAGCTTTTTCACACTGAGTTATTTTCACTCTGAGTTAAGTGCACTCTGAGTTATTTTCACTCTGAGTTAATTTCACTCTGATTTAATTTCCCTGAGTTATTTTCACTCTGAGTTATTTTCACTGAGTTAATTTCACTCTGATTTATTTTCACTGAGTTATTTTCACTCTGAGTTAATTCCAATCTGAGTAAATGTCACTCTGACTTAATTTCACTCTGAGTTAATTTCACTGAGTTATTTTCACTCTTAGTAATTTTCATTCTGAGTTAATGTCACTCTGAATTAATTTCACTCTGAGTTATTTTCACTCTGAGTTAATTTCACACTGAGTTAATTTCATTCTGAGTTAATTTCACTCTGAGTTATTTTCACTCAGAGTTATTTTCACTGAGTTAATTTCTCTCTGAGTTATTTTCACTGAGTTACTTTCACTCTGAGTTATTTTCACTCTGAGTTATTTTCACTCTGAGTTAATTTCACACTGAGTTAATTTCATTCTGAGTTAATTTCACTCTGAGTTATTTTCACTCTGAGTTAATTTCACTCTGAGTTAATGTCACTCTGACTTAATTTCACTCTGAGTTATTTTCACTCTGAGTTAAGTGCACTTTGAGTTATTTTCACTCTGAGTTAATTTCACTCTGAGTTAATTTCACTGAGTTATTTCCACTCTGAGTTATTTTCACTGAGTTAATTTCACTCTGATTTATTTTCACTCTGAGTTATTTTCACTCTGAGTTAATTTCACACTGAGTTAATTTCATTCTGAGTTAATTTCACTCTGAGCTATTTTCACTCAGAGTTATTTTCACTGAGTTAATTTCTCTCTGAGTTATTTTCACTGAGTTACTTTCACTCTGAGTTATTTTCACTCTGAGTTATTTTCACTGTGAGTTATTTTCACTCTGAGTCATTTTCACCCTGAGTTAATGTCACTCTGAGTTAATTTCACTGAGTTATTTTCACTCTGAGTTAAGTGCACTCTGAGTTATTTTCACTCTGAGTTAATTTCACTCTGAGTTAATGTCACTCTGATTTAATTTCACTGAGTTAATTTCTCTGATTTATTTTCACTGAGTTAATTTCTCTCTTGAGTTATTTTCACTCTGAGTTATTTTCACTCTGAGTTAATTTCACACTGAGTTAATTTCATTCTGAGTTAATTTCACTCTGAGCTATTTTCACTCAGAGTTATTTTCACTGAGTTAATTTCTCTCTGAGTTATTTTCACTGAGTTACTTTCACTCTGAGTTATTTTCACTCTGAGTTAATTTCACACTGAGTTAATTTCATTCTGAGTTAATTTCACTCTGAGCTATTTTCACTCAGAGTTATTTTCACTGAGTTAATTTCTCTCTGAGTTATTTTCACTGAGTTACTTTCACTCTGAGCTTTTTCACACTGAGTTATTTTCACTCTGAGTTAAGTGCACTCTGAGTTATTTTCACTCTGAGTTAATTTCACTCTGATTTAATTTCCCTGAGTTATTTTCACTCTGAGTTATTTTCACTGAGTTAATTTCACTCTGATTTATTTTCACTGAGTTATTTTCACTCTGAGTTAATTCCAATCTGAGTTAATGTCACTCTGACTTAATTTCACTCTGAGTTAATTTCACTGAGTTATTTTCACTCTTAGTAATTTTCATTCTGAGTTAATGTCACTCTGAATTAATTTCACTCTGAGTTATTTTCACTCTGAGTTAATTTCACACTGAGTTAATTTCATTCTGAGTTAATTTCACTCTGAGTTATTTTCACTCAGAGTTATTTTCACTGAGTTAATTTCTCTCTGAGTTATTTTCACTGAGTTACTTTCACTCTGAGTTATTTTCACTCTGAGTTATTTTCACTCTGAGTTAATTTCACACTGAGTTAATTTCATTCTGAGTTAATTTCACTCTGAGTTATTTTCACTCTGAGTTAATTTCACTCTGAGTTAATGTCACTCTGACTTAATTTCACTCTGAGTAAATTTCACTGAGTTATTTTCACTCAGAGTTATTTTCATTCTGAGTTAATGTCACTCTGAGTTAATTTCACTCTGAGTTATTTTCACTCTGAGTTAATTACACACTGAGTTAATTTCATTCTGAGTAAATTTCACTCTGAGTTATTTTCACTCAGAGTTATTTTCCCTGAGTTAATTTCTCTCTGAGTTATTTTCACTGAGTTACTTTCACTCTGAGTTATTTACACTCTGAGTTATTTTCACTCTGAGTTATTTTCACTCTGAGTTAATTTCACACTGAGTTAATATCATTCTGAGTTAATTTCACTCTGAGTTATTTTCACTCTGATTTATTTTCACTGAGTTAATTTCACTCTGAGTTATTTTCACTCTGAGTTATTTTCACACTGAGTTATTTTCAATCTGAGTTATCTTCACTCTGAGATAATTTCACTCTGAGTTATTTCCACTCTGAGTTAATTTTTACACTGAGTTAATTTCATTCTGGGTAAATTTCACTCTGAGTTATTTTCACTCTGAGTTATTTTCACTCTGAGTTAATTTCACTCTGAGTTAATTTCACTCTGAGTTAATTTCACTGAGTTATTTTCACTTTGAGTTATTTTCACTGAGTTAATTTCTCGCTGAGTTATTTTCACTGAGTTACTTTCACCTTGAGTTATTTTCACTCTGAGTTAATTTCACACTGAGTTAATTTCATTCTGAGTTAATTTCACTCTGAGTTATTTTCACTCAGAGTTATTTTCACTGAGTTAATTTCTCTCTGATTTATTTTCACTGAGTTACTTTCACTCTGAATTATTTTCACTCTGAGTTATTTTCACTCTGAGTTAATTTCACACTGAGTTAATTTCATTCTGAGTTAATGTCACTCTGAGTTAATTTCACTCTGAGTTATTTTCACTCTGAGTTAAGTGCACTCTGAGTTATTTTCACTCTGAGTTAATTTCACTCTGAGTTAATTTCACTGAGTTATTTCCACTCTGAGTTATTTTCACTGAGTTAATTTCACTCTGATTTATTTTCACTCTGAGTTATTTTCACTCTGAGTTAATTTCACACTGAGTTAATTTCATTCTGAGTTAACTTCACTCTGAGCTATTTTCACTCAGAGTTATTTTCACTGAGTTAATTTCTCTCTGAGTTATTTTCACTGAGTTACTTTCACTCTGAGTTATTTTCACTCTGAGTTATTTTCACTGTGAGTTATTTTCACTCTGAGTCATTTTCACCCTGAGTTAATGTCACTCTGAGTTAATTTCACTGAGTTATTTTCACTCTGAGTTAAGTGCACTCTGAGTTATTTTCACTCTGAGTTAATTTCACTCTGAGTTAATGTCACTCTGATTTAATTTCACTGAGTTAATTTCTCTGATTTATTTTCACTGAGTTAATTTCACTCTTGAGTTATTTTCACTCTGAGTTATTTTCACTCTGAGTTAATTTCACACTGAGTTAATTTCATTCTGAGTTAATTTCACTCTGAGCTATTTTCACTCAGAGTTATTTTCACTGAGTTAATTTCTCTCTGAGTTATTTTCACTGAGTTACTTTCACTCTGAGTTATTTTCACTCTGAGTTAATTTCACACTGAGTTATTTTAATTCTGAGTTAATTTCACTCAGTTTTATTCACTGTGAGTTATTTTCACTCTGATTCATTTTCACCTGAGTTAATGTCACTCTGAGTTAATTTCACTCTGAGTTATTTTCACTCTGAGTTAAGTGCACTCTGAGTTATTTTCACTCTGAGTTAATTTCACTCTGATTTAATTTCCCTGAGTTATTTTCACTCTGAGTTATTTTCACTGAGTTAATTTCACTCTGATTTATTTTCACTCTGAGTTATTTTCACTCTGAGTTAATTCCAATCTGAGTTAATGTCACTCTGACTTAATTTCACTCTGAGTTAATTTCACTGAGTTATTTTCACTCTTAGTAATTTTCATTCTGAGTTAATGTCACTCTGAATTAATTTCACTCTGAGTTATTTTCACTCTGAGTTAATTTCACACTGAGTTAATTTCATTCTGAGTTAATTTCACTCTGAGTTATTTTCACTCAGAGTTATTTTCACTGAGTTAATTTCTCTCTGAGTTACTTTCACTGAGTTACTTTCACTCTGAGTTATTTTCACTCTGAGTTATTTTCACTGTGAGTTAATTTCACACTGAGTTAATTTCATTCTGAGTTAATTTCACTCTGAGTTATTTTCACTCTGAGTTAATTTCACTCTGAGTTAATGTCACTCTGACTTAATTTCACTCTGAGTAAATTTCACTGAGTTATTTTCACTCAGAGTTATTTTCATTCTGAGTTAATGTCACTCTGAGTTAATTTCACTCTGAGTTATTTTCACTCTGAGTTAATTACACACTGAGTTAATTTCATTCTGAGTAAATTTCACTCTGAGTTATTTTCACTCAGAGTTATTTTCCCTGAGTTAATTTCTCTCTGAGTTATTTTCACTGAGTTACTTTCACTCTGAGTTATTTACACTCTGAGTTATTTTCACTCTGAGTTATTTTCACTCTGAGTTAATTTCACACTGAGTTAATTTCATTCTGAGTTAATTTCACTCTGAGTTATTTTCACTGAGTTATTTTCACTCAGAGTTATTTTCATTCTGAGTTAATGTCACTCTGAGTTAATTTCACTCTGAGTTATTTTCACTCTGAGTTAATTACACACTGAGTTAATTTCATTCTGAGTAAATTTCACTCTGAGTTATTTTCACTCAGAGTTATTTTCCCTGAGTTAATTTCTCTCTGAGTTATTTTCACTGAGTTACTTTCACTCTGAGTTATTTACACTCTGAGTTATTTTCACTCTGAGTTATTTTCACTCTGAGTTAATTTCACACTGAGTTAATTTCATTCTGAGTTAATTTCACTCTGAGTTATTTTCACTGTGAGTTATTTTCACTCTGAGTCATTTTCACCCTGAGTTAATGTCACTCTGAGTTAATTTCACTCTGAGTTATTTTCACTCTGAGTTAAGTGCACTCTGAGTTATTTTCACTCTGAGTTAATTTCACTATGAGTTAATGTCACTCTGAGTTAATTTCACTGAGTTAATTTCACTCTGAGTTATTTTCACTGAGTTAATTTCACTCTGAGTTATTTTCACTCTGAGTTATTTTCACTCTGAGTAAATTTCACACTGAGTTAATTTCATTCTGAGTTAATTTCACTCTGAGTTATTTTCACTCAGAGTTATTTTCACTGAGTTAATTTCTCTCTGAGTTATTTTCGCTGAGTTACTTTCACTCAGAGCTTTTTCACTCTGAGTTAATTTCACACTGAGTTAATTTCACTGTGAGTTATTTTCACTGAGTCATTTTCACCCTGAGTTAATGTTACTCTGAGTTAATTTCACTCTGAGTTATTTTCACTCTGAGTTAAGTGCACTCTGAGTTATTTTCACTCTGAGTTAATTTCACTCTGAGTTAATGTCACTCTGAGTTAATTTCACTGAGTTAATTTCTCTCTGAGTTATTTTCACTGAGTTAATTTCACTCTTGAGTTATTTTCACTCTGAGTCATTTTCACACTGAGTTAATTTCATTCTGAGTTAATTTCACTCTGAATTAATTTCACTCTGTGTTATTTTCACTGAGTTAATTTCACTCTGTTATTTTCACTCTGAGTTATTTTCACTCTGAGTTATTTCCACTCTGAGTTAATTTCACACTGAGTAAATTTCATTCTGGGTAAATTTCACTCTGAGTTATTTTCACTCTGAGTTATTTTCACTCTGAGTTAATTTCACTCTGAGTTAATGTCACTCTGAGTTAATTTCATTCTGAGTTGATTTCACTGAGTTATTTTCATTCTGAGATATTTTCATTCTGAGTTAATTTCCCTCTGAGTTATTTTCACACTGAGTTAATTTAATTCTGAGTTAAATTCACTCTGAGTTATTTTCACTCTGATTTATTTTCACTGAGTTAATTTCACTCTGAGTTATTTTCACTCTGAGTTATTTTCACACTGAGTTATTTTCAATCTGAGTTATCTTCACTCCGAGATAATTTCACTCTGAGTTATTTCCACTCTGAGTTAATTTTTACACTGAGTTAATTTCATTCTGGGTAAATTTCACTCTGAGTTATTTTCACTCTGAGTTAAGTGCACTCTGAGTTATTTTCACTCTGAGTTAATTTCACTCTGAGTTAATTTCACTGAGTTATTTCCACTCTGAGTTATTTTCACTGAGTTAATTTCACTCTGATTTATTTTCACTCTGAGTTATTTTCACTCTGAGTTAATTTCACACTGAGTTAATTTCATTCTGAGTTAACTTCACTCTGAGCTATTTTCACTCAGAGTTATTTTCACTGAGTTAATTTCTCTCTGAGTTATTTTCACTGAGTTACTTTCACTCTGAGATATTTTCACTCTGAGTTATTTTCACTGAGAGTTATTTTCACTCTGAGTCATTTTCACCCTGAGTTAATGTCACTCTGAGTTAATTTCACTGAGTTATTTTCACTCTGAGTTAAGTGCACTCTGAGTTATTTTCACTCTGAGTTAATTTCACTCTGAGTTAATGTCACTCTGATTTAATTTCACTGAGTTAATTTCTCTGATTTATTTTCACTGAGTTAATTTCACTCTTGAGTTATTTTCACTCTGAGTTATTTTCACTCTGAGTTAATTTCACACTGAGTTAATTTCATTCTGAGTTAATTTCACTCTGAGCTATTTTCACTCAGAGTTATTTTCACTGAGTTAATTTCTCTCTGAGTTATTTTCACTGAGTTACTTTCACTCTGAGTTATTTTCACTCTGAGTTAATTTCACACTGAGTTATTTTAATTCTGAGTTAATTTCACTCAGTTTTATTCACTGTGAGTTATTTTCACTCTGATTCATTTTCACCTGAGTTAATGTCACTCTGAGTTAATTTCACTCTGAGTTATTTTCACTCTGAGTTAAGTGCACTCTGAGTTATTTTCACTCTGAGTTAATTTCACTCTGATTTAATTTCCCTGAGTTATTTTCACTCTGAGTTATTTTCACTGAGTTAATTTCACTCTGATTTATTTTCACTCTGAGTTATTTTCACTCTGAGTTAATTCCAATCTGAGTTAATGTCACTCTGACTTAATTTCACTCTGAGTTAATTTCACTGAGTTATTTTCACTCTTAGTAATTTTCATTCTGAGTTAATGTCACTCTGAATTAATTTCACTCTGAGTTATTTTCACTCTGAGTTAATTTCACACTGAGTTAATTTCATTCTGAGTTAATTTCACTCTGAGTTATTTTCACTCAGAGTTATTTTCACTGAGTTAATTTCTCTCCTAGTTATTTTCACTGAGTTACTTTCACTCTGAGTTATTTTCACTCTGATTCATTTTCACCCTGAGTTAATGTCACTCTGAGTTAATTTCACTCTGAGTTATTTTCACTCTGAGTTAAGTGCACTCTGAGTTATTTTCACTCTGAGTTAATTTCACTCTGAGTTAATTTCACTGAGTTATTTTCACTCTGAGTTATTTACACTGAGTTAATTTCACTCTGATTTATTTTCACTCAGAATTATTTTCACTGAGTTATTTTCTCTCTGAGTTATTTTCACTGAGTTACTTTCACTCTGAGTTATTTTCACTCTGAGTTATTTTCACTCTGAGTTAATTTCACACTGAGTTAATTTCATTCTGAGTTAATTTCACTCTGAGTTATTTTCACTCTGAGTTAATTTCACTCTGAGTTAATGTCACTCTGACTTAATTTCACTCTGAGTAAATTTCACTGAGTTATTTTCACTCAGAGTTATTTTCATTCTGAGTTAATGTCACTCTGAGTTAATTTCACTCTGAGTTATTTTCACTCTGAGTTAATTACACACTGAGTTAATTTCATTCTGAGTAAATTTCACTCTGAGTTATTTTCACTCAGAGTTATTTTCCCTGAGTTAATTTCTCTCTGAGTTATTTTCACTGAGTTACTTTCACTCTGAGTTATTTACACTCTGAGTTATTTTCACTCTGAGTTATTTTCACTCTGAGTTAATTTCACACTGAGTTAATTTCATTCTGAGTTAATTTCACTCTGAGTTATTTTCACTGTGAGTTATTTTCACTCTGAGTCATTTTCACCCTAAGTTAATGTCACTCTGAGTTAATTTCACTCTGAGTTATTTTCACTCTGAGTTAAGTGCACTCTGAGTTATTTTCACTCTGAGTTAATTTCACTATGACTTAATGTCACTCTGAGTTAATTTCACTGAGTTAATTTCACTCTGAGTTATTTTCACTGAGTTAATTTCACTCTGAGTTATTTTCACTCTGAGTTATTTTCACTCTGAGTAAATTTCACACTGAGTTAATTTCATTCTGAGTTAATTTCACTCTGAGTTATTTTCACTCAGAGTTATTTTCACTGAGTTAATTTCTCTCTGAGTTATTTTCGCTGAGTTACTTTCACTCAGAGCTTTTTCACTCTGAGTTATTTTCACTCTGAGTTATTTTCACTCTGAGTTAATTTCACACTGAGTTAATTTCACTGTGAGTTATTTTCACTGAGTCGTTTTCACCCTGAGTTAATGTCACTCTGAGTTAATTTCACTCTGAGTTATTTTCACTCTGAGTTAAGTGCACTCTGAGTTATTTTCACTCTGAGTTAATTTCACTCTGAGTTAATGTCACTCTGAGTTAATTTCACTGAGTTAATTTCTCTCTGATTTATTTTCACTGAGTTAATTTCACTCTTGAGTTATTTTCACTCTGAGTCATTTTCACACTGAGTTAATTTCATTCTGAGTTAATTTCACTCTGAATTAATTTCACTCTGTGTTATTTTCACTGAGTTAATTTCACTCTGTTATTTTCACTCTGAGTTATTTTCACTCTGAGTTATTTCCACTCTGAGTTAATTTCACACTGAGTAAATTTCATTCTGGGTAAATTTCACTCTGAGTTATTTTCACTCTGAGTTATTTTCACTCTGAGCTAATTTCACTCTGAGTTAATGTCACTCTGAGTTCATTTCATTCTGAGTTGATTTCACTGAGTTATTTTCATTCTGAGATATTTTCATTCTGAGTTAATTTCCCTCTGAGTTATTTTCACACTGAGTTAATTTAATTCTGAGTTAAATTCACTCTGAGTTATTTTCACTCTGATTTATTTTCACTGAGTTAATTTCACTCTGAGTTATTTTCACTCTGAGTTATTTTCACACTGAGTTATTTTCAATCTGAGTTATCTTCACTCCGAGATAATTTCACTCTGAGTTATTTTCACTCTGAGTTATTTTCACTCTGAGTTAATTTCACTCTGAGTTAATTTCACTCTGAGTTAATTTCACTGAGTTATTTTCACTTTGAGTTATTTTCACTGAGTTAATTTCTCTCTGAGTTATTTTCACTGAGTTACTTTCACTCTGAGTTATTTTCACTCTGAGTTAATTTCACACTGAGTTAATTTAATTCTGAGTTAATTTCACTCTGAGTTTTATTCACTGTGAGTTATTTTCACTCTGATTCATTTTCACCTGAGTTAATGTCACTCTGAGTTAATTTCTCTGAGTTATTTTCACTCTGAGTTAAGTGCACTCTGAGTTATTTTCACTCTGAGTTAATTTCACTCTGAGTTAATTTCCCTGAGTTATTTTCACTCTGAGTTATTTTCACTCTGAGTTATTTTCACTCTGAGTTAATTTCACACTGAGTTAATTTCACTCTGAGTTAATTTCACACTGAGTTATTTTCACTCTGAGTTAATTTCACACTGAGTTAATTTCATTCTGAGTTAATTTCACTCTGAGTTATTTTCACTCTGAGTTAATTGCACTCAGAGTTATTTTCATTCTGAGTTAATGTCACTCTGAGTTAATTTCACTCTGAGTTATTTTCACACAGAGTTATTTTCCCTGAGTTAATTTCTCTCTGAGTTATTTTCACTGAGTTACTTTCACTCTGAGTTATTTTCACTCTGAGTTATTTTCACTCTGAGTTATTTTCACTCTGAGTTAATTTCACACTGAGTTAATTTCATTCTGAGTTAATTTCACTCTGAGTTATTTTCACTGTGAGTTATTTTCACTCTGAGTCATTTTCACCCTGAGTTAATGTCACTCTGAGTTAATTTCACTCTGAGTTATTTTCACTCTGAGTTAAGTGCACTCTGAGTTATTTTCACTCTGAGTTAATTTCACTCTGAGTTAATGTCACTCTGAGTTAATTTCACTGAGTTAATTTCACTCTGAGTTATTTTCACTGAGTTAATTTCACTCTGAGTTATTTTCACTCTGAGTTATTTTCACTCTGAGTAAATTTCACACTGAGTTAATTTCATTCTGAGTTAATTTCACTCTGAGTTATTTTCACTCAGAGTTATTTTCACTGAGTTAATTTCTCTCTGAGTTATTTTCGCTGAGTTACTTTCACTCTGAGCTTTTTCACTCTGAGTTATTTTCACTCTGAGTTATTTTCACTCTGAGTTAATTTCACACTGAGTAAATTTCACTGTGAGTTATTTTCACTGAGTCATTTTCACCCTGAGTTAATGTCACTCTGAGTTAATTTCACTCTGAGTTATTTTCACTCTGAGTTAAGTTCACTCTGAGGTATTTTCACTCTGAGTTAATTTCACTCTGAGTTAATGTCACTCTGAATTAATTTCACTGAGTTAATTTCTCTCTGAGTTATTTTCACTGAGTTAATTTCACTCTTGAGTTATTTTCACTCTGAGTCATTTTCACACTGAGTTAATTTCATTCTGAGTTAATTTCACTCTGAATTAATTTCACTCTGAGTTATTTTCACTGAGTTAATTTCACTCTGTTATTTTCACTCTGAGTTATTTTCACTCTGAGTTATTTCCACTCTGAGTTAATTTCACACTGAGTAAATTTCATTCTGGGTAAATTTCACTCTGAGTTATTTTCACTCTGAGTTATTTTCACTCTGAGTTAATTTCACTCTGAGTTAATGTCACTCTGAGTTAATTTCATTCTGAGTTGATTTCACTGAGTTATTTTCATTCTGAGATATTTTCATTCTGAGTTAATTTCCCTCTGAGTTATTTTCACACTGAGTTAATTTAATTCTGAGTTAAATTCACTCTGAGTTATTTTCACTCTGATTTATTTTCACTGAGTTAATTTCACTCTGAGTTATTTTCACTCTGAGTTATTTTCACACTGAGTTATTTTCAATCTGAGTTATCTTCACTCCGAGATAATTTCACTCTGAGTTATTTCCACTCTGAGTTAATTTTTACACTGAGTTGATTTCATTCTGGGTAAATTTCACTCTGAGTTATTTTCACTCTGAGTTATTTTCACTCTGAGTTAATTTCACTCTGAGTTAATTTCACTCTGAGTTAATTTCACTGAGTTATTTTCACTTTGAGTTATTTTCACTGAGTTAATTTCTCTCTGAGTTATTTTCACTGAGTTACTTTCACTCTGAGTTATTTTCACTCTGAGTTAATTTCACACTGAGTTAATTTAATTCTGAGTTAATTTCACTCTGAGTTTTATTCACGGTGAGTTATTTTCACTCTGATTCATTTTCACCTGAGTTAATGTCACTCTGAGTTAATTTCACTCTGAGTTATTTTCACTCTGAGTTAAGTGCACTCTGAGTTATTTTCACTCTGAGTTAATTTCACTCTGAGTTAATTTCCCTGAGTTATTTTCACTCTGAGTTATTTTCACTGAGTTAATTTCACTCTGATTTATTTTCACTCTGAGTTATTTTCACTCTGAGTTAATTCCAATCTGAGTTAATGTCACTCTGACTTAATTTCACTCTGAGTTAATTTCACTGAGTTATTTTCACTCTTAGTAATTTTCATTCTGAGTTAATGTCACTCTGAGTTAATTTCACTCTGAGTTATTTTCACTCTGAGTTAATTTCACACTGAGTTATTTTCACTCTGAGTTAATTTCACACTGAGTTAATTTCATTCTGAGTTAATTTCACTCTGAGTTATTTTCACTCTGAGTTATTTTCACTCAGAGTTATTTTCATTCTGAGTTAATGTCACTCTGAGTTAATTTCACTCTGAGTTATTTTCACTCAGAGTTATTTTCCCTGAGTTAATTTCTCTCTGAGTTATTTTCACTGAGTTACTTTCACTCTGAGTTATTTTCACTCTGAGTTATTTTCACTCTGAGTTATTTTCACTCTGAGTTAATTTCACACTGAGTTAATTTCATTCTGAGTTAATTTCACTCTGAGTTATTTTCACTGTGAGTTATTTTCACTCTGAGTCATTTTCACCCTGAGTTAATGTCACTCTGAGTTAATTTCACTCTGAGTTATTTTCACTCTGAGTTAAGTGCACTCTGAGTTATTTTCACTCTGAGTTAATTTCACTATGAGTTAATGTCACTCTGAGTTAATTTCACTGAGTTAATTTCACTCTGAGTTATTTTCACTGAGTTAATTTCACTCTGAGTTATTTTCACTCTGAGTTATTTTCACTCTGAGTAAATTTCACACTGAGTTAATTTCATTCTGAGTTAATTTCACTCTGAGTTATTTTCACTCAGAGTTATTTTCACTGAGTTAATTTCTCTCTGAGTTATTTTCGCTGAGTTGCTTTCACTCTGAGCTTTTTCACTCTGAGTTATTTTCACTCTGAGTTATTTTCACTCTGAGTTAATTTCACACTGAGTTAATTTCACTGTGAGTTATTTTCACTGAGTCATTTTCACCCTGAGTTAATGTCACTCTGAGTTAATTTCACTCTGAGTTATTTTCACTCTGAGTTAAGTGCACTCTGAGTTATTTTCACTCTGAGTTAATTTCACTCTGAGTTAATGTCACTCTGAGTTAATTTCACTGAGTTAATTTCTCTCTGAGTTATTTTCACTGAGTTAATTTCACTCTTGAGTTATTTTCACTCTGAGTCATTTTCACACTGAGTTAATTTCACTCTGAGTTAATTTCACTCTGAATTAATTTCACTCTGAGTTATTTTCACTGAGTTAATCTCACTCTGTTATTTTCACTCTGAGTTATTTTCACTCTGAGTTATTTCCACTCTGAGTTAATTTCACACTGAGTAAATTTCATTCTGGGTAAATTTCACTCTGAGTTATTTTCACTCTGAGTTATTTTCACTCTGAGTTAATTTCACTCTGAGTTAATGTCACTCTGAGTTAATTTCATTCTGAGTTGATTTCACTGAGTTATTTTCATTCTGAGATATTTTCATTCTGAGTTAATTTCCCTCTGAGTTATTTTCACACTGAGTTAATTTAATTCTGAGTTAAATTCACTCTGAGTTATTTTCACTCTGATTTATTTTCACTGAGTTAATTTCACTCTGAGTTATTTTCACTCTGACTTATTTTCACACTGAGTTATTTTCACTCTGAGTTATCTTCACTCCGAGTTAATTTCACTCTGAGTTATTTCCACTCTGAGTTAATTTTTACACTGAGTTAATTTCATTCTGGGTAAATTTCACTCTGAGTTATTTTCACTCTGAGTTATTTTCACTCTGAGTTAATTTCACTCTGAGTTAATTTCACTCTGAGTTAATTTCACTGAGTTATTTTCACTTTGAGTTATTTTCACTGAGTTAATTTCTCTCTGAGTTATTTTCACTGAGTTACTTTCACTCTGAGTTATTTTCACTCTGAGTTAATTTCACTGAGTTAATTTAATTCTGAGTTAATTTCACTCTGAGTTTTATTCACTGTGAGTTATTTTCACTCTGATTCATTTTCACCTGAGTTATGTCACTCTGAGTTAATTTCACTCTGAGTTATTTTTACTCTGAGTTAAGAGCGCTCTGAGTTATTTTCACTCTGAGTTAATTTCACTCTGAGTTAATTTCCCTGAGTTATTTTCACTCTGAGTTATTTTCACTGAGTTAATTTCACTCTGATTTATTTTCACTCTGAGTTATTTTCACTCTGAGTTAATTCCAATCTGAATAAATGTCACTCTGACTTAATTTCACTCTGAGTTAATTTCACTGAGTTATTTTCACTTTGAGTTATTTTCACTGAGTTAATTTCTCTCTGAGTTATTTTCACTGAGTTACTTTCACTCTGAGTTATTTTCACTCTGAGTTAATTTCACACTGAGTTAATTTAATTCTGAGTTCATTTCACTCTGAGTTTTATTCACTGTGAGTTATTTTCACTCTGATTCATTTTCACCTGAGTTAATGTCACTCTGAGTTAATTTCACTCTGACTTATTTTCACTCTGAGTTAAGTTCACTCTGAGTTATTTTCACTCTGAGTTATTTTCACTCTGAGTTAATTTCACACTGAGTTAATTTCACTCTGAGTTAATTTCACACTGAGTTATTTTCACTCTGAGTTAATTTCACACTGAGTTAATTTCATTCTGAGTTAATGTCACTCTGAGTTAATTTCACTCTGAGTTATTTTCACACAGAGTTATTTTCCCTGAGTTAATTTCTCTCTGAGTTATTTTCACTGAGTTACTTTCACTCTGAGTTATTTTCACTCTGAGTTATTTTCACTCTGAGTTATTTTCACTCTGAGTTAATTTCACACTGAGTTAATTTCATTCTGAGTTAATTTCACTCTGAGTTATTTTCACTGTGAGTTATTTTCACTCTGAGTCATTTTCACCCTGAGTTAATGTCACTCTGAGTTAATTTCACTCTGAGTTATTTTCACTCTGAGTTAAGTGCACTCTGAGTTATTTTCACTCTGAGTTAATTTCACTATGAGTTAATGTCACTCTGAGTTAATTTCACTGAGTTAATTTCACTCTGAGTTATTTTCACTGAGTTAATTTCACTCTGAGTTATTTTCACTCTGAGTTATTTTCACTCTGAGTAAATTTCACACTGAGTTAATTTCATTCTGAGTTAATTTCACTCTGAGTTATTTTCACTCAGAGTTATTTTCACTGAGTTAATTTCTCTCTGAGTTATTTTCGCTGAGTTACTTTCACTCTGAGCTTTTTCACTCTGAGTTATTTTCACTCTGAGTTATTTTCACTCTGAGTTAATTTCACACTGAGTAAATTTCACTGTGAGTTATTTTCACTGAGTCATTTTCACCCTGAGTTAATGTCACTCTGAGTTAATTTCACTCTGAGTTATTTTCACTCTGAGTTAAGTTCACTCTGAGTTATTTTCACTCTGAGTTAATTTCACTCTGAGTTAATGTCACTCTGAGTTAATTTCACTGAGTTAATTTCTCTCTGAGTTATTTTCACTGAGTTAATTTCACTCTTGAGTTATTTTCTCTCTGAGTCATTTTCACACTGAGTTAATTTCATTCTGAGTTAATTTCACTCTGAATTAATTTCACTCTGAGTTATTTTCACTGAGTTAATTTCACTCTGTTATTTTCACTCTGAGTTATTTTCACTCTGAGTTATTTCCACTCTGAGTTAATTTCACACTGAGTAAATTTCATTCTGGGTAAATTTCACTCTGAGTTATTTTCACTCTGAGTTATTTTCACTCTGAGTTAATTTCACTCTGAGTTAATGTCACTCTGAGTTAATTTCATGCTGAGTTGATTTCACTGAGTTATTTTCATTCTGAGATATTTTCATTCTGAGTTAATTTCCCTCTGAGTTATTTTCACACTGAGTTAATTTAATTCTGAGTTAAATTCACTCTGAGTTATTTTCACTCTGATTTATTTTCACTGAGTTAATTTCACTCTGAGTTATTTTCACTCTGAGTTATTTTCACACTGAGTTATTTTCAATCTGAGTTATCTTCACTCCGAGATAATTTCACTCTGAGTTATTTCCACTCTGAGTTAATTTTTACACTGAGTTAATTTCATTCTGGGTAAATTTCACTCTGAGTTATTTTCACTCTGAGTTATTTTCACTCTGAGTTAATTTCACTCTGAGTTAATTTCACTCTGAGTTAATTTCACTGAGTTATTTTCACTTTGAGTTATTTTCACTGAGTTAATTTCTCTCTGAGTTATTTTCACTGAGTTACTTTCACTCTGAGTTATTTTCACTCTGAGTTAATTTCACACTGAGTTAATTTAATTCTGAGTTAATTTCACTCTGAGTTTTATTCACGGTGAGTTATTTTCACTCTGATTCATTTTCACCTGAGTTAATGTCACTCTGAGTTAATTTCACTCTGAGTTATTTTCACTCTGAGTTAAGTGCACTCTGAGTTATTTTCACTCTGAGTTAATTTCACTCTGAGTTAATTTCCCTGAGTTATTTTCACTCTGAGTTATTTTCACTGAGTTAATTTCACTCTGATTTATTTTCACTCTGAGTTATTTTCACTCTGAGTTAATTCCAATCTGAGTTAATGTCACTCTGACTTAATTTCACTCTGAGTTAATTTCACTGAGTTATTTTCACTCTTAGTAATTTTCATTCTGAGTTAATGTCACTCTGAGTTAATTTCACTCTGAGTTATTTTCACTCTGAGTTAATTTCACACTGAGTTATTTTCACTCTGAGTTAATTTCACACTGAGTTAATTTCATTCTGAGTTAATTTCACTCTGAGTTATTTTCACTCTGAGTTATTTTCACTCAGAGTTATTTTCATTCTGAGTTAATGTCACTCTGAGTTAATTTCACTCTGAGTTATTTTCACTCAGAGTTATTTTCCCTGAGTTAATTTCTCTCTGAGTTATTTTCACTGAGTTACTTTCACTCTGAGTTATTTTCACTCTGAGTTATTTTCACTCTGAGTTATTTTCACTCTGAGTTAATTTCACACTGAGTTAATTTCATTCTGAGTTAATTTCACTCTGAGTTATTTTCACTGTGAGTTATTTTCACTCTGAGTCATTTTCACCCTGAGTTAATGTCACTCTGAGTTAATTTCACTCTGAGTTATTTTCACTCTGAGTTAAGTGCACTCTGAGTTATTTTCACTCTGAGTTAATTTCACTATGAGTTAATGTCACTCTGAGTTAATTTCACTGAGTTAATTTCACTCTGAGTTATTTTCACTGAGTTAATTTCACTCTGAGTTATTTTCACTGAGTTAATTTCACTCTGAGTAAATTTCACACTGAGTTAATTTCATTCTGAGTTAATTTCACTCTGAGTTATTTTCACTCAGAGTTATTTTCACTGAGTTAATTTCTCTCTGAGTTATTTTCGCTGAGTTGCTTTCACTCTGAGCTTTTTCACTCTGAGTTATTTTCACTCTGAGTTATTTTCACTCTGAGTTAATTTCACACTGAGTTAATTTCACTGTGAGTTATTTTCACTGAGTCATTTTCACCCTGAGTTAATGTCACTCTGAGTTAATTTCACTCTGAGTTATTTTCACTCTGAGTTAAGTGCACTCTGAGTTATTTTCACTCTGAGTTAATTTCACTCTGAGTTAATGTCACTCTGAGTTAATTTCACTGAGTTAATTTCTCTCTGAGTTATTTTCACTGAGTTAATTTCACTCTTGAGTTATTTTCACTCTGAGTCATTTTCACACTGAGTTAATTTCATTCTGAGTTAATTTCACTCTGAATTAATTTCACTCTGAGTTATTTTCACTGAGTTAATCTCACTCTGTTATTTTCACTCTGAGTTATTTTCACTCTGAGTTATTTCCACTCTGAGTTAATTTCACACTGAGTAAATTTCATTCTGGGTAAATTTCACTCTGAGTTATTTTCACTCTGAGTTATTTTCACTCTGAGTTAATTTCACTCTGAGTTAATGTCACTCTGAGTTAATTTCATTCTGAGTTGATTTCACTGAGTTATTTTCATTCTGAGATATTTTCATTCTGAGTTAATTTCCCTCTGAGTTATTTTCACACTGAGTTAATTTAATTCTGAGTTAAATTCACTCTGAGTTATTTTCACTCTGATTTATTTTCACTGAGTTAATTTCACTCTGAGTTATTTTCACTCTGAGTTATTTTCACACTGAGTTATTTTCACTCTGAGTTATCTTCACTCCGAGTTAATTTCACTCTGAGTTATTTCCACTCTGAGTTAATTTTTACACTGAGTTAATTTCATTCTGGGTAAATTTCACTCTGAGTTATTTTCACTCTGAGTTAATTTCACTCTGAGTTAATTTCACTCTGAGTTAATTTCACTGAGTTATTTTCACTTTGAGTTATTTTCAATGAGTTAATTTCTCTCTGAGTTATTTTCACTGAGTTACTTTCACTCTGAGTTATTTTCACTCTGAGTTAATTTCACTGAGTTAATTTAATTCTGAGTTAATTTCACTCTGAGTTTTATTCACTGTGAGTTATTTTCACTCTGATTCATTTTCACCTGAGTTAATGTCACTCTGAGTTAATTTCACTCTGAGTTATTTTCACTCTGAGTTAAGTGCACTGTGAGTTATTTTCACTCTGAGTTAATTTCACTCTGAGTTAATTTCCCTGAGTTATTTTCACTCTGAGTTATTTTCACTGAGTTAATTTCACTCTGATTTATTTTCACTCTGAGTTATTTTCACACTGAGTTAATTCCAACCTGAGTTAGTCACTCTGACTTAATTTCACTCTGAGTTAATTTCACTGAGTTATTTTCACTTTGAGTTATTTTCACTGAGTTAATTTCTCTCTGAGTTATTTTCACTGAGTTACTTTCACTCTGAGTTATTTTCACTCTGAGTTAATTTCACACTGAGTTAATTTAATTCTGAGTTAATTTCACTCTGAGTTTTATTCACTGTGAGTTATTTTCACTCTGATTCATTTTCACCTGAGTTAATGTCACTCTGAGTTAATTTCACTCTGAGTTATTTTCACTCTGAGTTAAGTGCACTCTGAGTTATTTTCACTCTGAGTTAATTTCACTCTGAGTTAATTTCCCTGAGTTATTTTCACTCTGAGTTATTTTCACTGAGTTAATTTCACTCTGATTTATTTTCACTCTGAGTTATTTTCACTCTGAGTTAATTCCAATCTGAGTTAATGTCACTCTGACTTAATTTCACTCTGAGTTAATTTCACTGAGTTATTTTCACTCTTAGTAATTTTCATTCTGAGTTAATGTCACTCTGAGTTAATTTCACTCTGAGTTATTTTCACTCTGAGTTAATTTCACACTGAGTTAATTTCATTCTGAGTTAATTTCACTCTGAGTTATTTTCACTCAGAGTTATTTTCACTGAGTTAATTTCTCTCCTAGTTATTTTCACTGAGTTACTTTCACTCTGAGTTATTTTCACTCTGAGTTATTTTCACTCTGAGTTAATTTCACACTGAGTTAATTTCATTCTGAGTTAATTTCACTCTGAGTTATTTTCACTCTGAGTTATTTTCACTCTGAGTTAATTTCACTCTGAGTTAATGTCACTCTGACTTAATTTCACTCTGAGTAAATTTCGCTGAGTTATTTTCACTCAGAGTTATTTTCATTCTGAGTTAATGTCACTCTGAGTTAATTTCACTCTGAGTTATTTTCACTCTGAGTTAATTTCACACTGAGTTAATTTCATTCTGAGTTAATTTCACTCTGAGTTATTTTCACTCAGAGTTATTTTCCCTGAGTTAATTTCTCTCTGAGTTATTTTCACTGAGTTACTTTCACTCTGAGTTATTTTCACTCTGAGTTATTTTCACTCTGAGTTATTTTCACTCTGAGTTAATTTCACTCTGAGTTAATGTCACTCTGAGTTAATTTCACTGAGTTAATTTCTCTCTGAGTTATTTTCACTGAGTTAATTTCACTCTTGAGTTATTTTCACTCTGAGTCATTTTCACACTGAGTTAATTTCATTCTGAGTTAATTTCACTCTGAATTAATTTCACTCTGAGTTATTTTCACTGAGTTAATTTCACTCTGTTATTTTCACTCTGAGTTATTTTCACTCTGAGTTATTTCCACTCTGAGTTAATTTCACACTGAGTAAATTTCATTCTGGGTAAATTTCACTCTGAGTTATTTTCACTCTGAGTTAATGTCACTCTGAGTTAATTTCACTGAGTTAATTTCTCTCTGAGTTATTTTCACTGAGTTAATTTCACTCTTGAGTTATTTTCACTCTGAGTCATTTTCACACTGAGTTAATTTCATTCTGAGTTAATTTCACTCTGAATTAATTTCACTCTGAGTTATTTTCACTGAGTTAATTTCACTCTGTTATTTTCACTCTGAGTTATTTTCACTCTGAGTTATTTTCACTCTGAGTTAATTTCACACTGAGTTAATTTCATTCTGAGTTAATTTCACTCTGAGCTATCTTCACTCTGAGTTATTTTCACTGAGTTAATTTCTCTCTGAGTTATTTTCACTGAGTTACTTTCACTCTGAGTTATTTTCACTCTGAGTTATTTTCACTCTGAGTTATTTCCACTCTGAGTTAATTTCACACTGAGTAAATTTCATTCTGGGTAAATTTCACTCTGAGTTATTTTCACTCTGAGTTAATGTCACTCTGAGTTATTTTCACTGAGTTAATTTCACTCTGAGTTATTTTCACTCTGAGTTATTTTCACTCTGAGTAAATTTCACACTGAGTTAATTTCATTCTGAGTTAATTTCACTCTGAGTTATTTTCACTCAGAGTTATTTTCACTGAGTTAATTTCTCTCTGAGTTATTTTCGCTGAGTTGCTTTCACTCTGAGCTTTTTCACTCTGAGTTATTTTCACTCTGAGTTATTTTCACTCTGAGTTAATTTCACACTGAGTTAATTTCACTGTGAGTTATTTTCACTGAGTCATTTTCACCCTGAGTTAATGTCACTCTGAGTTAATTTCACTCTGAGTTATTTTCACTCTGAGTTAAGTGCACTCTGAGTTATTTTCACTCTGAGTTAATTTCACTCTGAGTTAATGTCACTCTGAGTTAATTTCACTGAGTTAATTTCTCTCTGAGTTATTTTCACTGAGTTAATTTCACTCTTGAGTTATTTTCACTCTGAGTCATTTTCACACTGAGTTAATTTCATTCTGAGTTAATTTCACTCTGAATTAATTTCACTCTGAGTTATTTTCACTGAGTTAATCTCACTCTGTTATTTTCACTCTGAGTTATTTTCACTCTGAGTTATTTCCACTCTGAGTTAATTTCACACTGAGTAAATTTCATTCTGGGTAAATTTCACTCTGAGTTATTTTCACTCTGAGTTATTTTCACTCTGAGTTAATTTCACTCTGAGTTAATGTCACTCTGAGTTAATTTCATTCTGAGTTGATTTCACTGAGTTATTTTCATTCTGAGATATTTTCATTCTGAGTTAATTTCCCTCTGAGTTATTTTCACACTGAGTTAATTTAATTCTGAGTTAAATTCACTCTGAGTTATTTTCACTCTGATTTATTTTCACTGAGTTAATTTCACTCTGAGTTATTTTCACTCTGAGTTATTTTCACACTGAGTTATTTTCACTCTGAGTTATCTTCACTCCGAGTTAATTTCACTCTGAGTTATTTCCACTCTGAGTTAATTTTTACACTGAGTTAATTTCATTCTGGGTAAATTTCACTCTGAGTTATTTTCACTCTGAGTTATTTTCACTCTGAGTTAATTTCACTCTGAGTTAATTTCACTCTGAGTTAATTTCACTGAGTTATTTTCACTTTGAGTTATTTTCAATGAGTTAATTTCTCTCTGAGTTATTTTCACTGAGTTACTTTCACTCTGAGTTATTTTCACTCTGAGTTAATTTCACTGAGTTAATTTAATTCTGAGTTAAATTCACTCTGAGTTATTTTCACTCTGATTTATTTTCACTGAGTTAATTTCCCGCTGAGTTATTTTCACTCTGAGTTATTTTCACACTGAGTTATTTTCACTCTGAGTTATCTTCACTCCGAGTTAATTTCACTCTGAGTTATTTTCACTCTGAGTTATTTTCACTCTGAGTTAATTTCACTCTGAGTTAATTTCACTCTGAGTTAATTTCACTGAGTTATTTTCACTTTGAGTTATTTTCAATGAGTTAATTTCTCTCTGAGTTATTTTCACTGAGTTAATTTCTCTCTGAGTTATTTTCGCTGAGTTGCTTTCACTCTGAGCTTTTTCACTCTGAGTTATTTTCACTCTGAGTTATTTTCACTCTGAGTTAATTTCACACTGAGTTAATTTCACTGTGAGTTATTTTCACTGAGTCATTTTCACCCTGAGTTAATGTCACTCTGAGTTAATTTCACTCTGAGTTATTTTCACTCTGAGTTAAGTGCACTCTGAGTTATTTTCACTCTGAGTTAATTTCACTCTGAGTTAATGTCACTCTGAGTTAATTTCACTGAGTTAATTTCTCTCTGAGTTATTTTCACTGAGTTAATTTCACTCTTGAGTTATTTTCACTCTGAGTCATTTTCACACTGAGTTAATTTCATTCTGAGTTAATTTCACTCTGAATTAATTTCACTCTGAGTTATTTTCACTGAGTTAATCTCACTCTGTTATTTTCACTCTGAGTTATTTTCACTCTGAGTTATTTCCACTCTGAGTTAATTTCACACTGAGTAAATTTCATTCTGGGTAAATTTCACTCTGAGTTATTTTCACTCTGAGTTATTTTCACTCTGAGTTAATTTCACTCTGAGTTAATGTCACTCTGAGTTAATTTCATTCTGAGTTGATTTCACTGAGTTATTTTCATTCTGAGATATTTTCATTCTGAGTTAATTTCCCTCTGAGTTATTTTCACACTGAGTTAATTTAATTCTGAGTTAAATTCACTCTGAGTTATTTTCACTCTGATTTATTTTCACTGAGTTAATTTCACTCTGAGTTATTTTCACTCTGAGTTATTTTCACACTGAGTTATTTTCACTCTGAGTTATCTTCACTCCGAGTTAATTTCACTCTGAGTTATTTCCACTCTGAGTTAATTTTTACACTGAGTTAATTTCATTCTGGGTAAATTTCACTCTGAGTTATTTTCACTCTGAGTTATTTTCACTCTGAGTTAATTTCACTCTGAGTTAATTTCACTCTGAGTTAATTTCACTGAGTTATTTTCACTTTGAGTTATTTTCAATGAGTTAATTTCTCTCTGAGTTATTTTCACTGAGTTACTTTCACTCTGAGTTATTTTCACTCTGAGTTAATTTCACTGAGTTAATTTAATTCTGAGTTAATTTCACTCTGAGTTTTATTCACTGTGAGTTATTTTCACTCTGATTCATTTTCACCTGAGTTAATGTCACTCTGAGTTAATTTCACTCTGAGTTATTTTCACTCTGAGTTAAGTGCACTCTGAGTTATTTTCACTCTGAGTTAATTTCACTCTGAGTTAATTTCCCTGAGTTATTTTCACTCTGAGTTATTTTCACTGAGTTAATTTCACTCTGATTTATTTTCACTCTGAGTTATTTTCACACTGAGTTAATTCCAACCTGAGTTAGTCACTCTGACTTAATTTCACTCTGAGTTAATTTCACTGAGTTATTTTCACTTTGAGTTATTTTCACTGAGTTAATTTCTCTCTGAGTTATTTTCACTGAGTTACTTTCACTCTGAGTTATTTTCACTCTGAGTTAATTTCACACTGAGTTAATTTAATTCTGAGTTAATTTCACTCTGAGTTTTATTCACTGTGAGTTATTTTCACTCTGATTCATTTTCACCTGAGTTAATGTCACTCTGAGTTAATTTCACTCTGAGTTATTTTCACTCTGAGTTAAGTGCACTCTGAGTTATTTTCACTCTGAGTTAATTTCACTCTGAGTTAATTTCCCTGAGTTATTTTCACTCTGAGTTATTTTCACTGAGTTAATTTCACTCTGATTTATTTTCACTCTGAGTTATTTTCACTCTGAGTTAATTCCAATCTGAGTTAATGTCACTCTGACTTAATTTCACTCTGAGTTAATTTCACTGAGTTATTTTCACTCTTAGTAATTTTCATTCTGAGTTAATGTCACTCTGAGTTAATTTCACTCTGAGTTATTTTCACTCTGAGTTAATTTCACACTGAGTTAATTTCATTCTGAGTTAATTTCACTCTGAGTTATTTTCACTCAGAGTTATTTTCACTGAGTTAATTTCTCTCCTAGTTATTTTCACTGAGTTACTTTCACTCTGAGTTATTTTCACTCTGAGTTATTTTCACTCTGAGTTAATTTCACACTGAGTTAATTTCATTCTGAGTTAATTTCACTCTGAGTTATTTTCACTCTGAGTTATTTTCACTCTGAGTTAATTTCACTCTGAGTTAATGTCACTCTGACTTAATTTCACTCTGAGTAAATTTCGCTGAGTTATTTTCACTCAGAGTTATTTTCATTCTGAGTTAATGTCACTCTGAGTTAATTTCACTCTGAGTTATTTTCACTCTGAGTTAATTTCACACTGAGTTAATTTCATTCTGAGTTAATTTCACTCTGAGTTATTTTCACTCAGAGTTATTTTCCCTGAGTTAATTTCTCTCTGAGTTATTTTCACTGAGTTATTTTCACTCTGAGTTATTTTCACTCTGAGTTATTTTCACTCTGAGTTAATTTCACTCTGAGTTAATGTCACTCTGAGTTAATTTCACTGAGTTAATTTCTCTCTGAGTTATTTTCACTGAGTTAATTTCACTCTTGAGTTATTTTCACTCTGAGTCATTTTCACACTGAGTTAATTTCATTCTGAGTTAATTTCAC
The DNA here is from genome assembly GCA_026770705.1 of Isurus oxyrinchus. Lineage (NCBI taxonomy): Eukaryota > Metazoa > Chordata > Chondrichthyes > Lamniformes > Lamnidae > Isurus > Isurus oxyrinchus. Next base: position 117,515,550 of record JANJGN010000017.1, read on the forward strand.
TCTGAATTAATTTCACTCTGAGTTATTTTCACTGAGTTAATTTCACTCTGTTATTTTCACTCTGAGTTATTTTCACTCTGAGTTATTTCCACTCTGAGTTAATTTCACACTGAGTAAATTTCATTCTGGGTAAATTTCACTCTGAGTTATTTTCACTCTGAGTTAATGTCACTCTGAGTTAATTTCACTGAGTTAATTTCTCTCTGAGTTATTTTCACTGAGTTAATTTCACTCTTGAGTTATTTTCACTCTGAGTCATTTTCACACTGAGTTAATTTCATTCTGAGTTAATTTCACTCTGAATTAATTTCACTCTGAGTTATTTTCACTGAGTTAATTTCACTCTGTTATTTTCACTCTGAGTTATTTTCACTCTGAGTTATTTTCACTCTGAGTTAATTTCACACTGAGTTAATTTCATTCTGAGTTAATTTCACTCTGAGCTATCTTCACTCTGAGTTATTTTCACTGAGTTAATTTCTCTCTGAGTTATTTTCACTGAGTTACTTTCACTCTGAGTTATTTTCACTCTGAGTTATTTTCACTCTGAGTTATTTCCACTCTGAGTTAATTTCACACTGAGTAAATTTCATTCTGGGTAAATTTCACTCTGAGTTATTTTCACTCTGAGTTAATGTCACTCTGAGTTAATTTCACTAAGTTAATTTCTCTCTGAGTTATTTTCACTGAGTTAATTTCACTCTTGAGTTATTTTCACTCTGAGTCATTTTCACACTGAGTTAATTTCATTCTGGGTAAATTTCACTCTGAGTTATTTTCACTCTGAGTTATTTTCACTCTGAGTTAATTTCACTCTGAGTTAATTTCACTCTGAGTTAATTTCACTGAGTTATTTTCACTTTGAGTTATTTTCAATGAGTTAATTTCTCTCTGAGTTATTTTCACTGAGTTACTTTCACTCTGAGTTATTTTCACTCTGAGTTAATTTCACTGAGTTAATTTAATTCTGAGTTAATTTCACTCTGAGTTTTATTCACTGTGAGTTATTTTCACTCTGATTCATTTTCACCTGAGTTAATGTCACTCTGAGTTAATTTCACTCTGAGTTATTTTCACTCTGAGTTAAGTGCACTCTGAGTTATTTTCACTCTGAGTTAATTTCACTCTGAGTTAATTTCCCTGAGTTATTTTCACTCTGAGTTATTTTCACTGAGTTAATTTCACTCTGATTTATTTTCACTCTGAGTTATTTTCACACTGAGTTAATTCCAACCTGAGTTAGTCACTCTGACTTAATTTCACTCTGAGTTAATTTCACTGAGTTATTTTCACTTTGAGTTATTTTCACTGAGTTAATTTCTCTCTGAGTTATTTTCACTGAGTTACTTTCACTCTGAGTTATTTTCACTCTGAGTTAATTTCACACTGAGTTAATTTAATTCTGAGTTAATTTCACTCTGAGTTTTATTCACTGTGAGTTATTTTCACTCTGATTCATTTTCACCTGAGTTAATGTCACTCTGAGTTAATTTCACTCTGAGTTATTTTCACTCTGAGTTAAGTGCACTCTGAGTTATTTTCACTCTGAGTTAATTTCACTCTGAGTTAATTTCCCTGAGTTATTTTCACTCTGAGTTATTTTCACTGAGTTAATTTCACTCTGATTTATTTTCACTCTGAGTTATTTTCACTCTGAGTTAATTCCAATCTGAGTTAATGTCACTCTGACTTAATTTCACTCTGAGTTAATTTCACTGAGTTATTTTCACTCTTAGTAATTTTCATTCTGAGTTAATGTCACTCTGAGTTAATTTCACTCTGAGTTATTTTCACTCTGAGTTAATTTCACACTGAGTTAATTTCATTCTGAGTTAATTTCACTCTGAGTTATTTTCACTCAGAGTTATTTTCACTGAGTTAATTTCTCTCCTAGTTATTTTCACTGAGTTACTTTCACTCTGAGTTATTTTCACTCTGAGTTATTTTCACTCTGAGTTAATTTCACACTGAGTTAATTTCATTCTGAGTTAATTTCACTCTGAGTTATTTTCACTCTGAGTTATTTTCACTCTGAGTTAATTTCACTCTGAGTTAATGTCACTCTGACTTAATTTCACTCTGAGTAAATTTCGCTGAGTTAATTTCTCTCTGAGTTATTTTCACTGAGTTAATTTCACTCTTGAGTTATTTTCACTCTGAGTCATTTTCACACTGAGTTAATTTCATTCTGAGTTAATTTCACTCTGAATTAATTTCACTCTGAGTTATTTTCACTGAGTTAATTTCACTCTGTTATTTTCACTCTGAGTTATTTTCACTCTGAGTTATTTCCACTCTGAGTTAATTTCACACTGAGTAAATTTCATTCTGGGTAAATTTCACTCTGAGTTATTTTCACTCTGAGTTAATGTCACTCTGAGTTAATTTCACTGAGTTAATTTCTCTCTGAGTTATTTTCACTGAGTTAATTTCACTCTTGAGTTATTTTCACTCTGAGTCATTTTCACACTGAGTTAATTTCATTCTGAGTTAATTTCACTCTGAATTAATTTCACTCAGAGTTATTTTCACTGAGTTAATTTCACTCTGTTATTTTCACTCTGAGTTATTTTCACTCTGAGTTATTTTCACTCTGAGTTAATTTCACACTGAGTTAATTTCATTCTGAGTTAATTTCACTCTGAGCTATCTTCACTCTGAGTTATTTTCACTGAGTTAATTTCTCTCTGAGTTATTTTCACTGAGTTACTTTCACTCTGAGTTATTTTCACTCTGAGTTAATGTCACTCTGAGTTAATTTCACTGAGTTAATTTCTCTCTGAGTTATTTTCACTGAGTTAATTTCACTCTTGAGTTATTTTCACTCTGAGTCATTTTCACACTGAGTTAATTTCATTCTGAGTTAATTTCACTCTGAATTAATTTCACTCTGAGTTATTTTCACTGAGTTAATTTCACTCTGTTATTTTCACTCTGAGTTATTTTCACTCTGAGTTATTTCCACTCTGAGTTAATTTCACACTGAGTAAATTTCATTCTGGGTAAATTTCACTCTGAGTTATTTTCACTCTGAGTTATTTTCACTCTGAGTTAAGTTCACTGAGTTATTTTCATTCTGAGATATTTTCATTCTGAGTTAATTTCCCTCTGAGTTATTTTCACACTGAGTTAATTTAATTCTGAGTTAAATTCACTCTGAGTTATTTTCACTCTGATTTATTTTCACTGAGTTAATTTCACTCTGAGTTATTTTCACTCTGAGTTATTTTCAAACTGAGTTATTTTCACTCTGAGTTATCTTCACTCCGAGTTAATTTCACTCTGAGTTATTTCCACTCTGAGTTAATTTTTACACTGAGTTAATTTCATTCTGGGTAAATTTCACTCTGAGTTATTTTCACTCTGAGTTATTTTCACTCTGAGTTAATTTCACTCTGAGTTAATTTCACTCTGAGTTAATTTCACTGAGTTATTTTCACTTTGAGTTATTTTCACTGAGTTAATTTCTCTCTGAGTTATTTTCACTGAGTTACTTTCACTCTGAGTTATTTTCACTCTGAGTTAATTTCACACTGAGTTAATTTAATTCTGAGTTAATTTCACTCTGAGTTTTATTCACTGTGAGTTATTTTCACTCTGATTCATTTTCACCTGAGTTAATGTCACTCTGAGTTAATTTCACTCTGAGTTATTTTCACTCTGAGTTAAGTGCACTCTGAGTTATTTTCACTCTGAGTTAATTTCACTCTGAGTTAATTTCCATGAGTTATTTTCACTCTGAGTTATTTTCACTGAGTTAATTTCACTCTGATTTATTTTCACTCTGAGTTATTTTCACTCTGAGTTAATTCCAATCTGAGTTAATGTCACTCTGACTTAATTTCACTCTGAGTTAATTTCACTGAGTTATTTTCACTCTTAGTAATTTTCATTCTGAGTTAATGTCACTCTGAGTTAATTTCACTCTGAGTTATTTTCACTCTGAGTTAATTTCACACTGAGTTAATTTCATTCTGAGTTAATTTCACTCTGAGTTATTTTCACTCAGAGTTATTTTCACTGAGTTAATTTCTCTCCTAGTTATTTTCACTGAGTTACTTTCACTCTGAGTTATTTTCACTCTGAGTTATTTTCACTCTGAGTTAATTTCACACTGAGTTAATTTCATTCTGAGTTAATTTCACTCAGAGTTATTTTCACTCTGAGTTATTTTCACTCTGAGTTAATTTCACTCTGAGTTAATGTCACTCTGCCTTAATTTCATTCTGAGTAAATTTCACTGAGTTATTTTCACTCAGAGTTATTTTCATTCTGAGTTAATGTCACTCTGAGTTAATTTCACTCTGAATTAATTTCACTCTGAGTTATTTTCACTCTGAGTTATTTTCACTCTGAGTTATTTTCACTCTGAGTTAATTTCACACTGAGTTAATTTCATTCTGAGTTAATTTCACTCTGAGCTATCTTCACTCTGAGTTATTTTCACTGAGTTAATTTCTCTCTGAGTTATTTTCACTGAGTTACTTTCACTCTGAGTTATTTTCACTCTGAGTTATTTTCACTCTGAGTTATTTCCACTCTGAGTTAATTTCACACTGAGTAAATTTCATTCTGGGTAAATTTCACTCTGAGTTATTTTCACTCTGAGTTAATGTCACTCTGAGTTAATTTCACTGAGTTAATTTCTCTCTGAGTTATTTTCACTGAGTTAATTTCACTCTTGAGTTATTTTCACTCTGAGTCATTTTCACACTGAGTTAATTTCATTCTGAGTTAATTTCACTCTGAATTAATTTCACTCTGAGTTATTTTCACTGAGTTAATTTCACTCTGTTATTTTCACTCTGAGTTATTTTCACTCTGAGTTATTTCCACTCTGAGTTAATTTCACACTGAGTAAATTTCATTCTGGGTAAATTTCACTCTGAGTTATTTTCACTCTGAGTTATTTTCACTCTGAGTTAATTTCACTGAGTTATTTTCATTCTGAGATATTTTCATTCTGAGTTAATTTCCCTCTGGGTTATTTTCACACTGAGTTAATTTAATTCTGAGTTAAATTCACTCTGAGTTATTTTCACTCTGATTTATTTTCACTGAGTTAATTTCACTCTGAGTTATTTTCACTCTGAGTTATTTTCAAACTGAGTTATTTTCACTCTGAGTTATCTTCACTCCGAGTTAATTTCACTCTGAGTTATTTCCACTCTGAGTTAATTTTTACACTGAGTTAATTTCATTCTGGGTAAATTTCACTCTGAGTTATTTTCACTCTGAGTTATTTTCACTCTGAGTTAATTTCACTCTGAGTTAATTTCACTCTGAGTTAATTTCACTGAGTTATTTTCACTTTGAGTTATTTTCACTGAGTTAATTTCTCTCTGAGTTATTTTCACTGAGTTACTTTCACTCTGAGTTATTTTCACTCTGAGTTAATTTCACACTGAGTTAATTTAATTCTGAGTTAATTTCACTCTGAGTTTTATTCACTGTGAGTTATTTTCACTCTGATTCATTTTCACCTGAGTTAATGTCACTCTGAGTTAATTTCACTCTGAGTTATTTTCACTCTGAGTTAAGTGCACTCTGAGTTATTTTCACTCTGAGTTAATTTCACTCTGAGTTAATTTCCATGAGTTATTTTCACTCTGAGTTATTTTCACTGAGTTAATTTCACTCTGATTTATTTTCACTCTGAGTTATTTTCACTCTGAGTTAATTCCAATCTGAGTTAATGTCACTCTGACTTAATTTCACTCTGAGTTAATTTCACTGAGTTATTTTCACTCTTAGTAATTTTCATTCTGAGTTAATGTCACTCTGAGTTAATTTCACTCTGAGTTATTTTCACTCTGAGTTAATTTCACACTGAGTTAATTTCATTCTGAGTTAATTTCACTCTGAGTTATTTTCACTCAGAGTTATTTTCACTGAGTTAATTTCTCTCCTAGTTATTTTCACTGAGTTACTTTCACTCTGAGTTATTTTCACTCTGAGTTATTTTCACTCTGAGTTAATTTCACACTGAGTTAATTTCATTCTGAGTTAATTTCACTCAGAGTTATTTTCACTCTGAGTTATTTTCACTCTGAGTTAATTTCACTCTGAGTTAATGTCACTCTGCCTTAATTTCACTCTGAGTAAATTTCACTGAGTTATTTTCACTCAGAGTTATTTTCATTCTGAGTTAATGTCACTCTGAGTTAATTTCACTCTGAATTAATTTCACTCTGAGTTATTTTCACTCTGAGTTATTTTCACTCTGAGTTATTTTCACTCTGAGTTAATTTCACACTGAGTTAATTTCATTCTGAGTTAATTTCACTCTGAGCTATCTTCACTCTGAGTTATTTTCACTGAGTTAATTTCTCTCTGAGTTATTTTCACTGAGTTACTTTCACTCTGAGTTATTTTCACTCTGAGTTATTTTCACTCTGAGTTATTTCCACTCTGAGTTAATTTCACACTGAGTAAATTTCATTCTGGGTAAATTTCACTCTGAGTTATTTTCACTCTGAGTTAATGTCACTCTGAGTTAATTTCACTGAGTTAATTTCTCTCTGAGTTATTTTCACTGAGTTAATTTCACTCTTGAGTTATTTTCACTCTGAGTCATTTTCACACTGAGTTAATTTCATTCTGAGTTAATTTCACTCTGAATTAATTTCACTCTGAGTTATTTTCACTGAGTTAATTTCACTCTGTTATTTTCACTCTGAGTTATTTTCACTCTGAGTTATTTCCACTCTGAGTTAATTTCACACTGAGTAAATTTCATTCTGGGTAAATTTCACTCTGAGTTATTTTCACTCTGAGTTATTTTCACTCTGAGTTAATTTCACTGAGTTATTTTCATTCTGAGATATTTTCATTCTGAGTTAATTTCCCTCTGAGTTATTTTCACACTGAGTTAATTTAATTCTGAGTTAAATTCACTCTGAGTTATTTTCACTCTGATTTATTTTCACTGAGTTAATTTCACTCTGAGTTATTTTCACTCTGAGTTATTTTCAAACTGAGTTATTTTCACTCTGAGTTATCTTCACTCCGAGTTAATTTCACTCTGAGTTATTTCCACTCTGAGTTAATTTTTACACTGAGTTAATTTCATTCTGGGTAAATTTCACTCTGAGTTATTTTCACTCTGAGTTATTTTCACTCTGAGTTAATTTCACTCTGAGTTAATTTCACTCTGAGTTAATTTCACTGAGTTATTTTCACTTTGAGTTATTTTCACTGAGTTAATTTCTCTCTGAGTTATTTTCACTGAGTTACTTTCACTCTGAGTTATTTTCACTCTGAGTTAATTTCACACTGAGTTAATTTAATTCTGAGTTAATTTCACTCTGAGTTTTATTCACTGTGAGTTATTTTCACTCTGATTCATTTTCACCTGAGTTAATGTCACTCTGAGTTAATTTCACTCTGAGTTATTTTCACTCTGAGTTAAGTGCACTCTGAGTTATTTTCACTCTGAGTTAATTTCACTCTGAGTTAATTTCCATGAGTTATTTTCACTCTGAGTTATTTTCACTGAGTTAATTTCACTCTGATTTATTTTCACTCTGAGTTATTTTCACTCTGAGTTAATTCCAATCTGAGTTAATGTCACTCTGACTTAATTTCACTCTGAGTTAATTTCACTGAGTTATTTTCACTCTTAGTAATTTTCATTCTGAGTTAATGTCACTCTGAGTTAATTTCACTCTGAGTTATTTTCACTCTGAGTTAATTTCACACTGAGTTAATTTCATTCTGAGTTAATTTCACTCTGAGTTATTTTCACTCAGAGTTATTTTCACTGAGTTAATTTCTCTCCTAGTTATTTTCACTGAGTTACTTTCACTCTGAGTTATTTTCACTCTGAGTTATTTTCACTCTGAGTTAATTTCACACTGAGTTAATTTCATTCTGAGTTAATTTCACTCAGAGTTATTTTCACTCTGAGTTATTTTCACTCTGAGTTAATTTCACTCTGAGTTAATGTCACTCTGCCTTAATTTCACTCTGAGTAAATTTCACTGAGTTATTTTCACTCAGAGTTATTTTCATTCTGAGTTAATGTCACTCTGAGTTAATTTCACTCTGAATTAATTTCACTCTGAGTTATTTTCACTGAGTTAATTTCACTCTGTTATTTTCACTCTGAGTTATTTTCACTCTGAGTTATTTCCACTCTGAGTTAATTTCACACTGAGTAAATTTCATTCTGGGTAAATTTCACTCTGAGTTATTTTCACTCTGAGTTAATGTCACTCTGATTTAATTTCACTGAGTTAATTTCTCTCTGAGTTATTTTCACTGAGTTAATTTCACTCTTGAGTTATTTTCACTCTGAGTCATTTTCACACTGAGTTAATTTCATTCTGAGTTAATTTCACTCTGAATTAATTTCACTCTGAGTTATTTTCACTGAGTTAATTTCACTCTGTTATTTTCACTCTGAGTTATTTTCACTCTGAGTTATTTTCACTCTGAGTTAATTTCACACTGAGTTAATTTCATTCTGAGTTAATTTCACTCTGAGCTATCTTCACTCTGAGTTATTTTCACCGAGTTAATTTCTCTCTGAGTTATTTTCACTGAGTTACTTTCACTCTGAGTTATTTTCACTCTGAGTTATTTTCACTCTGAGTTATTTCCACTCTGAGTTAATTTCACACTGAGTAAATTTCATTCTGGGTAAATTTCACTCTGAGTTATTTTCACTCTGAGTTAATGTCACTCTGAGTTAATTTCACTGAGTTAATTTCTCTCTGAGTTATTTTCACTGAGTTAATTTCACTCTTGAGTTATTTTCACTCTGAGTCATTTTCACACTGAGTTAATTTCATTCTGAGTTAATTTCACTCTGAATTAATTTCACTCTGAGTTATTTTCACTGAGTTAATTTCACTCTGTTATTTTCACTCTGAGTTATTTTCACTCTGAGTTATTTCCACTCTGAGTTAATTTCACACTGAGTAAATTTCATTCTGGGTAAATTTCACTCTGAGTTATTTTCACTCTGAGTTATTTTCACTCTGAGTTAATTTCACTGAGTTATTTTCATTCTGAGATATTTTCATTCTGAGTTAATTTCCCTCTGAGTTATTTTCACACTGAGTTAATTTAATTCTGAGTTAAATTCACTCTGAGTTATTTTCACTCTGATTTATTTTCACTGAGTTAATTTCACTCTGAGTTATTTTCACTCTGAGTTATTTTCACACTGAGTTATTTTCACTCTGAGTTATCTTCACTCCGAGTTAATTTCACTCTGAGTTATTTCCACTCTGAGTTAATTTTTACACTGAGTTAATTTCATTCTGGGTAAATTTCACTCTGAGTTATTTTCACTCTGAGTTATTTTCACTCTGAGTTAATTTCACTCTGAGTTAATTTCACTCTGAGTTAATTTCACTGAGTTATTTTCACTTTGAGTTATTTTCACTGAGTTAATTTCTCTCTGAGTTATTTTCACTGAGTTACTTTCACTCTGAGTTATTTTCACTCTGAGTTAATTTCACACTGAGTTAATTTAATTCTGAGTTAATTTCACTCTGAGTTTTATTCACTGTGAGTTATTTTCACTCTGATTCATTTTCACCTGAGTTAATGTCACTCTGAGTTAATTTCACTCTGAGTTATTTTCACTCTGAGTTAAGTGCACTCTGAGTTATTTTCACTCTGAGTTAATTTCACTCTGAGTTAATTTCCCTGAGTTATTTTCACTCTGAGTTATTTTCACTGAGTTAATTTCACTCTGATTTATTTTCACTCTGAGTTATTTTCACTCTGAGTTAATTCCAATCTGAGTTAATGTCACTCTGACTTAATTTCACTCTGAGTTAATTTCACTGAGTTATTTTCACTTTGAGTTATTTTCACTGAGTTACTTTCACTCTGAGTTATTTTCACTCTGAGTTAATTTCACACTGAGTTAATTTAATTCTGAGTTAATTTCACTCTGAGTTTTATTCACTGTGAGTTATTTTCACTCTGATTCATTTTCACCTGAGTTAATGTCACTCTGAGTTAATTTCACTCTGAGTTATTTTCACTCTGAGTTAAGTGCACTCTGAGTTATTTTCACTCTGAGTTAATTTCACTCTGAGTTAATTTCCCTGAGTTATTTTCACTCTGAGTTATTTTAACTCTGAGTTAATTTCACTCTGATTTATTTTCACTCTGAGTTATTTTCACTCTGAGTTAATTCCAATCTGAGTTAATGTCACTCTGACTTAATTTCACTCTGAGTTAATTTCACTGAGTTATTTTCACTCTTAGTAATTTTCATTCTGAGTTAATGTCACTCTGAGTTAATTTCACTCTGAGTTATTTTCACTCTGAGTTAATTTCACACTGAGTTAATTTCATTCTGAGTTAATTTCACTCTGAGTTATTTTCACTCAGAGTTATTTTCACTGAGTTAATTTCTCTCCTAGTTATTTTCACTGAGTTACTTTCACTCTGAGTTATTTTCACTCTGAGTTATTTTCACTCTGAGTTAATTTCACACTGAGTTAATTTCATTCTGAGTTAATTTCACTCTGAGTTATTTTCACTCTGAGTTATTTTCACTCTGAGTTAATTTCACTCTGAGTTAATGTCACTCTGACTTAATTTCACTCTGAGTAAATTTCACTGAGTTATTTTCACTCAGAGTTTTTTCATTCTGAGTTAATGTCACTCTGAGTTAATTTCACTCTGAGTTATTTTCACTCTGAGTTAATTTCACACTGAGTTAATTTCATTCTGAGTTAATTTCACTCTGAGTTATTTTCACTCAGAGTTATTTTCCCTGAGTTAATTTCTCTCTGAGTTATTTTCACTGAGTTACTTTCACTCTGAGTTATTTTCACTCTGAGTTATTTTCACTCTGAGTTATTTTCACTCTGAGTTAATTTCACTCTGAGTTAATGTCACTCTGAGTTAATTTCACTGAGTTAATTTCTCTCTGAGTTATTTTCACTGAGTTAATTTCACTCTTGAGTTATTTTCACTCTGAGTCATTTTCACACTGAGTTAATTTCATTCTGAGTTAATTTCACTCTGAATTAATTTCACTCTGAGTTATTTTCACTGAGTTAATTTCACTCTGTTATTTTCACTCTGAGTTATTTTCACTCTGAGTTATTTCCACTCTGAGTTAATTTCACACTGAGTAAATTTCATTCTGGGTAAATTTCACTCTGAGTTATTTTCACTCTGAGTTATTTTCACTCTGAGTTAATTTCACTGTGTTATTTTCATTCTGAGATATTTTCATTCTGAGTTAATTTCCCTCTGAGTTATTTTCACACTGAGTTAATTTAATTCTGAGTTAAATTCACTCTGAGTTATTTTCACTCTGATTTATTTTCACTGAGTTAATTTCACTCTGAGTTATTTTCACTCTGAGTTATTTTCACACTGAGTTATTTTCACTCTGAGTTATCTTCACTCCGAGTTAATTTCACTCTGAGTTATTTCCACTCTGAGTTAATTTTTACACTGAGTTAATTTCATTCTGGGTAAATTTCACTCTGAGTTATTTTCACTCTGAGTTATTTTCACTCTGAGTTAATTTCACTCTGAGTTAATTTCACTCTGAGTTAATTTCACTGAGTTATTTTCACTTTGAGTTATTTTCACTGAGTTAATTTCTCTCTGAGTTATTTTCACTGAGTTACTTTCACTCTGAGTTATTTTCACTCTGAGTTAATTTCACACTGAGTTAATTTAATTCTGAGTTAATTTCACTCTGAGTTTTATTCACTGTGAGTTATTTTCACTCTGATTCATTTTCACCTGAGTTAATGTCACTCTGAGTTAATTTCACTCTGAGTTATTTTCACTCTGAGTTAAGTGCACTCTGAGTTATTTTCACTCTGAGTTAATTTCACTCTGAGTTAATTTCCCTGAGTTATTTTCACTCTGAGTTATTTTCACTGAGTTAATTTCACTCTGATTTATTTTCACTCTGAGTTATTTTCACTCTGAGTTAATTCCAATCTGAGTTAATGTCACTCTGACTTAATTTCACTCTGAGTTAATTTCACTGAGTTATTTTCACTCTTAGTAATTTTCATTCTGAGTTAATGTCACTCTGAGTTAATTTCACTCTGAGTTATTTTCACTCTGAGTTAATTTCACACTGAGTTAATTTCATTCTGAGTTAATTTCACTCTGAGTTATTTTCACTCAGAGTTATTTTCACTGAGTTAATTTCTCTCCTAGTTATTTTCACTGAGTTACTTTCACTCTGAGTTATTTTCACTCTGAGTTATTTTCACTCTGAGTTAATTTCACACTGAGTTAATTTCATTCTGAGTTAATTTCACTCAGAGTTATTTTCACTCTGAGTTATTTTCACTCTGAGTTAATTTCACTCTGAGTTAATGTCACTCTGACTTAATTTCACTCTGAGTAAATTTCACTGAGTTATTTTCACTCAGAGTTATTTTCATTCTGAGTTAATGTCACTCTGAGTTATTTTCACTCTGAGTTATTTCCACTCTGAGTTAATTTCACACTGAGTAAATTTCATTCTGGGTAAATTTCACTCTGAGTTATTTTCACTCTGAGTTATTTTCACTCTGAGTTAATTTCACTGTGTTATTTTCATTCTGAGATATTTTCATTCTGAGTTAATTTCCCTCTGAGTTATTTTCACACTGAGTTAATTTAATTCTGAGTTAAATTCACTCTGAGTTATTTTCACTCTGATTTATTTTCACTGAGTTAATTTCACTCTGAGTTATTTTCACTCTGAGTTATTTTCACACTGAGTTATTTTCACTCTGAGTTATCTTCACTCCGAGTTAATTTCACTCTGAGTTATTTCCACTCTGAGTTAATTTTTACACTGAGTTAATTTCATTCTGGGTAAATTTCACTCTGAGTTATTTTCACTCTGAGTTATTTTCACTCTGAGTTAATTTCACTCTGAGTTAATTTCACTCTGAGTTAATTTCACTGAGTTATTTTCACTTTGAGTTATTTTCACTGAGTTAATTTCTCTCTGAGTTATTTTCACTGAGTTACTTTCACTCTGAGTTATTTTCACTCTGAGTTAATTTCACACTGAGTTAATTTAATTCTGAGTTAATTTCACTCTGAGTTTTATTCACTGTGAGTTATTTTCACTCTGATTCATTTTCACCTGAGTTAATGTCACTCTGAGTTAATTTCACTCTGAGTTATTTTCACTCTGAGTTAAGTGCACTCTGAGTTATTTTCACTCTGAGTTAATTTCACTCTGAGTTAATTTCCCTGAGTTATTTTCACTCTGAGTTATTTTCACTGAGTTAATTTCACTCTGATTTATTTTCACTCTGAGTTATTTTCACTCTGAGTTAATTCCAATCTGAGTTAATGTCACTCTGACTTAATTTCACTCTGAGTTAATTTCACTGAGTTATTTTCACTCTTAGTAATTTTCATTCTGAGTTAATGTCACTCTGAGTTAATTTCACTCTGAGTTATTTTCACTCTGAGTTAATTTCACACTGAGTTAATTTCATTCTGAGTTAATTTCACTCTGAGTTATTTTCACTCAGAGTTATTTTCACTGAGTTAATTTCTCTCCTAGTTATTTTCACTGAGTTACTTTCACTCTGAGTTATTTTCACTCTGAGTTATTTTCACTCTGAGTTAATTTCACACTGAGTTAATGTCACTCTGACGTAATTTCACTCTGAGTAAATTTCACTGAGTTATTTTCACTCAGAGTTATTTTCATTCTGAGTTAATGTCACTCTGAGTTAATTTCACTCTGAGTTATTTTCACTCTGAGTTAATTTCACACTGAGTTAATTTCATTCTGAGTTAATTTCACTCTGAGTTATTTTCACTCAGAGTTATTTTCCCTGAGTTAATTTCTCTCTGAGTTATTTTCACTGAGTTACTTTCACTCTGAGTTATTTTCACTCTGAGTTATTTTCACTCTGAGTTAATTTCACTCTGAGTTAATGTCACTCTGACGTAATTTCACTCTGAGTAAATTTCACTGAGTTATTTTCACTCAGAGTTATTTTCATTCTGAGTTAATGTCACTCTGAGTTAATTTCACTCTGAGTTATTTTCACTCTGAGTTAATTTCACACTGAGTTAATTTCATTCTGAGTTAATTTCACTCTGAGTTATTTTCACTCAGAGTTATTTTCCCTGAGTTAATTTCTCTCTGAGTTATTTTCACTGAGTTACTTTCACTCTGAGTTATTTTCACTCTGAGTTATTTTCACTCTGAGTTATTTTCACTCTGAGTTAATTTCACTCTGAGTTAATGTCACTCTGAGTTAATTTCACTGAGTTAATTTCTCTCTGAGTTATTTTCACTGAGTTAATTTCACTCTTGAGTTATTTTCACTCTGAGTCATTTTCACACTGAGTTAATTTCATTCTGAGTTAATTTCACTCTGAATTAATTTCACTCTGAGTTATTTTCACTGAGTTAATTTCACTCTGTTATTTTCACTCTGAGTTATTTTCACTCTGAGTTATTTCCACTCTGAGTTAATTTCACACTGAGTAAATTTCATTCTGGGTAAATTTCACTCTGAGTTATTTTCACTCTGAGTTATTTTCACTCTGAGTTAATTTCACTGTGTTATTTTCATTCTGAGATATTTTCATTCTGAGTTAATTTCCCTCTGAGTTATTTTCACACTGAGTTAATTTAATTCTGAGTTAAATTCACTCTGAGTTATTTTCACTCTGATTTATTTTCACTGAGTTAATTTCACTCTGAGTTATTTTCACTCTGAGTTATTTTCACACTGAGTTATTTTCACTCTGAGTTATCTTCACTCCGAGTTAATTTCACTCTGAGTTATTTCCACTCTGAGTTAATTTTTACACTGAGTTAATTTCATTCTGGGTAAATTTCACTCTGAGTTATTTTCACTCTGAGTTATTTTCACTCTGAGTTAATTTCACTCTGAGTTAATTTCACTCTGAGTTAATTTCACTGAGTTATTTTCACTTTGAGTTATTTTCACTGAGTTAATTTCTCTCTGAGTTATTTTCACTGAGTTACTTTCACTCTGAGTTATTTTCACTCTGAGTTAATTTCACACTGAGTTAATTTAATTCTGAGTTAATTTCACTCTGAGTTTTATTCACTGTGAGTTATTTTCACTCTGATTCATTTTCACCTGAGTTAATGTCACTCTGAGTTAATTTCACTCTGAGTTATTTTCACTCTGAGTTAAGTGCACTCTGAGTTATTTTCACTCTGAGTTAATTTCACTCTGAGTTAATTTCCCTGAGTTATTTTCACTCTGAGTTATTTTCACTGAGTTAATTTCACTCTGATTTATTTTCACTCTGAGTTATTTTCACTCTGAGTTAATTCCAATCTGAGTTAATGTCACTCTGACTTAATTTCACTCTGAGTTAATTTCACTGAGTTATTTTCACTCTTAGTAATTTTCATTCTGAGTTAATGTCACTCTGAGTTAATTTCACTCTGAGTTATTTTCACTCTGAGTTAATTTCACACTGAGTTAATTTCATTCTGAGTTAATTTCACTCTGAGTTATTTTCACTCAGAGTTATTTTCACTGAGTTAATTTCTCTCCTAGTTATTTTCACTGAGTTACTTTCACTCTGAGTTATTTTCACTCTGAGTTATTTTCACTCTGAGTTAATTTCACACTGAGTTAATTTCATTCTGAGTTAATTTCACTCAGAGTTATTTTCACTCTGAGTTATTTTCACTCTGAGTTAATTTCACTCTGAGTTAATGTCACTCTGACTTAATTTCACTCTGAGTAAATTTCACTGAGTTATTTTCACTCAGAGTTATTTTCATTCTGAGTTAATGTCACTCTGAGTTATTTTCACTCTGAGTTATTTCCACTCTGAGTTAATTTCACACTGAGTAAATTTCATTCTGGGTAAATTTCACTCTGAGTTATTTTCACTCTGAGTTATTTTCACTCTGAGTTAATTTCACTGTGTTATTTTCATTCTGAGATATTTTCATTCTGAGTTAATTTCCCTCTGAGTTATTTTCACACTGAGTTAATTTAATTCTGAGTTAAATTCACTCTGAGTTATTTTCACTCTGATTTATTTTCACTGAGTTAATTTCACTCTGAGTTATTTTCACTCTGAGTTATTTTCACACTGAGTTATTTTCACTCTGAGTTATCTTCACTCCGAGTTAATTTCACTCTGAGTTATTTCCACTCTGAGTTAATTTTTACACTGAGTTAATTTCATTCTGGGTAAATTTCACTCTGAGTTATTTTCACTCTGAGTTATTTTCACTCTGAGTTAATTTCACTCTGAGTTAATTTCACTCTGAGTTAATTTCACTGAGTTATTTTCACTTTGAGTTATTTTCACTGAGTTAATTTCTCTCTGAGTTATTTTCACTGAGTTACTTTCACTCTGAGTTATTTTCACTCTGAGTTAATTTCACACTGAGTTAATTTAATTCTGAGTTAATTTCACTCTGAGTTTTATTCACTGTGAGTTATTTTCACTCTGATTCATTTTCACCTGAGTTAATGTCACTCTGAGTTAATTTCACTCTGAGTTATTTTCACTCTGAGTTAAGTGCACTCTGAGTTATTTTCACTCTGAGTTAATTTCACTCTGAGTTAATTTCCCTGAGTTATTTTCACTCTGAGTTATTTTCACTGAGTTAATTTCACTCTGATTTATTTTCACTCTGAGTTATTTTCACTCTGAGTTAATTCCAATCTGAGTTAATGTCACTCTGACTTAATTTCACTCTGAGTTAATTTCACTGAGTTATTTTCACTCTTAGTAATTTTCATTCTGAGTTAATGTCACTCTGAGTTAATTTCACTCTGAGTTATTTTCACTCTGAGTTAATTTCACACTGAGTTAATTTCATTCTGAGTTAATTTCACTCTGAGTTATTTTCACTCAGAGTTATTTTCACTGAGTTAATTTCTCTCCTAGTTATTTTCACTGAGTTACTTTCACTCTGAGTTATTTTCACTCTGAGTTATTTTCACTCTGAGTTAATTTCACACTGAGTTAATTTCATTCTGAGTTAATTTCACTCAGAGTTATTTTCACTCTGAGTTATTTTCACTCTGAGTTAATTTCACTCTGAGTTAATGTCACTCTGACGTAATTTCACTCTGAGTAAATTTCACTGAGTTATTTTCACTCAGAGTTATTTTCATTCTGAGTTAATGTCACTCTGAGTTAATTTCACTCTGAGTTATTTTCACTCTGAGTTAATTTCACACTGAGTTAATTTCATTCTGAGTTAATTTCACTCTGAGTTATTTTCACTCAGAGTTATTTTCCCTGAGTTAATTTCTCTCTGAGTTATTTTCACTGAGTTACTTTCACTCTGAGTTATTTTCACTCTGAGTTATTTTCACTCTGAGTTATTTTCACTCTGAGTTAATTTCACTCTGAGTTAATGTCACTCTGAGTTAATTTCACTGAGTTAATTTCTCTCTGAGTTATTTTCACTGAGTTAATTTCACTCTTGAGTTATTTTCACTCTGAGTCATTTTCACACTGAGTTAATTTCATTCTGAGTTAATTTCACTCTGAATTAATTTCACTCTGAGTTATTTTCACTGAGTTAATTTCACTCTGTTATTTTCACTCTGAGTTATTTTCACTCTGAGTTATTTCCACTCTGAGTTAATTTCACACTGAGTAAATTTCATTCTTGGTAAATTTCACTCTGAGTTATTTTCACTCTGAGTTATTTTCACTCTGAGTTAATTTCACTCTGAGTTAATGTCACTCTGAGTTAATTTAATTCTGAGTTAAATTCACTCTGAGTTATTTTCACTCTGATTTATTTTCACTGAGTTAATTTCACTCTGAGTTATTTTCACTCTGAGTTATTTCCACTCTGAGTTAATTTCACACTGAGTAAATTTCATTCTTGGTAAATTTCACTCTGAGTTATTTTCATTCTGAGATATTTTCATTCTGAGTAAATTTCCCTCTGAGTTATTTTCACACTGAGTTAATTTAATTCTGAGTTAAATTCACTCTGAGTTATTTTCACTCTGATTTATTTTCACTGAGTTAATTTCACTCTGAGTTATTTTCACTCTGAGTTATTTTCACACTGAGTTATTTTCAATCTGAGTTATCTTCACTCCGAGTTAATTTCACTCTGAGTTATTTCCACTCTGAGTTAATTTTTACACTGAGTTAATTTCATTCTGGGTAAATTTCACTCTGAGTTATTTTCACTCTGAGTTATTTTCACTCTGAGTTAATTTCACTCTGAGTTAATTTCACTCTGAGTTAATTTCACTGAGTTATTTTCACTTAGAGTTATTTTCACTGAGTTAATTTCTCTCTGAGTTATTTTCACTGAGTTACTTTCACTCTGAGTTATTTTCACTCTGAGTTAATTTCACACTGAGTTAATTTAATTCTGAGTTAATTTCACTCTGAGTTTTATTCACTGTGAGTTATTTTCACTCTGATTCATTTTCACCTGAGTTAATGTCACTCTGAGTTAATTTCACTCTGAGTTATTTTCACTCTGAGTTAAGTGCACTCTGAGTTATTTTCACTCTGAGTTAATTTCACTCTGAGTTAATTTCCCTGAGTTATTTTCACTCTGAGTTATTTTCACTGAGTTAATTTCACTCTGATTTATTTTCACTCTGAGTTATTTTCACTCTGAGTTAATTCCAATCTGAGTTAATGTCACTCTGACTTAATTTCACTCTGAGTTAATTTCACTGAGTTATTTTCACTCTTAGTAATTTTCATTCTGAGTTAATGTCACTCTGAGTTAATTTCACTCTGAGTTATTTTCACTCTGAGTTAATTTCACACTGAGTTAATTTCATTCTGAGTTAATTTCACTCTGAGTTATTTTCACTCAGAGTTATTTTCACTGAGTTAATTTCTCTCTGAGTTATTTTCACTGAGTTACTTTCACTCTGAGTTATTTTCACTCTGAGTTATTTTCACTCTGAGTTAATTTCACTCTGAGTTAATGTCACTCTGACATAATTTCACTCTGAGTAAATTTCACTGAGTTATTTTCACTCAGAGTTATTTTCATTCTGAGTTAATGTCACTCTGAGTTAATTTCACTCTGAGTTATTTTCACTCTGAGTTAATTTCACACTGAGTTAATTTCATTCTGAGTTAATTTCACTCTGAGTTATTTTCACTCAGAGTTATTTTCCCTGAGTTAATTTCTCTCTGAGTTATTTTCACTGAGTTACTTTCACTCTGAGTTATTTTCACTCTGAGTTATTTTCACTCTGAGTTATTTTCACTCTGAGTCATTTTCACCCGGAGTTAATGTCACTCTGAGTTAATTTCACTCTGAGTTATTTTCACTCTGAGTTAAATGCACTCTGAGTTATTTTCACTCTGAGTTAATTTCACTATGAGTTAATGTCACTCTGAGTTAATTTCACTGAGTTAATTTCACTCTGAGTTATTTTCACTGAGTTAATTTCACTCTGAGTTATTTTCACTCTGAGTTATTTTCACTCTGTGTAAATTTCACACTGAGTTAATTTCATTCTGAGTTAATTTCACTCTGAGTTATTTTCACTCAGAGTTATTTTCACTGAGTTAATTTCTCTCTGAGTTATTTTCGCTGAGTTACTTTCACTCTGAGCTTTTTCACTCTGAGTTATTTTCACTCTGAGTTATTTTCACTCTGAGTTAATTTCACACTGAGTTAATTTCACTGTGAGTTATTTTCACTGAGTCATTTTCACCCTGAGTTAATGTCACTCTGAGTTAATTTCACTCTGAGTTATTTTCACTCTGAGTTAAGTGCACTCTGAGTTAGTTTCACTCTGAGTTAATTTCACTCTGAGTTAATGTCACTCTGAGTTAATTTCACTGAGTTAATTTCTCTCTGAGTTATTTTCACTGAGTTAATTTCACTCTTGAGTTATTTTCACTCGGAGTCATTTTCACACTGAGTTAATTTCATTCTGAGTTAATTTCACTCTGAATTAATTTCACTCTGAGTTATTTTCACTGAGTTAATTTCACTCTGTTATTTTCACTCTGAGTTATTTTCACTCTGAGTTATTTCCACTCTGAGTTAATTTCACACTGAGTAAATTTCATTCTGGGTAAATTTCACTCTGAGTTATTTTCACTCTGAGTTATTTTCACTCTGAGTTAATTTCACTCTGAGTTAATGTCACTCTGAGTTAATTTCAATCTGAGTTGATTTCACTGAGTTATTTTCATTCTGAGATATTTTCATTCTGAGTTAATTTCCCTCTGAGTTATTTTCACACTGAGTTAATTTAATTCTGAGTTAAATTCACTCTGAGTTATTTTCACTCTGATTTATTTTCACTGAGTTAATTTCACTCTGAGTTATTTTCACTCTGAGTTAAGTGCACTCTGAGTTATTTTCACTCTGAGTTTATTTCACTCTGAGTTAATTTCACTGAGTTATTTTCACTCTGAGTTATTTTCACTGTGTTAATTTCGCTCTGATTTATTTTCACTCTGAGTTATTTTCACTCTGAGTTAATTTCACACTGAGTTAATTTCATTCTGAGTTAATTTCACTCTGAGCTATTTTCACTCAGAGTTATTTTCACTGAGTTACTTTCACTCTGAGTTATTTTCACTCTGAGTTATTTTCACTCTGAGTTATTTTCACTCTGAGTTAATTTCACACTGAGTTAATTTCACTCTGAGTTATTTTCACTGTGAGTTATTTTCACTCTGAGTCATTTTCACCCTGAGTTAATGTCACTCTGAGTTAATTTCACTCTGAGTTATTTTCACTCTGAGTTAAGTGCACTCTGAGTTATTTTCACTCTGAGTTAATTTCACTATGAGTTACTGTCACTCTGAGTTAATTTCACTGAGTTAATTTCACTCTGAGTTATTTTCACTGAGTTAATTTCACTCTGAGTTATTTTCACTCTGAGTTATTTTCACTCTGAGTAAATTTCACACTGAGTTAATTTCATTCTGAGTTAATTGCACTCTGAGTTATTTTCACTCAGAGTTATTTTCACTGAGTTAATTTCTCTCTGAGTTATTTTCGCTGAGTTACTTTCAATCTGAGCTTTTTCACTCTGAGTTATTTTCACCCTGAGTTATTTTCACTCTGAGTTAATTTCACTCTGAGTTATTTTCACTCTGAGTTAAGTGCACTCTGAGTTATTTTCACTCTGAGTTAATTTCACTTTGAGTTAATGTCACTCTGAGTTAATTTCACTGAGTTAATTTCTCTCAGTTATTTTCACTGAGTTAATTTCACTCTTGAGTTATTTTCACTCTGAGTCATTTTCACACTGAGTTAATTTCATTCTGAGTTAATTTCACTCTGAATTAATTTCACTCTGACTTATTTTCACTCAGAGTTATTTTCACTGAGTTAATTTCTCTCTGAGTTATTTTCACTGAGTTACTATCACTCTGAGTTAATTTCACTCTGAGTTATTTTCACTGAGTTAATTTCACTCTGAGTTATTTTCACTCTGAGTTATTTTCACTCTGTGTAAATTTCACACTGAGTTAATTTCATTCTGAGTTAATTTCACTCTGAGTTATTTTCACTCAGAGTTATTTTCACTGAGTTAATTTCTCTCTGAGTTATTTTCGCTGAGTTACTTTCACTCTGAGCTTTTTCACTCTGAGTTATTTTCACTCTGAGTTATTTTCACTCTGAGTTAATTTCACACTGAGTTAATTTCACTGTGAGTTATTTTCACTGAGTCATTTTCACCCTGAGTTAATGTCACTCTGAGTTAATTTCACTCTGAGTTATTTTCACTCTGAGTTAAGTGCACTCTGAGTTAGTTTCACTCTGAGTTAATTTCACTCTGAGTTAATGTCACTCTGAGTTAATTTCACTGAGTTAATTTCTCTCTGAGTTATTTTCACTGAGTTAATTTCACTCTTGAGTTATTTTCACTCGGAGTCATTTTCACACTGAGTTAATTTCATTCTGAGTTAATTTCACTCTGAATTAATTTCACTCTGAGTTATTTTCACTGAGTTAATTTCACTCTGTTATTTTCACTCTGAGTTATTTTCACTCTGAGTTATTTCCACTCTGAGTTAATTTCACACTGAGTAAATTTCATTCTGGGTAAATTTCACTCTGAGTTATTTTCACTCTGAGTTATTTTCACTCTGAGTTAATTTCACTCTGAGTTAATGTCACTCTGAGTTAATTTCAATCTGAGTTGATTTCACTGAGTTATTTTCATTCTGAGATATTTTCATTCTGAGTTAATTTCCCTCTGAGTTATTTTCACACTGAGTTAATTTAATTCTGAGTTAAATTCACTCTGAGTTATTTTCACTCTGATTTATTTTCACTGAGTTAATTTCACTCTGAGTTATTTTCACTCTGAGTTAAGTGCACTCTGAGTTATTTTCACTCTGAGTTTATTTCACTCTGAGTTAATTTCACTGAGTTATTTTCACTCTGAGTTATTTTCACTGTGTTAATTTCGCTCTGATTTATTTTCACTCTGAGTTATTTTCACTCTGAGTTAATTTCACACTGAGTTAATTTCATTCTGAGTTAATTTCACTCTGAGCTATTTTCACTCAGAGTTATTTTCACTGAGTTACTTTCACTCTGAGTTATTTTCACTCTGAGTTATTTTCACTCTGAGTTATTTTCACTCTGAGTTAATTTCACACTGAGTTAATTTCACTCTGAGTTATTTTCACTGTGAGTTATTTTCACTCTGAGTCATTTTCACCCTGAGTTAATGTCACTCTGAGTTAATTTCACTCTGAGTTATTTTCACTCTGAGTTAAGTGCACTCTGAGTTATTTTCACTCTGAGTTAATTTCACTATGAGTTACTGTCACTCTGAGTTAATTTCACTGAGTTAATTTCACTCTGAGTTATTTTCACTGAGTTAATTTCACTCTGAGTTATTTTCACTCTGAGTTATTTTCACTCTGAGTAAATTTCACACTGAGTTAATTTCATTCTGAGTTAATTGCACTCTGAGTTATTTTCACTCAGAGTTATTTTCACTGAGTTAATTTCTCTCTGAGTTATTTTCGCTGAGTTACTTTCAATCTGAGCTTTTTCACTCTGAGTTATTTTCACCCTGAGTTATTTTCACTCTGAGTTAATTTCACTCTGAGTTATTTTCACTCTGAGTTAAGTGCACTCTGAGTTATTTTCACTCTGAGTTAATTTCACTTTGAGTTAATGTCACTCTGAGTTAATTTCACTGAGTTAATTTCTCTCAGTTATTTTCACTGAGTTAATTTCACTCTTGAGTTATTTTCACTCTGAGTCATTTTCACACTGAGTTAATTTCATTCTGAGTTAATTTCACTCTGAATTAATTTCACTCTGACTTATTTTCACTCAGAGTTATTTTCACTGAGTTAATTTCTCTCTGAGTTATTTTCACTGAGTTACTATCACTCTGAGTTATTTTCACTCTGAGATATTTTCACTGTGAGTTATTTTCACTCTGAGTCATTTTCACCCTGAGTTAATGTCACTCTGAGTTAATTTCACTGAGTTATTTTCACTCTGAGTTAATTTCACTCTGAGTTAATTTCACTGAGTTATTTCCACTCTGAGTTATTTTCACTGAGTTAATTTCAGTCTGAATTATTTTCACTCTGAGTTATTTTCACTCTGAGTTAATTTCACACTGAGTTAATTTCATTCTGAGTTAATTTCACTCTGAGTTATTTTCACTCTGAGTTAAGTGCACTCTGAGTTATTTTCACTCTGAGTTTATTTCACTCTGAGTTAATTTCCCTGAGTTATTTTCACTCTGAGTTATTTTCACTGAGTTAATTTCACTCTGATTTATTTTCACTCTGAGTTATTTTCACTCTGAGTTAATTCCAATCTGAGTTAATGTCATTCTGACTTAATTTCACTCTGAGTTAATTTCACTGAGTTATTTTCACTCTTAGTAATTTTCATTCTGAGTTAATGTCACTCTGAATTAATTTCTCTCTGAGTTATTTTCACTGAGTTACTTTCACTCTGAGTTATTTTCACTCTGAGTTATTTTCACTCTGAGTTATTTTCACTCTGAGTCATTTTCACCCGGAGTTAATGTCACTCTGAGTTAATTTCACTCTGAGTTATTTTCACTCTGAGTTAAATGCACTCTGAGTTATTTTCACTCTGAGTTAATTTCACTATGAGTTAATGTCACTCTGAGTTAATTTCACTGAGTTAATTTCACTCTGAGTTATTTTCACTGAGTTAATTTCACTCTGAGTTATTTTCACTCTGAGTTATTTTCACTCTGTGTAAATTTCACACTGAGTTAATTTCATTCTGAGTTAATTTCACTCTGAGTTATTTTCACTCAGAGTTATTTTCACTGAGTTAATTTCTCTCTGAGTTATTTTCGCTGAGTTACTTTCACTCTGAGCTTTTTCACTCTGAGTTATTTTCACTCTGAGTTATTTTCACTCTGAGTTAATTTCACACTGAGTTAATTTCACTGTGAGTTATTTTCACTGAGTCATTTTCACCCTGAGTTAATGTCACTCTGAGTTAATTTCACTCTGAGTTATTTTCACTCTGAGTTAAGTGCACTCTGAGTTAGTTTCACTCTGAGTTAATTTCACTCTGAGTTAATGTCACTCTGAGTTAATTTCACTGAGTTAATTTCTCTCTGAGTTATTTTCACTGAGTTAATTTCACTCTTGAGTTATTTTCACTCTGAGTCATTTTCACACTGAGTTAATTTCATTCTGAGTTAATTTCACTCTGAATTAATTTCACTCTGAGTTATTTTCACTGAGTTAATTTCACTCTGTTATTTTCACTCTGAGTTATTTTCACTCTGAGTTATTTCCACTCTGAGTTAATTTCACACTGAGTAAATTTCATTCTGGGTAAATTTCACTCTGAGTTATTTTCACTCTGAGTTATTTTCACTCTGAGTTAATTTCACTCTGAGTTAATGTCACTCTGAGTTAATTTCAATCTGAGTTGATTTCACTGAGTTATTTTCATTCTGAGATATTTTCATTCTGAGTTAATTTCCCTCTGAGTTATTTTCACACTGAGTTAATTTAATTCTGAGTTAAATTCACTCTGAGTTATTTTCACTCTGATTTATTTTCACTGAGTTAATTTCACTCTGAGTTATTTTCACTCTGAGTTAAGTGCACTCTGAGTTATTTTCACTCTGAGTTTATTTCACTCTGAGTTAATTTCACTGAGTTATTTTCACTCTGAGTTATTTTCACTGTGTTAATTTCGCTCTGATTTATTTTCACTCTGAGTTATTTTCACACTGAGTTAATTTCACACTGAGTTAATTTCATTCTGAGTTAATTTCACTCTGAGCTATTTTCACTCAGAGTTATTTTCACTGAGTTACTTTCACTCTGAGTTATTTTCACTCTGAGTTATTTTCACTCTGAGTTATTTTCACTCTGAGTTAATTTCACACTGAGTTAATTTCACTCTGAGTTATTTTCACTGTGAGTTATTTTCACTCTGAGTCATTTTCACCCTGAGTTAATGTCACTCTGAGTTAATTTCACTCTGAGTTATTTTCACTCTGAGTTAAGTGCACTCTGAGTTATTTTCACTCTGAGTTAATTTCACTATGAGTTACTGTCACTCTGAGTTAATTTCACTGAGTTAATTTCACTCTGAGTTATTTTCACTGAGTTAATTTCACTCTGAGTTATTTTCACTCTGAGTTATTTTCACTCTGAGTAAATTTCACACTGAGTTAATTTCATTCTGAGTTAATTGCACTCTGAGTTATTTTCACTCAGAGTTATTTTCACTGAGTTAATTTCTCTCTGAGTTATTTTCGCTGAGTTACTTTCAATCTGAGCTTTTTCACTCTGAGTTATTTTCACCCTGAGTTATTTTCACTCTGAGTTAATTTCACTCTGAGTTATTTTCACTCTGAGTTAAGTGCACTCTGAGTTATTTTCACTCTGAGTTAATTTCACTTTGAGTTAATGTCACTCTGAGTTAATTTCACTGAGTTAATTTCTCTCAGTTATTTTCACTGAGTTAATTTCACTCTTGAGTTATTTTCACTCTGAGTCATTTTCACACTGAGTTAATTTCATTCTGAGTTAATTTCACTCTGAATTAATTTCACTCTGACTTATTTTCACTCAGAGTTATTTTCACTGAGTTAATTTCTCTCTGAGTTATTTTCACTGAGTTACTATCACTCTGAGTTATTTTCACTCTGAGATATTTTCACTGTGAGTTATTTTCACTCTGAGTCATTTTCACCCTGAGTTAATGTCACTCTGAGTTAATTTCACTGAGTTATTTTCACTCTGAGTTAATTTCACTCTGAGTTAATTTCACTGAGTTATTTCCACTCTGAGTTATTTTCACTGAGTTAATTTCAGTCTGAATTATTTTCACTCTGAGTTATTTTCACTCTGAGTTAATTTCACACTGAGTTAATTTCATTCTGAGTTAATTTCACTCTGAGTTATTTTCACTCTGAGTTAAGTGCACTCTGAGTTATTTTCACTCTGAGTTTATTTCACTCTGAGTTAATTTCCCTGAGTTATTTTCACTCTGAGTTATTTTCACTGAGTTAATTTCACTCTGATTTATTTTCACTCTGAGTTATTTTCACTCTGAGTTAATTCCAATCTGAGTTAATGTCATTCTGACTTAATTTCACTCTGAGTTAATTTCACTGAGTTATTTTCACTCTTAGTAATTTTCATTCTGAGTTAATGTCACTCTGAATTAATTTCACTCTGAGTTATTTTCACTCTGAGTTAATTTCACTCAGAGTTATTTTCACTGAGTTAATTTCTCTCTGAGTTTTTTTCACTGAGTTACTTTCACTCTGAGTTAATTTCACACTGAGTTAATTTCACTGTGAGTTATTTTCACTGAGTCATTTTCAGCCTGAGTTAATGTCACTCTGAGTTAATTTCACTCTGAGTTATTTTCACTCTGAGTTAAGTGCACTCTGAGTTATTTTCACTCTGAGTTAATTTCACTCTGAGTTAATGTCACTCTGATTTAACTTCACTGAGTTAATTTCTCTCTGATTTATTTTCACTGAGTTAATTTCACTCCTGAGTTATTTTCACTCTGAGTTATTTTCACACTGAGTTAATTTCATTCTGAGTTAATTTCACTCTGAGTTATTTTCACTCTGAGTCATTTTCACTCTGAGTAATTTGCAATCTGAGTTAATTTCACTCTGAGTAAATGCCACTCTGAGTTAATTTCACTGAGTTAATTTCACTCTGAGTTATTTTCACTGAGTTAATTTCACTCTGAGTTATTTTCACTCTGAGTTATTTTCACTCTGAGTTAATTTCACACTGAGTTAATTTCATTCTGAGTCAATTTCACTCTGAGTTATTTTCACTCAGAGTTATTTTCACTGAGTTAATTTCTCTCTGAGTTATTTTCACTGAGTTACTTTCACTCTGAGTTATTTTCACTCTGAGTTAATTTCACACTGAGTTAATTTAATTCTGAGTTAATTTCACTCTGAGTTTTTTTCACTGTGAGTTATTTTCACTCTGATTCATTTTCACCCTGAGTTAATGTCACTCTGAGCTATTTTCACTCAGAGTTATTTTCACTGAGTTAATTTCTCTCTGAGTTATTTTCACTGAGTTACTTTCACTCTGAGTTATTTTCACTCTGAGTTATTTTCACTCTGAGTTATTTTCACTCTGAGTTAATTTCACACTGAGTTAATTTCACTCTGAGTTATTTTCACTGTGAGTTATTTTCACTCTGAGTCATTTTCACCCTGAGTTAATGTCACTCTGAGTTAATTTCACTCTGAGTTATTTTCACTCTGAGTTAAGTGCACTCTGAGTTATTTTCACTCTGAGTTAATTTCACTTTGAGTTACTGTCACTCTGAGTTAATTTCACTGAGTTAATTTCACTCTGAGTTATTTTCACTGAGTTAATTTCACTCTGAGTTATTTTCACTCTGAGTTATTTTCACTCTGAGTAAATTTCACACTGAGTTAATTTCATTCTGAGTTAATTGCACTCTGAGTTATTTTCACTCAGAGTTATTTTCACTGAGTTAATTTCTCTCTGAGTTATTTTCGCTGAGTTACTTTCACTCTGAGCTTTTTCACTCTGAATTATTTTCACCCTGAGTTATTTTCACTCTGAGTTAATTTCACACTGAGTTAATTTCACTGTGAGTTATTTTCACTGAGTCATTTTCCCCCTGAGTTAATGTCACTCTGAGTTAATTTCACTCTGAGTTATTTTCACTCTGAGTTAAGTGCACTCTGAGTTATTTTCACTCTGAGTTAATTTCACTCTGAGTTAATTTCCCTGAGTTATTTTCACTCTGAGTTATTTTCACTGTGTTAATTTCACTCTGATTTATTTTCACTCTGAGTTATTTTCACTCTGAGTTAATTCCAATCTGAGTTAATGTCACTCTGACTTAATTTCACTCTGAGTTAATTTCACTGAGTTATTTTCACTCTTAGTAATTTTCATTCTGAGTTAATGTCACTCTGAGTTAATTTCACTCTGAGTTATTTTCACTCTGAGTTAATTTCACACTGAGTTAATTTCATTCTGAGTTAATTTCACTCTGAGTTATTTTCACTCAGAGTTATTTTCACTGAGTTAATTTCTCTCTGAGTTATTTTCACTGAGTTACTTTCACTCTGAGTTATTTTCACTCTGAGTTATTTTCACTCTGAGTTAATTTCACTCTGAGTTAATGTCACTCTGACATAATTTCACTCTGAGTAAATTTCACTGAGTTATTTTCACTCAGAGTTATTTTCATTCTGAGTTAATGTCACTCTGAGTTAATTTCACTGAGTTATTTTCACTCTGAGTTAATTTCACACTGAGTTAATTTCATTCTGAGTTAATTTCACTCTGAGTTATTTTCACTCAGAGTTATTTTCCCTGAGTTAATTTCTCTCTGAGTTATTTTCACTGAGTTACTTTCACTCTGAGTTATTTTCACTCTGAGTTATTTTCACTCTGAGTTATTTTCACTCTGAGTTATTTTCACTCTGAGTCATTTTCACCCGGAGTTAATGTCACTCTGAGTTAATTTCACTCTGAGTTATTTTCACTCTGAGTTAAATGCACTCTGAGTTATTTTCACTCTGAGTTAATTTCACTATGAGTTAATGTCACTCTGAGTTAATTTCACTGAGTTAATTTCACTCTGAGTTATTTTCACTGAGTTAATTTCACTCTGAGTTATTTTCACTCTGAGTTATTTTCACTCTGTGTAAATTTCACACTGAGTTAATTTCATTCTGAGTTAATTTCACTCTGAGTTATTTTCACTCAGAGTTATTTTCACTGAGTTAATTTCTCTCTGAGTTATTTTCGCTGAGTTACTTTCACTCTGAGCTTTTTCACTCTGAGTTATTTTCACTCTGAGTTATTTTCACTCTGAGTTAATTTCACACTGAGTTAATTTCACTGTGAGTTATTTTCACTGAGTCATTTTCACCCTGAGTTAATGTCACTCTGAGTTAATTTCACTCTGAGTTATTTTCACTCTGAGTTAAGTGCACTCTGAGTTAGTTTCACTCTGAGTTAATTTCACTCTGAGTTAATGTCACTCTGAGTTAATTTCACTGAGTTAATTTCTCTCTGAGTTATTTTCACTGAGTTAATTTCACTCTTGAGTTATTTTCACTCTGAGTCATTTTCACACTGAGTTAATTTCATTCTGAGTTAATTTCACTCTGAATTAATTTCACTCTGAGTTATTTTCACTGAGTTAATTTCACTCTGTTATTTTCACTCTGAGTTATTTTCACTCTGAGTTATTTCCACTCTGAGTTAATTTCACACTGAGTAAATTTCATTCTGGGTAAATTTCACTCTGAGTTATTTTCACTCTGAGTTATTTTCACTCTGAGTTAATTTCACTCTGAGTTAATGTCACTCTGAGTTAATTTCAATCTGAGTTGATTTCACTGAGTTATTTTCATTCTGAGATATTTTCATTCTGAGTTAATTTCCCTCTGAGTTATTTTCACACTGAGTTAATTTAATTCTGAGTTAAATTCACTCTGAGTTATTTTCACTCTGATTTATTTTCACTGAGTTAATTTCACTCTGAGTTATTTTCACTCTGAGTTAAGTGCACTCTGAGTTATTTTCACTCTGAGTTTATTTCACTCTGAGTTAATTTCACTGAGTTATTTTCACTCTGAGTTATTTTCACTGAGTTAATTTCGCTCTGATTTATTTTCACTCTGAGTTATTTTCACTCTGAGTTAATTTCACACTGAGTTAATTTCATTCTGAGTTAATTTCACTCTGAGCTATTTTCACTCAGAGTTATTTTCACTGAGTTACTTTCACTCTGAGTTATTTTCACTCTGAGTTATTTTCACTCTGAGTTATTTTCACTCTGAGTTAATTTCACACTGAGTTAATTTCACTCTGAGTTATTTTCACTGTGAGTTATTTTCACTCTGAGTCATTTTCACCCTGAGTTAATGTCACTCTGAGTTAATTTCACTCTGAGTTATTTTCACTCTGAGTTAAGTGCACTCTGAGTTATTTTCACTCTGAGTTAATTTCACTATGAGTTACTGTCACTCTGAGTTAATTTCACTGAGTTAATTTCACTCTGAGTTATTTTCACTGAGTTAATTTCACTCTGAGTTATTTTCACTCTGAGTTATTTTCACTCTGAGTAAATTTCACACTGAGTTAATTTCATTCTGAGTTAATTGCACTCTGAGTTATTTTCACTCAGAGTTATTTTCACTGAGTTAATTTCTCTCTGAGTTATTTTCGCTGAGTTACTTTCAATCTGAGCTTTTTCACTCTGAGTTATTTTCACCCTGAGTTATTTTCACTCTGAGTTAATTTCACTCTGAGTTATTTTCACTCTGAGTTAAGTGCACTCTGAGTTATTTTCACTCTGAGTTAATTTCACTTTGAGTTAATGTCACTCTGAGTTAATTTCACTGAGTTAATTTCTCTCAGTTATTTTCACTGAGTTAATTTCACTCTTGAGTTATTTTCACTCTGAGTCATTTTCACACTGAGTTAATTTCATTCTGAGTTAATTTCACTCTGAATTAATTTCACTCTGACTTATTTTCACTCAGAGTTATTTTCACTGAGTTAATTTCTCTCTGAGTTATTTTCACTGAGTTACTATCACTCTGAGTTATTTTCACTCTGAGATATTTTCACTGTGAGTTATTTTCACTCTGAGTCATTTTCACCCTGAGTTAATGTCACTCTGAGTTAATTTCACTGAGTTATTTTCACTCTGAGTTAATTTCACTCTGAGTTAATTTCACTGAGTTATTTCCACTCTGAGTTATTTTCACTGAGTTAATTTCAGTCTGAATTATTTTCACTCTGAGTTATTTTCACTCTGAGTTAATTTCACACTGAGTTAATTTCATTCTGAGTTAATTTCACTCTGAGTTATTTTCACTCTGAGTTAAGTGCACTCTGAGTTATTTTCACTCTGAGTTTATTTCACTCTGAGTTAATTTCCCTGAGTTATTTTCACTCTGAGTTATTTTCACTGAGTTAATTTCACTCTGATTTATTTTCACTCTGAGTTATTTTCACTCTGAGTTAATTCCAATCTGAGTTAATGTCATTCTGACTTAATTTCACTCTGAGTTAATTTCACTGAGTTATTTTCACTCTTAGTAATTTTCATTCTGAGTTAATGTCACTCTGAATTAATTTCACTCTGAGTTATTTTCACTCTGAGTTAATTTCACTCAGAGTTATTTTCACTGAGTTAATTTCTCTCTGAGTTTTTTTCACTGAGTTACTTTCACTCTGAGTTAATTTCACACTGAGTTAATTTCACTGTGAGTTATTTTCACTGAGTCATTTTCAGCCTGAGTTAATGTCACTCTGAGTTAATTTCACTCTGAGTTATTTTCACTCTGAGTTAAGTGCACTCTGAGTTATTTTCACTCTGAGTTAATTTCACTCTGAGTTAATGTGACTCTGATTTAACTTCACTGAGTTAATTTCTCTCTGATTTATTTTCACTGAGTTAATTTCACTCCTGAGTTATTTTCACTCTGAGTTATTTTCACACTGAGTTAATTTCATTCTGAGTTAATTTCACTCTGAGTTATTTTCACTCTGAGTCATTTTCACTCTGAGTAATTTGCAATCTGAGTTAATTTCACTCTGAGTAAATGCCACTCTGAGTTAATTTCACTGAGTTAATTTCACTCTGAGTTATTTTCACTGAGTTAATTTCACTCTGAGTTATTTTCACTCTGAGTTATTTTCACTCTGAGTTAATTTCACACTGAGTTAATTTCATTCTGAGTCAATTTCACTCTGAGTTATTTTCACTCAGAGTTATTTTCACTGAGTTAATTTCTCTCTGAGTTATTTTCACTGAGTTACTTTCACTCTGAGTTATTTTCACTCTGAGTTAATTTCACACTGAGTTAATTTAATTCTGAGTTAATTTCACTCTGAGTTTTTTTCACTGTGAGTTATTTTCACTCTGATTCATTTTCACCCTGAGTTAATGTCACTCTGAGCTATTTTCACTCAGAGTTATTTTCACTGAGTTAATTTCTCTCTGAGTTATTTTCACTGAGTTACTTTCACTCTGAGTTATTTTCACTCTGAGTTATTTTCACTCTGAGTTATTTTCACTCTGAGTTAATTTCACACTGAGTTAATTTCACTCTGAGTTATTTTCACTGTGAGTTATTTTCACTCTGAGTCATTTTCACCCTGAGTTAATGTCACTCTGAGTTAATTTCACTCTGAGTTATTTTCACTCTGAGTTAAGTGCACTCTGAATTATTTTCACTCTGAGTTAATTTCACTTTGAGTTACTGTCACTCTGAGTTAATTTCACTGAGTTAATTTCACTCTGAGTTATTTTCACTGAGTTAATTTCACTCTGAGTTATTTTCACTCTGAGTTATTTTCACTCTGAGTAAATTTCACACTGAGTTAATTTCATTCTGAGTTAATTGCACTCTGAGTTATTTTCACTCAGAGTTATTTTCACTGAGTTAATTTCTCTCTGAGTTATTTTCGCTGAGTTACTTTCACTCTGAGCTTTTTCACTCTGAATTATTTTCACCCTGAGTTATTTTCACTCTGAGTTAATTTCACACTGAGTTAATTTCACTGTGAGTTATTTTCACTGAGTCATTTTCCCCCTGAGTTAATGTCACTCTGAGTTAATTTCACTCTGAGTTATTTTCACTCTGAGTTAAGTGCACTCTGAGTTATTTTCACTCTGAGTTAATTTCACTCTGAGTTAATGTCACTCTGAGTTAATTTCACTGAGTTAATTTCTCTCTGAGTTATTTTCACTGAGTTAATTTCACTCTTGAGTTATTTTCACTCTGAGTCATTTTCACACTGAGTTAATTTCATTCTGAGTTAATCTCACTCTGAATTAATTTCACTCTGACTTATATTCACTCAGAGTTATTTTCACTGAGTTAATTTCTCTCTGAGTTATTTTCACTGAGTTACTTTCACTCTGAGTTATTTTCACTCTGAGTTATTTTCACTGTGAGTTATTTTCACTCTGAGTCATTTTCACCCTGAGTTAATGTCACTCTGAGTTAATTTCACTGAGTTATTTTCACTCTGAGTTAATTTCACTCTGAGTTAATTTCACTGAGTTATTTCCACTCTGAGTTATTTTCACTGAGTTAATTTCACTCTGAATTATTTTCACTGTGAGTTATTTTCACTCTGAGTTAATTTCACACTGAGTTAATTTCATTCTGAGTTAATTTCACTCTGAGCTATTTTCACTCAGAGTTATTTTCACTGAGTTAATTTCTCTCTGAGTTATTTTCACTGAGTTACTTTCACTCTGAGTTATTTTCACTCTGAGTTATTTTCACTGTGAGTTATTTTCACTGAGTCATTTTCACCCTGAGTTAATGTCACTCTGAGTTAATTTCACTGAGTTATTTTCACTCTGAGTTAAGTGCACTCTGAGTTATTTTCACTCTGAGTTAATTTCACTCTGAGTTAATGTCACTCTGATTTAATTTCACTGAGTTAATTTCTCTCTGAGTTATTTTCACTGAGTTAATTTCACTCTTGAGTTATTTTCACTCTGAGTCATTTTCACACTGAGTTAATTTCATTCTGAGTTAATCTCACTCTGAATTAATTTCACTCTGACTTATATTCACTCAGAGTTATTTTCACTGAGTTAATTTCTCTCTGAGTTATTTTCACTGAGTTACTTTCACTCTGAGTTATTTTCACTCTGAGTTATTTTCACTGTGAGTTATTTTCACTCTGAGTCATTTTCACCCTGAGTTAATGTCACTCTGAGTTAATTTCACTGAGTTATTTTCACTCTGAGTTAATTTCACTCTGAGTTAATTTCACTGAGTTATTTCCACTCTGAGTTATTTTCACTGAGTTAATTTCACTCTGAATTATTTTCACTGTGAGTTATTTTCACTCTGAGTTAATTTCACACTGAGTTAATTTCATTCTGAGTTAATTTCACTCTGAGCTATTTTCACTCAGAGTTATTTTCACTGAGTTAATTTCTCTCTGAGTTATTTTCACTGAGTTACTTTCACTCTGAGTTATTTTCACTCTGAGTTATTTTCACTGTGAGTTATTTTCACTGAGTCATTTTCACCCTGAGTTAATGTCACTCTGAGTTAATTTCACTGAGTTATTTTCACTCTGAGTTAAGTGCACTCTGAGTTATTTTCACTCTGAGTTAATTTCACTCTGAGTTAATGTCACTCTGATTTAATTTCACTGAGTTAATTTCTCTCTGATTTATTTTCACTGAGTTAATTTCACTCCTGAGTTATTTTCACTCTGAGTCATTTTCACTCTGAGTAATTTGCAATCTGAGTTAATTTCACTCTGAGTTA
Organism: Isurus oxyrinchus; assembly: GCA_026770705.1. Taxonomy (NCBI): domain Eukaryota; kingdom Metazoa; phylum Chordata; class Chondrichthyes; order Lamniformes; family Lamnidae; genus Isurus; species Isurus oxyrinchus. The sequence continues at coordinate 117,550,268 of JANJGN010000017.1, forward strand.
ATGCCACTCTGAGTTAATTTCACTGAGTTAATTTCACTCTGAGTTATTTTCACTGAGTTAATTTCACTCTGAGTTATTTTCACTCTGAGTTATTTTCACTCTGAGTTAATTTCACACTGAGTTAATTTCATTCTGAGTTAATTTCACTCTGAGTTATTTTCACTCAGAGTTATTTTCACTGAGTTAATTTCTCTCTGAGTTATTTTCACTGAGTTACTTTCACTCTGAGTTATTTTCACTCTTAGTTAATTTCACACTGAGTTAATTTAATTCTGAGTTAATTTCACTCTGAGTTTTTTTCACTGTGAGTTATTTTCACTCTGATTCATTTTCACCCTGAGTTAATGTCACTCTGAGTTAATTTCACTCTGAGTTATTTTCACTCTGAGTTAAGTGCACTCTGAGTTATTTTCACTCTGAGTTAATTTCACTCTGAGTTAATTTCCCTGAGTTATTTTCACTCTGAGTTATTTTCACTGAGTTAATTTCACTCTGATTTATTTTCACTCTGAGTTATTTTCACTCTGAGTTAATTCCAATCTGAGTTAATGTCATTCTGACTTAATTTCACTCTGAGTTAATTTCACTGAGTTATTTTCACTCTTAGTAATTTTCATTCTGAGTTAATGTCACTCTGAGTTAATTTCACTCTGAGTTATTTTCACTCTGAGTTAATTTCACTCAGAGTTATTTTCACTGAGTTAATTTCTCTCTGAGTTTTTTTCACTGAGTTACTTTCACTCTGAGTTAATTTCACATTGAGTTAATTTCACTGTGAGTTATTTTCACTGAGTCATTTTCAGCCTGAGTTAATGTCACTCTGAGTTAATTTCACACTGAGTTAATTTCATTCTGAGTTAATTTCACTCTGAGTTATTTTCACTCAGAGTTATTTTCACTGAGTTAATTTCTCTCTGAGTTATTTTCACTGAGTTCCTTTCACTCTGAGTTATTTTCACTCTGAGTTATTTTCACTCTGAGTTAATTTCACACTGAGTTAATTTCATTCTGAGTTAATTTCACTGAGTTATTTTCACTCTGAGTTATTTTCACTCTGAGTTAATTTCACTCTGAGTTAATATCACTCTGACTTAATTTCACTCTGAGTAAATTTCACTGAGTTATTTTCACTCAGTTATTTTCATTCTGAGTTAATGCCACTCTGAGTTAATTTCACTCAGAGTTATTTTCACTCTGAGTTAATTTCACACTGAGTTAATTTCTCTATGAGTTAATTTCACTCTGAGTTATTTTCACTGTGAGTTATTTTCACTCTGAGTCATTTTCACCCTGAGTTAATGTCACTCTGAGTTAATTTCACTCTGAGTTATTTTCACTCTGAGTTAAGTGCACTCTGAGTTATTTTCAACCTGAGTTAATTTCACTGAGTTAATTTCACTCTGAGTTAATTTCACTGAGTTAATTTCACTCTGAGTTATTTTCACTGAGTTAATTTCACTCTGAGTTATTTTCACTCTGAGTTATTTTCACTCTGAGTAAATTTCACTCTGAGTTAATTTCATTCTGAGTTAATTTCACTCTGAGTTATTTTCACTCAGAGTTATTTTCACTGAGTTAATTTCTCTCTGAGTTATTTTCACTGAGTTACTTTCACTCTGAGCTTTTTCACTCTGAGTTATTTTCACTCTGAGTTATTTTCACTCTGAGTGAATTTCACACTGAGTTAATTTCACTGTGAGTTATTTTCACTGAGTCATTTTCACCCTGAGTTAATGTCACTCTGAGTTAATTTCACTCTGAGTTATTTTCACTCTGAGTTAAGTGCACTCTGAGTTATTTTCACTCTGAGTTAATTTCACTCTGAGTTAATGTCACTCTGAGTTAATTTCACTGAGTTAATTTCTCTCTGAGTTATTTTCACTGAGTTAATTTCACTCTTGAGTTATTTTCACTCTGAGTCATTTTCACACTGAGTTAATTTCATTCTGAGTTAATTTCACTCTGAATTAATTTCACTCTGAGTTATTTTCACTGAGTTAATTTCACTCTGTTATTTTCACTCTGAGGTATTTTCACTATGAGATATTTCCACTCTGAGTTAATTTCACACTTAGTAAATTTCATTCTGGGTAAATTTCACTCTGAGTTATTTTCACTCTGAGTTATTTTCACTCTGAGTTAATTTCACTTTGAGTTAATGTCACTCTGAGTTAATTTCACTGAGTTAATTTCTCTCTGAGTTATTTTCACTGAGTTAATTTCACTCTTGAGTTATTTTCACTCTGAGTCATTTTCACACTGAGTTAATTTCATTCTGAGTTAATTTCACTCTGAATTAATTTCACTCTGACTTATTTTCACTCAGAGTTATTTTCACTGAGTTAATTTCTCTCTGAGTTATTTTCACTGAGTTACTTTCACTCTGAGTTATTTTCACTCTGAGTTATTTTCACTGTGAGTTATTTTCACTCTGAGTCATTTTCACCCTGAGTTAATGTCACTCTGAGTTAATTTCACTGAGTTATTTTCACTCTGAGTTAATTTCACTCTGAGTTAATTTCACTGAGTTATTTCCACTCTGAGTTATTTTCACTGAGTTAATTTCAGTCTGAATTATTTTCACTCTGATTTATTTTCACTCTGAGTTAATTTCACAATGAGTTAATTTCATTCTGAGTTAATTTCACTGAGTTAATTTCACTCTGAGTTATTTTCACTGAGTTAATTTCACTCTGAGTTATTTTCACTCTGAGTTATTTTCACTCTGAGTAAATTTCACTCTGAGTTAATTTCATTCTGAGTTAATTTCACTCTGAGTTATTTTCACTCAGAGTTATTTTCACTGAGTTAATTTCTCTCTGAGTTATTTTCACTGAGTTACTTTCACTCTGAGCTTTTTCACTCTGAGTTATTTTCACTCTGAGTTATTTTCACTCTGAGTTAATTTCACACTGAGTTAATTTCACTGTGAGTTATTTTCACTGAGTCATTTTCACCCTGAGTTAATGTCACTCTGAGTTAATTTCACTCTGAGTTATTTTCACTCTGAGTTAAGTGCACTCTGAGTTATTTTCACTCTGAGTTAATTTCACTCTGAGTTAATGTCACTCTGAGTTAATTTCACTGAGTTAATTTCTCTCTGAGTTATTTTCACTGAGTTAATTTCACTCTTGAGTTATTTTCACTCTGAGTCATTTTCACACTGAGTTAATTTCATTCTGAGTTAATTTCACTCTGAATTAATTTCACTCTGAGTTATTTTCACTGAGTTAATTTCACTCTGTTATTTTCACTCTGAGGTATTTTCACTATGAGATATTTCCACTCTGAGTTAATTTCACACTTAGTAAATTTCATTCTGGGTAAATTTCACTCTGAGTTATTTTCACTCTGAGTTATTTTCACTCTGAGTTAATTTCACTTTGAGTTAATGTCACTCTGAGTTAATTTCACTGAGTTAATTTCTCTCTGAGTTATTTTCACTGAGTTAATTTCACTCTTGAGTTATTTTCACTCTGAGTCATTTTCACACTGAGTTAATTTCATTCTGAGTTAATTTCACTCTGAATTAATTTCACTCTGACTTATTTTCACTCAGAGTTATTTTCACTGAGTTAATTTCTCTCTGAGTTATTTTCACTGAGTTACTTTCACTCTGAGTTATTTTCACTCTGAGTTATTTTCACTGTGAGTTATTTTCACTCTGAGTCATTTTCACCCTGAGTTAATGTCACTCTGAGTTAATTTCACTGAGTTATTTTCACTCTGAGTTAATTTCACTCTGAGTTAATTTCACTGAGTTATTTCCACTCTGAGTTATTTTCACTGAGTTAATTTCAGTCTGAATTATTTTCACTCTGATTTATTTTCACTCTGAGTTAATTTCACACTGAGTTAATTTCATTCTGAGTTAATTTCACTCTGAGTTATTTTCACTCTGAGTTAAGTGCACTCTGAGTTATTTTCACTCTGAGTTAATTTCACTCTGAGTTAATTTCCCTGAGTTATTTTCACTCTGAGTTATTTTCACTGAGTTAATTTCACTCTGATTTATTTTCACTCTGAATTATTTTCACTCTGAGTTAATTCCAAGCTGAGTTAATGTCATTCTGACTTAATTTCACTCTGAGTTAATTTCACTGAGTTATTTTCACTCTTAGTAATTTTCATTCTGAGTTAATGTCACTCTGAGTTAATTTCACTCTGAGTTATTTTCACTCTGAGTTAATTTCACTCAGAGTTATTTTCACTGAGTTAATTTCTCTCTGAGTTTTTTTCACTGAGTTACTTTCACTCTGATTTAATTTCACACTGAGTTAATTTCACTGTGAGTTATTTTCACTGAGTCATTTTCAGCCTGAGTTAATGTCACTCTGAGTTAATTTCACTCTGAGTTATTTTCACTCTGAGTTAAGTGCACTCTGAGTTATTTTCACTCTGAGTTAATTTCACTCTGAGTTAATGTCACTCTGATTTAACTTCACTGAGTTAATTTCTCTCTGATTTATTTTCACTGAGTTAATTTCACTCCTGAGTTATTTTCACTCTGAGTTATTTTCACACTGAGTTAATTTCATTCTGAGTTAATTTCACTCTGAGTTATTTTCACTCTGAGTCATTTTCACTCTGAGTAATTTGCAATCTGAGTTAATTTCACTCTGAGTAACTGCCACTCTGAGTTAATTTCACTGAGTTAATTTCACTCTGAGTTATTTTCACTGAGTTAATTTCACTCTGAGTTATTTTCACTCTGAGTTATTTTCACTCTGAGTTAATTTCACACTGAGTTAATTTCATTCTGAGTTAATTTCACTCTGAGTTATTTTCACTCAGAGTTATTTTCACTGAGTTAATTTCTCTCTGAGTTATTTTCACTGAGTTACTTTCACTCTGAGTTATTTTCACTCTGAGTTAATTTCACACTGAGTTAATTTAATTCTGAGTTAATTTCACTCTGAGTTTTTTTCACTGTGAGTTATTTTCACTCTGATTCATTTTCACCCTGAGTTAATGTCACTCTGAGCTATTTTCACTCAGAGTTATTTTCACTGAGTTAATTTCTCTTTGAGTTATTTTCACTGAGTTACTTTCACTCTGAGTTATTTTCACTCTGAGTTATTTTCACTCTGAGTTATTTTCACTCTGAGTTAATTTCACACTGAGTTAATTTCACTCTGAGTTATTTTCACTGTGAGTTATTTTCACTCTGAGTCATTTTCACCCTGAGTTAATGTCACTCTGAGTAATTTCACTCTGAGTTATTTTCACTCTGAGTTAAGTGCACTCTGAGTTATTTTCACTCTGAGTTAATTTCACTTTGAGTTACTGTCACTCTGAGTTAATTTCACTGAGTTAATTTCACTCTGAGTTATTTTCACTGAGTTAATTTCACTCTGAGTTATTTTCACTCTGAGTAAATTTCACACTGAGTTAATTTCTTTCTGAGTTAATTGCACTCTGAGTTATTTTCACTCAGAGTTATTTTCACTGAGTTAATTTCTCTCTGAGTTATTTTCGCTGAGTTACTTTCACTCTGAGCTTTTTCACTCTGAATTATTTTCACCCTGAGTTATTTTCACTCTGAGTTAATTTCACACTGAGTTAATTTCACTGTGAGTTATTTTCACTGAGTCATTTTCCCCCTGAGTTAATGTCACTCTGAGTTAATTTCACTCTGAGTTATTTTCACTCTGAGTTAAGTGCACTCTGAGTTATTTTCACTCTGAGTTAATTTCACTCTGAGTTAATGTCACTCTGAGTTAATTTCACTGAGTTAATTTCTCTCTGAGTTATTTTCACTGAGTTAATTTCACTCTTGAGTTATTTTCACTCTGAGTCATTTTCACACTGAGTTAATTTCATTCTGAGTTAATCTCACTCTGAATTAATTTCACTCTGACTTATATTCACTCAGAGTTATTTTCACTGAGTTAATTTCTCTCTGAGTTATTTTCACTGAGTTACTTTCACTCTGAGTTATTTTCACTCTGAGTTATTTTCACTGTGAGTTATTTTCACTCTGAGTCATTTTCACCCTGAGTTAATGTCACTCTGAGTTAATTTCACTGAGTTATTTTCACTCTGAGTTAATTTCACTCTGAGTTAATTTCACTGAGTTATTTCCACTCTGAGTTATTTTCACTGAGTTAATTTCACTCTGAATTATTTTCACTGTGAGTTATTTTCACTCTGAGTTAATTTCACACTGAGTTAATTTCATTCTGAGTTAATTTCACTCTGAGCTATTTTCACTCAGAGTTATTTTCACTGAGTTAATTTCTCTCTGAGTTATTTTCACTGAGTTACTTTCACTCTGAGTTATTTTCACTCTGAGTTATTTTCACTGTGAATTATTTTCACTCTGAGTCATTTTCACCCTGAGTTAATGTCACTCTGAGTTAATTTCACTGAGTTATTTTCACTCTGAGTTAAGTGCACTCTGAGTTATTTTCACTCTGAGTTAATTTCACTCTGAGTTAATGTCACTCTGATTTAATTTCACTGAGTTAATTTCTCTCTGATTTATTTTCACTGAGTTAATTTCACTCCTGAGTTATTTTCACTCTGAGTCATTTTCACTCTGAGTAATTTGCAATCTGAGTTAATTTCACTCTGAGTTAATGCCACTCTGAGTTAATTTCACTGAGTTAATTTCACTCTGAGTTATTTTCACTGAGTTAATTTCACTCTGAGTTATTTTCACTCTGAGTTATTTTCACTCTGAGTTAATTTCACTCTGAGTTAATTTCACTCTGAGTTAATTTCACTCTGAGTTATTTTCACTCAGAGTTATTTTCACTGAGTTAATTTCTCTCTGAGTTATTTTCACTGAGTTACTTTCACTCTGAGTTATTTTCACTCTTAGTTAATTTCACACTGAGTTAATTTAATTCTGAGTTAATTTCACTCTGAGTTTTTTTCACTGTGAATTATTTTCACTCTGATTCATTTTCACCCTGAGTTAATGTCACTCTGAGTTAATTTCACTCTGAGTTATTTTCACTCTGAGTTAAGTGCACTCTGAGTTATTTTCACTCTGAGTTAATTTCACTCTGAGTTAATTTCACTGAGTTATTTTCACTCTGAGTTATTTACACTGAGTTAATTTCGCTCTGATTTATTTTCACTCTGAGTTATTTTCACTCTGAGTTAATTTCAATCAAAGTTAATGTCACTCTGACTTAATTTCACTCTGATTTAATTTCACTGAGTTATTTTCACTCTGAGTAATTGTCATTCTGAGTTAATGTCACTCTGAGTTAATTTCACTCTGAGTTATTTTCACTCTGAGTTAATTTCACACTGAGTTAATTTCATTCTGAGTTAATTTCACTCTGAGTTATTTTCACTCAGAGTTATTTTCACTGAGTTAATTTCTCTCTGAGTTATTTTCACTGAGTTCCTTTCACTCTGAGTTATTTTCACTCTGAGTTATTTTCACTCTGAGTTAATTTCACACTGAGTTAATTTCATTCTGAGTTAATTTCACTGAGTTATTTTCACCCTGAGTTATTTTCACTCTGAGTTAATTTCACTCTGAGTTAATATCACTCTGACTTAATTTCACTCTGAGTAAATTTCACTGAGTTATTTTCACTCAGAGTTATTTTCATTCTGAGTTAATGCCACTCTGAGTTAATTTCACTCAGAGTTATTTTCACTCTGAGTTAATTTCACACTGAGTTAATTTCTCTATGAGTTAATTTCACTCTGAGTTATTTTCACTGTGAGTTATTTTCAGTCTGAGTCATTTTCACCCTGAGTTAATGTCACTCTGAGTTAATTTCACTCTGAGTTATTTTCACTCTGAGTTAAGTGCACTCTGAGTTATTTTCAACCTGAGTTAATTTCACTGAGTTAATTTCACTCTGAGTTAATTTCACTGAGTTAATTTCACTCTGAGTTATTTTCACTGAGTTAATTTCACTCTGAGTTATTTTCACTCTGAGTTATTTTCACTCTGAGTAAATTTCACTCTGAGTTAATTTCATTCTGAGTTAATTTCACTCTGAGTTATTTTCACTCAGAGTTATTTTCACTGAGTTAATTTCTCTCTGAGTTATTTTCACTGAGTTACTTTCACTCTGAGCTTTTTCACTCTGAGTTATTTTCACTCTGAGTTATTTTCACTCTGAGTTAATTTCACAATGAGTTAATTTCACTGTGAGTTATTTTCACTGAGTCATTTTCACCCTGAGTTAATGTCACTCTGAGTTAATTTCACTCTGAGTTATTTTCACTCTGAGTTAAGTGCACTCTGAGTTATTTTCACTCTGAGTGAATTTCACTCTGAGTTAATGTCACTCTGAGTTAATTTCACTGAGTTAATTTCTCTCTGAGTTATTTTCACTGAGTTAATTTCACTCTTGAGTTATTTTCACTCTGAGTCATTTTCACACTGAGTTAATTTCATTCTGAGTTAATTTCACTCTGAATTAATTTCACTCTGAGTTATTTTCACTGAGTTAATTTCACTCTGTTATTTTCACTCTGAGGTATTTTCACTCTGAGATATTTCCACTCTGAGTTAATTTCACACTTAGTAAATTTCATTCTGGGTAAATTTCACTCTGAGTTATTTTCACTCTGAGTTATTTTCACTCTGAGTTAATTTCACTCTGAGTTAATGTCACTCTGAGTTAATTTCATTCTGAGTTGATTTCACTGAGTTATTTTCACTCTGAGATATTTTCATTCTGAGTTAATTTCCCTCTGAGTTATTTTCACACTGAGTTAATTTAATTCTGAGTTAATTTCACTCTGAGTTATTTTCACTCTGATTTATTTTCACTGAGTTAATTTCACCCTGAGTTATTTTCAATCTGAGTTATCTTCACTCCGAGTTAATTTCACTCTGAGTTATTTCCACTCTGAGTTAATTTTTACACTGAGTTAATTTCATTCTGGGTAAATTTCACTCTGAGTTATTTTCACTCCGAGTTATTTTCACTCTGAGTTAATTTCACTCTGAGTTAATTTCACTCTGAGTTAATTTCACTGAGTTATTTTCATTTTGAGTTATTTTCACTGAGTTAATTTCACTCTGAGTTATTTTGACTCTGAGTTATTTTCACTCTGAGTTAATTTCACAGTGAGTTAATTTCATTCTGAGTTAATTTCAATCTGAGTTATTTTCACTCAGAGTTATTTTCACTGAGTTAATTTCTCTCTAGTTATTTTCACTGAGTTACATTCACTCTGAGTTATTTTCACTCTGAGTTAATTTCACACTGAGTTAATTTAATTCTGAGTTAATTTCACTCTGAGTTTTTTTCACTGTGAGTTATTTTCACTCTGATTCATTTTCAGCCTGCGTTAATGTCACTCTGAGTTAATTTCACTCTGAGTTATTTTCACTCTGAGTTAACTGCACTCTGAGTTATTTTCACTCTGAGTTAATTTCACTCTGAGTTAATTTCACTGAGTTATTTTCACTCTGAGTTATTTTCACTGAGTTAATTTCACTCTGATTTATTTTCACTCTGAGTTATTTTCACTCTGAGTTAATTTCAATCTGAGTTAATGTCACTCTGACTTAATTTCACTCTGAGTTAATTTCACTGAGTTATTTTCACTCTGAGTAATTTTCATTCTGAGTTAATGTCACTCTGAGTTAATTTCACTCTGAGTTATTTTCACTCTGAGTGAATTTCACACTGAGTTAATTTCATTCTGAGTTAATTTCGCTCTGAGTTATTTTCACTCTGAGTTAAGTGCACTCTGAGTTATTTTCAACATGAGTTAATTTCACTGAGTTAATTTCACTCTGAGTTAATTTCACTGAGTTAATTTCACTCTGAGTTATTTTCACTGAGTTAATTTCACTCTGAGTTATTTTCACTCTGAGTTATTTTCACTCTGAGTAAATTTCACACTGAGTTAATTTCATTCTGAGTTAATTTCACTCTGAGTTATTTTCACTCAGTTATTTTCACTGAGTTAATTTCTCTCTGAGTTATTTTCGCTGAGTTACTTTCACTCTGAGCTTTTTCACTCTGAGTTATTTTCACTCTGAGTTATTTTTACTCTGAGTTAATTTCACACTGAGTTAATTTCACTGTGAGTTATTTTCACTGAGTCATTTTCACCCTGAGTTAATGTCACTCTGAGTTAATTTCACTCTGAGTTATTTTCACTCTGAGTTAAGTGCACTCTGAGTTATTTTCACTCTGAGTTAATTTCACTCTGAGTTAATGTCACTCTGAGTTAATTTCACTGAGTTAATTTCTCTCTGAGTTATTTTCACTGAGTTAATTTCACTCTTTAGTTATTTTCACTCTGAGTCATTTTCACACTGAGTTAATTTCATTCTGAGTTAATTTCACTCTGAATTAATTTCACTCTGAGTTATTTTCAATGAGTTAATTTCAATCTGTTATTTTCACTCTGAGTTATTTTCACTCTGAGTTATTGCCACTCTGAGTTAATTTCACACTGAGTAAATTTCATTCTGGGTAAATATCACTCTGAGTTATTTTCACTCTGAGTTATTTTCACTCTGAGTTAATTTCACTCTGATTTAATGTCACTCTGAGTTAATTTCATTCTGAGTTGATTTCACTGAGTTATTTTCACTCTGAGATATTTTCATTCTGAGTTAATTTCCCTCTGAGTTATTTTCACACTGAGTTAATTTAATTCTGAGTTAATTTCACTCTGAGTTATTTTCACTCTGATTTATTTTCACTGAGTTAATTTCACCCTGAGTTATTTTCACTCTGAGTTATTTTCACACTGAGTTATTTTCAATCTGAGTTATCTTCACTCCGAGTTAATTTCACTCTGAGTTATTTCCACTCTGAGTTAATTTTTGCACTGAGTTAATTTCATTCTGGGTAAATTTCACTCTGAGTTATTTTCACTCCGAGTTATTTTCACTCTGAGTTAATTTCACTCTGAGTTAATTTCACTCTGAGTTAATTTCACTGAGTTATTTTCACTTTGAGTTATTTTCACTGAGTTAATTTCACTCTGAGTTATTTTGACTCTGAGTTATTTTCACTCTGAGTTAATTTCACACTGAGTTAATTTCATTCTGAGTTAATTTCACTCTGAGTTATTTTCACTCAGAGTTATTTTCACTGAGTTAATTTCTCTCTGAGTTATTTTCACTGAGTTACTTTCACTCTGATTTATTTTCACTCTGAGTTATTTTCACTCTGAGTTAATTTCAATCTGAGTTAATGTCACTCTGACTTAATTTCACTCTGAGTTAATTTCACTGAGTTATTTTCACTCTGAGTAATTTTCATTCTGAGTTAATGTCACTCTGAGTTAATTTCACTCTGAGTTATTTTCACTCTGAGTGAATTTCACACTGAGTTAATTTCATTCTGAGTTAATTTCACTCTGAGTTATTTTCACTCAGAGTTATTTTCACTGAGTTAATTTCTCTCTGAGTTATTTTCACTGAGTTACTTTCACTCTGAGTTATTTTCACTCTGAGTTATTTTCACTCTGAGTTAATTTCACACTGAGTTAATTTCATTCTGAGTTAATTTCACTCTGAGTTATTTTCACTCTGAGTTATTTTCACTCTGAGTTAATTTCACTCTGAGTTAATTTCACTCTGAAATAATTTCACTCTGAGTTAATTTCACTGAGTTATTTTCACTCTGAGTTATTTTCATTCTGAGTTAATGTCACTCTGAGTTAATTTCACTCTGAGTTATTTTCACTCTGAGTTAATTTCACACTGAGTTAATTTCATTCTGAGTTAATTTCACTCCGAGTTATTTTCACTCAGAGTTATTTTCACTGAGTTAATTTCTCACTGAGTTATTTTCACTGAGTTACTTTCACTCTGAGTTATTTTCACTCTGAGTTATTTTCACTCTGAGTTATTTTCACTCTGAGTTAATTTCACTCTGAGTTATTTTCACTGTGAGTTATTTTCACTCTGAGTCATTTTCACCCTGAGTTAATGTCACTCTGAGTTAATTTCACTCTGAGTTATTTTCACTCTGAGTTAAGTGCACTCTGAGTTATTTTCACTCTGAGTTAATTTCACTATGAGTTAATGTCACTCTGAGTTAATTTCACTGAGTTAATTTCACTCTGAGTTATTTTCACTGAGTTAATTTCACTCTGAGTTATTTTCACTCTGAGTAAATTTCACACTGAGTTAATTTCATTCTGAGTTAATTTCACTCTGAGTTATTTTCACTCAGAGTTATTTTCAGTGAGTTATTTTCACTCTGAGGTATTTTCATTCTGAGTTAATTTCACACTGAGTTAATTTCACTGTGAGTTATTTTCACTGAGTCATTTTCACCCTGAGTTAATGTCACTCTGAGTTAATTTCACTCTGAGTTATTTTCACTCTGATTTAAGTGCACTCTGAGTTATTTTCACTCTGAGTTAATTTCACTCTGAGTTAATGTCACTCTGAGTTAATTTCACTGAGTTAATTTCTCTCTGAGTTATTTTCACTGAGTTAATTTCACTCTTGAGTTATTTTCATTCTGAGTCATTTTCACACTGAGTTAATTTCATTCTGAGTTAATTTCACTCTGAATTAATTTCACTCTGAGTTATTTTCACTGAGTTAATTTCACTCTGTTATTTTCACTCTGAGTTATTTTCACTCTGAGTTATTTCCACTCTGAGTTAATTTCACACTGAGTAAATTTCATTCTGGGTAACTTTCACTCTGAGTTATTTTCACTCTGAGTTATTTTCACTCTGAGTTAATTTCACTCTGAGTTAATGTCACTCTGAGTTAATTTCATTCTGAGTTGATTTCACTGAGTTATTTTCACTCTGAGATATTTTCATTCTGAGTTAATTTCCCTCTGAGTTATTTTCACACTGAGTTAATTTAATTCTGAGTTAATTTCACTCTGAGTTATTTTCACTCTGATTTATTTTCACTGAGATAATTTCACTCTGAGTTATTTTCACTTTGAGTTACATTCACACTGAGTTATTTTCAATCTGAGTTATCTTCACTCCGAGTTAATTTCACTCTGAGTTATTTCCACTCTGAGTTAATTTTTACACTGTGTTAATTTCATTCTGGGTAAATTTCACTCTGAGTTATTTTCACTCTGAGTTATTTTCACTCTGAGTTAATTTCACTCTGAGTTAATTTCACTCTGAGTTAATTTCACTGAGTTATTTTCACTTTGAGTTATTTTCACTGAGTTAATTTCACTCTGAGTTATTTTGACTCTGAGTTATTTTCACTCTGAGTTAATTTCACACTGAGTTAATTTCATTCTGAGTTAATTTCACTCTGAGCTATTTTCAATCAGAGTTATTTTCACTGAGTTAATTTCTCTCTGAGTTATTTTCACTGAGTGACTTTCACTCTGAGTTAATGTCACTCTGAGTTAATTTCACTGAGTTAATTTCACTCTGAGTTAATTTCGCTCTGAGTTAATTTCACACTGAGTTAATTTCATTCTGAGTTAATTTCACTCTGAGTTATTTTCACTCAGAGATATTTTCACTGAATTAATTTCACTCTGAGTTATTTTCACTGAGTTAATTTCACTCTGAGTTATTTTCACCCTGAGTAAATTTAATTCTGAGTTAATTTTGCTCTGAGTTATTTTCCCTCTGAGTTAAGTGCTCTCTGAGTTATTTTCACTGAGTTATTTTCACTCTGAGTTAATTTAATTCTGTGTTAATTTCTCTCTGAGTTAATTTCACTCTGAGTTATTTTCACTGTGTTAATTTCACTCTGAGTTAATTTCACTCGAGATATTTTCACTCTGAGTTTTTTTCACACTGAGTTAATTTCTTTCTGAGTTAATTTCACTCTGAGTTATTTTCACTCTGAGTTATTTTCACTCAGTTATTTTCACTGAGTTAATTTCACTCTGAGTTAATGTCACTCTGATTTAATTTCACTGAGTTAATTTCACTCTGAGTTATTTTCACTGAGTTAATTTCACTCTGAGTTATTTTCACTCTGAGTTATTTTCACTCTGAGTTAATTTTTACACTGAGTTAATTTCATTCTGGGTAAATTTCACTCTGAGTTATTTTCACTCTGAGTTATTTTCACTCTGAGTTAATTTCACTCTGAGTTAATGTCACTCTGACGTAATTTCACACTGAGTTAATTTCACTGAGTTATTTTCACTCTGAGTTATTTTCATTCTGAGTTAATGTCACTCTGAGTTATTTTCACAGTGAGTTAATTTAATTCTGAGTTAATTTCACTCTGAGTTATTTTCACTCTGAGTTATTTTCAGAGTTAATTTCACTCTGAGTTATTTTCACTATGAGTTAATTTCACACTGAGTTAATTTCATTCTGAGTTAATTTCACTCTGAGTTATTTTCACTCAGAGTTATTTTCACTGAGTTATTTTCTCTCTGAGTTATTTTCACTGAGTTACTTTCACTCTGAGTTATTTTCACTCTGAGTTATTTTCACTCTTAGTTAATTTCACACTGAGTTAATTTCATTCTGAGTTATTTTCACTCTGAGTTATGTTCACTGTGAGTTATTTTCACTCTGAGTCATTTTCACCCTTAGCTAATGTCACTCTGAGTTAATTTCACTCTGAGTTATTTTCACTCTGAGTTAAGTGCACTCTGAGTTATTTTCACTCTGAGTTTATTTCACTCTGAGTTAATTTCACTGAGTTATTTTCACTCTGAGCTATTTTCACTGAGTTAATTTCACTCTGATTTATTTTCACTCTGAGTTATTTTCACTCTGAGTTAATTTCACACTGAGTTAATTTCATTCTGAGTTAATTTCACTCTGAGCTATTTTCACTCAGAGTTATTTTCACTGAGTTAATTTCTCTCTGAGTTATTTTCACTGAGTTACTTTCACTCTGAGTTATTTTCACTCAGTTATTTTCACTCTGAGTTATTTTCACTCTGAGTTAATTTCACACTGAGTTAATTTCAGTCTGAGTTAATTTCAATCTGAGTTATTTTCACTGTGAGTTATTTTCACTCTGAGTCATTTTCACCCTGAGTTAATGTCACTCTGAGTTAATTTCACTCTGAGTTATTTTGACTCTGAGTTAAGTGCACTCTTAGTTATTTTCACTCTGAGTTAATTTCACTATGATTTACTGTCACTCTGAGTTAATTTCACTGAGTTAATTTCACTCTGAGTTATTTTCACTGAGTTAATTTCACTCTGAGTTATTTTCACTCTGAGTTATTTTCACTCTGAGTTAATTTTTACACTGAGTTAATTTCATTCTGGGTAAATTTCACTCTGAGTTATTTTCACTCTGAGTTATTTTCACTCTGAGTTAATTTCACTCTGAGTTAATGTCACTCTGACGTAATTTCACACTGAGTTAATTTCACTGAGTTATTTTCACTCTGAGTTATTTTCATTCTGAGTTAATGTCACTCTGAGTTATTTTCACAGTGAGTTAATTTAATTCTGAGTTAATTTCACTCTGAGTTATTTTCACTCTGAGTTATTTTCAGAGTTAATTTCACTCTGAGTTATTTTCACTATGAGTTAATTTCACACTGAGTTAATTTCATTCTGAGTTAATTTCACTCTGAGTTATTTTCACTCAGAGTTATTTTCACTGAGTTATTTTCTCTCTGAGTTATTTTCACTGAGTTACTTTCACTCTGAGTTATTTTCACTCTGAGTTATTTTCACTCTTAGTTAATTTCACACTGAGTTAATTTCATTCTGAGTTATTTTCACTCTGAGTTATGTTCACTGTGAGTTATTTTCACTCTGAGTCATTTTCACCCTTAGCTAATGTCACTCTGAGTTAATTTCACTCTGAGTTATTTTCACTCTGAGTTAAGTGCACTCTGAGTTATTTTCACTCTGAGTTTATTTCACTCTGAGTTAATTTCACTGAGTTATTTTCACTCTGAGCTATTTTCACTGAGTTAATTTCACTCTGATTTATTTTCACTCTGAGTTATTTTCACTCTGAGTTAATTTCACACTGAGTTAATTTCATTCTGAGTTAATTTCACTCTGAGCTATTTTCACTCAGAGTTATTTTCACTGAGTTAATTTCTCTCTGAGTTATTTTCACTGAGTTACTTTCACTCTGAGTTATTTTCACTCAGTTATTTTCACTCTGAGTTATTTTCACTCTGAGTTAATTTCACACTGAGTTAATTTCAGTCTGAGTTAATTTCAATCTGAGTTATTTTCACTCTGAGTTATTTTCACTCTGAGTCATTTTCACCCTGAGTTAATGTCACTCTGAGTTAATTTCACTCTGAGTTATTTTCACTCTGAGTTAAGTGCACTCTTAGTTATTTTCACTCTGAGTTAATTTCACTATGAGTTACTGTCACTCTGAGTTAATTTCACTGAGTTAATTTCACTCTGAGTTATTTTCACTGAGTTAATTTCACTCTGAGTTATTTTCACTCTGAGTTATTTTCACTCTGAGTTAATTTTTACACTGAGTTAATTTCATTCTGGGTAAATTTCACTCTGAGTTATTTTCACTCTGAGTTATTTTCACTCTGAGTTAATTTCACTCTGAGTTAATGTCACTCTGACGTAATTTCACACTGAGTTAATTTCACTGAGTTATTTTCACTCTGAGTTATTTTCATTCTGAGTTAATGTCACTCTGAGTTATTTTCACAGTGAGTTAATTTAATTCTGAGTTAATTTCACTCTGAGTTATTTTCACTCTGAGTTATTTTCAGAGTTAATTTCACTCTGAGTTATTTTCACTATGAGTTAATTTCACACTGAGTTAATTTCATTCTGAGTTAATTTCACTCTGAGTTATTTTCACTCAGAGTTATTTTCACTGAGTTATTTTCTCTCTGAGTTATTTTCACTGAGTTACTTTCACTCTGAGTTATTTTCACTCTGAGTTATTTTCACTCTTAGTTAATTTCACACTGAGTTAATTTCATTCTGAGTTATTTTCACTCTGAGTTATGTTCACTGTGAGTTATTTTCACTCTGAGTCATTTTCACCCTTAGCTAATGTCACTCTGAGTTAATTTCACTCTGAGTTATTTTCACTCTGAGTTAAGTGCACTCTGAGTTATTTTCACTCTGAGTTTATTTCACTCTGAGTTAATTTCACTGAGTTATTTTCACTCTGAGCTATTTTCACTGAGTTAATTTCACTCTGATTTATTTTCACTCTGAGTTATTTTCACTCTGAGTTAATTTCACACTGAGTTAATTTCATTCTGAGTTAATTTCACTCTGAGCTATTTTCACTCAGAGTTATTTTCACTGAGTTAATTTCTCTCTGAGTTATTTTCACTGAGTTACTTTCACTCTGAGTTATTTTCACTCAGTTATTTTCACTCTGAGTTATTTTCACTCTGAGTTAATTTCACACTGAGTTAATTTCAGTCTGAGTTAATTTCAATCTGAGTTATTTTCACTGTGAGTTATTTTCACTCTGAGTCATTTTCACCCTGAGTTAATGTCACTCTGAGTTAATTTCACTCTGAGTTATTTTCACTCTGAGTTAAGTGCACTCTTAGTTATTTTCACTCTGAGTTAATTTCACTATGAGTTACTGTCACTCTGAGTTAATTTCACTGAGTTAATTTCACTCTGAGTTATTTTCACTGAGTTAATTTCACTCTGAGTTATTTTCACTCTGAGTTATTTTCACTCTGAGTAAATTTCACACTGAGTTAATTTCATTCTGAGTTAATTGCACTCTGAGTTATTTTCACTCAGAGTTATTTTCACTGAGTTAATTTCTCTCTGAGTTATTTTCGCTGAGTTACTTTCACTCTGAGCTTTTTCACTCTGAGTTATTTTCACCCTGAGTTATTTTCACTCTGAGTTAATTTCACACTGAGTTAATTTCACTGTGAGTTATTTTCACTGAGTCATTTTCACCCTGAGTTAATGTCACTCTGAGTTAATTTCACTCTGAGTTATTTTCACTCTGAGTTAAGTGCACTCTGAGTTATTTTCACTCTGAGTTAATTTCACTATGAGTTACTGTCACTCTGAGTTAATTTCACTGAGTTAATTTCACTCTGAGTTATTTTCACTGAGTTAATTTCACTCTGAGTTATTTTCACTCTGAGTTATTTTCACTCTGAGTAAATTTCACACTGAGTTAATTTCATTCTGAGTTAATTGCACTCTGAGTTATTTTCACTCAGAGTTATTTTCACTGAGTTAATTTCTCTCTGAGTTATTTTCGCTGAGTTACTTTCACTCTGAGTTAATTTCACACTGAGTAAATTTCATTCTGGGTTAATTTCACTCTGAGTTATTTTCACTCTGAGTTATTTTCACACTGAGTTAATTTCACTCTGAGTTAATGTCACTCTGAGTTAATTTCATTCTGAGTTGATTTCACTGAGTTATTTTCACTCTGAGATATTTTCATTCTGAGTTAATTTCCCTCTGAGTTATTTTCACACTGAGTTAATTTAATTCTGAGTTAATTTCACTCTGAGTTATTTTCACTCTGAGTTATTTTCACTGAGTTAATTTCACTCTGAGTTATTTTCACTCTGACTTATTCTCACACAGAGTTATTTTCAATCTGAGTTATTTTCACTCCGAGTTAATTTCACTCTGAGTTATTTCCACTCTGGGTTAATTTTTACACTGAGTTAATTTCATTCTGGGTAAATTTCACTCTGAGTTATTTTCATTCTGAGTTATTTTCACTCTGAGTTAATTTCACTCTGAGTTAATTTCACTCTGAGTTAATTTCACTGAGTTATTTTCACTTTGAGTTATTTTCACTGAGTTAATTTCACTCAGAGTTATTTTGACTCTGAGTTATTTTCACTATGAGTTAATTTCACACTGAGTTAATTTCATTCTGAGTTAATTTCACACTGAGCTATTTTCACTCAGAGTTATTTTCACTGAGTTAATTTCTCTCTGAGTTATTTTCACTGAGTGACTTTCACTCTGAGTTAATGTCACTCTGAGTTAATTTCACTGAGTTAATTTCACTCTGAGTTAATTTCACTCTTAGTTAATTTCACACTGAGTTTATTTCATTCTCAGTTAATTTCACTCAGAGTTATTTTCACTCAGAGATATTTTCAATGAGTTAATTTCACTCTGAGTTATTTTCACTGAGTTAATTTCACTCTGAGTTATTTTCACTATGAGTTAATTTCACACTGAGTTAATTTCATTCTGAGTTAATTTCACTCTGAGTTATTTTCACTCAGAGTTATTTTCACTGAGTTATTTTCTCTCTGAGTTATTTTCACTGAGTTACTTACATTCTGAGTTATTTTCACTCTGAGTTATTTTCACTCTGAGTTAATTTCACACTGAGTTAATTTCATTCTGAGTTATTTTCACTCTGAGTTATTTTCACTGTGAGTTATTTTCACTCTGAGTCATTTTCACCCTTAGCTAATGTCACTCTGAGTTAATTTCACTCTGATTTATTTTCACTCTGAGTTAAGTGCACTCTGAGTTATTTTCACTCTGAGTTTATTTCACTCTGAGTTAATTTCACTGAGTTATTTTCACTCTGAGTTATTTTCACTGAGTTAATTTCACTCTGATTTATTTTCACTCTGAGTTATTTTCACTCTGAGTTAATTTCACACTGAGTTAATTTCATTCTGAGTTAATTTCACTCTGAGCTATTTTCACTCAGAGTTATTTTCACTGAGTTAATTTCTCTCTGAGTTATTTTCACTGAGTTACTTTCACTCTGAGTTATTTTCACTCTGAGTTATTTTCACTCTGAGTTATTTTCACTCTGAGTTAATTTCACACTGAGTTAATTTCAGTCTGAGTTAATTTCACTCTGAGTTATTTTCACTGTGAGTTATTTTCACTCTGAGTCATTTTCACCCTGAGTTAATGTCACTCTGAGTTAATTTCACTCTGAGTTATTTTCACTCTGAGTTAAGTGCACTCTGAGTTATTTTCACTCTGAGTTAATTTCACTATGAGTTACTGTCACTCTGAGTTAATTTCACTGAGTTATTTTCACTCTGAGTTATTTTCACTCTGAGTAAATTTCACACTGAGTTAATTTCATTCTGAGTTAATTGCACTCTGAGTAATTTTCACTCAGAGTTATTTTCACTGAGTTAATTTCTCTTTGAGTTATTTTCGCTGAGTTACTTTCACTCTGAGTTAATGTCACTCTGAGTTAATTTCACTGAGTTAATTTCACTCTGAGTTATTTTCATTCTGAGTTAATGTCACTCTGAGTTATTTTCACAGTGAGTTAATTTAATTCTGAGTTAATTTCACTCTGAATTATTTTCACTCTGAGTTATTTTCAGAGTTAATTTCACTCTGAGTTATTTTCACTATGAGTTAATTTCACACTGAGTTAATTTCATTCTGAGTTAATTTCACTCTGAGTTATTTTCACTCAGAGTTATTTTCACTGAGTTATTTTCTCTCTGAGTTATTTTCACTGAGTTACTTTCACTCTGAGTTATTTTCACTCTGAGTTATTTTCACTCTTAGTTAATTTCACACTGAGTTAATTTCATTCTGAGTTATTTTCACTCTGAGTTATGTTCACTGTGAGTTATTTTCACTCTGAGTCATTTTCACCCTTAGCTAATGTCACTCTGAGTTAATTTCACTCTGAGTTATTTTCACTCTGAGTTAAGTGCACTCTGAGTTATTTTCACTCTGAGTTTATTTCACTCTGAGTTAATTTCACTGAGTTATTTTCACTCTGAGCTATTTTCACTGAGTTAATTTCACTCTGATTTATTTTCACTCTGAGTTATTTTCACTCTGAGTTAATTTCACACTGAGTTAATTTCATTCTGAGTTAATTTCACTCTGAGCTATTTTCACTCAGAGTTATTTTCACTGAGTTAATTTCTCTCTGAGTTATTTTCACTGAGTTACTTTCACTCTGAGTTATTTTCACTCTGAGTTATTTTCACTCTGAGTTATTTTCACTCTGAGTTAATTTCACACTGAGTTAATTTCAGTCTGAGTTAATTTCACTCTGAGTTATTTTCACTGTGAGTTATTTTCACTCTGAGTCATTTTCACCCTGAGTTAATGTCACTCTGAGTTAATTTCACTCTGAGTTATTTTCACTCTGAGTTAAGTGCACTCTGAGTTATTTTCACTCTGAGTTAATTTCACTATGAGTTACTGTCACTCTGAGTTAATTTCACTGAGTTATTTTCACTCTGAGTTATTTTCACTCTGAGTAAATTTCACACTGAGTTAATTTCATTCTGAGTTAATTGCACTCTGAGTAATTTTCACTCAGAGTTATTTTCACTGAGTTAATTTCTCTTTGAGTTATTTTCGCTGAGTTACTTTCACTCTGAGTTAATGTCACTCTGAGTTAATTTCACTGAGTTAATTTCACTCTGA
Organism: Isurus oxyrinchus; assembly: GCA_026770705.1. Classification (NCBI taxonomy): domain Eukaryota; kingdom Metazoa; phylum Chordata; class Chondrichthyes; order Lamniformes; family Lamnidae; genus Isurus; species Isurus oxyrinchus. The sequence continues at coordinate 117,571,478 of JANJGN010000017.1, forward strand.
GTTAATTTCACTCTGAGTTAATTTCACACTGAGTTAATTTCATTCTGAGTTAATTTCACTCTGAGTTATTTTCACTCTGAGTTATTTTCACTCTGAGTAAATTTCACACTGAGTTAATTTCATTCTGAGTTAATTGCACTTTGAGTTATTTTCACTCAGAGTTATTTTCACTGAGTTAATTTCTCTCTGAGTTATTTTCGCTGAGTTACTTTCACTCTGAGCTTTTTCACTCTGAGTTATTTTCACCCTGAGTTATTTTCACTCTGAGTTAATTTCACACTGAGTTAATTTCACTGTGAGTTATTTTCACTGAGTCATTTTCACCCTAAGTTAATGTCACTCTGAGTTAATTTCACTCTGAGTTATTTTCACTCTGAGTTAAGTGCACTCTGAGTTATTTTCACTCTGAGTTAATTTCACTATGAGTTACTGTCACTCTGAGTTAATTTCACTGAGTTAATTTCACTCTGAGTTATTTTCACTGAGTTAATTTCACTCTGAGTTATTTTCACTCTGAGTTATTTTCACTCTGAGTAAATTTCACACTGAGTTAATTTCATTCTGAGTTAATTGCACTCTGAGTTATTTTCACTCAGAGTTATTTTCACTGAGTTAATTTCTCTCTGAGTTATTTTCGCTGAGTTACTTTCACTCTGAGTTAATTTCACACTGAGTAAATTTCATTCTGGGTTAATTTCACTCTGAGTTATTTTCACTCTGAGTTATTTTCACACTGAGTTAATTTCACTCTGAGTTAATGTCACTCTGAGTTAATTTCATTCTGAGTTGATTTCACTGAGTTATTTTCACTCTGAGATATTTTCATTCTGAGTTAATTTCCCTCTGAGTTATTTTCACACTGAGTTAATTTAATTCTGAGTTAATTTCACTCTGAGTTATTTTCACTCTGAGTTATTTTCACTGAGTTAATTTCACTCTGAGTTATTTTCACTCTGACTTATTCTCACACAGAGTTATTTTCAATCTGAGTTATTTTCACTCCGAGTTAATTTCACTCTGAGTTATTTCCACTCTGGGTTAATTTTTACACTGAGTTAATTTCATTCTGGGTAAATTTCACTCTGAGTTATTTTCACTCTGAGTTATTTTCACTCTGAGTTAATTTCACTCTGAGTTAATTTCACTCTGAGTTAATTTCACTGAGTTATTTTCACTTTGAGTTATTTTCACTGAGTTAATTTCACTCAGAGTTATTTTGACTCTGAGTTATTTTCACTATGAGTTAATTTCACACTGAGTTAATTTCATTCTGAGTTAATTTCACACTGAGCTATTTTCACTCAGAGTTATTTTCACTGAGTTAATTTCTCTCTGAGTTATTTTCACTGAGTGACTTTCACTCTGAGTTAATGTCACTCTGAGTTAATTTCACTGAGTTAATTTCACTCTGAGTTAATTTCACTCTTAGTTAATTTCACACTGAGTTTATTTCATTCTGAGTTAATTTCACTCAGAGTTATTTTCACTCAGAGATATTTTCAATGAGTTAATTTCACTCTGAGTTATTTTCACTGAGTTAATTTCACTCTGAGTTATTTTCACTATGAGTTAATTTCACACTGAGTTAATTTCATTCTGAGTTAATTTCACTCTGAGTTATTTTCACTCAGAGTTATTTTCACTGAGTTATTTTCTCTCTGAGTTATTTTCACTGAGTTACTTACATTCTGAGTTATTTTCACTCTGAGTTATTTTCACTCTGAGTTAATTTCACACTGAGTTAATTTCATTCTGAGTTATTTTCACTCTGAGTTATTTTCACTGTGAGTTATTTTCACTCTGAGTCATTTTCACCCTTAGCTAATGTCACTCTGAGTTAATTTCACTCTGATTTATTTTCACTCTGAGTTAAGTGCACTCTGAGTTATTTTTACTCTGAGTTTATTTCACTCTGAGTTAATTTCACTGAGTTATTTTCACTCTGAGTTATTTTCACTGAGTTAATTTCACTCTGATTTATTTTCACTCTGAGTTATTTTCACTCTGAGTTAATTTCACACTGAGTTAATTTCATTCTGAGTTAATTTCACTCTGAGCTATTTTCACTCAGAGTTATTTTCACTGAGTTAATTTCTCTCTGAGTTATTTTCACTGAGTTACTTTCACTCTGAGTTATTTTCACTCTGAGTTATTTTCACTCTGAGTTATTTTCACTCTGAGTTAATTTCACACTGAGTTAATTTCAGTCTGAGTTAATTTCACTCTGAGTTATTTTCACTGTGAGTTATTTTCACTCTGAGTCATTTTCACCCTGAGTTAATGTCACTCTGAGTTAATTTCACTCTGAGTTATTTTCACTCTGAGTTAAGTGCACTCTGAGTTATTTTCACTCTGAGTTAATTTCACTATGAGTTACTGTCACTCTGAGTTAATTTCACTGAGTTATTTTCACTCTGAGTTATTTTCACTCTGAGTAAATTTCACACTGAGTTAATTTCATTCTGAGTTAATTGCACTCTGAGTAATTTTCACTCAGAGTTATTTTCACTGAGTTAATTTCTCTTTGAGTTATTTTCGCTGAGTTACTTTCACTCTGAGTTAATGTCACTCTGAGTTAATTTCACTGAGTTAATTTCACTCTGAGTTAATTTCACTCTGAGTTAATTTCACACTGAGTTAATTTCACACTGAGCTATTTTCACTCAGAGTTATTTTCACTGAGTTAATTTCTCTCTGAGTTATTTTCACTGAGTGACTTTCACTCTGAGTTAATGTCACTCTGAGTTAATTTCACTGAGTTAATTTCACTCTGAGTTAATTTCACTCTTAGTTAATTTCACACTGAGTTTATTTCATTCTGAGTTAATTTCACTCAGAGTTATTTTCACTCAGAGATATTTTCAATGAGTTAATTTCACTCTGAGTTATTTTCACTGAGTTAATTTCACTCTGAGTTATTTTCACTATGAGTTAATTTCACACTGAGTTAATTTCATTCTGAGTTAATTTCACTCTGAGTTATTTTCACTCAGAGTTATTTTCACTGAGTTATTTTCTCTCTGAGTTATTTTCACTGAGTTACTTACATTCTGAGTTATTTTCACTCTGAGTTATTTTCACTCTGAGTTAATTTCACACTGAGTTAATTTCATTCTGAGTTATTTTCACGCTGAGTTATTTTCACTGTGAGTTATTTTCACTCTGAGTCATTTTCACCCTTAGCTAATGTCACTCTGAGTTAATTTCACTCTGATTTATTTTCACTCTGAGTTAAGTGCACTCTGAGTTATTTTTACTCTGAGTTTATTTCACTCTGAGTTAATTTCACTGAGTTATTTTCTCTCTGAGTTATTTTCACTGAGTTAATTTCACTCTGATTTATTTTCACTCTGAGTTATTTTCACTCTGAGTTAATTTCACACTGAGTTAATTTCATTCTGAGTTAATTTCACTCTGAGCTATTTTCACTCAGAGTTATTTTCACTGAGTTAATTTCTCTCTGAGTTATTTTCACTGAGTTACTTTCACTCTGAGTTATTTTCACTCTGAGTTATTTTCACTCTGAGTTATTTTCACTCTGAGTTAATTTCACACTGAGTTAATTTCAGTCTGAGTTAATTTCACTCTGAGTTATTTTCACTGTGAGTTATTTTCACTCTGAGTCATTTTCACCCTGAGTTAATGTCACTCTGAGTTAATTTCACTCTGAGTTATTTTCACTCTGAGTTAAGTGCACTCTGAGTTATTTTCACTCTGAGTTAATTTCACTATGAGTTACTGTCACTCTGAGTTAATTTCACTGAGTTATTTTCACTCTGAGTTATTTTCACTCTGAGTAAATTTCACACTGAGTTAATTTCATTCTGAGTTAATTGCACTCTGAGTAATTTTCACTCAGAGTTATTTTCACTGAGTTAATTTCTCTTTGAGTTATTTTCGCTGAGTTACTTTCACTTTGAGTTAATGTCACTCTGAGTTAATTTCACTGAGTTAATTTCACTCTGAGTTAATTTCACTCTGAGTTAATTTCACACTGAGTTAATTTCATTCTGAGTTAATTTCACTCTGAGTTATTTTCACTCAGGGATATATTCACTGAATTAATTTCACTCTGAGTTATTTTCACTGAGTTAATTTCACTCTGAGTTATTTTCACCCTGAGTAAATTTAATTCTGAGTTAATTTTGCTGAGTTATTTTCCCACTGAGTTAAGTGCTCTCTGAGTTATTTTCACTGAATTATTTTCAATCTGAGTTAATTTAATTCTGAGTTAATTTCTCTCTGAGTTAATTTCACTCTGAGTTATTTTCACTGAGTTAATTTCACTCTGAGTTAATTTCACTCGAGTTATTTTCACTCTGAGTTTTTTTCACACTGAGTTAATTTCTTTCTGAGTTAATTTCACTCTGAGTTATTTTCACTCTGAGTTATTTTCACTCAGTTATTTTCACTGAGTTAATTTCACTCTGAGTTCATGTCACTCTGAGTTAATGTCACAGAGTTAATTTCACTCTGAGTTATTTTCACTGAGTTAATTTCACTCTGATTTATTTTCACTCTGAGTTATTTTCACTCTGAGTAAATTTCACACTGAGTTAATTTCATTCTGAGTTAATTTCACTCTGAGTTATTTTCACTCTGAGTTAAGTGCACTCTGAGTTATTTTCACTCTGAGTTAATTTCACTCTGAGTGAATTTCACTGAGTTATTTTCACTTTGAGTTATTTTCACTTAGTTAATTTCACTCTGAGTTATTTTGACTGAGTTATTTTCACTCTGAGTTAATTTCACACTGAGTTAATTTCATTCTGAGTTAATTTCACTCTGAGCTATTTTCACTCAGAGTTATTTTCACTGAGTAAATTTCTCTCTGAGATATTGTCACTGAGTTACTTTCACTCTGAGTTAAAGTCTCTCTGAGTTAATTTCACTGAGTTAATTTCACTCTGAGTTAATTTCTCTCTGAGTTATTTTCGCTGAGTTACTTTCACTCAGAGCTTTTTCACTCTGAGTTATTTTCACTCTGAGTTATTTTCACTCTGAGTTAATTTCACACTGAGTTAATTTCACTGTGAGTTATTTTCACTGAGTCTTTTTCACCCTGAGTTAATGTCACTCTGAGTTAATTTCACTCTGAGTTATTTTCACTCTGAGTTAAGTGCACTCTGAGTTATTTTCACTCTGAATTAATTTCACTCTGAGTTAATGTCACTCTGAGTTAATTTCACTGAGTTAATTTCTCTCTGAGTTATTTTCACTGAGTTAATTTCACTCTTGAGTTATTTTCACTCTGAGTTATTTTCACACTGAGTTAATTTCATTCTGAGTTAATTTCACACTGAGTTAATTTCATTCGGGTAAATTTCACTCTGAGTTATTTTCACTCTGATTTAATTTAATTCTAAGTTAAAGTCACTCTGAGTTAATTTCATTCTGAGTTAAATTAACTGAGTTATTTTCACTCTGAGTTATTTTCACTGAGTTAATTTCAGTCTGTTATGTTCACTCTGAATTATTTTCACTGTGAGTTATTTCCACTCTGAGTTAATTTCACACTGAGTTAATTTCATTCTGGGTAAATTTCACTCTGAGTTATTTTCACTCTGAGTTATTTTCACTCTGAGTTAATTTCACTCTGAGTTAATGTCACTCTGAGTTAATTTCATTCTGAGTTGATTTCACTGAGTTATTTTCACTCAGATATTTTCATTCTGAGTTAATTTCCATCTGAGTTAATTTCACTCTGAGTTATTTTCACTCTGAGTTATTTTCACACTGAGTTATTTTCAATCTGAGTTATTTTCACTCCGAGTTAATTTCACTCTGAGTTATTTCCACTCTGAGTTAATTTTTACACAGAATTAATTTCATTCTGGGTAAATATCACTATGAGTTATTTTCACTCTGAGTTAATTTCACTCTGAGTTAATGTCACTCTGACGTAATTTCACTCTGAGTTAATTTCACTGAGTTATTTTGTCTCTGAGTTATTTTCATTCTTAGTTAATGTCACTCTGAATTAATTTCACTCTGAGTTATTTTCACTCAGAGTTAATTTCACACTGAGTTAATTTCATTCTGAGTTAATTTCACTCTGAGTTATTTTCACTGTGAGTTATATTCACTCTGAGTCATGTTCACCCTGAGTTAATGTCACTCTGAGTTAAATTCACTCTGAGTTATTTTCACTCTGAGTTAAGTGCACTCTGAGTTATTTTCACTCTGATTTAATTTCACTCTGAGTTAATTTCACTGAGTTATTTTCACTCTGAGTTATTTTCACTGGGTTAATTTCACTCTGATTTATTTTCACTCTGAGTTATTTTCACTCTGAGTTAATTTCACACTGAGTTAATTTCATTCTGAGTTAATTTCACTCTGAGCTATTTTCACTCAGAGTTATTTTCACTGAGTTAATTTCTCTCTGAGTTATTTTCACTGAGTTACTTTCACTCTGAGTTATTTTCACTCTGAGTTATTTTCACTGTGAGTTATTTTCACTCAGAGTAATTTTCACCCTGAGTTAATGTCACTCTGAGTTAATTTCACTGAGTTATTTTCACTCTGAGTTAAGTGCACTCTGAGTTATTTTCACTCTGAGTTAATTTCACTCTGAGTTAATGTCACTCTGATTTAATTTCACTGTGTTAATTTCTCTCTGATTTATTTTCACTGAGTTAATTTCACTCTTGAGTTATTTTCACTCTGAGTTATTTTCACACTGAGTTAATTTCATTCTGAGTTTATTTCACTCTGAGTTATTTTCCTCTGAGTTATTTTCACTCTGAGTAATTTGCACTCTGAGTTAATTTCACTCTGAGCTAATGCCACTCTGAGTTAATTTCACTGAGTTATTTTCACTCAGAGTTATTTTCACTGAGTTAATTTCTCTCTGAGTTATTTTCACTGATTTACTTTCACTCTGAGTTATTTTCACTCTGTGTTAATTTCACACTGAGTTAATTTCATTCTGAGTTAATTTCACTCTGAGTTATTTTCACTGTGAGTTATTTTCACTCTGAGTCATCTTCACCCTGAGTTAATGTCACTCTGAGTTAAATTCACTCTGAGTTATTTTCACTCTGAGTTAAGTGCACTCTGAGTTATTTTCACTCTGAGTTAATTTCACTCTGAGTTAATTTCACTGAGCTATTTTCACTCTGAGTTATTTTCACTGAGTTAATTTCACTCTGATTTATTTTCACTCTGAGTTATTTTCACTCTGAGTTAATTTCAATCTGAGTTAATGTCACTCTGACTTAATTTCACTCTGAGTTAATTTCACTGAGTTATTTTCACTCTGAGTTATTTTCATTCTGAGTTAATGTCACTCTGAGTTAATTTCACTCTGAGTTATTTTCACTCTGAGTTAATTTCACACTGAGTTAATTTCATTCTGAGTTAATTTCACTCTGAGTGATTTTCACTCAGAGTTATTTTCACTGAGTTAATTTCTCTCTGAGTTAATGTCACTCTGACTTAATTTCACTCTGAGTTAATTTCACTGAGTTATTTTCACTCTGAGTTATTTTCATTCTGAGTTAATGTCACTCTGAGTTATTTTCACTCTGAGTTATTTTCACTCTGAGTTAATTTCACACTGAGTTAATTTCATTCTGAGTTAATTTCACTCTGAGTTATTTTCACTCTGAGTTATTTTCACTCTGAGTTAATTTCACTCTGAGTTAATTTCACTGAGTTATTTTCACTTTGAGTTATTTTCACTTAGTTAATTTCACTCTGAGTTATTTTGACTGAGTTATTTTCACTCTGAGTTAATTTCACACTGAGTTAATTTCATTCTGAGTTAATTTCACTCTGAGCTATTTTCACTCAGAGTTATTTTCACTGAGTAAATTTCTCTCTGAGATATTGTCACTGAGTTACTTTCACTCTGAGTTAAAGTCTCTCTGAGTTAATTTCACTGAGTTAATTTCACTCTGAGTTAATTTCTCTCTGAGTTATTTTCGCTGAGTTACTTTCACTCAGAGCTTTTTCACTCTGAGTTATTTTCACTCTGAGTTATTTTCACTCTGAGTTAATTTCACACTGAGTTAATTTCACTGTGAGTTATTTTCACTGAGTCTTTTTCACCCTGAGTTAATGTCACTCTGAGTTAATTTCACTCTGAGTTATTTTCACTCTGAGTTAAGTGCACTCTGAGTTATTTTCACTCTGAATTAATTTCACTCTGAGTTAATGTCACTCTGAGTTAATTTCACTGAGTTAATTTCTCTCTGAGTTATTTTCACTGAGTTAATTTCACTCTTGAGTTATTTTCACTCTGAGTTATTTTCACACTGAGTTAATTTCATTCTGAGTTAATTTCACACTGAGTTAATTTCATTCGGGTAAATTTCACTCTGAGTTATTTTCACTCTGAGTTAATTTAATTCTAAGTTAAAGTCACTCTGAGTTAATTTCATTCTGAGTTAAATTAACTGAGTTATTTTCACTCTGAGTTATTTTCACTGAGTTAATTTCAGTCTGTTATGGTCACTCTGAATTATTTTCACTGTGAGTTATTTCCACTCTGAGTTAATTTCACACTGAGTTAATTTCATTCTGGGTAAATTTCACTCTGAGTTATTTTCACTCTGAGTTATTTTCACTCTGAGTTAATTTCACTCTGAGTTAATGTCACTCTGAGTTAATTTCATTCTGAGTTGATTTCACTGAGTTATTTTCACTCTGAGATATTTTCATTCTGAGTTAATTTCCATCTGAGTTATTTTCACTCTGAGTTATTTTCACTGAGTTAATTTCACTCTGAGTTATTTTCACTCTGAGTTATTTTCACACTGAGTTATTTTCAATCTGAGTTATTTTCACTCCGAGTTAATTTCACTCTGAGTTATTTCCACTCTGAGTTAATTTTTACACAGAATTAATTTCATTCTGGGTAAATATCACTCTGAGTTATTTTCACTCTGAGTTAATTTCACTCTGAGTTAATGTCACTCTGACGTAATTTCACTCTGAGTTAATTTCACTGAGTTATTTTGTCTCTGAGTTATTTTCATTCTTAGTTAATGTCACTCTGAATTAATTTCACTCTGAGTTATTTTCACTCAGAGTTAATTTCACACTGAGTTAATTTCATTCTGAGTTAATTTCACTCTGAGTTATTTTCACTCAGAGTTATTTTCACTGAGTTCATTTCTCTCTGATTTATTTTCACTGAGTAACTTCCACTCTGAATTATTTTCACTCTGAGTTATTTTCACTCTGAGTTAATTTCACACTGAGTTAATTTCATTCTGAGTTAATTTCACTCTGAGTTATTTTCACTCAGAGTTATTTTCACTGAGTTAATTTCTCTCTGAGTTATTTTCACTGATTTACTTTCACTCTGAGTTATTTTCTCTCTGTGTTAATTTCACACTGAGTTAATTTCATTCTGAGTTAATTTCACTCTGAGTTATTTTCACTGTGAGTTATTTTGACTCTGAGTCATTTTCACCCTGAGTTAATGTCACTCTGAGTTAATTTCACTCTGAGTTATTTTCACTCTGAGTTAAGTGCACTCTGAGTTATTTTCACTCTGAGTTAATTTCACTCTGAGTTAATTCCACTGAGCTATTTTCACTCTGAGTTATTTTCACTGAGTTAATTTCACTCTGATTTATTTTCACTCTGAGTTATTTTCACTCTGAGTTAATTTCAATCTGATTTAATGTCACTCTGACTTAATTTCACTCTGAGTTAATTTCACTGAGTTATTTTCACTCTGAGTTATTTTCATTCTGAGTTAATGTCACTCTGAGTTAATTTCACTCTGAGTTATTTTCTCTCTGAGTTAATTTCACACTGAGTAAATTTCATTCTGAGTTAATTTCACTCTGAGTGATTTTCACTCAGAGTTATTTTCACTGAGTTAATTTCTCTCTGAGTTAATGTCACTCTGACTTTTTTCACTCTGAGCTAATTTCACTGAGTTATTTTCACTCAGAGTTATTTTCATTCTGAGTTAATGTCACTCTGAGTTATTTTCACTCTGAGTTATTTTCACTCTGAGTTAATTTCACACTGTGTTAATTTCATTCTGAGTTAATTTTACTCTGAGTTATTTTCACTCTGAGTTATTTTCACTCTGAGTTAATTTCACTCTGAGTTAATGTCACTCTGACTTAATTTCACTCTGAGTTAATTTCACTGAGTTATTTTCACTCTGAGTTATTTTCATTCTGAGTTATTTTCAATCTGAGTTATTTTCACTCCGAGTTAATTTCACTCTGAGTTATTTCCACTCTGAGTTAATTTTTACACTGAATTAATTTCATTCTGGGTAAATCTCACTCTGAGTTATTTTCACTCTGAGTTAATTTCACTCTGAGTTAATGTCACTCTGATGTAATTTCACTCTGAGTTAATTTCACTGAGTTATTTTGTCTCTGAGTTATTTTCATTCGTAGTTAATGTCACTCTGAGTTAATTTCAATCTGAGTTATTTTCACTCAGAGTTAATTTCACACTGAGTTAATTTCATTCTGAGTTAATTTCACTCTGAGTTATTTTCACTCAGAGTTATTTTCACTGAGTTAATTTCTCTCTGATTTATTTTCACTGAGTTACTTTCACTCTGAATTATTTTCACTCTGAGTTATTTTCACTCTGAGTTAATTTCACACTGAGTTAATTTCATTCTGAGTTAATTTCACTCTGAGTTATTTTCACTGTGAGTTATATTCACTCTGAGTCATGTTCACCCTGAGTTAATGTCACTCTGAGTTAAATTCACTCTGAGTTATTTTCACTCTGAGTTAAGTGCACTCTGAGTTATTTTCACTCTGATTTAATTTCACTCTGAGTTAATTTCACTGAGTTATTTTCACTCTGAGTTATTTTCACTGGGTTAATTTCACTCTGATTTATTTTCACTCTGAGTTATTTTCACTCTGAGTTAATTTCACACTGAGTTAATTTCATTCTGAGTTAATTTCACTCTGAGCTATTTTCACTCAGAGTTATTTTCACTGAGTTAATTTCTCTCTGAGTTATTTTCACTGAGTTACTTTCACTCTGAGTTATTTTCACTCTGAGTTAAATTCACTCTGAGTTATTTTCACTCTGAGTTAAGTGCACTCTGAGTTATTTTCACTCTGAGTTAATTTCACTCTGAGTTAATTTCACTGAGCTATTTTCACTCTGAGTTATTTTCACTGAGTTAATTTCACTCTGATTTATTTTCACTCTGAGTTATTTTCACTCTGAGTTAATTTCAATCTGAGTTAATGTCACTCTGACTTAATTTCACTCTGAGTTAATTTCACTGAGTTATTTTCACTCTGAGTTATTTTCATTCTGAGTTAATGTCACTCTGAGTTAATTTCACTCTGAGTTATTTTCACTCTGAGTTAATTTCACACTGAGTTAATTTCATTCTGAGTTAATTTCACTCTGAGTGATTTTCACTCAGAGTTATTTTCACTGAGTTAATTTCTCTCTGAGTTAATGTCACTCTGACTTAATTTCACTCTGAGTTAATTTCACTGAGTTATTTTCACTCTGAGTTATTTTCATTCTGAGTTAATGTCACTCTGAGTTATTTTCACTCTGAGTTATTTTCACTCTGAGTTAATTTCACACTGAGTTAATTTCATTCTGAGTTAATTTCACTCTGAGTTATTTTCACTCTGAGTTATTTTCACTCTGAGTTAATTTCACTCTGAGTTAATGTCACTCTGACTTAATTTCACTCTGAGTTAATTTCACTGAGTTATTTTCACTCTGAGTTATTTTCATTCTGAGTTAATGTCACTCATTAATTTCACTCTGAGTTATTTTCACACTGAGTTATTTTCAATCTGAGTTATTTTCACTCCGAGTTAATTTCACTCTGAGTTATTTCCACTCTGAGTTAATTTTTACACTGAATTAATTTCATTCTGGGTAAATTTCACTCTGAGTTATTTTCACTCTGAGTTAATTTCACTCTGAGTTAATGTCACTCTGATGTAATTTCACTCTGAGTTAATTTCACTGAGTTATTTTGTCTCTGAGTTATTTTCATTCTTAGTTAATGTCACTCTGAGTTAATTTCACTCTGAGTTATTTTCACTCAGAGTTAATTTCACACTGAGTTAATTTCATTCTGAGTTAATTTCACTCTGACTTATTTTCACACTGTTATTTTCACTCTGAGTCATGTTCACCCTGAGTTAATGTCAGTCTGAGTTAAATTCACTCTGAGTTATTTTCACTCTGAGTTAAGTGCACTCTGAGTTATTTTCACTCTGAGTTATTTCACTCTGTTATTTTCAGTCAGAGTTATTTTCACTGAGTTATTTTCACTCTGAGTTATTTTCACTCTGAGTAAATTGCACTCTGAGTTAATTTCACTCTGAGTTAATGCCACTCTGAGTTAATTTCACTGAGTTAATTTCACTCTGAGTTATTTTCACTGAGTTAATTTCACTCTGAGTTATTTTCACTCTGAGTTATTTTCACTCTGAGTTAATTTCACACTGAGTTAATTTCATTCTGAGTTAATTTCACTCTGAGTTATTTTCACTCAGAGTTATTTTCACTGAGTTAATTTCTCTCTGAGTTATTTTCACTGAGTTACTTTCACTCTGAGTTATTTTCACTCTGAGTTATTTTCACTGAGAGTTATTTTCACTCAGAGTAATTTTCACCCTGAGTTAATGTCACTCTGAGTTAATTTCACTGAGTTATTTTCACTCTGAGTTAAGTGCACTCTGAGTTATTTTCACTCTGAGTTAATTTCACTCTGAGTTAATGTCACTCTGATTTAATTTCACTGTGTTAATTTCTCTCTGATTTATTTTCACTGAGTTAATTTCACTCTTGAGTTATTTTCACTCTGAGTTATTTTCACACTGAGTTAATTTCATTCTGAGTTAATTTCACTCTGAGTTATTTTCACTCTGAGTTATTTTCACTCTGAGTAAATTGCACTCTGAGTTAATTTCACTCTGAGTTAATGCCACTCTGAGTTAATTTCACTGAGTTAATTTCACTCTGAGTTATTTTCACTGAGTTAATTTCACTCTGAGTTATTTTCACTCTGAGTTATTTTCACTCTGAGTTAATTTCACACTGAGTTAATTTCATTCTGAGTTAATTTCACTCTGAGTTATTTTCACTCAGAGTTATTTTCACTGAGTTAATTTCTCTCTGAGTTATTTTCACTGATTTACTTTCGCTCTGAGTTATTTTCACTCTGTGTTAATTTCACACTGAGTTATTTTCACTGTGAGTTATTTTCAATGTGAGTTAATTTCACTCTGAGTTAATGTCACTCTGAGTTAATTTCACTGAGTTATTTTCACTCTGAGTTATTTTCACTCTGAGTTAATTTCACACTGAGTTAATTTCATTCTGAGTTAATTTCACTCTGAGTTATTTTCACTGTGAGTTATTTTCACTCTGAGTCATTTTCACCCTGAGATAATGTCACTCTGAGTTAATTTCACTCTGAGTTATTTTCACTCTGAGTTAAGTGCACTCTGAGTTATTTTCACTCTGAGTTAATTTCACTCTGAGTTAATTTCACTGAGCTATTTTCACTCTGAGTTATTTTCACTGAGTTAATTTCACTCTGATTTATTTTCACTCTGAGTTATTTTCACTCTGAGTTAATTTCAATCTGAGTTAATGTCACTCTGACTTAATTTCACTCTGAGTTAATTTCACTGATTTATTTTCACTCTGAGTTATTTTCATTCTGAGTTAATGTCACTCTGAGTTAATTTCACTCTGAGTTATTTTCACTCTGAGTTAATTTCACACTGAGTTAATTTCATTCTGAGTTAATTTCACTCTGAGTGATTTTCACTCAGAGTTATTTTCACTGAGTTAATTTCTCTCTGAGTTAATGTCACTCTGACTTAATTTCACTCTGAGTTAATTTCACTGAGTTATTTTCACTCTGAGTTATTTTCATTCTGAGTTAATGTCACTCTGAGTTATTTTCACTCTGAGTTATTTTCACTCTGAGTTAATTTCACACTGAGTTAATTTCATTCTGAGTTAATTTCACTCTGAGTTATTTTCACTCTGAGTTATTTTCACTCTGAGTTAATTTCACGCTGAGTTAATGTCACTCTGACTTAATTTCACTCTGAGTTAATTTCACTGAGTTATTTTCACTCTGAGTTATTTTCATTCTGAGTTAATGTCACTCATTAATTTCACTCTGAGTTATTTTCACTCTGAGTTAATTTCACACTGAGTTAATTTCATTCTGAGTTAATTTCACTCTGAGTTATTTTCACTCAGAGTTATTTTCACTGAGTTAATTTCTCTCTGAGTTATTTTCACTGAGTTACTGTCACTCTGAGTTATTTTCACTCTGAGATATTTTCACTCTGAGTTAATTTCACACTGAGTTAATTTCATTCTGAGTTAATTTCACTCTGAGTTATTTTCAGAGTTAATTTCACTCTGAGTTATTTTCACTCTGAGTTATTTTCACACTGAGTTATTTACATTCTAAGTTATTTTCACTCTGAGTTAATTTCACTCTGAGTTAATTTCACTCTGAGATAATTTAATTCTGATTAAATTTCACTCTGAGTTATTTGCACTGTGAGTTATTTCCACTCTGAGTTATTTTCATTCTGAGTTAGTTTCACTCTGAGATATTTTCACCCTGAGTTAATTTAATTCTGAGTTAATTTCACTCTGGGTTATTTTCATTCTGAGTTAATTTCACTCTGACTTATTTTCACACTGTTATTTTCACTCTGAGTTATTTTCAGTCTGATTTATCTTCACTGAGTTATTTTCACTCTGAGTTAAAATCATTCTGAGTTATTTTCACTCTGAGTTAATATCACTCTGAGTTATTTTCCCTCTGAGTTAATTTCATTCGTGTTATTTTCACTCTGAGTTTTTTCACACTGAGTTAATTTCATTCTGAGTTAATTTCACTCTGAGTTATTTTCACTCTGAGTTATTTTCAGTCAGAGTTATTTTCACTGAGTTAATTTCACTCTGAGTTAATTTCACTGAGTTAATTTCACTCTGAGTTATTTTCCCTCTGAGTTATTTTCACTCTGAGTTAATTTCACACTGAGGTAATTTCATTCTGAGTTAATTTCACTCTGAGTTATTTTCACTCAGAGTTATTTTCACTGAGTTAATTTCACTCTGAGTTAATATCACTCTGAGGTAAATTCACTGAGTTAATTTCACTCTGAGTTATTTTCACTGAGTTAATTTCACTCTGAGTTATTTTCACTCTGAGTATTTTCACTCTGAGTTAATTTCACACTGAGTTAATTTCATTCTGAGTTAATTTCACTCTGAGTTATTTTCACTCTGAGTTAATTTCACACTGAGTTAATTTCATTCTGAGTTAATTTCACTCTGAGCTATTTTCAGTCTGAGTTATTTTCACTGAGTTAATTTCTCTCTGAGTTATTTTCACTGAGTTACTTTCACTCTGAGTTATTTTCACTCTGAGTTATTTTCACTCTGAGTTATTTTCACTCTGAGTAAGTTGCACTCTGAGTTAATTTCACTCTTAATGGCATTCTGAGTTAGTTTCACTCTGACGTATTTTCACACTGTTATTTTCACTCTGAGTTATTTTCACTCTGAGTTATTTCCACTCTGAGTTAATTTCACACTGAATTAATTTCATTCTGGGTAAATTTCACTCTGAGTTATTTTCACTCTGAGTTAATTTCACTCTGTGTTAATGTCACTCTGTATTACTGTCACTCTGAGTTAATTTCACTCTGACTTAATTTCACTCTGAGTTATTTTCACTCTGAGTTATTTTCACTCTGAGTTAATTTCACTCTGAATTACTGTCACTCTGAGTTAATTTCACTCTGACTTAATTTCACTCTGAATTAATTTCACTGAGTTATTTTCACTCTGAGTTATTTTCATTCTGAGTTAATTTCACTCTGAGTTATTTTCACCCTGAGTTAATTTAATTCTGAGTTAATTTCACTCTGAGTTATTTTCCCTCTGAGTAAAGTGCACTCTGACTTATTTTCACTGAGTTATTTTCACTCTGAGTTAATTTAATTTTGAGTTAATTTCTCTCTGAGTTAATTTCACTCTGAGTTATTTTCACTGAGTTAATTTCACTCTGAGTTATTTTCACTCTGAGTTATTTTCACACTGAGTTATTTTCACTCTGAGTTAATTTCACTCTGAGTTAATTTCAC
The DNA here is from genome assembly GCA_026770705.1 of Isurus oxyrinchus. Taxonomy (NCBI): domain Eukaryota; kingdom Metazoa; phylum Chordata; class Chondrichthyes; order Lamniformes; family Lamnidae; genus Isurus; species Isurus oxyrinchus. Next base: position 117,587,590 of record JANJGN010000017.1, read on the forward strand.
TCTGAGATAATTTAATTCTGAGTTAATTTCACTCTGAGTTATTTGCACTGTGAGTTATTTCCACTCTGAGTTATTTTCATTCTGAGTTAGTTTCACTCTGAGTTATTTTCACCCTGAGTTAATTTAATTCTGAGTTAATTTCACTCTGAGTTATTTTCACTCTGAGTTAATTGCACTCAGAGTTATTTTCACTGAGTTATTTTCACTCTGAGAGAATTTACTTCTGAGTTAATTTCAATCAGAGTTAATTTCACTCTGAGTTATTTTCATTCTGAGTTAATTTCACTCTGACTTATTTTCACACTGTTATTTTCACTCTGAGTTATTTTCAGTCTGATTTATCTTCACTGAGTTATTTTCACTCTGAGTTAAAATCATTCTGAGTTATTTTCACTCTGAGTTAATATCACTCTGAGTTATTTTCCCTCTGAGTTGATTTCACTCGTGTTATTTTCACTCTGAGTTTTTTCACACTGAGTTAATTTCATTCTGAGTTAATTTCACTCTGAGTTATTTTCACTCTGAGTTATTTTCAGTCAGAGTTAATTTCACTGAGTTAATTTCACTCTGAGTTAATTTCACTGAGTTAATTTCACTCTGAGTTATTTTCACTCTGAGTTATTTTCACTCTGAGTTAATTTCACACTGAGTTAATTTCATTCTGAGTTAATTTCACTCTGAGTTATTTTCACTCTGAGTTATTTTCACTGAGTTAATTTCACTCTGAGTTAATGTCACTCTGAGGTAAATTCACTGAGTTAATTTCACACTGAGTTATTTTCACTGAGTTAATTTCACTCTGAGTTATTTTCACTCTGAGTTATTTTCACTCTGAGTTAATTTCACACTGAGTTAATTTCATTCTGAGTTATTTTCACTCTGAGTTATTTTCACGCTGAGTTATTTTCACTCTGAGTAAGTTGCACTCTGAGTTAATTTCACTCTTAATGTCATTCTGAGTTAGTTTCACTCTGACTTATTTTCACAGTGTTATTTTCACTCTGAGTTATTTTAACTCTGAGTTATTTCCACGCTGAGTTAATTTCACACTGAGTTAATTTCATTCTGGGAAAATTTCACTCTGAGTTATTTTCACTCTGAGTTATTTTCACTCTGAGTTAATTTCACTCTGTGTTAATTTCACTCTGAGTTAATTTCATTCTGAGTTGATTTCACTGAGTTATTTTCACTCTGAGATATTTTCATTCTGAGTTATTTCCCTCTGAGTTATTTTCACCCTGAGTTAATTTAATTCAGAGTTAATTTCACTCTGAGTTATTTTCACTCTGAGTTAATTTACTTCTGAGTTAATTTCACTCTGAGTTAATTTCACTCTGGGTTAATTTCACTGAGTTATTTTCACTGTGAGTTATTTTCACTCAGAGTAATTTTCACCCTGAGTTAATGTCACTCTGAGTTAATTTCACTGAGTTATTTTCACTCTGAGTTAAGTGCACTCTGAGTTATTTTCACTCTGAGTTAATTTCACTCTGAGTTAATGTCACTCTGATTTAATTTCACTGTGTTAATTTCTCTCTGATTTATTTTCACTGAGTTAATTTCACTCTTGAGTTATTTTCACTCTGAGTTATTTTCACTCTGAGTTATTTTCACTCTTAGTAATTTGCACTCTGAGTTAATTTCACTCTGAGTTAATGCCACTCTGAGTTAATTTCACTGAGTTAATTTCACTCTGAGTTATTTTCACTGAGTTAATTTCACTCTGAGTTATTTTCACTCTGAGTTATTTTCACTCTGAGTTAATTTCACACTGAGTTAATTTCATTCTGAGTTAATTTCACTCTGAGTTATTTTCACTCAGTGTGATTTTCACTGAGTTAATTTCACTCTGAGTTATTTTCACTCTGAGTTATTTTCACACTGAGTTATTTTCACTGTGAGTTATTTTCAATGTGAGTTAATTTCACTCTGAGTTAATGTCACTCTGAGTTAATTTCACTGAGTTATTTTCACTCTGAGTTATTTTCACTCTGAGTTAATTTCACACTGAGTTAATTTCATTCTGAGTTAATTTCACTCTGAGTTATTTTCACTGTGAGTTATTTTCACTCTGAGTCATTTTCACCCTGAGTTAATGTCACTCTGAGTTAATTTCACTCTGAGTTATTTTCACTCTGAGTTAAGTGCACTCTGAGTTATTTTCACTCTGAGTTAATTTCACTCTGAGTTAATTTCACTGAGCTATTTTCACTCTGAGTTATTTTCACTGAGTTAATTTCACTCTGATTTATTTTCACTCTGAGTTATTTTCACTCTGAGTTAATTTCAATCTGAGTTAATGTCACTCTGACTTAATTTCACTCTGAGTTAATTTCACTGAAATATTTTCACTCTGAGTTATTTTCATTCTGAGTTAATGTCACTCTGAGTTAATTTCACTCTGAGTTATTTTCACTATGAGTTAATTTCACACTGAGTTAATTTCATTCTGAGTTAATTTCACTCTGAGTGATTTTCACTCAGAGTTATTTTCACTGAGTTAATTTCTCTCTGAGTTAATGTCACTCTGACTTAATTTCACACTGAGTTAATTTCACTGAGTTAGTTTCACTCTGAGTTATTTTCATTCTGAGTTAATGTCACTCTGAGTTATTTTCACTCTGAGTTATTTTCACTCTGAGTTAATTTCACACTGAGTTAATTTCATTCTGAGTTAATTTCACTCTGAGTTATTTTCACTCTGAGTTATTTTCACTCTGAGTTAATTTCACTCTGAGTTAATGTCACTCTGAGTTAATTTCACTCTGATTTAATTTCACTGAGTTATTTTCACTCTGAGTTATTTTCATTCTGAGTTAATGTCACTCATTAATTTCACTCTGAGTTATTTTCACTCTGAGTTAATTTCACACTGAGTTAATTTCATTCTGAGTTAATTTCACTCTGAGTTATTTTCACTCTGAGTTATTTTCACTGAGTTAATTTCTCTCTGAGTTATTTTCACTGAGTTACTGTCACTCTGAGTTATTTTCACTCTGAGTTATTTTCACTCTGAGTTAATTTCACACTGAGTTAATTTCATTCTGAGTTAATTTCACTCTGAGTTATTTTCAGAGTTAATTTCACTCTGAGTTATTTTCACTCTGAGTTATTTTCACACTGAGTTATTTTCATTCTGAGTTATTTTCACTCTGAGTTAATTTCACTCTGAGTTAATTTCACCATGAGATAATTTAATTCTGATTTAATTTCACTCTGAGTTATTTGCACTGTGAGTTATTTCCACTCTGAGTTATTTTCATTCTGAGTTAGTTTCACTCTGAGATATTTTCACCCTGAGTTAATTTAATTCTGAGTTAATTTCACTCTGAGTTATTTTCACTCTGAGTTAATTGCACTCAGAGTTATTTTCACGGAGTTATTTTCACTCTCAGAGAATTTACTTCTGAGTTAATTTCAATCAGAGTTAATTTCACTCTGAGTTATTTTCATTCTGAGTTAATTTCACTCTGACTTATTTTCGCACTGTTATTTTCACTCTGAGTTATTTTCAGTCTGATTTATCTTCACTGAGTTATTTTCACTCTGAGTTAAAATCATTCTGAGTTATTTTCACTCTGAGTTAATATCACTCTGAGTTATTTTCCCTCTGAGTTAATTTCACTCTGAGTTAATTTCACTCTGAGATAATTTAATTCTGATTTTATTTCACTCTGAGTTCTTTGCACTGTGAGTTATTTCCACTCTGAGTTATTTTCATTCTGAGTTAGTTTCACTCTGAGTTATTTTCACCCTGAGTTAATTTAATTCTGAGTTAATTTCACTCTGAGTTATTTTCACTCTGAGTTAATTGCACTCAGAGTTATTTTCAGTGAGTTATTTTCACTCTGAGAGAATTTACTTCTGAGTTAATTTCAATCAGAGTTAATTTCACTCTGAGTTATTTTCATTCTGTGTTAATTTCACTCTGACTTATTTTCACACTGTTATTTTCACTCTGAGTTATTGTCAGTCTGATTTATCTTCACTGAGTTATTTTCACTCTGAGTTAATATCACTCTGAATTATTTTCCCTCTGAGTTAATTTCACTCGTGTTATTTTCACTCTGAGTTTTTTCACACTGAGTTAATTTCATTCTGAGTTAATTTCACTCTGAGTTATTTTCACTCTGAGTTATTTTCAGTCAGAGTTATTTTCACTGAGTTAATTTCACTCTGAGTTAATTTCACTGAGTTAATTTCACTCTGAGTTATTTTCCCTCTGAGTTATTTTCACTCTGAGTTAATTTCACACTGAGTTAATTTCATTCTGAGTTAATTTCACTCTGAGTTATTTTCACTCAGAGTTATTTTCACTGAGTTAATTTCACTCTGAGTTAATGTCACTCTGAGGTAAATTCACTGAGTTAATTTCACTCTGAGTTATTTTCACTGAGTTAATTTCACCCTGAGTTATTTTCACTCTGAGTATTTTCACTCTGAGTTAATTTCACACTGAGTTAATTTCATTCTGAGTTAATTTCACTCTGAGTGATTTTCACTCAGAGTTATTTTCACTGAGTTAATTTCTCTCTGAGTTAATGTCACTCTGACTTAATTTCACACTGAGTTAATTTCACTGAGTTAGTTTCACTCTGAGTTATTTTCATTCTGAGTTAATGTCACTCTGAGTTATTTTCACTCTGAGTTATTTTCACTCTGAGTTAATTTCACACTGAGTTAATTTCATTCTGAGTTAATTTCACTCTGAGTTATTTTCACTCTGAGTTATTTTCACTCTGAGTTAATTTCACTCTGAGTTAATGTCACTCTGAGTTAATTTCACTCTGATTTAATTTCACTGAGTTATTTTCACTCTGAGTTATTTTCATTCTGAGTTAATGTCACTCATTAATTTCACTCTGAGTTATTTTCACTCTGAGTTAATTTCACACTGAGTTAATTTCATTCTGAGTTAATTTCACTCTGAGTTATTTTCACTCTGAGTTATTTTCACTGAGTTAATTTCTCTCTGAGTTATTTTCACTGAGTTACTGTCACTCTGAGTTATTTTCACTCTGAGTTATTTTCACTCTGAGTTAATTTCACACTGAGTTAATTTCATTCTGAGTTAATTTCACTCTGAGTTATTTTCAGAGTTAATTTCACTCTGAGTTATTTTCACTCTGAGTTATTTTCACACTGAGTTATTTTCATTCTGAGTTATTTTCACTCTGAGTTAATTTCACTCTGAGTTAATTTCACCATGAGATAATTTAATTCTGATTTAATTTCACTCTGAGTTATTTGCACTGTGAGTTATTTCCACTCTGAGTTATTTTCATTCTGAGTTAGTTTCACTCTGAGATATTTTCACCCTGAGTTAATTTAATTCTGAGTTAATTTCACTCTGAGTTATTTTCACTCTGAGTTAATTGCACTCAGAGTTATTTTCACGGAGTTATTTTCACTCTCAGAGAATTTACTTCTGAGTTAATTTCAATCAGAGTTAATTTCACTCTGAGTTATTTTCATTCTGAGTTAATTTCACTCTGACTTATTTTCGCACTGTTATTTTCACTCTGAGTTATTTTCAGTCTGATTTATCTTCACTGAGTTATTTTCACTCTGAGTTAAAATCATTCTGAGTTATTTTCACTCTGAGTTAATATCACTCTGAGTTATTTTCCCTCTGAGTTAATTTCACTCTGAGTTAATTTCACTCTGAGATAATTTAATTCTGATTTTATTTCACTCTGAGTTCTTTGCACTGTGAGTTATTTCCACTCTGAGTTATTTTCATTCTGAGTTAGTTTCACTCTGAGTTATTTTCACCCTGAGTTAATTTAATTCTGAGTTAATTTCACTCTGAGTTATTTTCACTCTGAGTTAATTGCACTCAGAGTTATTTTCAGTGAGTTATTTTCACTCTGAGAGAATTTACTTCTGAGTTAATTTCAATCAGAGTTAATTTCACTCTGAGTTATTTTCATTCTGTGTTAATTTCACTCTGACTTATTTTCACACTGTTATTTTCACTCTGAGTTATTGTCAGTCTGATTTATCTTCACTGAGTTATTTTCACTCTGAGTTAATATCACTCTGAATTATTTTCCCTCTGAGTTAATTTCACTCGTGTTATTTTCACTCTGAGTTTTTTCACACTGAGTTAATTTCATTCTGAGTTAATTTCACTCTGAGTTATTTTCACTCTGAGTTATTTTCAGTCAGAGTTATTTTCACTGAGTTAATTTCACTCTGAGTTAATTTCACTGAGTTAATTTCACTCTGAGTTATTTTCCCTCTGAGTTATTTTCACTCTGAGTTAATTTCACACTGAGTTAATTTCATTCTGAGTTAATTTCACTCTGAGTTATTTTCACTCAGAGTTATTTTCACTGAGTTAATTTCACTCTGAGTTAATGTCACTCTGAGGTAAATTCACTGAGTTAATTTCACTCTGAGTTATTTTCACTGAGTTAATTTCACCCTGAGTTATTTTCACTCTGAGTATTTTCACTCTGAGTTAATTTCACACTGAGTTAATTTCATTCTGAGTTAATTTCACTCTGAGTTATTTTCACTCTGAGTTAATTTCACACTGAGTTAATTTCATTCTGAGTTAATTTCACTCTGAGCTATTTTCACTCTGAGTTATTTTCACTGAGTTAATTTCTCTCTGAGTTATTTTCACTGAGTTACTTTCACTCTGAGTTATTTTCACTCTGAGTTATTTTCACTCTGAGTTATTTTCACTCTGAGTTAATTTCACACTGAGTTAATTTCATTCTGAGTTAATATCACTCTTAATGGCATTCTGAGTTAGTTTCACTCTGACGTATTTTCACACTGTTATTTTCACTCTGAGTTATTTTCACTCTGAGTTATTTCCACTCTGAGTTAATTTCACACTGAGTTAATTTCATTCTGGGTAAATTTGACTCTGAGTTATTTTCATTCTGTGTTAATGTCACTCTGAGTTAATTTCACTCTGAGTTATTTTCACTCTGAGTTAATTTCACACTGAGTTAATTTCATTCTGAGTTAATTTCACTCTGAGTGATTTTCACTCAGAGTTATTTTCACTGAGTTAATTTCTCTCTGAGTTAATGTCACTCTGACTTAATTTCACTCTGAGTTAATTTCACTGAGTTATTTTCACTCTGAGTTATTTTCATTCTGAGTTAATGTCACTCTGAGTTATTTTCACTCTGAGTTATTTTCACTCTGAGTTAATTTCACACTGAGTTAATTTCATTCTGAGTTAATGTCACTCTGACTTAATTTCACTCTGAGTTAATTTCACTGAGTTATTTTCACTCTGAGTTATTTTCACTCTGAGTTAATTTCACACTGAGTTAATTTCATTCTGAGTTAATTTCACTCTGAGTTATTTTCACTCTGAGTTATTTTCACTGAGTTAATTTCTCTCTGAGTTATTTTCACTGAGTTACTGTCACTCTGAGTTATTTTCACTCTGAGTTATTTTCACTCTGAGTTAATTTCACACTGAGTTAATTTCATTCTGAGTTAATTTCACTCTGAGTTATTTTCAGAGTTAATTTCACTCTGAGTTATTTTCACTCTGAGTTATTTTCACACTGAGTTATTTTCATTCTGAGTTATTTTCACTCTGAGTTAATTTCACTCTGAGTTAATTTCACCATGAGATAATTTAATTCTGATTTAATTTCACTCTGAGTTATTTGCACTGTGAGTTATTTCCACTCTGAGTTATTTTCATTCTGAGTTAGTTTCACTCTGAGATATTTTCACCCTGAGTTAATTTAATTCTGAGTTAATTTCACTCTGAGTTATTTTCACTCTGAGTTAATTGCACTCAGAGTTATTTTCACGGAGTTATTTTCACTCTCAGAGAATTTACTTCTGAGTTAATTTCAATCAGAGTTAATTTCACTCTGAGTTATTTTCATTCTGAGTTAATTTCACTCTGACTTATTTTCACACTGTTATTTTCACTCTGAGTTATTTTCAGTCTGATTTATCTTCACTGAGTTATTTTCACTCTGAGTTAAAATCATTCTGAGTTATTTTCACTCTGAGTTAATATCACTCTGAGTTATTTTCCCTCTGAGTTAATTTCACTCTGAGTTAATTTCACTCTGAGATAATTTAATTCTGATTTAATTTCACTCTGAGTTCTTTGCACTGTGAGTTATTTCCACTCTGAGTTATTTTCATTCTGAGTTAGTTTCACTCTGAGTTATTTTCACCCTGAGTTAATTTAATTCTGAGTTAATTTCACTCTGAGTTATTTTCACTCTGAGTTAATTGCACTCAGAGTTATTTTCAGTGAGTTATTTTCACTCTGAGAGAATTTACTTCTGAGTTAATTTCAATCAGAGTTAATTTCACTCTGAGTTATTTTCATTCTGAGTTAATTTCACTCTGACTTATTTTCACACTGTTATTTTCACTCTGAGTTATTTTCAGTCTGATTTATCTTCACTGAGTTATTTTCACTCTGAGTTAAAATCATTCTGAGTTATTTTCACTCTGAGTTAATTTCACACTGAGTTATTTTCACTGAGTTAATTTCACTCTGAGTTATTTTCACTCTGAGTTATTTTCACTCTGAGTTTATTTCACACTGAGTTAACTTCATTCTGAGTTAATTTCACTCTGAGTTATTTTCACTCTGAGTTATTTTCACTCTGAGTAAGTTGCACTCTGAGTTAATTTCACTCTTAATGTCATTCTGAGTTAGTTTCACTCTGAGTTATTTTCAGTCTGAGTTAATTTAATTCTGACTTAATTTCACTCTGTTATTTTCACTGAGTTATTTGCACTCGGAGCTAATTTAATTCTGAGTTAATGTCACTCTGAGTTAATTTCACTCTGAGTTATTTTCACTGAGTTATTTACACTCTGAGTTATTTTCATTCTGAGTTAATTTCACCCTGAGTTAATTTCACTCTGAGTTAATTTCACTCTGAGTTATTTTAACTTTGAGTTAATTTCACTCTGAGTTATTTTCATTCGGAGTTAATATCACTCTGAGTTATTTTCACCCTGAGTGAATTTAATTCTGATTAAATTTCACACTGAGTTATTTTCACCCTGAGTTAATTTAATTCTGAGTTGATTTCACTCTGAGTTATTTTCACTCGGCGTTAATTTTACTCTGAGTTATTTTCACTCTGAGTTAATTTCAATCTGATTTAATTTCATTCTGAGTTAATTTCACTCTGAGTTATTTTCACACTGCTATTTTCACTCTGAGTTAATGTCACTCTGAGTTATTTTCACTCTGAGTTATTTTCACTCTGAGTTACTGTCACTCTGAGTTAATTTCACTCTGAGTTATTTTCAGTCTGAGTTAATTTAATTCCGAGTTAATTTCACTCTGTTATTTTCACTGAGTTAATTTCGCTCTGAGATACTTTCACTGAGTTACTTGCAGTCTGAGTTAATTTAATTCTGAGTTAATGACACTCAGTTAATTTCAATCAGTTATTTTCTGAGTTATTTTCACTCTGAGTTAATTTCACACTGAGTTAATTTAATTCTGAGTTAATTTCACTCTGAGTTAATTTCACTCTGAATTAATTTCACTCTGAGTTAATTTCACTCTGTTATTTTCACTCCGAGTTATTTTCACCCTGAGTTAATTTAATTCTGAGTTAATCTCACTCTGAGTTAATTTCACTCTGAGTTATTTTCACGGAGTTATTTTCACACAGTTATTTTCATTCTGAGTTAATTTCACTCTGAGTTATTTTCACTCTGAGTTAATATCACTCTGAGTTATTTTCACTCTGAGTTAATTTCACTCTGAGTTAATTTCATTCTGACATCATTTCACTCTGAGTTATTTTCACAATGTTATTTTCACTCTGAGTTATTTTCACTCTGAGTTATCTTCACTGAGTTAATTTCACTCTGAGTTAATTTCATTCTGAGTTATTTTCACTCTGAGTTAATATCACACTGAGTAATTTTCACTTTGAGTTAATTTCACTCTGAGTTAATTTCATGCTGAGTTAATTTCACTCAGATATTTTCACACTGTTATTTTCACTCTGAGTTATTTTCACTCTGAGTTAATTTCACTCTGAGTTAATTGCACTCTCAGTTAATTTCACTGAGTTATTTTCACTCTGAGTTAATTTAATTCTGAGTTAATGTCACTCTGAGTTAATTTCACTCTGAGTTATTTTCACTGAGTTATTTACACTCTGAGTTATTTTCATTCTGAGTTAATTTCACCCTGAGTTAATTTCACTCTGAGTTAATTTCACTCTGAGATATTTTAACTTTGAGTTAATTTCACTCTGAGTTATTTTCATTCTGAGTTAATTTCACTCTGACTTATTTTCGCACTGTTATTTTCACTCTGAGTTATTTTCAGTCTGATTTATCTTCACTGAGTTATTTTCACTCTGAGTTAAAATCATTCTGAGTTATTTTCACTCTGAGTTAATATCACTCTGAGTTATTTTCCCTCTGAGTTAATTTCACTCTGAGTTAATTTCACTCTGAGATAATTTAATTCTGATTTTATTTCACTCTGAGTTCTTTGCACTGTGAGTTATTTCCACTCTGAGTTATTTTCATTCTGAGTTAGTTTCACTCTGAGTTATTTTCACCCTGAGTTAATTTAATTCTGAGTTAATTTCACTCTGAGTTATTTTCACTCTGAGTTAATTGCACTCAGAGTTATTTTCAGTGAGTTATTTTCACTCTGAGAGAATTTACTTCTGAGTTAATTTCAATCAGAGTTAATTTCACTCTGAGTTATTTTCATTCTGTGTTAATTTCACTCTGACTTATTTTCACACTGTTATTTTCACTCTGAGTTATTGTCAGTCTGATTTATCTTCACTGAGTTATTTTCACTCTGAGTTAATATCACTCTGAATTATTTTCCCTCTGAGTTAATTTCACTCGTGTTATTTTCACTCTGAGTTTTTTCACACTGAGTTAATTTCATTCTGAGTTAATTTCACTCTGAGTTATTTTCACTCTGAGTTATTTTCAGTCAGAGTTATTTTCACTGAGTTAATTTCACTCTGAGTTAATTTCACTGAGTTAATTTCACTCTGAGTTATTTTCCCTCTGAGTTATTTTCACTCTGAGTTAATTTCACACTGAGTTAATTTCATTCTGAGTTAATTTCACTCTGAGTTATTTTCACTCAGAGTTATTTTCACTGAGTTAATTTCACTCTGAGTTAATGTCACTCTGAGGTAAATTCACTGAGTTAATTTCACTCTGAGTTATTTTCACTGAGTTAATTTCACCCTGAGTTATTTTCACTCTGAGTATTTTCACTCTGAGTTAATTTCACACTGAGTTAATTTCATTCTGAGTTAATTTCACTCTGAGTTATTTTCACTCTGAGTTAATTTCACACTGAGTTAATTTCATTCTGAGTTAATTTCACTCTGAGCTATTTTCACTCTGAGTTATTTTCACTGAGTTAATTTCTCTCTGAGTTATTTTCACTGAGTTACTTTCACTCTGAGTTATTTTTACTCTGAGTTATTTTCACTCTGAGTTATTTTCACTCTGAGTTAATTTCACACTGAGTTAATTTCATTCTGAGTTAATATCACTCTTAATGGCATTCTGAGTTAGTTTCACTCTGACGTATTTTCACACTGTTATTTTCACTCTGAGTTATTTTCACTCTGAGTTATTTCCACTCTGAGTTAATTTCACACTGAGTTAATTTCATTCTGGGTAAATTTGACTCTGAGTTATTTTCATTCTGTGTTAATGTCACTCTGAGTTAATTTCACTCTGAGTTATTTTCACTCTGAGTTAATTTCACACTGAGTTAATTTCATTCTGAGTTAATTTCACTGAGTTATTTTCACTCTGAGTTATTTTCATTCTGAGTTAATGTCACTCTGAGTTATTTTCACTCTGAGTTATTTTCACTCTGAGTTAATTTCACACTGAGTTAATTTCATTCTGAGTTAATGTCACTCTGACTTAATTTCACTCTGAGTTAATTTCACTGAGTTATTTTCACTCTGAGTTATTTTCATTCTGAGTTAATGTCACTCTGAGTTATTTTCACTCTGAGTTATTTTCACTCTGAGTTAATTTCACACTGAGTTAATTTCATTCTGAGTTAATGTCACTCTGACTTAATTTCACTCTGAGTTAATTTCACTGAGTTATTTTCACTCTGAGTTATTTTCATTCTGAGTTAATGTCACTCATTAATTTCACTCTGAGTTATTTTCACTCTGAGTTAATTTCACACTGAGTTAATTTCATTCTGAGTTAATTTCACTCTGAGTTATTTTCACTCTGAGTTATTTTCACTGAGTTAATTTCTCTCTGAGTTATTTTCACTGAGTTACTGTCACTCTGAGTTATTTTCACTCTGAGTTATTTTCACTCTGAGTTAATTTCACACTGAGTTAATTTCATTCTGAGTTAATTTCACTCTGAGTTATTTTCAGAGTTAATTTCACTCTGAGTTATTTTCACTCTGAGTTATTTTCACACTGAGTTATTTTCATTCTGAGTTATTTTCACTCTGAGTTAATTTCACTCTGAGTTAATTTCACCATGAGATAATTTAATTCTGATTTAATTTCACTCTGAGTTATTTGCACTGTGAGTTATTTCCACTCTGAGTTATTTTCATTCTGAGTTAGTTTCACTCTGAGATATTTTCACCCTGAGTTAATTTAATTCTGAGTTAATTTCACTCTGAGTTATTTTCACTCTGAGTTAATTGCACTCAGAGTTATTTTCACGGAGTTATTTTCACTCTCAGAGAATTTACTTCTGAGTTAATTTCAATCAGAGTTAATTTCACTCTGAGTTATTTTCATTCTGAGTTAATTTCACTCTGACTTATTTTCACACTGTTATTTTCACTCTGAGTTATTTTCAGTCTGATTTATCTTCACTGAGTTATTTTCACTCTGAGTTAAAATCATTCTGAGTTATTTTCACTCTGAGTTAATATCACTCTGAGTTATTTTCCCTCTGAGTTAATTTCACTCTGAGTTAATTTCACTCTGAGATAATTTAATTCTGATTTAATTTCACTCTGAGTTCTTTGCACTGTGAGTTATTTCCACTCTGAGTTATTTTCATTCTGAGTTAGTTTCACTCTGAGTTATTTTCACCCTGAGTTAATTTAATTCTGAGTTAATTTCACTCTGAGTTATTTTCACTCTGAGTTAATTGCACTCAGAGTTATTTTCACTGAGTTATTTTCACTCTGAGAGAATTTACTTCTGAGTTAATTTCAATCAGAGTTAATTTCACTCTGAGTTATTTTCATTCTGAGTTAATTTCACTCTGACTTATTTTCACACTGTTATTTTCACTCTGAGTTATTTTCAGTCTGATTTATCTTCACTGAGTTATTTTCACTCTGAGTTAAAATCATTCTGAGTTATTTTCACTCTGAGTTAATTTCACACTGAGTTATTTTCACTGAGTTAATTTCACTCTGAGTTATTTTCACTCTGAGTTATTTTCACTCTGAGTTTATTTCACACTGAGTTAACTTCATTCTGAGTTAATTTCACTCTGAGTTATTTTCACTCTGAGTTATTTTCACTCTGAGTAAGTTGCACTCTGAGTTAATTTCACTCTTAATGTCATTCTGAGTTAGTTTCACTCTGAGTTATTTTCAGTCTGAGTTAATTTAATTCTGACTTAATTTCACTCTGTTATTTTCACTGAGTTATTTGCACTCGGAGCTAATTTAATTCTGAGTTAATGTCACTCTGAGTTAATTTCACTCTGAGTTATTTTCACTGAGTTATTTACACTCTGAGTTACTTTCATTCTGAGTTAATTTCACCCTGAGTTAATTTCACTCTGAGTTAATTTCACTCTGAGTTATTTTAACTTTGAGTTAATTTCACTCTGAGTTATTTTCATTCGGAGTTAATATCACTCTGAGTTATTTTCACCCTGAGTGAATTTAATTCTGATTAAATTTCACACTGAGTTATTTTCACCCTGAGTTAATTTAATTCTGAGTTGATTTCACTCTGAGTTATTTTCACTCGGCGTTAATTTTACTCTGAGTTATTTTCACTCTGAGTTAATTTCAATCTGATTTAATTTCATTCTGAGTTAATTTCACTCTGAGTTATTTTCACACTGCTATTTTCACTCTGAGTTAATGTCACTCTGAGTTATTTTCACTCTGAGTTATTTTCACTCTGAGTTACTGTCACTCTGAGTTAATTTCACTCTGAGTTATTTTCAGTCTGAGTTAATTTAATTCCGAGTTAATTTCACTCTGTTATTTTCACTGAGTTAATTTCGCTCTGAGATACTTTCACTGAGTTACTTGCAGTCTGAGTTAATTTAATTCTGAGTTAATGACACTCAGTTAATTTCAGTCAGTTATTTTCTGAGTTATTTTCACTCTGAGTTAATTTCACACTGAGTTAATTTAATTCTGAGTTAATTTCACTCTGAGTTAATTTCACTCTGAATTAATTTCACTCTGAGTTAATTTCACTCTGTTATTTTCACTCCGAGTTATTTTCACCCTGAGTTAATTTAATTCTGAGTTAATCTCACTCTGAGTTAATTTCACTCTGAGTTATTTTCACGGAGTTATTTTCACACAGTTATTTTCATTCTGAGTTAATTTCACTCTGAGTTATTTTCACTCTGAGTTAATATCACTCTGAGTTATTTTCACTCTGAGTTAATTTCACTCTGAGTTAATTTCATTCTGACATCATTTCACTCTGAGTTATTTTCACAATGTTATTTTCACTCTGAGTTATTTTCACTCTGAGTTATCTTCACTGAGTTAATTTCACTCTGAGTTAATTTCATTCTGAGTTATTTTCACTCTGAGTTAATATCACACTGAGTAATTTTCACTTTGAGTTAATTTCACTCTGAGTTAATTTCATGCTGAGTTAATTTCACTCAGATATTTTCACACTGTTATTTTCACTCTGAGTTATTTTCACTCTGAGTTAATTTCACTCTGAGTTAATTGCACTCTCAGTTAATTTCACTGAGTTATTTTCACTCTGAGTTAATTTAATTCTGAGTTAATGTCACTCTGAGTTAATTTCACTCTGAGTTATTTTCACTGAGTTATTTACACTCTGAGTTATTTTCATTCTGAGTTAATTTCACCCTGAGTTAATTTCACTCTGAGTTAATTTCACTCTGAGATATTTTAACTTTGAGTTAATTTCACTCTGAGTTATTTTCATTCTGAGTTAATTTCACTCTGACTTATTTTCGCACTGTTATTTTCACTCTGAGTTATTTTCTGTCTGATTTATCTTCACTGAGTTATTTTCACTCTGAGTTAAAATCATTCTGAGTTATTTTCACTCTGAGTTAATATCACTCTGAGTTATTTTCCCTCTGAGTTAATTTCACTCTGAGTTAATTTCACTCTGAGATAATTTAATTCTGATTTTATTTCACTCTGAGTTCTTTGCACTGTGAGTTATTTCCACTCTGAGTTATTTTCATTCTGAGTTAGTTTCACTCTGAGTTATTTTCACCCTGAGTTAATTTAATTCTGAGTTAATTTCACTCTGAGTTATTTTCACTCTGAGTTAATTGCACTCAGAGTTATTTTCAGTGAGTTATTTTCACTCTGAGAGAATTTACTTCTGAGTTAATTTCAATCAGAGTTAATTTCACTCTGAGTTATTTTCATTCTGTGTTAATTTCACTCTGACTTATTTTCACACTGTTATTTTCACTCTGAGTTATTGTCAGTCTGATTTATCTTCACTGAGTTATTTTCACTCTGAGTTAATATCACTCTGAATTATTTTCCCTCTGAGTTAATTTCACTCGTGTTATTTTCACTCTGAGTTTTTTCACACTGAGTTAATTTCATTCTGAGTTAATTTCACTCTGAGTTATTTTCACTCTGAGTTATTTTCAGTCAGAGTTATTTTCACTGAGTTAATTTCACTCTGAGTTAATTTCACTGAGTTAATTTCACTCTGAGTTATTTTCCCTCTGAGTTATTTTCACTCTGAGTTAATTTCACACTGAGTTAATTTCATTCTGAGTTAATTTCACTCTGAGTTATTTTCACTCAGAGTTATTTTCACTGAGTTAATTTCACTCTGAGTTAATGTCACTCTGAGGTAAATTCACTGAGTTAATTTCACTCTGAGTTATTTTCACTGAGTTAATTTCACCCTGAGTTATTTTCACTCTGAGTATTTTCACTCTGAGTTAATTTCACACTGAGTTAATTTCATTCTGAGTTAATTTCACTCTGAGTTATTTTCACTCTGAGTTAATTTCACACTGAGTTAATTTCATTCTGAGTTAATTTCACTCTGAGCTATTTTCACTCTGAGTTATTTTCACTGAGTTAATTTCTCTCTGAGTTATTTTCACTGAGTTACTTTCACTCTGAGTTATTTTCACTCTGAGTTATTTTCACTCTGAGTTATTTTCACTCTGAGTTAATTTCACACTGAGTTAATTTCATTCTGAGTTAATATCACTCTTAATGGCATTCTGAGTTAGTTTCACTCTGACGTATTTTCACACTGTTATTTTCACTCTGAGTTATTTTCACT
This sequence comes from Isurus oxyrinchus, assembly GCA_026770705.1. Classification (NCBI taxonomy): domain Eukaryota; kingdom Metazoa; phylum Chordata; class Chondrichthyes; order Lamniformes; family Lamnidae; genus Isurus; species Isurus oxyrinchus. Next base: position 117,604,068 of record JANJGN010000017.1, read on the forward strand.
CTGAGTTATTTCCACTCTGAGTTTATTTCACACTGAGTTAACTTCATTCTGAGTTAATTTCACTCTGAGTTATTTTCACTCTGAGTTATTTTCACTCTGAGTAAGTTGCACTCTGAGTTAATTTCACTCTTAATGTCATTCTGAGTTAGTTTCACTCTGAGTTATTTTCAGTCTGAGTTAATTTAATTCTGACTTAATTTCACTCTGTTATTTTCACTGAGTTATTTGCACTCGGAGCTAATTTAATTCTGAGTTAATGTCACTCTGAGTTAATTTCACTCTGAGTTATTTTCACTGAGTTATTTACACTCTGAGTTATTTTCATTCTGAGTTAATTTCACCCTGAGTTAATTTCACTCTGAGTTAATTTCACTCTGAGTTATTTTAACTTTGAGTTAATTTCACTCTGAGTTATTTTCATTCGGAGTTAATATCACTCTGAGTTATTTTCACCCTGAGTGAATTTAATTCTGATTAAATTTCACACTGAGTTATTTTCACCCTGAGTTAATTTAATTCTGAGTTGATTTCACTCTGAGTTATTTTCACTCGGCGTTAATTTTACTCTGAGTTATTTTCACTCTGAGTTAATTTCAATCTGATTTAATTTCATTCTGAGTTAATTTCACTCTGAGTTATTTTCACACTGCTATTTTCACTCTGAGTTAATGTCACTCTGAGTTATTTTCACTCTGACTTATTTTCACTCTGAGTTACTCTCACTCTGAGTTAATTTCACTCTGAGTTATTTTCAGTCTGAGTTAATTTAATTCCGAGTTAATTTCACTCTGTTATTTTCACTGAGTTAATTTCGCTCTGAGATACTTTCACTGAGTTACTTGCAGTCTGAGTTAATTTAATTCTGAGTTAATGACACTCAGTTAATTTCAGTCAGTTATTTTCTGAGTTATTTTCACTCTGAGTTAATTTCACACTGAGTTAATTTAATTCTGAGTTAATTTCACTCTGAGTTAATTTCACTCTGAATTAATTTCACTCTGAGTTAATTTCACTCTGTTATTTTCACTCCGAGTTATTTTCACCCTGAGTTAATTTAATTCTGAGTTAATCTCACTCTGAGTTAATTTCACTCTGAGTTATTTTCACGGAGTTATTTTCACACAGTTATTTTCATTCTGAGTTAATTTCACTCTGAGTTATTTTCACTCTGAGTTAATATCACTCTGAGTTATTTTCACTCTGAGTTAATTTCACTCTGAGTTAATTTCATTCTGACATCATTTCACTCTGAGTTATTTTCACAATGTTATTTTCACTCTGAGTTATTTTCACTCTGAGTTATCTTCACTGAGTTAATTTCACTCTGAGTTAATTTCATTCTGAGTTATTTTCACTCTGAGTTAATATCACACTGAGTAATTTTCACTTTGAGTTAATTTCACTCTGAGTTAATTTCATGCTGAGTTAATTTCACTCAGATATTTTCACACTGTTATTTTCACTCTGAGTTATTTTCACTCTGAGTTAATTTCACTCTGAGTTAATTGCACTCTCAGTTAATTTCACTGAGTTATTTTCACTCTGAGTTAATTTAATTCTGAGTTAATGTCACTCTGAGTTAATTTCACTCTGAGTTATTTTCACTGAGTTATTTACACTCTGAGTTATTTTCATTCTGAGTTAATTTCACCCTGAGTTAATTTCACTCTGAGTTAATTTCACTCTGAGATATTTTAACTTTGAGTTAATTTCACTCTGAGTTATTTTCATTCTGAGTTAATTTCACTCTGACTTATTTTCGCACTGTTATTTTCACTCTGAGTTATTTTCAGTCTGATTTATCTTCACTGAGTTATTTTCACTCTGAGTTAAAATCATTCTGAGTTATTTTCACTCTGAGTTAATATCACTCTGAGTTATTTTCCCTCTGAGTTAATTTCACTCTGAGTTAATTTCACTCTGAGATAATTTAATTCTGATTTTATTTCACTCTGAGTTCTTTGCACTGTGAGTTATTTCCACTCTGAGTTATTTTCATTCTGAGTTAGTTTCACTCTGAGTTATTTTCACCCTGAGTTAATTTAATTCTGAGTTAATTTCACTCTGAGTTATTTTCACTCTGAGTTAATTGCACTCAGAGTTATTTTCAGTGAGTTATTTTCACTCTGAGAGAATTTACTTCTGAGTTAATTTCAATCAGAGTTAATTTCACTCTGAGTTATTTTCATTCTGTGTTAATTTCACTCTGACTTATTTTCACACTGTTATTTTCACTCTGAGTTATTGTCAGTCTGATTTATCTTCACTGAGTTATTTTCACTCTGAGTTAATATCACTCTGAATTATTTTCCCTCTGAGTTAATTTCACTCGTGTTATTTTCACTCTGAGTTTTTTCACACTGAGTTAATTTCATTCTGAGTTAATTTCACTCTGAGTTATTTTCACTCTGAGTTATTTTCAGTCAGAGTTATTTTCACTGAGTTAATTTCACTCTGAGTTAATTTCACTGAGTTAATTTCACTCTGAGTTATTTTCCCTCTGAGTTATTTTCACTCTGAGTTAATTTCACACTGAGTTAATTTCATTCTGAGTTAATTTCACTCTGAGTTATTTTCACTCAGAGTTATTTTCACTGAGTTAATTTCACTCTGAGTTAATGTCACTCTGAGGTAAATTCACTGAGTTAATTTCACTCTGAGTTATTTTCACTGAGTTAATTTCACCCTGAGTTATTTTCACTCTGAGTATTTTCACTCTGAGTTAATTTCACACTGAGTTAATTTCATTCTGAGTTAATTTCACTCTGAGTTATTTTCACTCTGAGTTAATTTCACACTGAGTTAATTTCATTCTGAGTTAATTTCACTCTGAGCTATTTTCACTCTGAGTTATTTTCACTGAGTTAATTTCTCTCTGAGTTATTTTCACTGAGTTACTTTCACTCTGAGTTATTTTCACTCTGAGTTATGTTCACTCTGAGTTATTTTCACTCTGAGTTAATTTCACACTGAGTTAATTTCATTCTGAGTTAATATCACTCTTAATGGCATTCTGAGTTAGTTTCACTCTGACGTATTTTCACACTGTTATTTTCACTCTGAGTTATTTTCACTCTGAGTTATTTCCACTCTGAGTTAATTTCACACTGAGTTAATTTCATTCTGGGTAAATTTGACTCTGAGTTATTTTCATTCTGTGTTAATGTCACTCTGAGTTAATTTCACTCTGAGTTATTTTCACTCTGAGTTAATTTCACACTGAGTTAATTTCATTCTGAGTTAATTTCACTCTGAGTGATTTTCACTCAGAGTTATTTTCACTGAGTTAATTTCTCTCTGAGTTAATGTCACTCTGACTTAATTTCACTCTGAGTTAATTTCACTGAGTTATTTTCACTCTGAGTTATTTTCATTCTGAGTTAATGTCACTCTGAGTTATTTTCACTCTGAGTTATTTTCACTCTGAGTTAATTTCACACTGAGTTAATTTCATTCTGAGTTAATGTCACTCTGACTTAATTTCACTCTGAGTTAATTTCACTGAGTTATTTTCACTCTGAGTTATTTTCATTCTGAGTTAATGTCACTCATTAATTTCACTCTGAGTTATTTTCACTCTGAGTTAATTTCACACTGAGTTAATTTCATTCTGAGTTAATTTCACTCTGAGTTATTTTCACTCTGAGTTATTTTCACTGAGTTAATTTCTCTCTGAGTTATTTTCACTGAGTTACTGTCACTCTGAGTTATTTTCACTCTGAGTTATTTTCACTCTGAGTTAATTTCACACTGAGTTAATTTCATTCTGAGTTAATTTCACTCTGAGTTATTTTCAGAGTTAATTTCACTCTGAGTTATTTTCACTCTGAGTTATTTTCACACTGAGTTATTTTCATTCTGAGTTATTTTCACACTGAGTTAATTTCACTCTGAGTTAATTTCACCATGAGATAATTTAATTCTGATTTAATTTCACTCTGAGTTATTTGCACTGTGAGTTATTTCCACTCTGAGTTATTTTCATTCTGAGTTAGTTTCACTCTGAGATATTTTCACCCTGAGTTAATTTAATTCTGAGTTAATTTCACTCTGAGTTATTTTCACTCTGAGTTAATTGCACTCAGAGTTATTTTCACGGAGTTATTTTCACTCTCAGAGAATTTACTTCTGAGTTAATTTCAATCAGAGTTAATTTCACTCTGAGTTATTTTCATTCTGAGTTAATTTCACTCTGACTTATTTTCACACTGTTATTTTCACTCTGAGTTATTTTCAGTCTGATTTATCTTCACTGAGTTATTTTCACTCTGAGTTAAAATCATTCTGAGTTATTTTCACTCTGAGTTAATATCACTCTGAGTTATTTTCCCTCTGAGTTAATTTCACTCTGAGTTAATTTCACTCTGAGATAATTTAATTCTGATTTAATTTCACTCTGAGTTCTTTGCACTGTGAGTTATTTCCACTCTGAGTTATTTTCATTCTGAGTTAGTTTCACTCTGAGTTATTTTCACCCTGAGTTAATTTAATTCTGAGTTAATTTCACTCTGAGTTATTTTCACTCTGAGTTAATTGCACTCAGAGTTATTTTCACTGAGTTATTTTCACTCTGAGAGAATTTACTTCTGAGTTAATTTCAATCAGAGTTAATTTCACTCTGAGTTATTTTCATTCTGAGTTAATTTCACTCTGACTTATTTTCACACTGTTATTTTCACTCTGAGTTATTTTCAGTCTGATTTATCTTCACTGAGTTATTTTCACTCTGAGTTAAAATCATTCTGAGTTATTTTCACTCTGAGTTAATTTCACACTGAGTTATTTTCACTGAGTTAATTTCACTCTGAGTTATTTTCACTCTGAGTTATTTTCACTCTGAGTTTATTTCACACTGAGTTAACTTCATTCTGAGTTAATTTCACTCTGAGTTATTTTCACTCTGAGTTATTTTCACTCTGAGTAAGTTGCACTCTGAGTTAATTTCACTCTTAATGTCATTCTGAGTTAGTTTCACTCTGAGTTATTTTCAGTCTGAGTTAATTTAATTCTGACTTAATTTCACTCTGTTATTTTCACTGAGTTATTTGCACTCGGAGCTAATTTAATTCTGAGTTAATGTCACTCTGAGTTAATTTCACTCTGAGTTATTTTCACTGAGTTATTTACACTCTGAGTTATTTTCATTCTGAGTTAATTTCACCCTGAGTTAATTTCACTCTGAGTTAATTTCACTCTGAGTTATTTTAACTTTGAGTTAATTTCACTCTGAGTTATTTTCATTCGGAGTTAATATCACTCTGAGTTATTTTCACCCTGAGTGAATTTAATTCTGATTAAATTTCACACTGAGTTATTTTCACCCTGAGTTAATTTAATTCTGAGTTGATTTCACTCTGAGTTATTTTCACTCGGCGTTAATTTTACTCTGAGTTATTTTCACTCTGAGTTAATTTCAATCTGATTTAATTTCATTCTGAGTTAATTTCACTCTGAGTTATTTTCACACTGCTATTTTCACTCTGAGTTAATGTCACTCTGAGTTATTTTCACTCTGAGTTATTTTCACTCTGAGTTACTGTCACTCTGAGTTAATTTCACTCTGAGTTATTTTCAGTCTGAGTTAATTTAATTCCGAGTTAATTTCACTCTGTTATTTTCACTGAGTTAATTTCGCTCTGAGATACTTTCACTGAGTTACTTGCAGTCTGAGTTAATTTAATTCTGAGTTAATGACACTCAGTTAATTTCAGTCAGTTATTTTCTGAGTTATTTTCACTCTGAGTTAATTTCACACTGAGTTAATTTAATTCTGAGTTAATTTCACTCTGAGTTAATTTCACTCTGAATTAATTTCACTCTGAGTTAATTTCACTCTGTTATTTTCACTCCGAGTTATTTTCACCCTGAGTTAATTTAATTCTGAGTTAATCTCACTCTGAGTTAATTTCACTCTGAGTTATTTTCACGGAGTTATTTTCACACAGTTATTTTCATTCTGAGTTAATTTCACTCTGAGTTATTTTCACTCTGAGTTAATATCACTCTGAGTTATTTTCACTCTGAGTTAATTTCACTCTGAGTTAATTTCATTCTGACATCATTTCACTCTGAGTTATTTTCACAATGTTATTTTCACTCTGAGTTATTTTCACTCTGAGTTATCTTCACTGAGTTAATTTCACTCTGAGTTAATTTCATTCTGAGTTATTTTCACTCTGAGTTAATATCACACTGAGTAATTTTCACTTTGAGTTAATTTCACTCTGAGTTAATTTCATGCTGAGTTAATTTCACTCAGATATTTTCACACTGTTATTTTCACTCTGAGTTATTTTCACTCTGAGTTAATTTCACTCTGAGTTAATTGCACTCTCAGTTAATTTCACTGAGTTATTTTCACTCTGAGTTAATTTAATTCTGAGTTAATGTCACTCTGAGTTAATTTCACTCTGAGTTATTTTCACTGAGTTATTTACACTCTGAGTTATTTTCATTCTGAGTTAATTTCACCCTGAGTTAATTTCACTCTGAGTTAATTTCACTCTGAGATATTTTAACTTTGAGTTAATTTCACTCTGAGTTATTTTCATTCTGAGTTAATTTCACTCTGACTTATTTTCGCACTGTTATTTTCACTCTGAGTTATTTTCAGTCTGATTTATCTTCACTGAGTTATTTTCACTCTGAGTTAAAATCATTCTGAGTTATTTTCACTCTGAGTTAATATCACTCTGAGTTATTTTCCCTCTGAGTTAATTTCACTCTGAGTTAATTTCACTCTGAGATAATTTAATTCTGATTTTATTTCACTCTGAGTTCTTTGCACTGTGAGTTATTTCCACTCTGAGTTATTTTCATTCTGAGTTAGTTTCACTCTGAGTTATTTTCACCCTGAGTTAATTTAATTCTGAGTTAATTTCACTCTGAGTTATTTTCACTCTGAGTTAATTGCACTCAGAGTTATTTTCAGTGAGTTATTTTCACTCTGAGAGAATTTACTTCTGAGTTAATTTCAATCAGAGTTAATTTCACTCTGAGTTATTTTCATTCTGTGTTAATTTCACTCTGACTTATTTTCACACTGTTATTTTCACTCTGAGTTATTGTCAGTCTGATTTATCTTCACTGAGTTATTTTCACTCTGAGTTAATATCACTCTGAATTATTTTCCCTCTGAGTTAATTTCACTCGTGTTATTTTCACTCTGAGTTTTTTCACACTGAGTTAATTTCATTCTGAGTTAATTTCACTCTGAGTTATTTTCACTCTGAGTTATTTTCAGTCAGAGTTATTTTCACTGAGTTAATTTCACTCTGAGTTAATTTCACTGAGTTAATTTCACTCTGAGTTATTTTCCCTCTGAGTTATTTTCACTCTGAGTTAATTTCACACTGAGTTAATTTCATTCTGAGTTAATTTCACTCTGAGTTATTTTCACTCAGAGTTATTTTCACTGAGTTAATTTCACTCTGAGTTAATGTCACTCTGAGGTAAATTCACTGAGTTAATTTCACTCTGAGTTATTTTCACTGAGTTAATTTCACCCTGAGTTATTTTCACTCTGAGTATTTTCACTCTGAGTTAATTTCACACTGAGTTAATTTCATTCTGAGTTAATTTCACTCTGAGTTATTTTCACTCTGAGTTAATTTCACACTGAGTTAATTTCATTCTGAGTTAATTTCACTCTGAGCTATTTTCACTCTGAGTTATTTTCACTGAGTTAATTTCTCTCTGAGTTATTTTCACTGAGTTACTTTCACTCTGAGTTATTTTCACTCTGAGTTATTTTCACTCTGAGTTATTTTCACTCTGAGTTAATTTCACACTGAGTTAATTTCATTCTGAGTTAATATCACTCTTAATGGCATTCTGAGTTAGTTTCACTCTGACGTATTTTCACACTGTTATTTTCACTCTGAGTTATTTTCACTCTGAGTTATTTCCACTCTGAGTTAATTTCACACTGAGTTAATTTCATTCTGGGTAAATTTGACTCTGAGTTATTTTCATTCTGTGTTAATGTCACTCTGAGTTAATTTCACTCTGAGTTATTTTCACTCTGAGTTAATTTCACACTGAGTTAATTTCATTCTGAGTTAATTTCACTCTGAGTGATTTTCACTCAGAGTTATTTTCACTGAGTTAATTTCTCTCTGAGTTAATGTCACTCTGACTTAATTTCACTCTGAGTTAATTTCACTGAGTTATTTTCACTCTGAGTTATTTTCATTCTGAGTTAATGTCACTCTGAGTTATTTTCACTCTGAGTTATTTTCACTCTGAGTTAATTTCACACTGAGTTAATTTCATTCTGAGTTAATGTCACTCTGACTTAATTTCACTCTGAGTTAATTTCACTGAGTTATTTTCACTCTGAGTTATTTTCATTCTGAGTTAATGTCACTCATTAATTTCACTCTGAGTTATTTTCACTCTGAGTTAATTTCACACTGAGTTAATTTCATTCTGAGTTAATTTCACTCTGAGTTATTTTCACTCAGAGTTATTTTCACTGAGTTAATTTCTCTCTGAGTTATTTTCACTGAGTTACTGTCACTCTGAGTTATTTTCACTCTGAGTTATTTTCACTCTGAGTTAATTTCACACTGAGTTAATTTCATTCTGAGTTAATTTCACTCTGAGTTATTTTCAGAGTTAATTTCACTCTGAGTTATTTTCACTCTGAGTTATTTTCACACTGAGTTATTTTCATTCTGAGTTATTTTCACTCTGAGTTAATTTCACTCTGAGTTAATTTCACCATGAGATAATTTAATTCTGATTTAATTTCACTCTGAGTTATTTGCACTGTGAGTTATTTCCACTCTGAGTTATTTTCATTCTGAGTTAGTTTCACTCTGAGATATTTTCACCCTGAGTTAATTTAATTCTGAGTTAATTTCACTCTGAGTTATTTTCACTCTGAGTTAATTGCACTCAGAGTTATTTTCACGGAGTTATTTTCACTCTCAGAGAATTTACTTCTGAGTTAATTTCAATCAGAGTTAATTTCACTCTGAGTTATTTTCATTCTGAGTTAATTTCACTCTGACTTATTTTCACACTGTTATTTTCACTCTGAGTTATTTTCAGTCTGATTTATCTTCACTGAGTTATTTTCACTCTGAGTTAAAATCATTCTGAGTTATTTTCACTCTGAGTTAATATCACTCTGAGTTATTTTCCCTCTGAGTTAATTTCACTCTGAGTTAATTTCACTCTGAGATAATTTAATTCTGATTTAATTTCACTCTGAGTTCTTTGCACTGTGAGTTATTTCCACTCTGAGTTATTTTCATTCTGAGTTAGTTTCACTCTGAGTTATTTTCACCCTGAGTTAATTTAATTCTGAGTTAATTTCACTCTGAGTTATTTTCACTCTGAGTTAATTGCACTCAGAGTTATTTTCACTGAGTTATTTTCACTCTGAGAGAATTTACTTCTGAGTTAATTTCAATCAGAGTTAATTTCACTCTGAGTTATTTTCATTCTGAGTTAATTTCACTCTGACTTATTTTCACACTGTTATTTTCACTCTGAGTTATTTTCAGTCTGATTTATCTTCACTGAGTTATTTTCACTCTGAGTTAAAATCATTCTGAGTTATTTTCACTCTGAGTTAATTTCACACTGAGTTATTTTCACTGAGTTAATTTCACTCTGAGTTATTTTCACTCTGAGTTATTTTCACTCTGAGTTTATTTCACACTGAGTTAACTTCATTCTGAGTTAATTTCACTCTGAGTTATTTTCACTCTGAGTTATTTTCACTCTGAGTAAGTTGCACTCTGAGTTAATTTCACTCTTAATGTCATTCTGAGTTAGTTTCACTCTGAGTTATTTTCAGTCTGAGTTAATTTAATTCTGACTTAATTTCACTCTGTTATTTTCACTGAGTTATTTGCACTCGGAGCTAATTTAATTCTGAGTTAATGTCACTCTGAGTTAATTTCACTCTGAGTTATTTTCACTGAGTTATTTACACTCTGAGTTATTTTCATTCTGAGTTAATTTCACCCTGAGTTAATTTCACTCTGAGTTAATTTCACTCTGAGTTATTTTAACTTTGAGTTAATTTCACTCTGAGTTATTTTCATTCGGAGTTAATATCACTCTGAGTTATTTTCACCCTGAGTGAATTTAATTCTGATTAAATTTCACACTGAGTTATTTTCACCCTGAGTTAATTTAATTCTGAGTTGATTTCACTCTGAGTTATTTTCACTCGGCGTTAATTTTACTCTGAGTTATTTTCACTCTGAGTTAATTTCAATCTGATTTAATTTCATTCTGAGTTAATTTCACTCTGAGTTATTTTCACACTGCTATTTTCACTCTGAGTTAATGTCACTCTGAGTTATTTTCACTCTGAGTTATTTTCACTCTGAGTTACTGTCACTCTGAGTTAATTTCACTCTGAGTTATTTTCAGTCTGAGTTAATTTAATTCCGAGTTAATTTCACTCTGTTATTTTCACTGAGTTAATTTCGCTCTGAGATACTTTCACTGAGTTACTTGCAGTCTGAGTTAATTTAATTCTGAGTTAATGACACTCAGTTAATTTCAGTCAGTTATTTTCTGAGTTATTTTCACTCTGAGTTAATTTCACACTGAGTTAATTTAATTCTGAGTTAATTTCACTCTGAGTTAATTTCACTCTGAATTAATTTCACTCTGAGTTAATTTCACTCTGTTATTTTCACTCCGAGTTATTTTCACCCTGAGTTAATTTAATTCTGAGTTAATCTCACTCTGAGTTAATTTCACTCTGAGTTATTTTCACGGAGTTATTTTCACACAGTTATTTTCATTCTGAGTTAATTTCACTCTGAGTTATTTTCACTCTGAGTTAATATCACTCTGAGTTATTTTCACTCTGAGTTAATTTCACTCTGAGTTAATTTCATTCTGACATCATTTCACTCTGAGTTATTTTCACAATGTTATTTTCACTCTGAGTTATTTTCACTCTGAGTTATCTTCACTGAGTTAATTTCACTCTGAGTTAATTTCATTCTGAGTTATTTTCACTCTGAGTTAATATCACACTGAGTAATTTTCACTTTGAGTTAATTTCACTCTGAGTTAATTTCATGCTGAGTTAATTTCACTCAGATATTTTCACACTGTTATTTTCACTCTGAGTTATTTTCACTCTGAGTTAATTTCACTCTGAGTTAATTGCACTCTCAGTTAATTTCACTGAGTTATTTTCACTCTGAGTTAATTTAATTCTGAGTTAATGTCACTCTGAGTTAATTTCACTCTGAGTTATTTTCACTGAGTTATTTACACTCTGAGTTATTTTCATTCTGAGTTAATTTCACCCTGAGTTAATTTCACTCTGAGTTAATTTCACTCTGAGATATTTTAACTTTGAGTTAATTTCACTCTGAGTTATTTTCATTCGGAGTTAATATCACTCTGAGTTATTTTCACCCTGAGTGAATTTAATTCTGATTAAATTTCACATTGAGTTATTTTCACCCTGAGTTAATTTAATTCTGAGTTGATTTCACTCTGAGTTATTTTCACTCGGCGTTAATTTTACTCTGAGTTATTTTCACTCTGAGTTAATTTCAATCTGAGTTAATTTCATTCTGAATTAATTTCACTCTGAGTTATTTTCACACTGCTATTTTCACTCTGAGTAACTGTCACTCTGAGTTAATTTCACTCTGAGTTATTTTCAGTCTGAGTTTATTTAATTCCGAGTTAATTTCACTCTGTTATTTTCACTGAGTTAATTTCGCTCTGAGATATTTTCACTGAGTTATTTGCAGTCTGAGTTAATTTAATTGTGAGTAAATGTCACTCAGTTAATTTCAGTCAGTTATTTTCTGAGTTATTTTCACTCTGAGTTAATTTCACACTGAGTTAATTTAATTCTGATTTAATTTCACTCTGAGTTAATTTCACTCTGAATTAATTTCACTCTGAGTTAATTTCACTCTGTTATTTTCACGCCGAGTTATTTTCACCCTGAGTTAATTTAATTCTGAATTAATCTCACTCTGAGTTAATTTCACTCTGAGTTATTTTCACTCTGAGTTAATATCACTGAGTTATTTTCACTCTGAGTTAATTTCACTCTGAGTTAATTTCATTCTGACATCATTTCACTCTGAGTTATTTTCACAATGTTATTTTCACTCTGAGCTATTTTCACTCTGAGTTATCTTCACTGAATTAATTTCACTCTGAGTTAATTTCATTCTGAGTTATTTTCACTCTGAGTTAATATCACTCTGAGTAATTTTCACTTTGAGTTAATTTCACTCTGAGTTAATTTCATGCTGAGTTAATTTCACTCTGAGTTATTTTCACACTGTTATTTTCACTCTGAGTTATTTTCACTCTGAGTTAATTTCACTCTGAGTTAATTGCACTCTCAGTTAATTTCACTGAGTTAATTTCACTCTGAGTTATTTTAACTGAGTTAATTGAACTCTTGAGTTCTTTTCACTCTGAGTTATTTTCACCTGAGTTAATTTCATTCTGAGTTAATTTCACTCTGAGTTAATTTCACTCTGAGTTAATTTCATTCTGAGTTATTTTCACAAAGTTAATTTCACTCTGAGTTATTTTCACTCTGAGTTATTTTCACACTGTGTTATGTTCACTCTGAGTTATTTTCACTCTGAGTTTTTTTCACTCTGAGTTATTTTCACTCAGAGTTATTTTCACTGAGATAATTTGTCTATGAGTTAATGTCACTCTGAGTTATTTTCACTCTGAGTTAATTTCACTCTGAGTTATTTTCACTGAGTTAATTTCATTCATTTATTTTCACTCTGAGTTATTTTCACACTGAGTTATTTTCACTCAGTTATTTTCACTCTGAGTTAATTTCACTCTGAGTTAATACCACTCTGATTTAATTTCACTGAGTTATTTTCACTCTGAGTTATTTTCACTCTGAGTTAATTTCACACTGAGTGAATTTCATTCTGAGTTAATTTCACTCTGAGTTATTTTCAATCTGAGTTATTTTCACTCTAAGTTATTTTCACTCTGAGTTGATTGCACTCTGAGTTATTTTCACTGAGTTATTTTCACTCTGAGTTAATTTACTTCTGAGTTAATTTCACTCTGAGTTAATTTCATTCTGAGTTATTTTCACAAAGTTAATTTCACTCTGAGTTATTTTCACTCTGAGTTATTTTCACACTGTGTTATGTTCACTCTGAGTTATTTTCACTCTGAGTTTTTTTCACTCTGAGTTATTTTCACTCTGAGTTATTTTCACTCTGAGATAATTTGTCTATGAGTTAATGTCACTCTGAGTTATTTTCACTCTGAGTTAATTTCACTCTGAGTTATTTTCACTGAGTTAATTTCATTCATTTATTTTCACTCTGAGTTATTTTCACACTGAGTTATTTTCACTCAGTTGTTTTCACTCTGAGTTAATTTCACTCTGAGTTAATACCACTCTGATTTAATTTCACTGAGTTATTTTCACTCTGAGTTATTTTCACTCTGAGTTAATTTCACACTGAGTGAATTTCATTCTGAGTTAATTTCACTCTGAGTTATTTTCAATCTGAGTTATTTTCACTCTAAGTTATTTGCACTCTGAGTTAATTTCTCTCTGAGTTAATGTCACTCTGAGTTAATTTCACTCTGAGTTATTTTCAGTCTGAGTTAATTTAATTCTGACTTGATTTCACTCTGTTATTTTCACTGAGTTATTTGCACTCGGAGCTAATTTAATTTTGAGTTAATGTCACTCTGAGTTAATTTCACTGAGTTATTTTCACTGATTAATTTTCACTCTGAGTTATTTTCATTCTGAGTTAATTTCACCCTGAGTTAATTTCACTCTGAGTTAATTTCACTCTGTTATTTTCAATCTGAGTTATTTTCACTCTGAGTTATTTTCACTGAGTTATTTTCACTCTGAGTTAATTTCACTCTGAGTTATTTTCATTCGGAGTTAATATCACTCTGAGTTATTTTCACCCTGAGTGAATTTAATTCTGATTAAATTTCACACTGAGTTATTTTCACCCTGAGTTAATTTAATTCTGATTTGATTTCACTCTGAGTTATTTTCACTCGGCGTTAATTTTACTCTGAGTTATTTTCACTCTGAGTTAATTTCAATCTGAGTTAATTTCATTCTGAATTAATTTCACTCTGAGTTATTTTCACACTGCTATTTTCACTCTGAGTTAATGTCCTTCTGAGTTATTTTAACTCTGAGTTATTTTCACTCTGAGTAACTGTCACTCTGAGTTAATTTCACTCTGAGTTATTTTCAGTCTGAGTTAATTTAATTCCGAGTTAATTTCACTCTGTTATTTTCACTGAGTTAATTTCGCTCTGAGATATTTTCACTGAGTTATTTGCAGTCTGAGTTAATTTAATTTTGAGTTAATGTCACTCAGTTAATTTCAGTCAGTTATTTTCTGAGTTATTTTCACTCTGAGTTAATTTCACACTGAGTTAATTTAATTCTGATTTAATTTCACTCTGTGTTAATTTCACTCTGAATTAATTTCACTCTGAGTTAATTTCACTCTGTTATTTTCACGCCGAGTTATTTTCACCCTGAGTTAAATTAATTCTGAGTTAATCTCAGTCTGAGTTAATTTCACTCTGAGTTATTTTCACTCTGAGTTAATATCACTCTGAGTTATTTTCACTCTGAGTTAATTTCACTCTGAGTTAATTTCATTCTGAGTTATTTTCACTCTGAGTTAATATCACTCTGAGTAATTTTCACTTTGAGTTAATTTCACTCTGAGTTAATTTCATGCTGAGTTAATTTCACTCTGAGTTATTTTCACACTGTTATTTTCACTCTGAGTTATTTTCACTCTGAGTTATTTTCACTCTGAGTTAATTGCACTCTCAGTTAATTTCACTGAGTTAATTTCAAAATGAGTTATTTTAACTGAGTTAATTTAACTCTTGAGTTCTTTTCACTCTGAGTTATTTTCACCTGAGTTAATTTCATTCTGAGTTAATTTCACTCTGAGTTATTTTCACTCTGAGTTAATTGCACTCTGAGTTATTTTCACTGAGTTATTTTCACTCTGAGTTAATTTACTTCTGAGTTAATTTCACTCTGAGTTAATTTCATTCTGAGTTATTTTCACAAAGTTTATTTCACTCTGAGTTATTTTCACACTGAGTTATTTTCACACTGTGTTATGTTCACTCTGAGTTATTTTCACTCTGAGTTTTTTTCACTCTGAGTTATTATCACTCTGAGTTATTTTCACTCTGAGATAATTTGTCTATGAGTTAATGTCACTCTGAGTTATTTTCACTCTGAGTTAATTTCACTCTGAGTTATTTTCACTGAGTTAATTTCATTCATTTATTTTCACTCTGAGTTATTTTCACACTGAGTTATTTTCACTCAGTTATTTTCACTCTGAGTTAATTTCACTCTGAGTTAATACCACTCTGATTTAATTTCACTGAGTTATTTTCACTCTGAGTTATTTTCACTCTGAGTTAATTTCACACTGAGTGAATTTCATTCTGAATTAATTTCACTCTGAGTTATTTTCAATCTGAGTTATTTTCACTCTAAGTTTTTTGCACTCTGAGTTAATTTCTCTCTGAGTTAATGTCACTCTGAGTTAATTTCACTCTGAGTTATTTTCAGTCTGAGTTAATTTAATTCTGACTTAATTTCACTCTGTTATTTTCACTGAGTTATTTGCACTCGGAGCTAATTTAATTCTCAGTTAATGTCACTCTGAGTTAATTTCACTGAGTTATTTTCACTGAGTTATTTTCACTCTGAGTTATTTTCATTCTGAGTTAATTTCACCCTGAGTTAATTTCACTCTGAGTTAATTTCACTCTGTTATTTTCAATCTGAGTTATTTTCACTCTGAGTTATTTTCACTGAGTTATTTTCACTCTGATTTAATTTCACTCTGAGTTAATTTCACTCTGAGTTAATTTCACTCTGAGTTATTTTAACTTTGAGTTAATTTCACTATGAGTTATTTTCACTCTGATTTATTTTCATTCGGAGTTAATATCACTCTGAGTTATTTTCACCCTGAGTTAATTTAATTCTGATTTAATTTCACACTGAGTTATTTTCACCCTGAGTTAATTTCATTCTGAGTTAATTTCACTCTGAGTTATTTTCACTCTGAGTTAATGTCACTTTGAGTTTTTTTTACTCTGAGTTATTTTCACTCTGAGTTACTGTCACTCTGAGTTAATTTCACTCTGAGTTATTTTCAGTCTGAGTTAATTTAATTCTGAGTTAATTTCACTCTGTTATTTTCAATCTGAGTTATTTTCACTCTGAGTTATTTTCACTGAGTTATTTTCACTCTGAGTTAATTTCACTCTGAGTTAATTTCACTCTGAGTTAATTTCACTCTGAGTTATTTTAACTTTGAGTTAATTTCACTATGAGTTATTTTCACTCTGAGTTATTTTCATTCGGAGTTAATATCACTCTGAGTTATTTTCACCCTGAGTTAATTTAATTCTGATTTAATTTCACTATGAGTTATTTTCACTCTGAGTTAATTTCATTCTGTGTTAATTTCACTCTGAGTTATTTTCACTCTGAGTTAATGTCACTTTGAGTTTTTTTTACTCTGAGTTATTTTCACTCTGAGTTACTGTCACTCTGAGTTAATTTCACTCTGAGTTATTTTCAGTCTGAGTTAATTTAATTCTGAGTTAATTTCGCTCTGTTATTTTCACTGAGTTAATTTTACTCTGAGTTATTTTCACTCTGAGTTAATTTCACTCTTAGTTAATTTCATTCTGAGTTAATTTCACTCTGAGTTATTTTCACTCTGAGTTACTTTCAAACTGAGTTATCTTCACTGAGTTATTTTCACTCTGAGTTAATGTAATTCTGAGTTAATTTCACTCTGAGTTAATTTCACACTGAGTTAATTTCATTCTGAGTTAATTTCACTCTGAGTTATTTTCACTCTGAGTAATTTTCACTCTGAGTTAATTTCACTCTGAGTTAATGTCACTCTGAGTTAATTTCACTCTGAGTTATTTACACTGAGGTATTTTCACTCAGAGTTATTTTCATTCTGAGTTAATTTCACACTGAGTTATTTTCACTCCGAGTTAATATCACTCTGAGTTATTTTCACTCTGAGTTAATTTCACTCTGAGTTAATTTCATTCTGACATCATTTCACTCTGAGTTATTTTCACAATGTTATTTTCACTCTGAGTTATTTTCACTCTGAGTTATCTTCACTGAGTTATTTTCACTCTGAGTTAATATCACTCTGAGTTATTTTCACTTTGAGTTAATTTCACTCTGAGTTAATTTCATGCTGAGTTAATTTCACTCTGAGTTTTTTTCACAGTGTTATTTTCACTCTGAGTTATTTTCACTCTGAGTTATTTTCACTCTGAGTTAATTTCACTCTGAGTTAATGGCACTCTGTTAATTTCACTGAGTTAATTTCACTCTGAGTTATTTTATCTGAGTTAATTTCACTCGAGTTCTTTTCACTCTGAATTATTTTCACTTGAGTTAATTTCATTCTGAGTTAATTTCACTCTGAGTTATTTTCACTCTGAGTTATTTTCACTCTGAGTTAATTTCACTCTGAGTTAATGTCACTCTGATTTAGTTTCACTCTGAGTTAATTTCACTCTGAATTAATGTCACTCTGATTTAATTTCACTGAGTTATTATCAATCTGAGTTATTTTCACCCTGAGTTAATTTCACACTGATTTAATTTCATTCAGAGTTAATTTCGCTCTGAGTTATTTTCACTGAGTTATTTGCTCTCTGAATTAATGTCACTCTGAGTTAATTTCACTCTGAGTTATTTTCTGTCTGAGTTAATTTAATTCTGACTTAATTTCACTCTTATTTTCACTGAGTTATTTGCACTCGGAGCTAATTTAATTCTGAGTTAATGTCACTCTGAGTTAAATTCACACTGAGTTATTTTCACTCTGAGTTAATTTCACTCTGGGTTAATTTCTCTCAGAGTTATGCTCACTCTGAGTTACTTTCACTCTGAGTTATCTTCACTGAGTTATGTTCACTCTGAGTTAATTTCATTCTGAGTTATTTTCACTCTGAGTTAATATCACTCTTAGTTATTTTCACTCTGAGTTAATTTCACTCTTGAGTTTTTATCATTATCAGTTATTTTCACACTGAGTTAATTTCACTCTGAGTTATTTTCACTCTGAGTTATTTTCACTCTGAGTTAATATCACTCTGAGTTATTTTCACTCTGAGTTAATTTCAATCTGAGTTAATTTCATTCTGACATCATTTCACTCTGAGTTATTTTCACAATGTTATTTTCACTCTGAGTTATTTTCACTCTGAGTTATCTTCACTGAGTTAATTTCACTCTGAGTTAATTTCATTCTGAGTTATTTTCACTCTGAGTTAATGTAATTCTGAGTTAATTTCACTCTGAGTTAATTTCACTCTGCGTTAATTTCACACTGAGTTAATTTCATTCTGAGTTAATTTCACTCTGAGTTATTTTCACTCTGAGTTATTTTCACTCTGAGTTAATTTCACTCTGAGTTAGTGTCACTCTGAGTTAATTTCACTCTGAGTTATTTTCACTGAGTTATTTTCATTCTCAGTTAATTTCACTCTGAGTTATTTTCACTCTGAGTTAATATCACTCTGAGTTATTTTCACTCTGAGTTAATTTCACTCTGAGTTAATTTCATTCTGACATCATTTCACTCTGAGTTATTTTCACAATGTTATTTTCACTCTGAGTTATTTTCACTCTGAGTTATCTTCACTGAGTTAATTTCACTCTGAGTTAATTTCATTCTGAGTTATTTTCACTCTGAGTTAATATCACTCTGAGTTATTTTCACTTTGAGTTAATTTCACTCTGAGTTAATTTCATGCTGAGTTAATTTCACTCTGAGTTTTTTTCACTCTGAGTTAATTTCACTCTGTTATTTTCAATCTGTTATTTTCACTCTGAGTTATTTTCACTGAGTTATTTTCACTCTGAGTTAATTTCACTCTGAGTTAATTTCACTCTGAGTTATTTTAACTTTGAGTTAATTTCACTATGAGTTATTTTCACTCTGAGTTATTTTCATTCGGAGTTAATATCACTCTGAGTTATTTTCACCCTGAGTTAATTTAATTCTGATTTAATTTCACACTGAGTTATTTTCACCCTGAGTTAATTTAATTCTGAGTTGATTTCGCTCTGAGTTATTGTCACTCTGAGTTAATTTCACTCTGAGTTAATTTCACTCTGAGTTATTTTCACTCTGAGTTACTTTCAAACTGAGTTATCTTCACTGAGTTATTTTCACTCTGAGTTAATTTTACTCTGAGTTATTTTCACTCTGAGTTAATTTCACTCTGAGTTAATTTCATTCTGAGTTAATTTCACTCAGTTATTTTCACTCTGAGTTAATGTCACTTTGAGTTTTTTTCACTCTGAGTTATTTTCACTCTGAGTTACTGTCACTCTGAGTTAATTTCACTCTGAGTTATTTTCAGTCTGAGTTAATTTAATTCTGAGTTAATTTCACTCTGTTATTTTCACTGAGTTAATTTTACTCTGAGTTATTTTCACTCTGAGTTAATTTCACTCTGAGTTAATTTCATTCTGAGTTAATTTCACTCTGAGTTATTTTCACTCTGAGTTACTTTCAAACTGAGTTATCTTCACTGAGTTATTTTCACTCTGAGTTAATGTAATTCTGAGTTAATTTCACTCTGTTATTTTCACTCTGAGTTAATTTCACTCTGAGTTTATTTCACACTGAGTTAATTTCATTCTGAGTTAATTTCTCTCTGAGTTATTTTCACTCTGAGTAATTTTCACTCTGAGTTAATTTCACTCTGAGTTAATGTCACTCTGAGTTAATTTCACTCTGAGTTATTTACACTGAGGTATTTTCACTCAGAGTTATTTTCATTCTGAGTTAATTTCACTCTGAGTTATTTTCACTCCGAGTTAATATCACTCTGAGTTATTTTCACTCTGAGTTAATTTCACTCTGAGTTAATTTCATTCTGACATCATTTCACTCTGAGTTATTTTCACAATGTTATTTTCACTCTGAGTTATTTTCACTCTGAGTTATCTTCATTGAGTTAATTTCACTCTGAGTTAATTTCATTCTGAGTTATTTTCACTCTGAGTTAATATCACTCTGAGTTATTTTCACTTTGAGTTAATTTCACTCTGAGTTAATTTCATGCTGAGTTAATTTCACTCTGAGTTTTTTTCACACTGTTATTTTCACTCTGAGTTATTTTCACTCTGAGTTATTTTCACTCTGAGTTAATTTCACTCTGAGTTAATGGCACTCTGTTAATTTCACTGAGTTAATTTCACTCTGAGTTATTTTATCTGAGTTAATTTCACTCGAGTTCTTTTCACTCTGAATTATTTTCACTTGAGTTAATTTCATTCTGAGTTAATTTCACTCTGAGTTATTTTCACTCTGAGTTATTTTCACTCTGAGTTAATTTCACTCTGAGTTAATGTCACTCTGAGTTAGTTTCACTCTGAGTTAATTTCACTCTGAATTAATGTCACTCTGATTTAATTTCACTGAGTTATTATCAATCTGAGTTATTTTCACCCTGAGTTAATTTCACACTGATTTAATTTCATTCAGAGTTAATTTTGCTCTGAGTTATTTTCACTGAGTTATTTGCTCTCTGAATTAATGTCACTCTGAGTTAATTTCACTCTGAGTTATTTTCTGTCTGAGTTAATTTAATTCTGACTTAATTTCACTCTTATTTTCACTGAGTTATTTGCACTCGGAGCTAATTTAATTCTGAGTTAATGTCACTCTGAGTTAAATTCACACTGAGTTATTTTCACTCTGAGTTAATTTCACTCTGGGTTAATTTCTCTCAGAGTTATGCTCACTCTGAGTTAGTTTCACTCTGAGTTATCTTCACTGAGTTATGTTCACTCTGAGTTAATTTCATTCTGAGTTATTTTCACTCTGAGTTAATATCACTCTTAGTTATTTTCACTCTGAGTTAATTTCACTCTTGAGTTTTTATCATTATCAGTTATTTTCACACTGAGTTAATTTCACTCTGAGTTATTTTCACTCTGAGTTATTTTCACTCTGAGTTAATATCACTCTGAGTTATTTTCACTCTGAGTTAATTTCAATCTGAGTTAATTTCATTCTGACATCATTTCACTCTGAGTTATTTTCACAATGTTATTTTCACTCTGAGTTATTTTCACTCTGAGTTATCTTCACTGAGTTAATTTCACTCTGAGTTAATTTCATTCTGAGTTATTTTCACTCTGAGTTAATGTAATTCTGAGTTAATTTCACTCTGAGTTAATTTCACTCTGCGTTAATTTCACACTGAGTTAATTTCATTCTGAGTTAATTTCACTCTGAGTTATTTTCACTCTGAGTTATTTTCACTCTGAGTTAATTTCACTCTGAGTTAGTGTCACTCTGAGTTAATTTCACTCTGAGTTATTTTCACTGAGTTATTTTCATTCTCAGTTAATTTCACTCTGAGTTATTTTCACTCTGAGTTAATATCACTCTGAGTTATTTTCACTCTGAGTTAATTTCACTCTGAGTTAATTTCATTCTGACATCATTTCACTCTGAGTTATTTTCACAATGTTATTTTCACTCTGAGTTATTTTCACTCTGAGTTATCTTCACTGAGTTAATTTCACTCTGAGTTAATTTCATTCTGAGTTATTTTCACTCTGAGTTAATATCACTCTGAGTTATTTTCACTTTGAGTTAATTTCACTCTGAGTTAATTTCATGCTGAGTTAATTTCACTCTGAGTTTTTTTCACTCTGAGTTAATTTCACTCTGTTATTTTCACTCTGAGTTAATTTCACTCTGAGTTAATTTCACTCTGAGTTAATTTCACTCTGAGTTATTTTAACTTTGAGTTAATTTCACTATGAGTTATTTTCACTCTGAGTTATTTTCATTCGGAGTTAATATCACTCTGAGTTATTTTCACCCTGAGTTAATTTAATTCTGATTTAATTTCACACTGAGTTATTTTCACCCTGAGTTAATTTAATTCTGAGTTGATTTCGCTCTGAGTTATTGTCACTCTGAGTTAATTTCACTCTGAGTTAATTTCACTCTGAGTTATTTTCACTCTGAGTTACTTTCAAACTGAGTTATCTTCACTGAGTTATTTTCACTCTGAGTTAATTTTACTCTGAGTTATTTTCACTCTGAGTTAATTTCACTCTGAGTTAATTTCATTCTGAGTTAATTTCACTCAGTTATTTTCACTCTGAGTTAATGTCACTTTGAGTTTTTTTCACTCTGAGTTATTTTCACTCTGAGTTACTGTCACTCTGAGTTAATTTCACTCTGAGTTATTTTCAGTCTGAGTTAATTTAATTCTGAGTTAATTTCACTCTGTTATTTTCACTGATTTAATTTTACTCTGAGTTATTTTCACTCTGAGTTAATTTCACTCTGAGTTAATTTCATTCTGAGTTAATTTCACTCTGAGTTATTTTCACTCTGAGTTACTTTCAAACTGAGTTATCTTCACTGAGTTATTTTCACTCTGAGTTAATGTAATTCTGAGTTAATTTCACTCTGAGTTAATTTCACTCTGTTATTTTCACTCTGAGTTAATTTCACTCTGAGTTAATTTCACACTGAGTTAAATTCATTCTGAGTTAATTTCACTCTGAGTTATTTTCACTCTGAGTAATTTTCACTCTGAGTTAATTTCACTCTGACTTAATGTCACTCTGAGTTAATTTCACTCTGAGTTATTTACACTGAGGTATTTTCACTCAGAGTTATTTTCACTCTGAGTTAATTTCACTCTGAGTTAATTTCATTCTGACATCATTTCACTCTGAGTTATTTTCACAATGTTATTTTCACTCTGAGTTATTTTCACTCTGAGTTATCTTCACTGAGTTAATTTCACTCTGAGTTAATTTCATTCTGAGTTATTTTCACTCTGAGTTAATATCACTCTGAGTTATTTTCACTTTGAGTTAATTTCACTCTGAGTTAATTTCATGCTGAGTTAATTTCACTCTGAGTTTTTTTCACACTGTTATTTTCACTCTGAGTTATTTTCACTCTGAGTTATTTTCACTCTGAGTTAATTTCACTCTGAGTTAATGGCACTCTGTTAATTTCACTGAGTTAATTTCACTCTGAGTTATTTTAACTGAGTTAATTTCACTCTTGAGTTCTTTTCACTCTGAGTTATTTTCACTCTGAGTTATTTTCACTCTGAGTTAATTTCACTCTGAGTTAATGTTACTCTGAGTTAGTTTCACTCTGAGTTAATTTCACTCTGAATTAATGTCACTCTGATTTAATTTCACTGAGTTATTATCAACCTGAGTTATTTTCACCCTGAGTTAATTTCACACTGATTTAATTTCATTCAGAGTTAATTTCGCTCTGAGTTATTTTCACTGAGTTATTTGCTCTCTGAATTAATGTCACTCTGAGTTATTTTCTGTCTGAGTTAATTTAATTCTGACTTAATTTCACCCTTATTTTCACTGAGTTATTTGCACTCGGAGCTAATTTAATTCTGAGTTAATGTCACTCTGAGTTAAATTCACACTGAGTTATTTTCACTCTGAGTTAATTTCACTCTGAGTTAATTTCTCTCAGAGTTATGCTCACTCTGAGTTACTTTCACTCTGAGTTATCTTCACTGAGTTATGTTCACTCTGAGTTAATTTCATTCTGAGTTATTTTCACTCTGAGTTAATATCACTCTTAGTTAATTTCACTCTGAGTTATTTTAACTTTGAGTTAATTTCACTATGAGTTATTTTCACTCTGAGTTATTTTCATTCGGAGTTAATATCACTCTGAGTTATTTTCACCCTGAGTTAATTTAATTCTGATTTAATTTCACACTGAGTTATTTTCACCCTGAGTTAATTTAATTCTGAGTTGATTTCGCTCTGAGTTATTGTCACTCTGAGTTAATTTCACTCTGAGTTAATTTCACTCTGAGTTATTTTCACTCTGAGTTACTTTCAAACTGAGTTATCTTCACTGAGTTATTTTCACTCTGAGTTAATTTTACTCTGAGTTATTTTCACTCTGAGTTAATTTCACTCTGATTTAATTTCATTCTGAGTTAATTTCACTCAGTTATTTTCACTCTGAGTTAATGTCACTTTGAGTTTTTTTCACTCTGAGTTATTTTCACTCTGAGTTACTGTCACTCTGAGTTAATTTCACTCTGAGTTATTTTCAGTCTGAGTTAATTTAATTCTGAGTTAATTTCACTCTGTTATTTTCACTGAGTTAATTTTACTCTGAGTTATTTTCACTCTGAGTTAATTTCACTCTGAGTTAATTTCATTCTGAGTTAATTTCACTCTGAGTTATTTTCACTCTGAGTTACTTTCAAACTGAGTTATCTTCACTGAGTTATTTTCACTCTGAGTTAATGTAATTCTGAGTTAATTTCACTCTGTTATTTTCACTCTGAGTTAATTTCACTCTGAGTTTATTTCACACTGAGTTAATTTCATTCTGAGTTAATTTCTCTCTGAGTTATTTTCACTCTGAGTAATTTTCACTCTGAGTTAATTTCACTCTGAGTTAATGTCACTCTGAGTTAATTTCACTCTGAGTTATTTACACTGAGGTATTTTCACTCAGAGTTATTTTCATTCTGAGTTAATTTCACTCTGAGTTATTTTCACTCCGAGTTAATATCACTCTGAGTTATTTTCACTCTGAGTTAATTTCACTCTGAGTTAATTTCATTCTGACATCATTTCACTCTGAGTTATTTTCACAATGTTATTTTCACTCTGAGTTATTTTCACTCTGAGTTATCTTCATTGAGTTAATTTCACTCTGAGTTAATTTCATTCTGAGTTATTTTCACTCTGAGTTAATATCACTCTGAGTTATTTTCACTTTGAGTTAATTTCACTCTGAGTTAATTTCATGCTGAGTTAATTTCACTCTGAGTTTTTTTCACACTGTTATTTTCACTCTGAGTTATTTTCACTCTGAGTTATTTTCACTCTGAGTTAATTTCACTCTGAGTTAATGGCACTCTGTTAATTTCACTGAGTTAATTTCACTCTGAGTTATTTTATCTGAGTTAATTTCACTCGAGTTCTTTTCACTCTGAATTATTTTCACTTGAGTTAATTTCATTCTGAGTTAATTTCACTCTGAGTTATTTTCACTCTGAGTTATTTTCACTCTGAGTTAATTTCACTCTGAGTTAATGTCACTCTGAGTTAGTTTCACTCTGAGTTAATTTCACTCTGAATTAATGTCACTCTGATTTAATTTCACTGAGTTATTATCAATCTGAGTTATTTTCACCCTGAGTTAATTTCACACTGATTTAATTTCATTCAGAGTTAATTTTGCTCTGAGTTATTTTCACTGAGTTATTTGCTCTCTGAATTAATGTCACTCTGAGTTAATTTCACTCTGAGTTATTTTCTGTCTGAGTTAATTTAATTCTGACTTAATTTCACTCTTATTTTCACTGAGTTATTTGCACTCGGAGCTAATTTAATTCTGAGTTAATGTCACTCTGAGTTAAATTCACACTGAGTTATTTTCACTCTGAGTTAATTTCACTCTGGGTTAATTTCTCTCAGAGTTATGCTCACTCTGAGTTAGTTTCACTCTGAGTTATCTTCACTGAGTTATGTTCACTCTGAGTTAATTTCATTCTGAGTTATTTTCACTCTGAGTTAATATCACTCTTAGTTATTTTCACTCTGAGTTAATTTCACTCTTGAGTTTTTATCATTATCAGTTATTTTCACACTGAGTTAATTTCACTCTGAGTTATTTTCACTCTGAGTTATTTTCACTCTGAGTTAATATCACTCTGAGTTATTTTCACTCTGAGTTAATTTCAATCTGAGTTAATTTCATTCTGACATCATTTCACTCTGAGTTATTTTCACAATGTTATTTTCACTCTGAGTTATTTTCACTCTGAGTTATCTTCACTGAGTTAATTTCACTCTGAGTTAATTTCATTCTGAGTTATTTTCACTCTGAGTTAATGTAATTCTGAGTTAATTTCACTCTGAGTTAATTTCACTCTGCGTTAATTTCACACTGAGTTAATTTCATTCTGAGTTAATTTCACTCTGAGTTATTTTCACTCTGAGTTATTTTCACTCTGAGTTAATTTCACTCTGAGTTAGTGTCACTCTGAGTTAATTTCACTCTGAGTTATTTTCACTGAGTTATTTTCATTCTCAGTTAATTTCACTCTGAGTTATTTTCACTCTGAGTTAATATCACTCTGAGTTATTTTCACTCTGAGTTAATTTCACTCTGAGTTAATTTCATTCTGACATCATTTCACTCTGAGTTATTTTCACAATGTTATTTTCACTCTGAGTTATTTTCACTCTGAGTTATCTTCACTGAGTTAATTTCACTCTGAGTTAATTTCATTCTGAGTTATTTTCACTCTGAGTTAATATCACTCTGAGTTATTTTCACTTTGAGTTAATTTCACTCTGAGTTAATTTCATGCTGAGTTAATTTCACTCTGAGTTTTTTTCACTCTGAGTTAATTTCACTCTGTTATTTTCACTCTGAGTTAATTTCACTCTGAGTTAATTTCACTCTGAGTTAATTTCACTCTGAGTTATTTTAACTTTGAGTTAATTTCACTATGAGTTATTTTCACTCTGAGTTATTTTCATTCGGAGTTAATATCACTCTGAGTTATTTTCACCCTGAGTTAATTTAATTCTGATTTAATTTCACACTGAGTTATTTTCACCCTGAGTTAATTTAATTCTGAGTTGATTTCGCTCTGAGTTATTGTCACTCTGAGTTAATTTCACTCTGAGTTAATTTCACTCTGAGTTATTTTCACTCTGAGTTACTTTCAAACTGAGTTATCTTCACTGAGTTATTTTCACTCTGAGTTAATTTTACTCTGAGTTATTTTCACTCTGAGTTAATTTCACTCTGAGTTAATTTCATTCTGAGTTAATTTCACTCAGTTATTTTCACTCTGAGTTAATGTCACTTTGAGTTTTTTTCACTCTGAGT
This sequence comes from Isurus oxyrinchus, assembly GCA_026770705.1. Taxonomy (NCBI): domain Eukaryota; kingdom Metazoa; phylum Chordata; class Chondrichthyes; order Lamniformes; family Lamnidae; genus Isurus; species Isurus oxyrinchus. Next base: position 117,631,040 of record JANJGN010000017.1, read on the forward strand.
TATTTTCACTCTGAGTTACTGTCACTCTGAGTTAATTTCACTCTGAGTTATTTTCAGTCTGAGTTAATTTAATTCTGAGTTAATTTCACTCTGTTATTTTCACTGATTTAATTTTACTCTGAGTTATTTTCACTCTGAGTTAATTTCACTCTGAGTTAATTTCATTCTGAGTTAATTTCACTCTGAGTTATTTTCACTCTGAGTTACTTTCAAACTGAGTTATCTTCACTGAGTTATTTTCACTCTGAGTTAATGTAATTCTGAGTTAATTTCACTCTGAGTTAATTTCACTCTGTTATTTTCACTCTGAGTTAATTTCACTCTGAGTTAATTTCACACTGAGTTAAATTCATTCTGAGTTAATTTCACTCTGAGTTATTTTCACTCTGAGTAATTTTCACTCTGAGTTAATTTCACTCTGACTTAATGTCACTCTGAGTTAATTTCACTCTGAGTTATTTACACTGAGGTATTTTCACTCAGAGTTATTTTCACTCTGAGTTAATTTCACTCTGAGTTAATTTCATTCTGACATCATTTCACTCTGAGTTATTTTCACAATGTTATTTTCACTCTGAGTTATTTTCACTCTGAGTTATCTTCACTGAGTTAATTTCACTCTGAGTTAATTTCATTCTGAGTTATTTTCACTCTGAGTTAATATCACTCTGAGTTATTTTCACTTTGAGTTAATTTCACTCTGAGTTAATTTCATGCTGAGTTAATTTCACTCTGAGTTTTTTTCACACTGTTATTTTCACTCTGAGTTATTTTCACTCTGAGTTATTTTCACTCTGAGTTAATTTCACTCTGAGTTAATGGCACTCTGTTAATTTCACTGAGTTAATTTCACTCTGAGTTATTTTAACTGAGTTAATTTCACTCTTGAGTTCTTTTCACTCTGAGTTATTTTCACTCTGAGTTATTTTCACTCTGAGTTAATTTCACTCTGAGTTAATGTTACTCTGAGTTAGTTTCACTCTGAGTTAATTTCACTCTGAATTAATGTCACTCTGATTTAATTTCACTGAGTTATTATCAACCTGAGTTATTTTCACCCTGAGTTAATTTCACACTGATTTAATTTCATTCAGAGTTAATTTCGCTCTGAGTTATTTTCACTGAGTTATTTGCTCTCTGAATTAATGTCACTCTGAGTTATTTTCTGTCTGAGTTAATTTAATTCTGACTTAATTTCACCCTTATTTTCACTGAGTTATTTGCACTCGGAGCTAATTTAATTCTGAGTTAATGTCACTCTGAGTTAAATTCACACTGAGTTATTTTCACTCTGAGTTAATTTCACTCTGAGTTAATTTCTCTCAGAGTTATGCTCACTCTGAGTTACTTTCACTCTGAGTTATCTTCACTGAGTTATGTTCACTCTGAGTTAATTTCATTCTGAGTTATTTTCACTCTGAGTTAATATCACTCTTAGTTATTTTCACTCTGAGTTAATTTCACTCTTGAGTTTTTATCATTATCAGTTATTTTCACACTGAGTTAATTTCACTCTGAGTTATTTTCACTCTGAGTTATTTTCACTCTGAGTTAATATCACTCTGAGTTATTTTCACTCTGAGTTAATTTCAATCTGAGTTAATTTCATTCTGACATCATTTCACTCTGAGTTATTTTCACAATGTTATTTTCACTCTGAGTTATTTTCACTCTGAGTTATCTTCACTGAGTTAATTTCACACTGAGTTAATTTCATTCTGAGTTATTTTCACTCTGAGTTAATGTAATTCTGAGTTAATTTCACTCTGAGTTAATTTCACTCTGCGTTAATTTCACACTGAGTTAATTTCATTCTGAGTTAATTTCACTCTGAGTTATTTTCACTCTGAGTTATTTTCACTCTGAGTTAATTTCACTCTGAGTTAATGTCACTCTGAGTTAATTTCACTCTGAGTTATTTTCACTGAGTTATTTTCACTCAGAGTTATTTTCATTCTCAGTTAATTTCACTCTGAGTTAATTTCACTCTGAGTTAATATCACTCTGAGTTATTTTCACTCTGAGTTAATTTCACTCTGAGTTAATTTCATTCTGACATCATTTCACTCTGAGTTATTTTCACAATGTTATTTTCACTCTGAGTTATTTTCACTCTGAGTTATCTTCACTGAGTTAATTTCACTCTGAGTTAATTTCATTCTGAGTTATTTTCACTCTGAGTTAATGTAATTCTGAGTTAATTTCACTCTGAGTTATTTTATCTGAGTTAATTTCACTCGAGTTCTTTTCACTCTGAATTATTTTCACTTGAGTTAATTTCATTCTGAGTTAATTTCACTCTGAGTTATTTTCACTCTGAGTTATTTTCACTCTGAGTTAATTTCACTCTGAGTTAATGTCACTCTGAGTTAGTTTCACTCTGAGTTAATTTCACTCTGAATTAATGTCACTCTGATTTAATTTCACTGAGTTATTATCAATCTGAGTTATTTTCACCCTGAGTTAATTTCACACTGATTTAATTTCATTCAGAGTTAATTTCGCTCTGAGTTATTTTCACTGAGTTATTTGCTCTCTGAATTAATGTCACTCTGAGTTAATTTCACTCTGAGTTATTTTCTGTCTGAGTTAATTTAATTCTGACTTAATTTCACTCTTATTTTCACTGAGTTATTTGCACTCGGAGCTAATTTAATTCTGAGTTAATGTCACTCTGAGTTAAATTCACACTGAGTTATTTTCACTCTGAGTTAATTTCACTCTGGGTTAATTTCTCTCAGAGTTATGCTCACTCTGAGTTAGTTTCACTCTGAGTTATCTTCACTGAGTTATGTTCACTCTGAGTTAATTTCATTCTGAGTTATTTTCACTCTGAGTTAATATCACTCTTAGTTATTTTCACTCTGAGTTAATTTCACTCTTGAGTTTTTATCATTATCAGTTATTTTCACACTGAGTTAATTTCACTCTGAGTTATTTTCACTCTGAGTTATTTTCACTCTGAGTTAATATCACTCTGAGTTATTTTCACTCTGAGTTAATTTCAATCTGAGTTAATTTCATTCTGACATCATTTCACTCTGAGTTATTTTCACAATGTTATTTTCACTCTGAGTTATTTTCACTCTGAGTTATCTTCACTGAGTTAATTTCACTCTGAGTTAATTTCATTCTGAGTTATTTTCACTCTGAGTTAATGTAATTCTGAGTTAATTTCACTCTGAGTTAATTTCACTCTGCGTTAATTTCACACTGAGTTAATTTCATTCTGAGTTAATTTCACTCTGAGTTATTTTCACTCTGAGTTATTTTCACTCTGAGTTAATTTCACTCTGAGTTAGTGTCACTCTGAGTTAATTTCACTCTGAGTTATTTTCACTGAGTTATTTTCATTCTCAGTTAATTTCACTCTGAGTTATTTTCACTCTGAGTTAATATCACTCTGAGTTATTTTCACTCTGAGTTAATTTCACTCTGAGTTAATTTCATTCTGACATCATTTCACTCTGAGTTATTTTCACAATGTTATTTTCACTCTGAGTTATTTTCACTCTGAGTTATCTTCACTGAGTTAATTTCACTCTGAGTTAATTTCATTCTGAGTTATTTTCACTCTGAGTTAATATCACTCTGAGTTATTTTCACTTTGAGTTAATTTCACTCTGAGTTAATTTCATGCTGAGTTAATTTCACTCTGAGTTTTTTTCACTCTGAGTTAATTTCACTCTGTTATTTTCACTCTGAGTTAATTTCACTCTGAGTTAATTTCACTCTGAGTTAATTTCACTCTGAGTTATTTTAACTTTGAGTTAATTTCACTATGAGTTATTTTCACTCTGAGTTATTTTCATTCGGAGTTAATATCACTCTGAGTTATTTTCACCCTGAGTTAATTTAATTCTGATTTAATTTCACACTGAGTTATTTTCACCCTGAGTTAATTTAATTCTGAGTTGATTTCGCTCTGAGTTATTGTCACTCTGAGTTAATTTCACTCTGAGTTAATTTCACTCTGAGTTATTTTCACTCTGAGTTACTTTCAAACTGAGTTATCTTCACTGAGTTATTTTCACTCTGAGTTAATTTTACTCTGAGTTATTTTCACTCTGAGTTAATTTCACTCTGAGTTAATTTCATTCTGAGTTAATTTCACTCAGTTATTTTCACTCTGAGTTAATGTCACTTTGAGTTTTTTTCACTCTGAGTTATTTTCACTCTGAGTTACTGTCACTCTGAGTTAATTTCACTCTGAGTTATTTTCAGTCTGAGTTAATTTAATTCTGAGTTAATTTCACTCTGTTATTTTCACTGAGTTAATTTTACTCTGAGTTATTTTCACTCTGAGTTAATTTCACTCTGAGTTAATTTCATTCTGAGTTAATTTCACTCTGAGTTATTTTCACTCTGAGTTACTTTCAAACTGAGTTATCTTCACTGAGTTATTTTCACTCTGAGTTAATGTAATTCTGAGTTAATTTCACTCTGAGTTAATTTCACTCTGTTATTTTCACTCTGAGTTAATTTCACTCTGAGTTAATTTCACACTGAGTTAATTTCATTCTGAGTTAATTTCACTCTGAGTTATTTTCACTCTGAGTAATTTTCACTCTGAGTTAATTTCACTCTGACTTAATGTCACTCTGAGTTAATTTCACTCTGAGTTATTTACACTGAGGTATTTTCACTCAGAGTTATTTTCACTCTGAGTTAATTTCACTCTGAGTTAATTTCATTCTGACATCATTTCACTCTGAGTTATTTTCACAATGTTATTTTCACTCTGAGTTATTTTCACTCTGAGTTATCTTCACTGAGATAATTTCACTCTGAGTTAATTTCATTCCGAGTTATTTTCACTCTGAGTTAATATCACTCTGAGTTATTTTCACTTTGAGTTAATTTCACTCTGAGTTAATTTCATGCTGAGTTAATTTCACTCTGAGTTTTTTTCACACTGTTATTTTCACTCTGAGTTATTTTCACTCTGAGTTATTTTCACTCTGAGTTAATTTCACTCTGAGTTAATGGCACTCTGTTAATTTCACTGAGTTAATTTCACTCTGAGTTATTTTAACTGAGTTAATTTCACTCTTGAGTTCTTTTCACTCTGAGTTATTTTCACTCTGAGTTATTTTCACTCTGAGTTAATTTCACTCTGAGTTAATGTTACTCTGAGTTAGTTTCACTCTGAGTTAATTTCACTCTGAATTAATGTCACTCTGATTTAATTTCACTGAGTTATTATCAATCTGAGTTATTTTCACCCTGAGTTAATTTCACACTGATTTAATTTCATTCAGAGTTAATTTCGCTCTGAGTTATTTTCACTGAGTTATTTGCTCTCTGAATTAATGTCACTCTGAGTTATTTTCTGTCTGAGTTAATTTAATTCTGACTTAATTTCACCCTTATTTTCACTGAGTTATTTGCACTCGGAGCTAATTTAATTCTGAGTTAATGTCACTCTGAGTTAAATTCACACTGAGTTATTTTCACTCTGAGTTAATTTCACTCTGAGTTAATTTCTCTCAGAGTTATGCTCACTCTGAGTTACTTTCACTCTGAGTTATCTTCACTGAGTTATGTTCACTCTGAGTTAATTTCATTCTGAGTTATTTTCACTCTGAGTTAATATCACTCTTAGTTATTTTCACTCTGAGTTAATTTCACTCTTGAGTTTTTATCATTATCAGTTATTTTCACACTGAGTTAATTTCACTCTGAGTTATTTTCACTCTGAGTTATTTTCACTCTGAGTTAATATCACTCTGAGTTATTTTCACTCTGAGTTAATTTCAATCTGAGTTAATTTCATTCTGACATCATTTCACTCTGAGTTATTTTCACAATGTTATTTTCACTCTGAGTTATTTTCACTCTGAGTTATCTTCACTGAGTTAATTTCACACTGAGTTAATTTCATTCTGAGTTATTTTCACTCTGAGTTAATGTAATTCTGAGTTAATTTCACTCTGAGTTAATTTCACTCTGCGTTAATTTCACACTGAGTTAATTTCATTCTGAGTTAATTTCACTCTGAGTTATTTTCACTCTGAGTTATTTTCACTCTGAGTTAATTTCACTCTGAGTTAATGTCACTCTGAGTTAATTTCACTCTGAGTTATTTTCACTGAGTTATTTTCACTCAGAGTTATTTTCATTCTCAGTTAATTTCACTCTGAGTTATTTTCACTCTGAGTTAATATCACTCTGAGTTATTTTCACTCTGAGTTAATTTCACTCTGAGTTAATTTCATTCTGACATCATTTCACTCTGAGTTATTTTCACAATGTTATTTTCACTCTGAGTTATTTTCACTCTGAGTTATCTTCACTGAGTTAATTTCACTCTGAGTTAATTTCATTCTGAGTTATTTTCACTCTGAGTTAATATCACTCTGAGTTATTTTCACTTTGAGTTAATTTCACTCTGAGTTAATTTCATGCTGAGTTAATTTCACTCTGAGTTTTTTTCACTCTGAGTTAATTTCACTCTGTTATTTTCAATCTGAGTTATTTTCACTCAGTTATTTTCACTGAGTTATTTTCACTCTGAGTTAATTTCACTCTGAGTTAATTTCACTCTGAGTTAATTTCACTCTGAGTTATTTTAACTTTGAGTTAATTTCACTATGATTTATTTTCACTCTGAGTTATTTTCATTCGGAGTTAATATCACTCTGAGTTATTTTCACCCTGAATTAATTTAATTCTGATTTAATTTCACACTGAGTTATTTTCACCCTGAGTTAATTTAATTCTGAGTTGATTTCGCTCTGAGTTATTGTCACTCTGAGTTAATTTCACTCTGAGTTAATTTCACTCTGAGTTATTTTCACTCTGAGTTACTTTCAAACTGAGTTATCTTCACTGAGTTATTTTCACTCTGAGTTAATTTTACTCTGAGTTATTTTCACTCTGAGTTAATTTCACTCTGAGTTAATTTCATTCTGAGTTAATTTCACTCAGTTATTTTCACTCTGAGTTAATGTCACTTTGAGTTTTTTTCACTCTGAGTTATTTTCACTCTGAGTTACTGTCACTCTGAGTTAATTTCACTCTGAGTTATTTTCAGTCTGAGTTAATTTAATTCTGAGTTAATTTCACTCTGTTATTTTCACTGAGTTAATTTTACTCTGAGTTATTTTCACTCTGAGTTAATTTCACTCTGAGTTAATTTCATTCTGAGTTAATTTCACTCTGAGTTATTTTCACTCTGAGTTACTTTCAAACTGAGTTATCTTCACTGAGTTATTTTCACTCTGAGTTAATGTAATTCTGAGTTAATTTCACTCTGAGTTAATTTCACTCTGTTATTTTCACTCTGAGTTAATTTCACTCTGAGTTAATTTCACACTGAGTTAATTTCATTCTGAGTTAATTTCACTCTGAGTTATTTTCACTCTGAGTAATTTTCACTCTGAGTTAATTTCACTCTGACTTAATGTCACTCTGAGTTAATTTCACTCTGAGTTATTTACACTGAGGTATTTTCACTCAGAGTTATTTTCACTCTGAGTTAATTTCACTCTGAGTTAATTTCATTCTGACATCATTTCACTCTGAGTTATTTTCACAATGTTATTTTCACTCTGAGTTATTTTCACTCTGAGTTATCTTCACTGAGTTAATTTCACTCTGAGTTAATTTCATTCTGAGTTATTTTCACTCTGAGTTAATATCACTCTGAGTTATTTTCACTTTGAGTTAATTTCACTCTGAGTTAATTTCATGCTGAGTTAATTTCACTCTGAGTTTTTTTCACACTGTTATTTTCACTCTGAGTTATTTTCACTCTGAGTTATTTTCACTCTGAATTAATTTCACTCTGAGTTAATGGCACTCTGTTAATTTCACTGAGTTAATTTCACTCTGAGTTATTTTAACTGAGTTAATTTCACTCTTGAGTTCTTTTCACTCTGAGTTATTTTCACTCTGAGTTATTTTCACTCTGAGTTAATTTCACTCTGAGTTAATGTTACTCTGAGTTAGTTTCACTCTGAGTTAATTTCACTCTGAATTAATGTCACTCTGATTTAATTTCACTGAGTTATTATCAATCTGAGTTATTTTCACCCTGAGTTAATTTCACACTGATTTAATTTCATTCAGAGTTAATTTCGCTCTGAGTTATTTTCACTGAGTTATTTGCTCTCTGAATTAATGTCACTCTGAGTTAATTTCACTCTGAGTTATTTTCTGTCTGAGTTAATTTAATTCTGACTTAATTTCACCCTTATTTTCACTGAGTTATTTGCACTCGGAGCTAATTTAATTCTGAGTTAATGTCACTCTGAGTTAAATTCACACTGAGTTATTTTCACTCTGAGTTAATTTCACTCTGAGTTAATTTCTCTCAGAGTTATGCTCACTCTGAGTTACTTTCACTCTGAGTTATCTTCACTGAGTTATGTTCACTCTGAGTTAATTTCATTCTGAGTTATTTTCACTCTGAGTTAATATCACTCTTAGTTATTTTCACTCTGAGTTAATTTCACTCTTGAGTTTTTATCATTATCAGTTATTTTCACACTGAGTTAATTTCACTCTGAGTTATTTTCACTCTGAGTTATTTTCACTCTGAGTTAATATCACTCTGAGTTATTTTCACTCTGAGTTAATTTCAATCTGAGTTAATTTCATTCTGACATCATTTCACTCTGAGTTATTTTCACAATGTTATTTTCACTCTGAGTTATTTTCACTCTGAGTTATCTTCACTGAGTTAATTTCACACTGAGTTAATTTCATTCTGAGTTATTTTCACTCTGAGTTAATGTAATTCTGAGTTAATTTCACTCTGAGTTAATTTCACTCTGCGTTAATTTCACACTGAGTTAATTTCATTCTGAGTTAATTTCACTCTGAGTTAATGTCACTCTGAGTTAATTTCACTCTGAGTTATTTTCACTGAGTTATTTTCACTCAGAGTTATTTTCATTCTCAGTTAATTTCACTCTGAGTTATTTTCACTCTGAGTTAATATCACTCTGAGTTATTTTCACTCTGAGTTAATTTCACTCTGAGTTAATTTCATTCTGACATCATTTCACTCTGAGTTATTTTCACAATGTTATTTTCACTCTGAGTTATTTTCACTCTGAGTTATCTTCACTGAGTTAATTTCACTCTGAGTTAATTTCATTCTGAGTTATTTTCACTCTGAGTTAATATCACTCTGAGTTAATTTCACTCTGTTATTTTCGATCTGAGTTATTTTCACTCTGAGTTATTTTCACTGAGTTATTTTCACTCTGAGTTAATTTCACTCTGAGTTAATTTCACTCTGAGTTAATTTCACTCTGAGTTATTTTAACTTTGAGTTAATTTCACTATGAGTTATTTTCACTCTGAGTTATTTTCATTCGGAGTTAATATCACTCTGAGTTATTTTCACCCTGAGTTAATTTAATTCTGATTTAATTTCACACTGAGTTATTTTCACCCTGAGTTAATTTAATTCTGAGTTGATTTCGCTCTGAGTTATTGTCACTCTGAGTTAATTTCACTCTGAGTTAATTTCACTCTGAGTTATTTTCACTCTGAGTTACTTTCAAACTGAGTTATCTTCACTGAGTTATTTTCACTCTGAGTTAATTTTACTCTGAGTTATTTTCACTCTGAGTTAATTTCACTCTGAGTTAATTTCATTCTGAGTTAATTTCACTCTGAGTTATTTTCACTCTGAGTTAATGTCACTTTGAGTTTTTTTCACTCTGAGTTATTTTCACTCTGAGTTACTGTCACTCTGAGTTAATTTCACTCTGAGTTATTTTCAGTCTGAGTTAATTTAATTCTGATTTAATTTCACTCTGTTATTTTCACTGAGTTAATTTTACTCTGAGTTATTTTCACTCTGAGTTAATTTCACTCTGAGTTAATTTCATTCTGAGTTAATTTCACTCTGAGTTATTTTCACTCTGAGTTACTTTCAAAATGAGTTATCTTCACTGAGTTATTTTCACTCTGAGTTAATGTAATTCTGAGTTAATTTCACTCTGAGTTAATTTCACTCTGTTATTTTCACTCTGAGTTAATTTCACTCTGAGTTAATTTCACACTGAGTTAATTTCATTCTGAGTTAATTTCACTCTGAGTTATTTTCACTCTGAGTAATTTTCACTCTGAGTTAATTTCACTCTGACTTAATGTCACTCTGAGTTAATTTCACTCTGAGTTATTTACACTGAGGTATTTTCACTCAGAGTTATTTTCATTCTGAGTTAATTTCACTCTGAGTTATTTTCACTCCGAGTTAATATCACTCTGAGTTATTTTCACTCTGAGTTAATTTCACTCTGAGTTAATTTCATTCTGACATCATTTCACTCTGAGTTATTTTCACAATGTTATTTTCACTCTGAGTTATTTTCACTCTGAGTTATCTTCACTGAGTTAATTTCACTCTGAGTTAATTTCATTCTGAGTTATTTTCACTCTGAGTTAATATCACTCTGAGTTATTTTCACTTTGAGTTAATTTCACTCTGAGTTAATTTCATGCTGAGTTAATTTCACTCTGAGTTTTTTTCACACTGTTATTTTCACTCTGAGTTATTTTCACTCTGAGTTATTTTCACTCTGAGTTAATTTCACTCTGAGTTAATGGCACTCTGTTGATTTCACTGAGTTAATTTCACTCTGAGTTATTTTAACTGAGTTATTTTCACTCTGAGTTATTTTCACTCTGAGTTAATTTCACTCTGAGTTAATGTTACTCTGAGTTAGTTTCACTCTGAGTTAATTTCACTCTGAATTAATATCACTCTGATTTAATTTCACTGAGTTATTATCAATCTGAGTTATTTTCTCCCTGAGTTAATTTCACACTGATTTAATTTCATTCAGAGTTAATTTCGCTCTGAGTTATTTTCACTGAGTTATTTGCTCTCTGAATTAATGTCACTCTGAGTTAATTTCACTCTGAGTTATTTTCTGTCTGAGTTAATTTAATTCTGACTTAATTTCACCCTTATTTTCACTGAGTTATTTGCACTCGGAGCTAATTTAATTCTGAGTTAATGTCACTCTGAGTTAAATTCACACTGAGTTATTTTCACTCTGAGTTAATTTCACTCTGAGTTAATTTCTCTTAGAGTTATGCTCACTCTGAGTTACTTTCACTCTGAGTTATCTTCACTGAGTTATGTTCACTCTGAGTTAATTTCATTCTGAGTTATTTTCACTCTGAGTTAATATCACTCTTAGTTATTTTCACTCTGAGTTAATTTCACTCTTGAGTTTTTATCATTATCAGTTATTTTCACACTGAGTTAATTTCACTCTGAGTTATTTTCACTCTGAGTTATTTTCACTCTGAGTTAATATCACTCTGAGTTATTTTCACTCTGAGTTAATTTCAATCTGAGTTAATTTCATTCTGACATCATTTCACTCTGAGTTATTTTCACAATGTTATTTTAACTCTGAGTTATTTTCACTCTGAGTTATCTTCACTGAGTTAATTTCACTCTGAGTTAATTTCATTCTGAGTTATTTTCACTCTGAGTTAATGTAATTCTGAGTTAATTTCACTCTGAGTTAATTTCACTCTGTTATTTTCACTCTGAGTTATTTTCACCCTGAGTTAATGTAATTCTGAGTTAATCTCACTCTGAGTTAATTTCACTCTGCGTTAATTTCACACTGAGTTAATTTCATTCTGAGTTAATTTCACTCTGAGTTATTTTCACTCTGAGTTATTTTCACTCTGAGTTAATTTCACTCTGAGTTAATGTCACTCTGAGTTAATTTCACTCTGAGTTATTTTCACTGAGTTATTTTCACTCAGAGTTATTTTCATTCTCAGTTAATTTCACTCTGAGTTATTTTCACTCTGAGTTAATATCACTCTGAGTTATTTTCACTCTGAGTTAATTTCACGCTGAGTAAATTTCATTCTGACATCATGTCACTCTGAGTTATATTCACAATGTTATTTTCACTCTGAGTTATTTTCACTCTGAGTTATCTTCACTGAGTTAATTTCACTCTGAGTTAATTTCATTCTGAGTTATTTTCACTCTGAGTTAATATCACTCTGAGTTATTTTCACTTTGAGTTAATTTCACTCTGAGTTAATTTCATGCTGAGTTAATTTCACTCTGAGTTATTTTCACACTTATTTTCACTCTGAGTTATTTTCACTCTGAGTTAATTTCACTCTGAGTTAATGGCAATCTCAGTTAATTTCACTGAGTTAATTTCACTCTGAGTTATTTTAACTGAGTTAATTTCACTCTTGAGTTCTTTTCACTCTGTGTTATTTACACTTGAGTTAATTTCATTCTGAGTTAAATTCACTCTGAGTTATTTTCACTCTGAGTTATTTTCAATCTGACTTAATTTCACTCTGAGTTAATGTCACTCTGTGTTATTTTCACTCTGTTATTTTCACTGAGTTAATTTCGCTCTGAGTTATTTTCACTGAGTTATTTGCTATCTGAGTTAACTTAATTCTGAGTTAATGTCACTCTGAGTTAATTTCACTCTGAGTTATTTTCAGAGTTATTTTCACTCTGAGTTATTTTCATTCTGAGTTAATTTCACTCAGAGTTATTTTCACCCTGAGTTAATTTAATTCTGAGTTAATTTAATTCTGAGTTAATTTGACTCTGATTTATTTTCACTCTGTATTAATTTCACTCTGAGTTAATTTCACTCAGTTATTTTCACTCTGAGTTATTTTCACCCTGAGTTAATGTAATTCTGAGTTAATCTCACTCTGTGTTAATTTCATTCTGAGTTATTTTCACTCTGAGTTAATTTCACACTGAGTTAATTTCACTCTGAGATAATTTCGCACTGAGTTAATTTCATTCTGAGTTACTTATTCTCTGAGTTATTTTCACCCTGAGTTATTTTCACTCTGAGTTATTTTCACTCTGAGTTAATGTCACTCTGAGTTAATTTCACTCTGGGTTATTTTCACTGAGTTATTTTCACTCTGAGTTATTTTCATTCTGATTTAATTTCACTCTGAGTAATTTTCACCCTCAGTTAATTTAATTCTGAGTTAATTTCACTCTGAGTTATTTTCACTGAGTTATTTTGACTCGGAGTTAATTTCACTCTGAGTTAATTTCACTGAGTTATTTTCACTCTGAGTTATTTTCATTCTGAGTTAATTTTACTCTAAGTTATTTTCACCCTGAGTTAATTTAATTCTGAGTTAGTTTCACTCTGAGTAATTTTCACTCTGAGTTAAGCGCACTCTGAGTTCTTTTCACAGAGTTATTTTCACTCTGAGTTAATTTAATTCTGAGTTAAGTTCACTCTGAGTTATTTTCACTCTGAGTTATTTTCACACTGAGTTATTTTCACTGAGTTATTTACACTCTGAGTTAATTTCACCCTGAGTGATTTTCATTCTGAGTTAATTTCACTCTGAGTTATTTTCACTCTGTTATTTTCACTCTAAGTTATTTTCACTCTGAGTTAATTTCTCTCTGAGTTAATGTCACTCTGAGTTAATTTCACTCTGAGTTATTTTCAGTCTGAGTTAATTTAATTCTGACTTCATTTCACTCTTATTTTCACTGAGTTATTTGCACTCGGAGCTAATTTAATTCTGAGTCAATGTCACTCTGAGTTAATTTCACACTGAGTTATTTTCACAGAGTTATTTTCACTCTGAGTTATTTTCATTCTGAGTTAATTTCACCCTGAGTTATTTTCACTGAGTTAATTTCACTCAGTTATTTTCACTCTGAGTTATTTTCACACTGAGTTATTTTCACTCAGTTATTTTCACTCTGAGTTAATTTCACTCTGAGTTAATGTCACTCTGATTAAAGTTCACTGAGTTATTTTAACACTGAGTTATTTTCACTCTGAGTTAATTTCACACTGAGTGAATTTCATTCTGAGTAAATTTCACTCTGAGTTATTTTCAATCTGAGTTATTTTCACTCTAAGTTATTTTCACTCTGAGTTAATTTCTCTCTGAGTTAATGTCACTCTGAGTTAATTTCACTCCGAGTTATTTTCAGTCAGAGTTAATTTCACTCTGAGTTAATATCACTCTGAGTTATTTTCACTTTGAGTTAATTTCACTCTGAGTTAATTTCATGCTGAGTTAATTTCACTCTGAGTTATTTTCACACTTATTTTCACTCTGAGTTATTTTCACTCTGAGTTAATTTCACTCTGAGTTAATGGCAATCTCAGTTAATTTCACTGAGTTAATTTCACTCTGAGTTATTTTAACTGAGTTAATTTCACTCTTGAGTTCTTTTCACTCTGTGTTATTTTCACTTGAGTTAATTTCATTCTGAGTTAAATTCACTCTGAGTTATTTTCACTCTGAGTTATTTTCAATCTGACTTAATTTCACTCTGAGTTAATGTCACTCTGTGTTATTTTCACTCTGAGTTAATTTCACTCTGAATTAATGTCACTCTGATTTAATTTCACTGAGTTATTTTCAATCTGAGATATTTTCACCCTGTGTTAATTTCACCCTGATTTAATTTCATTCAGAGTTAATTTCACTCTGAGTTATTTTCACTCTGAGTTATTTTCACTCTGAGTTATTTTCACTCTGAGTTAATTTGTCTCTGCTTTAATGTCACTGATTTATTTTCACTCTGAGTTATTTTCACTCTGAGTTAATTTAATTCTGAATTAATTTCACTCTGTTATTTTCACTGAGGTAATTTCGCTCTGAGTTATTTTCACTGAGTTATTTGCTATCTGAGTTAACTTAATTCTGAGTTAATGTCACTCTGAGTTAATTTCACTCTGAGTTATTTTCAGAGTTATTTTCACTCTGAGTTATTTTCATTCTGAGTTAATTTCACTCAGAGTTATTTTCACCCTGAGTTAATTTAATTCTGAGTTAATTTAATTCTGAGTTAATTTGACTCTGATTTATTTTCACTCTGTATTAATTTCACTCTGCGTTAATTTCACTCAGTTATTTTCACTCTGAGTTATTTTCACCCTGAGTTAATGTAATTCTGAGTTAATCTCACTCTGTGTTAATTTCACTCTGAGTTATTTTCACTCTGAGTTAATTTCACACTGAGTTAATTTCACTCTGAGATAATTTCACACTGAGTTAATTTCATTCTGAGTTACTTATTCTCTGAGTTATTTTCACCCTGAGTTATTTTCACTCTGAGTTATTTTCACTCTGAGTTAATGTCACTCTGAGTTAATTTCACTCTGGGTTATTTTCACTGAGTTATTTTCACTCTGAGTTATTTTCATTCTGATTTAATTTCACTCTGAGTAATTTTCACCCTCAGTTAATTTAATTCTGAGTTAATTTCACTCTGAGTTATTTTCACTGAGTTATTTTCACTCTGAGTATTTTTAATTCTGAGTTAATTTAACTCTGACTTAATTTCACTCTGAGTTATTTTCACTGAGTTAATTTCACTCTGAGTTATTTTCACTCTGAGTTTTATTCACACTGAGTTATTTTCACTCTGAGTTATTTTCACTCTGAGTTAATTTCACTCTGATTTATTTTCCCTCTGATTTAATTTGTCTCTGAGTTAATTTCACTCTGAGTTATTTTCACTCGGAGTTAATTTCACTATGAGTTATTTTCACTCTGAGTTATTTTCACTCTGAGTTATTTTCACTCTAAGTTATTTTCACTCTGAGTTAATTTCACACTGAGTTAATTTCACTCAGAGTAAATTTCACTCTGAGTTATTTTCACTCTGAGTTATTTTGACTCGGAGTTAATTTCACTCTGAGTTAATTTCACTGAGTTATTTTCACTCTGAGTTATTTTCATTCTGAGTTAATTTTACTCTAAGTTATTTTCACCCTGAGTTAATTTAATTCTGAGTTAGTTTCACTCTGAGTAATTTTCACTCTGAGTTAAGCGCACTCTGAGTTCTTTTCACAGAGTTATTTTCACTCTGAGTTAATTTAATTCTGAGTTAAGTTCACTCTGAGTTATTTTCACTCTGAGTTATTTTCACACTGAGTTATTTTCACTCTGAGTTATTTACACTCTGAGTTAATTTCACCCTGAGTGATTTTCATTCTGAGTTAATTTCACTCTGAGTTATTTTCACTCTGTTATTTTCACTCTAAGTTATTTTCACTCTGAGTTAATTTCTCTCTGAGTTAATGTCACTCTGAGTTAATTTCACTCTGACTTATTTTCAGTCTGAGTTAATTTAATTCTGACTTCATTTCACTCTTATTTTCACTGAGTTATTTGCACTCGGAGCTAATTTAATTCTGAGTCAATGTCACTCTGAGTTAATTTCACACTGAGTTATTTTCACAGAGTTATTTTCACTCTGAGTTATTTTCATTCTGAGTTAATTTCACCCTGAGTTATTTTCACTGAGTTAATTTCACTCAGTTATTTTCACCCTGAGTTATTTTCACACTGAGTTATTTTCACTCAGTTATTTTCACTCTGAGTTAATTTCACTCTGAGTTAATGTCACTCTGATTAAAGTTCACTGAGTTATTTTAACACTGAGTTATTTTCACTCTGAGTTAATTTCACACTGAGTGAATTTCATTCTGAGTAAATTTCACTCTGAGTTATTTTCAATCTGAGTTATTTTCACTCTAAGTTATTTTCACTCTGAGTTAATTTCTCTCTGAGTTAATGTCACTCTGAGTTAATTTCACTCCGAGTTATTTTCAGTCAGAGTTAATTTCATTCTGAGTTAATTGCACCCTGAGTTAATTTCACTCTGAGTTAATTTCACTCTGTTATTTTCGATCTGAGTTATTTTCACTCTGAGTTATTTTCACTGAGTTATTTTCACTCTGAGTTAATTTCACTCTGAGTTAATTTCTCTCTGAGTTATTTTAACTTTGATTTAATTTCACTCTGAGTTATTTTCACTCTGAGATATTTTCATTCGGAGTTAATATCACTCTGAGTTATTTTCACCCTGAGTTAATTTATTTCTGATTTAATTTCACTCTGAGTTATTTTCACCCTGAGTTAATTTAAATCTGAGTTGATTTCACTCTGAGTTATTTTCACTCAGAGTTACTTTCAAACTGAGTTAATGTCACTCTGAGTTCATTTCACTCTGAGTTAATGTCACTCTGAGTTAATTTCACTCTGAGTTAATTTCATTCTGAGTTAATTTCACTCTGAGTTATTTTCACACTGTTATTTTCACTCTGAATTAATGTCACTCTGAGTTATTTTCACTCTGAGTTATTTTCACTCTGAGTTACTGTCACTCTGAGTTAATTTCACTCTGAGTTATTTTCAGTCTGAGTTAATTTAATTCTGAGTTAATTTCACTCTGTTATTTTCACTGAGTTAATTTCGCTCTGAGTTATTTTCACTGAGTTATTTGCACTCTGATTTAATTTATTTCTGAGTTAATGTCACTCAGTTAATTTCAGTCAGTTATTTTCAGAGTTATTTTCACTCTGAGTTAATTTAATTCTGAGTTAATTTAATTCTGAGTTAATTTCAGTCTGAGTTATTTTCACTCTGAGTGAATTTCACTCTGAGTTAATTTCATTCGGAGATCATTTCACTCTGAGTTATTTTCACAATGTTATTTTCACTCTGAGTTATTTTCATTCTGAGTTATTTTCACTCTGAGTTAATATCACTCTGAGTTATTTTCACTTTGAGTTAATTTCACTCTGAGTTAATTTCATGCTGAGTTAATTTCACTCTGAGTTATTTTCACACTGTTATTGTCACTCTGAGTTATTTTCACACTGTTATTGTCACTCTGAGTTAATGGCACTCTGTTAATTTCACTGAGTTAATTTCACTCTGAGTTATTTTATCTGAGTTAATTTCACTCGAGTTCTTTTCACTCTGAATTATTTTCACTTGAGTTAATTTCATTCTGAGTTAATTTCACTCTGAGTTATCTTCACTGAGTTATTTTCACTCTGACTTAATTTCACTATGAGTTATTTTTACTCTGAGTTAATTTCACTCTGAGTTAATTTCACTCTGAGTTAATGTCACTCTGAGTTATTTTCACTCTGAGTTAATTTCACTCTGAGTTAATCTCACTCTGATTTAATTTCACTGAGTTATTTTCAATCTGAGTTATTTTCACCGAGTTAATTTCACACTGATTAAATTTCATTCAGAGTTAATTTCACTCTGAGTTAATTTCACTCTGAGTTATTTTCACTCTGAGTTATTTTCACTCTGAGTTAATTTGTCTCTGAGTTAATGTCACTCTGATTTATTTTCACTCTGTGTTATTTTCACTCTGAGTTAATTTAATTCTGAATTAATTTCATCTGTTATTTTCACTGAGCTAATTTCGCTCTAAGTTATTTTCACTGAGTTATTTGCTCTCTGAGTTAACTTAATTCTGAGTTAATGTCACTCTGAGTTAATTTCACTCTGAGTTATTTTCAGAGTTATTTTTACTCTGAGTTATTTTCATTCTGAGTGAGTTTCACTCAGAGTTATTTTCACCCTGAGTTAATTTAATTCTGAGTTAATTTAATTCTGAGTTAATTTAATTCTGAGCTATTTTCACTCTGTATTAATTTCACTCTGAGTTAATTTCACTCTGTTATTTTCACTGAGTTATTTTCACCCTGAGTTAATTTAATTCAGAGTTAATCTCACTCTGAGTTAATTTCACTCTGAGTGGTTTTCACACTGAGTTAATTTCACAATGAGTTATTTTCACTCTGAGATAATTTCACACTGAGTTAATTTCATTCTGAGTGACTTTCACTCTGAGTTATTTTCACTCTGAGTTATTTTCACTCTGAGTTAATTTCACTCTGAGTTAATGTCACTCTGAGTTAATTTCACTCTGAGTTAATTTCACTCTGAGTTATTTTCACTCTGAGTTAATATCACTCTGAGTTATTTTCACTTTGAGTTAATTTCACTCTGAGTTAATTTCATGCTGAGTTAATTTCACTCTGAGTTATTTTCACACTTATTTTCACTCTGAGTTATTTTCACTCTGAGTTAATTTCACTCTGAGTTAATGGCAATCTCAGTTAATTTCACTGAGTTAATTTCACTCTGAGTTATTTTAACTGAGTTAATTTCAGTCTTGAGTTCTTTTCACTCTGTGTTATTTTCACTTGAGTTAATTTCATTCTGAGTTAAATTCACTCTGAGTTATTTTCACTCTGAGTTATTTTCAATCTGACTTAATTTCACTCTGAGTTAATGTCACTCTTTGTTATTTTCACTCTGAGTTAATTTCACTCTGAATTAATGTCACTCTGATTTAATTTCACTGAGTTATTTTCAATCTGAGATATTTTCACCCTGAGTTATTTTCACTCTGAGTTAATTTCACACTGAGTTAATTTCACTCTGAGATAATTTCACACTGAGTTAATTTCATTCTGAGTTACTTATTCTCTGAGTTATTTTCACCCTGAGTTATTTTCACTCTGAGTTATTTTCACTCTGAGTTAATGTCACTCTGAGTTAATTTCACTCTGGGTTATTTTCACTGAGTTATTTTCACTCTGAGTTATTTTCATTCTGATTTAATTTCACTCTGAGTAATTTTCACCCTCAGTTAATTTAATTCTGAGTTAATTTCACTCTGAGTTATTTTCACTGAGTTATTTTCACTCTGAGTATATTTAATTCTGAGTTAATTTAACTCTGACTTAATTTCACTCTGAGTTATTTTCACTCTGAGTTAATTTCACTCTGATTTATTTTCCCTCTGATTTAATTTGTCTCTGAGTTAATTTCACTCTGAGTTATTTTCACTCTGAGTTAATTTCACTATGAGTTATTTTCACTCTGAGTTATTTTCACTCTGAGTTATTTTCACTCTAAGTTATTTTCACTCTGAGTTAATTTCACACTGAGTTAATTTCACTCTGAGTAAATTTCACTCTGAGTTATTTTCACTCTGAGTTATTTTGACTCGGAGTTAATTTCACTCTGAGTTAATTTCACTGAGTTATTTTCACTCTGAGTTATTTTCATTCTGAGTTAATTTTACTCTAAGTTATTTTCACCCTGAGTTAATTTAATTCTGAGTTAGTTTCACTCTGAGTAATTTTCACTCTGAGTTAAGCGCACTCTGAGTTCTTTTCACAGAGTTATTTTCACTCTGAGTTAATTTAATTCTGAGTTAAGTTCACTCTGAGTTATTTTCACTCTGAGTTATTTTCACACTGAGTTATTTTCACTCTGAGTTATTTACACTCTGAGTTAATTTCACCCTGAGTGATTTTCATTCTGAGTTAATTTCACTCTGAGTTATTTTCACTCTGTTATTTTCACTCTAAGTTATTTTCACTCTGAGTTAATTTCTCTCTGAGTTAATGTCACTCTGAGTTAATTTCACTCTGAGTTATTTTCAGTCTGAGTTAATTTAATTCTGACTTCATTTCACTCTTATTTTCACTGAGTTATTTGCACTCGGAGCTAATTTAATTCTGAGTCAATGTCACTCTGAGTTAATTTCACACTGAGTTATTTTCACAGAGTTATTTTCACTCTGAGATATTTTCATTCTGAGTTAATTTCACCCTGAGTTATTTTCACTGAGTTAATTTCACTCAGTTATTTTCAATCTGAGTTATTTTCACACTGAGTTATTTTCACTCAGTTATTTTCACTCTGAGTTAATTTCACTCTGAGTTAATGTCACTCTGATTAAAGTTCACTGAGTTATTTTAACACTGAGTTATTTTCACTCTGAGTTAATTTCACACTGAGTGAATTTCATTCTGAGTAAATTTCACTCTGAGTTATTTTCAATCTGAGTTATTTTCACTCTAAGTTATTTTCACTCTGAGTTAATTTCTCTCTGAGTTAATGTCACTCTGAGTTAATTTCACGCTGAGTTATTTTCAGTCAGAGTTAATTTAATTCTGACTTAATTTCACTCTGTTATTTTCACTGAGTTATTTGCACTCGGAGCTAATTTAATTCTGAGTTAATGTCACTCTGAGTTAATTTCACTCCGAGTTATTTTCACTCTGAGTTATTTTCATTCTGAGTTAATTGCACCCTGAGTTAATTTCACTCTGAGTTAATTTCACTCTGTTATTTTCGATCTGAGTTATTTTCACTCTGAGTTATTTTCACTGAGTTATTTTCACTCTGAGTTAATTTCACTCTGAGTTAATTTCTCTCTGAGTTATTTTAACTTTGATTTAATTTCACTCTGAGTTATTTTCACTCTGAGATATTTTCATTCGGAGTTAATATCACTCTGAGTTATTTTCACCCTGAGTTAATTTATTTCTGATTTAATTTCACTCTGAGTTATTTTCACCCTGAGTTAATTTAAATCTGAGTTGATTTCACTCTGAGTTATTTTCACTCAGAGTTACTTTCAAACTGAGTTAATGTCACTCTGAGTTCATTTCACTCTGAGTTAATGTCACTCTGAGTTAATTTCACTCTGAGTTAATTTCATTCTGAGTTAATTTCACTCTGAGTTATTTTCACACTGTTATTTTCACTCTGAATTAATGTCACTCTGAGTTATTTTCACTCTGAGTTATTTTCACTCTGAGTTACTGTCACTCTGAGTTAATTTCACTCTGAGTTATTTTCAGTCTGAGTTAATTTAATTCTGAGTTAATTTCACTCTGTTATTTTCACTGAGTTAATTTCGCTCTGAGTTATTTTCACTGAGTTATTTGCACTCTGATTTAATTTATTTCTGAGTTAATGTCACTCAGTTAATTTCAGTCAGTTATTTTCAGAGTTATTTTCACTCTGAGTTAATTTAATTCTGAGTTAATTTAATTCTGAGTTAATTTCAGTCTGAGTTATTTTCACTCTGAGTGAATTTCACTCTGAGTTAATTTCATTCAGAGATCATATCACTCTGAGTTATTTTCACAATGTTATTTTCACTCTGAGTTATTTTCATTCTGAGTTATTTTCACTCTGAGTTAATATCACTCTGAGTTATTTTCACTTTGAGTTAATTTCTCTCTGAGTTAATTTCATGCTGAGTTAATTTCACTCTGAGTTATTTTCACACTGTTATTGTCACTCTGAGTTATTTTCACACTGTTATTGTCACTCTGAGTTAATGGCACTCTCAGTTAATTTCACTGAGTTAATTTCACTATGAGTTATTTTAACTGAGTTAATTTCATTCTTGAGTTCTTTTCACTCTGAGTTATTTTCACTTGAGTTAATTTCATTCTGAGTTATTTTCAATCTGAGTTATTTTCACCGAGTTAATTTCACACTGATTAAATTTCATTCAGAGTTAATTTCACTCTGAGTTAATTTCACTCTGAGTTATTTTCACTCTGAGTTATTTTCACTCTGAGTTAATTTGTCTCTGAGTTAATGTCACTCTGATTTATTTTCACTCTGTGTTATTTTCACTCTGAGTTAATTTAATTCTGAATTAATTTCACTCTGTTATTTTCACTGAGCTAATTTCGCTCGAGTTTTTTTCACTGAGTTATTTGCTCTCTGAGTTAACTTAATTCTGAGTTAATGTCAATCTGAGTTAATTTCACTCTGAGTTATTTTCCGAGTTATTTTTACTCTGAGTTATTTTCATTCTGAGTGAGTTTCACTCAGTTATTTTCACCCTGAGTTAATTTAATTCTGAGTTAATTTAATTATGAGTTAATTTAATTCTGAGCTATTTTCACTCTGTATTAATTTCACTCTGAGTTAATTTCACTCTGTTATTTTCACTGAGTTATTTTCACCCTGAGTTAATTTAATTCAGAGTTAA
Organism: Isurus oxyrinchus; assembly: GCA_026770705.1. Taxonomy (NCBI): domain Eukaryota; kingdom Metazoa; phylum Chordata; class Chondrichthyes; order Lamniformes; family Lamnidae; genus Isurus; species Isurus oxyrinchus. Next base: position 117,653,637 of record JANJGN010000017.1, read on the forward strand.
TCTCACTCTGAGTTAATTTCACTCTGAGTTGTTTTCACACTGAGTTAATTTCACAATGAGTTATTTTCACTCTGAGATAATTTCACACTGAGTTAATTTCATTCTGAGTGACTTTCACTCTGAGTTATTTTGACTCTGAGTTATTTTCACTCTGAGTTAATTTCACTCTGAGTTAATGTCACTCTGAGTTAATTTCACTCTGAGTTAATTTCACTCTGAGTTATTTTCACTCTGAGTTACATTCAAACTGAGTTATCTTCACTGAGTTATTTTCACTCTGAGTTAATTTCACTATGAGTTATTTTCACTCTGAGTTAATTTCACTCTGAGTTAATTTCATTCTGAGTTAATTTCACTCTGAGTTATTTTCACACTGTTATTTTCAATCTGAGTTAATGTCACTCTGAGTTATTTTACCTCTGAGTTAATTTGTCTCTGAGTTAATGTCACTCTGAGTTATTAATTTAATTCTGAGTTAATTACACTCTGTTATTTTCACTGAGTTATTTGCACTCTGAGTTAATTTAATTCTGAGTTATTTTCACACTGAGTTATTTTCACTGAGTTATTTTCACTCTGAGTAAACTTCACTCTGATTTATTTTCCCTCTGAGTTAATTTGCCTCTGAGTTAATGTCACTCTGAGTTATTTTCTCTCTGAGTTAATTTCACTCTGAGTTATTTTCACTCTGAGTTATTTTCACTCTGAGTTATTTTCACTCTGAGTTATTTTCACTCTGAGTTAATTTCACTCTGAGTTAATGTCACTCTGGTTTAATTTCACTGAGTTATTTTCACTCTGAGTTATTTTCACTCTGAGTTAATTTCACACAGAGTGATGTTCATTCTGAGTTAATTTCACTCTGAGTTATTTTCAATCTGAGTTAATTTCACTCTGAGTTAATGTCACTCTGAGTTATTTTCACTCTGAGTTAATTTCACTTTGAGTTAATCTCACTCTGATTTAATTTCACTGAGTTATTTTCAATCTGAGTTATTTTCACCGAGTTAATTTCACACTGATTAAATTTCATTCAGAGTTAATTTCACTCTGAGTTAATTTCACTCTGAGTTATTTTCACTCTGAGTTATTTTCACTCTGAGTTAATTTGTCTCTGAGTTAATGTCACTCTGATTTATTTTCACTGTGTGTTATTTTCACTCTGAGTTAATTTAATTCTGAATTAATTTCACTCTGTTATTTTCACTGAGCTAATTTCGCTCGAGTTTTTTTCACTGAGTTATTTGCTCTCTGAGTTAACTTAATTCTGAGTTAATGTCACTCTGAGTTAATTTCACTCTGAGTTATTTTCCGAGTTATTTTTACTCTGAGTTATTTTCATTCTGAGTGAGTTTCACTCAGAGTTATTTTCACCCTGAGTTAATTTAATTCTGAGTTAATTTAATTATGAGTTAATTTAATTCTGAGCTATTTTCACTCTGTATTAATTTCACTCTGAGTTAATTTCACTCTGTTATTTTCACTGAGTTATTTTCACCCTGAGTTAATTTAATTCAGAGTTAATCTCACTCTGAGTTAATTTCACTCTGAGTTGTTTTCACACTGAGTTAATTTCACAATGAGTTATTTTCACTCTGAGATAATTTCACACTGAGTTAATTTCATTCTGAGTGACTTTCACTCTGAGTTATTTTGACTCTGAGTTATTTTCACTCTGAGTTAATTTCACTCTGAGTTAATGTCACTCTGAGTTAATTTCACTCTGAGTTAATTTCACTCTGAGTTATTTTCACTCTGAGTTACATTCAAACTGAGTTATCTTCACTGAGTTATTTTCACTCTGAGTTAATTTCACTATGAGTTATTTTCACTCTGAGTTAATTTCACTCTGAGTTAATTTCATTCTGAGTTAATTTCACTCTGAGTTATTTTCACACTGTTATTTTCAATCTGAGTTAATGTCACTCTGAGTTATTTTACCTCTGAGTTAATTTGTCTCTGAGTTAATGTCACTCTGAGTTATTAATTTAATTCTGAGTTAATTACACTCTGTTATTTTCACTGAGTTATTTGCACTCTGAGTTAATTTAATTCTGAGTTATTTTCACACTGAGTTATTTTCACTGAGTTATTTTCACTCTGAGTAAACTTCACTCTGATTTATTTTCCCTCTGAGTTAATTTGCCTCTGAGTTAAAGTCACTCTGAGTTATTTTCTCTCTGAGTTAATTTCACTCTGAGTTATTTTCACTCTGAGTTATTTTCACTCTGAGTTATTTTCACTCTGAGTTAATTTCACACTGAGTTAATTTCATTGTGAGTAAATTTCACTCTGAGTTATTTTCACTCTGAGTTATTTTGACTCTGAGTTAATTTGACTCTGAGTTCATGTCACTCTGAGTTAATTTCACTCTGAGTTAATTTCACTGAGTTATTTTCACTCTGAGTTATTTTCATTCTGAGTCAATTTTACTCTGAGTTATTTTCACCCTGAGTTAATTTAATTTTGAGTTAGTTTCACTCTGAGTCATTTTCACTCTGAGTTAAGTGCACTCTGAGTTCTTTTCACAGAGTTATTTTCACTCTTTTAATTTAATTCTGAGTTAATTTCACTCTGAGTTAATATCACTCTGAGTTATTTTCACTGAGTTAATTTCACTCTGAGTTATTTTCACTCTGAGTTATTTTCACAATGAGTTATTTTCACTCCGAGTTATTTTCACTCTGAGTTAATTTCACTCTGAGTTAATTTCACTCTGAGTTAATGTCACTCTGAGTTAATTTCACTCTGAGTTAATTTCACTCTGAGTTATTTTCACTCTGAGTTACTTTCAAACTGAGTTATCTTCACTGAGTTATTTTCACTCTGAGTTAATTTCACTATGAGTTATTTTCACTCTGAGTTAATTTCACTCTGAGTTAATTTCATTCTGAGTTAATTTCACTCTGAGTTATTTTCACACTGTTATTTTCAATCTGAGTTAATTTCACTCTGAGTTATTTTGCCTCTGAGTTAATTTGTCTCTGAGTTAATGTCACTCTGAGTTATTAATTTAATTCTGAGTTAATTACACTCTGTTATTTTCACTGAGTTATTTGCACTCTGAGTTAATTTAATTCTGAGTTATTTTCACACTGAGTTATTTTCACTCTGAGTTATTTTCACTCTGAGTTAACTTCACTCTGATTTACTTTCCCTCTGAGTTAATTTGCCTCTGAGATAATGTCACACTGAGTTATTTTCACTCTGAGTTATTTTCACTCTGAGTTATTTTCACTCAGTTATTTTCACTCTGAGTTAATTTCACACTGAGTTAATTTCATTCTGAGTAAATTTCACTCTGAGTTATTTTCACTCTGAGTTATTTTGACTCTGAGTTAATTTCACTCTGAGTTCATGTCACTCTGAGTTAATTTCACTCTGAGTTAATTTCACTGAGTTATTTTCACTCTGAGTTATTTTCATTCTGAGTTAATTTTACTCTGAGTTATTTTCACCCTGAGTTAATTTAATTTTGAGTTAGTTTCACTCTGAGTCATTTTCACTCTGAGTTAAGTGCACTCTGAGTTCTTTTCACAGAGGTATTTTCACTCTCAGTTAATTTAATTCTGAGTTAATTTCACTCTGAGTTCATATCACTCTGAGTTATTTTCACTGAGTTAATTTCACTCTGAGTTATTTTCACTCTGAGTTATTTTCACAATGAGTTATTTTCACTCTGAGTTATTTTCACTCTGAGTTAATTTCACTCTGAGTTAATGTCACTCTGGTTTAATTTCACTGAGTTATTTTCACTCTGAGTTATTTTCACTCTGAGTTAATTTCACACAGAGTGATGTTCATTCTGAGTTAATTTCACTCTGAGTTATATTCAATCTGAGTTATTTTCACTCTGAGTTATTTTCACTCTGAGTTAATTTCACTCTGAGATAATTTCACACTGAGTTAATTTCATTCTGAGTGACTTTCACTCTGAGTTATTTTGACTCTGAGTTATTTTCACTCTGAGTTAATTTCACTCTGAGTTAATGTCACTCTGAGTTAATTTCACTCTGAGTTAATTTCACTCTGAGTTATTTTCACTCTGAGTTACATTCAAACTGAGTTATCTTCACTGAGTTATTTTCACTCTGAGTTAATTTCACTATGAGTTATTTTCACTCTGAGTTAATTTCACTCTGAGTTAATTTCATTCTGAGTTAATTTCACTCTGAGTTATTTTCACACTGTTATTTTCAATCTGAGTTAATGTCACTCTGAGTTATTTTACCTCTGAGTTAATTTGTCTCTGAGTTAATGTCACTCTGAGTTATTAATTTAATTCTGAGTTAATTACACTCTGTTATTTTCACTGAGTTATTTGCACTCTGAGTTAATTTAATTCTGAGTTATTTTCACACTGATTTATTTTCACTGAGTTATTTTCACTCTGAGTAAACTTCACTCTGATTTATTTTCCCTCTGAGTTAATTTGCCTCTGAGTTAATGTCACTCTGAGTTATTTTCACTCTGAGTTAATTTCACTCTGAGTTATTTTCACTCTGAGTTATTTTCACTCTGAGTTATTTTCACTCTGAGTTAATTTCACACTGAGTTAATTTCATTGTGAGTAAATTTCACTCTGAGTTATTTTCACTCTGAGTTATTTTGACTCTGAGTTAATTTGACTCTGAGTTCATGTCACTCTGAGTTAATTTCACTCTGAGTTAATTTCACTGAGTTATTTTCACTCTGAGTTATTTTCATTCTGAGTCAATTTTACTCTGAGTTATTTTCACCCTGAGTTAATTTAATTTTGAGTTAGTTTCACTCTGAGTCATTTTCACTCTGAGTTAAGTGCACTCTGAGTTCTTTTCACAGAGTTATTTTCACTCTTTTAATTTAATTCTGAGTTAATTTCACTCTGAGTTAATATCACTCTGAGTTATTTTCACTGAGTTAATTTCACTCTGAGTTATTTTCACAATGAGTTATTTTCACTCCGAGTTATTTTCACTCTGAGTTAATTTCACTCTGAGTTAATTTCACTCTGAGTTAATGTCACTCTGAGTTAATTTCACTCTGAGTTAATTTCACTCTGAGTTATTTTCACTCTGAGTTACTTTCAAACTGAGTTATCTTCACTGAGTTATTTTCACTCTGAGTTAATTTCACTATGAGTTATTTTCACTCTGAGTTAATTTCACTCTGAGTTAATTTCATTCTGAGTTAATTTCACTCTGAGTTATTTTCACACTGTTATTTTCAATCTGAGTTAATTTCACTCTGAGTTATTTTCCCTCTGAGTTAATTTGTCTCTGAGTTAATGTCACTCTGAGTTATTAATTTAATTCTGAGTTAATTACACTCTGTTATTTTCACTGAGTTATTTGCACTCTGAGTTAATTTAATTCTGAGTTATTTTCACACTGAGTTATTTTCACTCTGAGTTATTTTCACTCTGAGTTAACTTCACTCTGATTTACTTTCCCTCTGAGTTAATTTGCCTCTGAGATAATGTCACACTGAGTTATTTTCACTCTGAGTTATTTTCACTCTGAGTTATTTTCACTCTGAGTTATTTTCACTCTGAGTTATTTTCACTCTGAGTTAATTTCACACTGAGTTAATTTCATTCTGAGTAAATTTCACTCTGAGTTATTTTCACTCTGAGTTATTTTGACTCTGAGTTAATTTCACTCTGAGTTCATGTCACTCTGAGTTAATTTCACTCTGAGTTAATTTCACTGAGTTATTTTCACTCTGAGTTATTTTCATTCTGAGTTAATTTTACTCTGAGTTATTTTCACCCTGAGTTAATTTAATTTTGAGTTAGTTTCACTCTGAGTCATTTTCACTCTGAGTTAAGTGCACTCTGAGTTCTTTTCACAGAGGTATTTTCACTCTCAGTTAATTTAATTCTGAGTTAATTTCACTCTGAGTTCATATCACTCTGAGTTATTTTCACTGAGTTAATTTCACTCTGAGTTATTTTCACTCTGAGTTATTTTCACAATGAGTTATTTTCACTCTGAGTTATTTTCACTCTGAGTTAATTTCACTCTGAGTTAATGTCACTCTGGTTTAATTTCACTGAGTTATTTTCACTCTGAGTTATTTTCACTCTGAGTTAATTTCACACAGAGTGATGTTCATTCTGAGTTAATTTCACTCTGAGTTATTTTCAATCTGAGTTATTTTCACTCTGAGTTATTTTCACTCTGAGTTAATTTCACTCTGAGATAATTTCACCCTGAGTTAATTTCATTCTGAGTGACTTTCACTCTGAGTTATTTTGACTCTGAGTTATTTTCACTCTGAGTTAATTTCACTCTGAGTTAATGTCACTCTGAGTTAATTTCACTCTGAGTTAATTTCACTCTGAGTTATTTTCACTCTGAGTTACATTCAAACTGAGTTATCTTCACTGAGTTATTTTCACTCTGAGTTAATTTCACTATGAGTTATTTTCACTCTGAGTTAATTTCACTCTGAGTTAATTTCATTCTGAGTTAATTTCACTCTGAGTTATTTTCACACTGTTATTTTCAATCTGAGTTAATGTCACTCTGAGTTATTTTACCTCTGAGTTAATTTGTCTCTGAGTTAATGTCACTCTGAGTTATTAATTTAATTCTGAGTTAATTACACTCTGTTATTTTCACTGAGTTATTTGCACTCTGAGTTAATTTAATTCTGAGTTATTTTCACACTGAGTTATTTTCACTGAGTTATTTTCACTCTGAGTAAACTTCACTCTGATTTATTTTCCCTCTGAGTTAATTTGCCTCTGAGTTAATGTCACTCTGAGTTATTTTCACTCTGAGTTAATTTCACTCTGAGTTATTTTCACTCTGAGTTATTTTCACTCTGAGTTATTTTCACTCTGAGTTAATTTCACACTGAGTTAATTTCATTGTGAGTAAATTTCACTCTGAGTTATTTTCACTCTGAGTTATTTTGACTCAGTTAATTTGACTCTGAGTTCATGTCACTCTGAGTTAATTTCACTCTGAGTTAATTTCACTGAGTTATTTTCACTCTGAGTTATTTTCATTCTGAGTCAATTTTACTCTGAGTTATTTTCACCCTGAGTTAATTTAATTTTGAGTTAGTTTCACTCTGAGTCATTTTCACTCTGAGTTAAGTGCACTCTGAGTTCTTTTCAGAGAGTTATTTTCACTCTTTTAATTTAATTCTGAGTTAATTTCACTCTGAGTTAATATCACTCTGAGTTATTTTCACTGAGTTAATTTCACTCTGAGTTATTTTCACTCTGAGTTATTTTCACAATGAGTTATTTTCACTCCGAGTTATTTTCACTCTGAGTTAATTTCACTCTGAGTTAATTTCACTCTGAGTTAATGTCACTCTGAGTTAATTTCACTCTGAGTTAATTTCACTCTGAGTTATTTTCACTCTGAGTTACTTTCAAACTTAGTTATCTTCACTGAGTTATTTTCACTCTGAGTTAATTTCACTATGAGTTATTTTCACTCTGAGTTAATTTCACTCTGAGTTAATTTCATTCTGAGTTAATTTCACTCTGAGTTATTTTCACACTGTTATTTTCAATCTGAGTTAATTTCACTCTGAGTTATTTTCCCTCTGAGTTAATTTGTCTCTGAGTTAATGTCACTCTGAGTTATTAATTTAATTCTGAGTTAATTACACTCTGTTATTTTCACTGAGTTATTTGCACTCTGAGTTAATTTAATTCTGAGTTATTTTCACACTGAGTTATTTTCACTCTGAGTTATTTTCACTCTGAGTTAACTTCACTCTGATTTACTTTCCCTCTGAGTTAATTTGCCTCTGAGATAATGTCACACTGAGTTATTTTCACTCTGAGTTATTTTCACTCTGAGTTATTTTCACTCTGAGTTATTTTCACTCTGAGTTATTTTCACTCTGAGTTAATTTCACACTGAGTTAATTTCATTCTGAGTAAATTTCACTCTGAGTTATTTTCACTCTGAGTTATTTTGACTCTGAGTTAATTTCACTCTGAGTTCATGTCACTCTGAGTTAATTTCACTCTGAGTTAATTTCACTGAGTTATTTTCACTCTGAGTTATTTTCATTCTGAGTTAATTTTACTCTGAGTTATTTTCACCCTGAGTTAATTTAATTTTGAGTTAGTTTCACTCTGAGTCATTTTCACTCTGAGTTAAGTGCACTCTGAGTTCTTTTCACAGAGGTATTTTCACTCGCAGTTAATTTAATTCTGAGTTAATTTCACTCTGAGTTCATATCACTCTGAGTTATTTTCACTGAGTTAATTTCACTCTGAGTTATTTTCACTCTGAGTTATTTTCACAATGAGTTATTTTCACTCTGAGTTATTTTCACTCTGAGTTAATTTCACTCTGAGTTAATGTCACTCTGGTTTAATTTCACTGAGTTATTTTCACTCTGAGTTATTTTCACTCTGAGTTAATTTCACACAGAGTGATGTTCATTCTGAGTTAATTTCACTCTGAGTTATTTTCAATCTGAGTTATTTTCACTCTGAGTTATTTTCACTCTGAGTTAATTTCACTCTGAGATAATTTCACACTGAGTTAATTTCATTCTGAGTGACTTTCACTCTGAGTTATTTTCACTCTGAGTTATTTTCACTCTGAGTTAATTTCACTCTGAGTTAATGTCACTCTGAGTTAATTTCACTCTGAGTTAATTTCACTCTGAGTTATTTTCACTCTGAGTTACATTCAAACTGAGTTATCTTCACTGAGTTATTTTCACTCTGAGTTAATTTCACTATGAGTTATTTTCACTCTGAGTTAATTTCACTCTGAGTTAATTTCATTCTGAGTTAATTTCACTCTGAGTTATTTTCACACTGTTATTTTCAATCTGAGTTAATGTCACTCTGAGTTATTTTACCTCTGAGTTAATTTGTCTCTGAGTTAATGTCACTCTGAGTTATTAATTTAATTCTGAGTTAATTACACTCTGTTATTTTCACTGAGTTATTTGCACTCTGAGTTAATTTAATTCTGAGTTATTTTCACACTGAGTTATTTTCACTGAGTTATTTTCACTCTGAGTAAACTTCATTCTGATTTATTTTCCCTCTGAGTTAATTTGCCTCTGAGTTAATGTCACTCTGAGTTATTTTCACTCTGAGTTAATTTCACTCTGAGTTATTTTCACTCTGAGTTAATTTCACACTGAGTTAATTTCATTGTGAGTAAATTTCACTCTGAGTTATTTTCACTCTGAGTTATTTTGACTCTGAGTTAATTTGACTCTGAGTTCATGTCACTCTGAGTTAATTTCACTCTGAGTTAATTTCACTGAGTTATTTTCACTCTGAGTTATTTTCATTCTGAGTCAATTTTACTCTGAGTTATTTTCACCCTGAGTTAATTTAATTTTGAGTTAGTTTCACTCTGAGTCATTTTCACTCTGAGTTAAGTGCACTCTGAGTTCTTTTCACAGAGTTATTTTCACTCTTTTAATTTAATTCTGAGTTAATTTCACTCTGAGGTAATATCACTCTGAGTTATTTTCACTGAGTTAATTTCACTCTGAGTTATTTTCACTCTGAGTTATTTTCACAATGAGTTATTTTCACTCCGAGTTATTTTCACTCTGAGTTAATTTCACTCTGAGTTAATTTCACTCTGAGTTAATGTCACTCTGAGTTAATTTCACTCTGAGTTAATTTCACTCTGAGTTATTTTCACTCTGAGTTACTTTCAAACTGAGTTATCTTCACTGAGTTATTTTCGCTCTGAGTTAATTTCACTATGAGTTATTTTCACTCTGAGTTAATTTCACTCTGAGTTAATTTCATTCTGAGTTAATTTCACTCTGAGTTATTTTCACACTGTTATTTTCAATCTGAGTTAATTTCACTCTGAGTTATTTTCCCTCTGAGTTAATTTGTCTCTGAGTTAATGTCACTCTGAGTTATTAATTTAATTCTGAGTTAATTACACTCTGTTATTTTCACTGAGTTATTTGCACTCTGAGTTAATTTAATTCTGAGTTATTTTCACACTGAGTTATTTTCACTCTGAGTTATTTTCACTCTGAGTTAACTTCACTCTGATTTACTTTCCCTCTGAGTTAATTTGCCTCTGAGATAATGTCACACTGAGTTATTTTCACTCTGAGTTATTTTCACTCTGAGTTATTTTCACTCTGAGTTATTTTCACTCTGAGTTATTTTCACTCTGAGTTAATTTCACACTGAGTTAATTTCATTCTGAGTAAATTTCACTCTGAGTTATTTTCACTCTGAGTTATTTTGACTCTGAGTTAATTTCACTCTGAGTTCATGTCACTCTGAGTTAATTTCACTCTGAGTTAATTTCACTGAGTTATTTTCACTCTGAGTTATTTTCATTCTGAGTTAATTTTACTCTGAGTTATTTTCACCCTGAGTTAATTTAATTTTGAGTTAGTTTCACTCTGAGTCATTTTCACTCTGAGTTAAGTGCACTCTGAGTTCTTTTCACAGAGGTATTTTCACTCTCAGTTAATTTAATTCTGAGTTAATTTCACTCTGAGTTCATATCACTCTGAGTTATTTTCACTGAGTTAATTTCACTCTGAGTTATTTTCACTCTGAGTTATTTTCACAATGAGTTATTTTCACTCTGAGTTATTTTCACTCTGAGTTAATTTCACTCTGAGTTAATGTCACTCTGGTTTAATTTCACTGAGTTATTTTCACTCTGAGTTATTTTCACTCTGAGTTAATTTCACACAGAGTGATGTTCATTCTGAGTTAATTTCACTCTGAGTTATTTTCAATCTGAGTTATTTTCACTCAGAGTTATTTTCACTCTGAGTTAATTTCACTCTGAGTTAATGTCACTCTGAGTTAATTTCACTCTGAGTTAATTTCACTCTGAGTTATTTTCACTCTGAGTTACTTTCAAACTGAGTTATCTTCACTGAGTTATTTTCACTCTGAGTTAATTTCACTATGAGTTATTTTCACTCTGAGTTAATTTCACTCTGAGTTAATTTCATTCTGAGTTAATTTCACTCTGAGTTATTTTCAAACTGTTATTTTCAATCTGAGTTAATGTCACTCTGAGTTATTTTCCCTCTGAGTTAATTTGTCTCTGAGTTAATGTCACTCTGAGTTATTAATTTAATTCTGAGTTAATTACACTCTGTTATTTTCACTGAGTTATTTGCACTCTGAGTTAATTTAATTCTGAGTTATTTTCACACTGAGTTATTTTCACTCTGAGTTATTTTCACTCTGAGTTAACTTCACTCTGATTTATTTTCCCTCTGATTTAATTTGCCTCTGAGTTAATGTCACTCTGAGTTATTTTCACTCTGAGTTAATTTCACTCTGAGTTATTTTCACTCTGAGTTATTTTCACTCTGAGTTAGTTTCACACTGAGTTAATTTCATTCTGAGTAAATTTCACTCTGAGTTATTTTCACTCTGAGTTATTTTGACTCTGAGTTAATTTCACTCTGAGTTCATGTCACTCTGAGTTAATTTCACTCTGAGTTAATTTCACTGAGTTATTTTCACTCTGAGTTATTTTCATTCTGAGTTAATTTTACTCTGAGTTATTTTCACCCTGAGTTAATTTAATTTTGAGTTAGTTTCACTCTGAGTCATTTTCACTCTGAGTTAAGTGCACTCTGAGTTCTTTTCACAGAGTTATTTTCACTCTCAGTTTATTTAATTCTGAGTTAATTTCACTCTGAGTTAATATCACTCTGAGTTATTTTCACTGAGTTAATTTCACTCTGAGTTATTTTCACTCTGAGTTATTTTCACAATGAGTTATTTTCACTCTGAGTTATTTTCACTCTGAGTTAATTTCACTCTGAGTTAATGTCACTCTGGTTTAATTTCACTGAGTTATTTTCACTCTGAGTTATTTTCACTCTGAGTTAATTTCACACAGAGTGATGTTCCTTCTGAGTTAATTTCACTCTGAGTTATTTTCAATCTGAGTTATTTTCACTCTAAGTTAATTTCTCTCTGAATTAATGTCACTCTGAGTTAATTTCACTCTGAGTTATTTTCACCCTGAGTTAATGTAATTCTGAGTTAATCTCACTCTGAGTTAATTTCACTCTGAATTAATTTCACTGAGTTATTTTCACTCTGAGTTATTTTCATTCTGATTTAATTTCACTCTGAGTTATTTTCACTCTGAGTTAATTTAATTCTGAGTTAATTTCCCTCTGAGTTATTTTCACTCTGAGTTAATTGCACTCTGAGTTATTTTCACTGAGTTATTTTCACTCTGAGTTAATTTACTTCTGAGTTAATTTCACTCTGAGTTAATTTCACTCAGAGTTATTTTCACTGAGTTAATTTCACTCTGAGTTATTTTCACTCTGAGTTATTTTCACACTGAGTTACGTTCACTCTGAGTTATTTTCACTCTGAGTTATTTTCACTCTGAGTTAATTTCACTCTGAGTTATTTTCCCTCTGAGTTATTATGTCTCTGAGTTATTTTCATTCTGATTTAATTTCACTCTGAGTAATTTTCACCCTGAGTTAATTTAATTGTGAGTTTATTTCACTCTGAGTTATTTTCACTCTGAGTTAATTGCACTCTGAGTTATTTTCAATGATTTAATTTCACTCTGAGTATATTTACTTCGGAGTTAATTTCACTCTGAGTTAAATTCACTCTGAGTTATTTTCACTGAGTTAATTTCACTCTAAGTTATTTTCACTCTGAGTTATTTTCACACTGTGTTATTTTCACTCTGAGTTATTTTCACTCTGAGTTAACTTCACTCTGATTTATTTTCCCTCTGAGTTAAATTGTCTCTGAGTTAATGTCACTCTGAGTTATTTTCACTCTAAGTTAATTTCATTCTGAATTATTTTCACTCTGAGTTATTTTCACTCTGAGTTAATTTCACACTGAGTTAATTTCATTCTGAGTTAATTTCACTCTGAGTTATTTTCACTCTGAGTTAATGTCACTCTGAGTTATTTTCACTCTGAGTTATTTTCAGTCTGAGTTAATTTAATTCTGAGTTAATTTCACTGTTATTTTCACTGAGTTAATTTCACTCTGAGTTATTTTCACTCTGAGTTATTTTCACAATGAGTTATTTTCACTCTGAGTTATTTTCACTCTGAGTTAATTTCACTCTGAGTTAATGTCACTCTGGTTTAATTTCACTGAGTTATTTTCACTCTGAGTTATTTTCACTCTGAGTTAATTTCACACAGAGTGATGTTCATTCTGAGTTAATTTCACTCTGAGTTATTTTCAATCTGAGTTATTTTCACTCTGAGTTATTTTCACTCTGAGTTAATTTCACTCTGAGATAATTTCACACTGAGTTAATTTCATTCTGAGTGACTTTCACTCTGAGTTATTTTCACTCTGAGTTATTTTCACTCTGAGTTAATTTCACTCTGAGTTAATGTCACTCTGAGTTAATTTCACTCTGAGTTAATTTCACTCTGAGTTATTTTCACTCTGAGTTACATTCAAACTGAGTTATCTTCACTGAGTTATTTTCACTCTGAGTTAATTTCACTATGAGTTATTTTCACTCTGAGTTAATTTCACTCTGAGTTAATTTCATTCTGAGTTAATTTCACTCTGAGTTATTTTCACACTGTTATTTTCAATCTGAGTTAATGTCACTCTGAGTTATTTTACCTCTGAGTTAATTTGTCTCTGAGTTAATGTCACTCTGAGTTATTAATTTAATTCTGAGTTAATTACACTCTGTTATTTTCACTGAGTTATTTGCACTCTGAGTTAATTTAATTCTGAGTTATTTTCACACTGAGTTATTTTCACTGAGTTATTTTCACTCTGAGTAAACTTCATTCTGATTTATTTTCCCTCTGAGTTAATTTGCCTCTGAGTTAATGTCACTCTGAGTTATTTTCACTCTGAGTTAATTTCACTCTGAGTTATTTTCACTCTGAGTTAATTTCACACTGAGTTAATTTCATTGTGAGTAAATTTCACTCTGAGTTATTTTCACTCTGAGTTATTTTGACTCTGAGTTAATTTGACTCTGAGTTCATGTCACTCTGAGTTAATTTCACTCTGAGTTAATTTCACTGAGTTATTTTCACTCTGAGTTATTTTCATTCTGAGTCAATTTTACTCTGAGTTATTTTCACCCTGAGTTAATTTAATTTTGAGTTAGTTTCACTCTGAGTCATTTTCACTCTGAGTTAAGTGCACTCTGAGTTCTTTTCACAGAGTTATTTTCACTCTTTTAATTTAATTCTGAGTTAATTTCACTCTGAGGTAATATCACTCTGAGTTATTTTCACTGAGTTAATTTCACTCTGAGTTATTTTCACTCTGAGTTATTTTCACAATGAGTTATTTTCACTCCGAGTTATTTTCACTCTGAGTTAATTTCACTCTGAGTTAATTTCACTCTGAGTTAATGTCACTCTGAGTTAATTTCACTCTGAGTTAATTTCACTCTGAGTTATTTTCACTCTGAGTTACTTTCAAACTGAGTTATCTTCACTGAGTTATTTTCGCTCTGAGTTAATTTCACTATGAGTTATTTTCACTCTGAGTTAATTTCACTCTGAGTTAATTTCATTCTGAGTTAATTTCACTCTGAGTTATTTTCACACTGTTATTTTCAATCTGAGTTAATTTCACTCTGAGTTATTTTCCCTCTGAGTTAATTTGTCTCTGAGTTAATGTCACTCTGAGTTATTAATTTAATTCTGAGTTAATTACACTCTGTTATTTTCACTGAGTTATTTGCACTCTGAGTTAATTTAATTCTGAGTTATTTTCACACTGAGTTATTTTCACTCTGAGTTATTTTCACTCTGAGTTAACTTCACTCTGATTTACTTTCCCTCTGAGTTAATTTGCCTCTGAGATAATGTCACACTGAGTTATTTTCACTCTGAGTTATTTTCACTCTGAGTTATTTTCACTCTGAGTTATTTTCACTCTGAGTTAATTTCACACTGAGTTAATTTCATTCTGAGTAAATTTCACTCTGAGTTATTTTCACTCTGAGTTATTTTGACTCTGAGTTAATTTCACTCTGAGTTCATGTCACTCTGAGTTAATTTCACTCTGAGTTAATTTCACTGAGTTATTTTCACTCTGAGTTATTTTCATTCTGAGTTAATTTTACTCTGAGTTATTTTCACCCTGAGTTAATTTAATTTTGAGTTAGTTTCACTCTGAGTCATTTTCACTCTGAGTTAAGTGCACTCTGAGTTCTTTTCACAGAGGTATTTTCACTCTCAGTTAATTTAATTCTGAGTTAATTTCACTCTGAGTTCATATCACTCTGAGTTATTTTCACTGAGTTAATTTCACTCTGAGTTATTTTCACTCTGAGTTATTTTCACAATGAGTTATTTTCACTCTGAGTTATTTTCACTCTGAGTTAATTTCACTCTGAGTTAATGTCACTCTGGTTTAATTTCACTGAGTTATTTTCACTCTGAGTTATTTTCACTCTGAGTTAATTTCACACAGAGTGATGTTCATTCTGAGTTAATTTCACTCTGAGTTATTTTCAATCTGAGTTATTTTCACTCAGAGTTATTTTCACTCTGAGTTAATTTCACTCTGAGTTAATGTCACTCTGAGTTAATTTCACTCTGAGTTAATTTCACTCTGAGTTATTTTCACTCTGAGTTACTTTCAAACTGAGTTATCTTCACTGAGTTATTTTCACTCTGAGTTAATTTCACTATGAGTTATTTTCACTCTGAGTTAATTTCACTCTGAGTTAATTTCATTCTGAGTTAATTTCACTCTGAGTTATTTTCAAACTGTTATTTTCAATCTGAGTTAATGTCACTCTGAGTTATTTTCCCTCTGAGTTAATTTGTCTCTGAGTTAATGTCACTCTGAGTTATTAATTTAATTCTGAGTTAATTACACTCTGTTATTTTCACTGAGTTATTTGCACTCTGAGTTAATTTAATTCTGAGTTATTTTCACACTGAGTTATTTTCACTCTGAGTTATTTTCACTCTGAGTTAACTTCACTCTGATTTATTTTCCCTCTGATTTAATTTGCCTCTGAGTTAATGTCACTCTGAGTTATTTTCACTCTGAGTTAATTTCACTCTGAGTTATTTTCACTCTGAGTTATTTTCACTCTGAGTTAGTTTCACACTGAGTTAATTTCATTCTGAGTAAATTTCACTCTGAGTTATTTTCACTCTGAGTTATTTTGACTCTGAGTTAATTTCACTCTGAGTTCATGTCACTCTGAGTTAATTTCACTCTGAGTTAATTTCACTGAGTTATTTTCACTCTGAGTTATTTTCATTCTGAGTTAATTTTACTCTGAGTTATTTTCACCCTGAGTTAATTTAATTTTGAGTTAGTTTCACTCTGAGTCATTTTCACTCTGAGTTAAGTGCACTCTGAGTTCTTTTCACAGAGTTATTTTCACTCTCAGTTTATTTAATTCTGAGTTAATTTCACTCTGAGTTAATATCACTCTGAGTTATTTTCACTGAGTTAATTTCACTCTGAGTTATTTTCACTCTGAGTTATTTTCACAATGAGTTATTTTCACTCTGAGTTATTTTCACTCTGAGTTAATTTCACTCTGAGTTAATGTCACTCTGGTTTAATTTCACTGAGTTATTTTCACTCTGAGTTATTTTCACTCTGAGTTAATTTCACACAGAGTGATGTTCATTCTGAGTTAATTTCACTCTGAGTTATTTTCAATCTGAGTTATTTTCACTCAGAGTTATTTTCACTCTGAGTTAATTTCACTCTGAGTTAATGTCACTCTGAGTTAATTTCACTCTGAGTTAATTTCACTCTGAGTTATTTTCACTCTGAGTTACTTTCAAACTGAGTTATCTTCACTGAGTTATTTTCACTCTGAGTTAATTTCACTATGAGTTATTTTCACTCTGAGTTAATTTCACTCTGAGTTAATTTCATTCTGAGTTAATTTCACTCTGAGTTATTTTCAAACTGTTATTTTCAATCTGAGTTAATGTCACTCTGAGTTATTTTCCCTCTGAGTTAATTTGTCTCTGAGTTAATGTCACTCTGAGTTATTAATTTAATTCTGAGTTAATTACACTCTGTTATTTTCACTGAGTTATTTGCACTCTGAGTTAATTTAATTCTGAGTTATTTTCACACTGAGTTATTTTCACTCTGAGTTATTTTCACTCTGAGTTAACTTCACTCTGATTTATTTTCCCTCTGATTTAATTTGCCTCTGAGTTAATGTCACTCTGAGTTATTTTCACTCTGAGTTAATTTCACTCTGAGTTATTTTCACTCTGAGTTATTTTCACTCTGAGTTAGTTTCACACTGAGTTAATTTCATTCTGAGTAAATTTCACTCTGAGTTATTTTCACTCTGAGTTATTTTGACTCTGAGTTAATTTCACTCTGAGTTCATGTCACTCTGAGTTAATTTCACTCTGAGTTAATTTCACTGAGTTATTTTCACTCTGAGTTATTTTCATTCTGAGTTAATTTTACTCTGAGTTATTTTCACCCTGAGTTAATTTAATTTTGAGTTAGTTTCACTCTGAGTCATTTTCACTCTGAGTTAAGTGCACTCTGAGTTCTTTTCACAGAGTTATTTTCACTCTCAGTTTATTTAATTCTGAGTTAATTTCACTCTGAGTTAATATCACTCTGAGTTATTTTCACTGAGTTAATTTCACTCTGAGTTATTTTCACTCTGAGTTATTTTCACAATGAGTTATTTTCACTCTGAGTTATTTTCACTCTGAGTTAATTTCACTCTGAGTTAATGTCACTCTGGTTTAATTTCACTGAGTTATTTTCACTCTGAGTTATTTTCACTCTGAGTTAATTTCACACAGAGTGATGTTCCTTCTGAGTTAATTTCACTCTGAGTTATTTTCAATCTGAGTTATTTTCACTCTAAGTTAATTTCTCTCTGAATTAATGTCACTCTGAGTTAATTTCACTCTGAGTTATTTTCACCCTGAGTTAATGTAATTCTGAGTTAATCTCACTCTGAGTTAATTTCACTCTGAATTAATTTCACTGAGTTATTTTCACTCTGAGTTATTTTCATTCTGATTTAATTTCACTCTGAGTTATTTTCACTCTGAGTTAATTTAATTCTGAGTTAATTTCCCTCTGAGTTATTTTCACTCTGAGTTAATTGCACTCTGAGTTATTTTCACTGAGTTATTTTCACTCTGAGTTAATTTACTTCTGAGTTAATTTCACTCTGAGTTAATTTCACTCAGAGTTATTTTCACTGAGTTAATTTCACTCTGAGTTATTTTCACTCTGAGTTATTTTCACACTGAGTTACGTTCACTCTGAGTTATTTTCACTCTGAGTTATTTTCACTCTGAGTTAATTTCACTCTGAGTTATTTTCCCTCTGAGTTATTATGTCTCTGAGTTATTTTCATTCTGATTTAATTTCACTCTGAGTAATTTTCACCCTGAGTTAATTTAATTGTGAGTTTATTTCACTCTGAGTTATTTTCACTCTGAGTTAATTGCACTCTGAGTTATTTTCAATGATTTAATTTCACTCTGAGTATATTTACTTCGGAGTTAATTTCACTCTGAGTTAAATTCACTCTGAGTTATTTTCACTGAGTTAATTTCACTCTAAGTTATTTTCACTCTGAGTTATTTTCACACTGTGTTATTTTCACTCTGAGTTATTTTCACTCTGAGTTAACTTCACTCTGATTTATTTTCCCTCTGAGTTAAATTGTCTCTGAGTTAATGTCACTCTGAGTTATTTTCACTCTAAGTTAATTTCATTCTGAATTATTTTCACTCTGAGTTATTTTCACTCTGAGTTAATTTCACACTGAGTTAATTTCATTCTGAGTTAATTTCACTCTGAGTTATTTTCACTCTGAGTTAATGTCACTCTGAGTTATTTTCACTCTGAGTTATTTTCAGTCTGAGTTAATTTAATTCTGAGTTAATTTCACTGTTATTTTCACTGAGTTAATTTCGCACTCAGTTATTTTCACTGAGTTATTTGCACTCTGAGTTAATTTCACTAAGAGTTAATTTCACTCTGTTATTTTCACTCTGAGTTATTTTCACCCTGAGTTAATGTAATTCTGAGTTAATCTCACTCTGAGTTAATTTCACTCTGAATTAATTTCACTGAGTTATTTTCACTCTGAGTTATTTTCATTCTGATTTAATTTCACTCTGAGTTATTTTCACTCTGAGTTAATTTAATTCTGAGTTAATTTCACTCTGAGTTATTTTCACTCTGAGTTAATTGCACTCTGAGTTATTTTCACTGAGTTATTTTCACTCTGAGTTAATTTACTTCTGAGTTAATTTCACTCTGAGTTAATTTCAGTCTGAGTTATTTTCACTGAGTTAATTTCACTCTGAGTTCTTTTCACTCTGAGTTATTTTCACACTGAGTTATGTTCACTCTGAGTTATTTTCACCCTGAGTTATTTTCACTCTGAGTTAATTTCACTCTGAGTTATTTTCCCTCTGAGTTATTATGTCTCTGAGTTATTTTCATTCTGATTTAATTTCACTCTGAGTAATTTTCACCCTGATTTAATTTAATTCTGAGTTAATTTCACTCTGAGTTATTTTCACTCTGAGTTATTTTCACACTGAGTTATGTTCACTCTGAGTTATTTTCACTCTGAGTTATTTTCACTCTGAGTTAATTTCACTCTGAGTTATTTTCACTCTGAATTAATTTCACTCTGAGTTAATTTCACTCTGTTATTTTCACTCTGTGTTATTTTCACCCTGAGTTAATGTAATTCTGAGTTAATCTCACTCTGAGTTAATTTCACTCTGAATTAATTTCACTGAGTTATTTTCACTCTGAGTTATTTACATTCTGATTTGATTTCACTCTGAGTTATTTTCACTCTGAGTTAATTTAATTCTGAGTTAATTTCACTCTGAGTTATTTTCACTCTGAGTTAATTGCACTCTGAGTTATTTTCACTGAGTTATTTTCACTCTGAGTTAATTTACTTGAGTTATTTTCACTCTGAGTTATTTTCACACTGAGTTATGTTCACTCTGAGTTATTTTCACTCTGAGTTATTTTCACTCTGAGTTAATTTCACTCTGAGTTATTTTCCCTCTGAGTTATTATGTCTCTGAGTTATTTTCATTCTGATTTAATTTCACTCTGATTAATTTTCACCCTGATTTAATTTAATTCTGAGTTAATTTCACTCTGAGTTATTTTCACTCTGAGTTAATTGCACTCTGAGTATATTTACTTCTGAGTTAATTTCACTCTGAGTTAATTTCACTCTGAGTTATATTCACTGAGTTAATTTCACTCTGAGTTATTTTCACTCTGAGTTATTTTCACACTGAGTTATTTTCACTCTGAGTTATTTTCACTCTGAGTTTACTTCACTCTGATTTATTTTCCCTCTGAGTTAATTTGTCTCTGAGTTAATGTCACTCTGAGTTATTTTCACTCTGAGTTATTTTCATTCTGAGTTATTTTCACTCTGAGTTAATTTCACACGGAGTTAATTTCATTCTGAGTTAATTTCACTCTGAGTTATTTTAACTCTGAGTTATTTTGACTCTGAGTTAATTTCACTCTGAGTTCAGGTCACTCTGAGTTAATTTCACTCTGAGTTCATTTCACTGAGTTATTTTCACTCTGAGTTATTTTCATTCTGAGTTAATTTTACTCTGAGTTATTTTCACCCTTAGTTAATTTAATTCTGAGTTAATTTCACTCTGAGTCATTTTCACTCTGAGTTAAGTGCACTCTGAGTTAATTTCACTCTGAGTTATTTTCCCTCTGAGTTATTATGTCTCTGAGTTATTTTCATTCTGATTTAATTTCACTCTGAGTAATTTTCACTCTGATTTAATTTAATTCTGAGTTAGTTTCACTCTGAGTCATTTTCACTCTGAGTTAAGTGCACTCTGAGTTCTTTTCACAGAGTTATTTTCACTCTCAGTTTATTTAATTCTGAGTTAATTTCACTCTGAGTTAATATCACTCTGAGTTATTTTCACTGAGTTAATTTCACTCTGAGTTATTTTCACTCTGAGTTATTTTCACAATGAGTTATTTTCACTCTGAGTTATTTTCACTCTGAGTTAATTTCACTCTGAGTTAATGTCACTCTGGTTTAATTTCACTGAGTTATTTTCACTCTGAGTTATTTTCACTCTGAGTTAATTTCACACAGAGTGATGTTCCTTCTGAGTTAATTTCACTCTGAGTTATTTTCAATCTGAGTTATTTTCACTCTAAGTTAATTTCTCTCTGAATTAATATCACACTGAGTTAATTTCACTCTGAGTTATTTTCACCCTGAGTTAATGTAATTCTGAGTTAATCTCACTCTGAGTTAATTTCACTCTGAATTAATTTCACTGAGTTATTTTCACTCTGAGTTATTTTCATTCTGATTTAATTTCACTCTGAGTTATTTTCACTCTGAGTTAATTTAATTCTGAGTTAATTTCCCTCTGAGTTATTTTCACTCTGAGTTAATTGCACTCTGAGTTATTTTCACTGAGTTATTTTCACTCTGAGTTAATTTACTTCTGAGTTAATTTCACTCTGAGTTAATTTCACTCAGAGTTATTTTCACTGAGTTAATTTCACTCTGAGTTATTTTCACTCTGAGTTATTTTCACACTGAGTTACGTTCACTCTGAGTTATTTTCACTCTGAGTTATTTTCACTCTGAGTTAATTTCACTCTGAGTTATTTTCCCTCTGAGTTATTATGTCTCTGAGTTATTTTCATTCTGATTTAATTTCACTCTGAGTAATTTTCACCCTGAGTTAATTTAATTGTGAGTTTATTTCACTCTGAGTTATTTTCACTCTGAGTTAATTGCACTCTGAGTTATTTTCAATGATTTAATTTCACTCTGAGTATATTTACTTCGGAGTTAATTTCACTCTGAGTTAAATTCACTCTGAGTTATTTTCACTGAGTTAATTTCACTCTAAGTTATTTTCACTCTGAGTTATTTTCACACTGTGTTATTTTCACTCTGAGTTATTTTCACTCTGAGTTAACTTCACTCTGATTTATTTTCCCTCTGAGTTAAATTGTCTCTGAGTTAATGTCACTCTGAGTTATTTTCACTCTAAGTTAATTTCATTCTGAATTATTTTCACTCTGAGTTATTTTCACTCTGAGTTAATTTCACACTGAGTTAATTTCATTCTGAGTTAATTTCACTCTGAGTTATTTTCACTCTGAGTTAATGTCACTCTGAGTTATTTTCACTCTGAGTTATTTTCAGTCTGAGTTAATTTAATTCTGAGTTAATTTCACTGTTATTTTCACTGAGTTAATTTCGCACTCAGTTATTTTCACTGAGTTATTTGCACTCTGAGTTAATTTCACTAAGAGTTAATTTCACTCTGTTATTTTCACTCTGAGTTATTTTCACCCTGAGTTAATGTAATTCTGAGTTAATCTCACTCTGAGTTAATTTCACTCTGAATTAATTTCACTGAGTTATTTTCACTCTGAGTTATTTTCATTCTGATTTAATTTCACTCTGAGTTATTTTCACTCTGAGTTAATTTAATTCTGAGTTAATTTCACTCTGAGTTATTTTCACTCTGAGTTAATTGCACTCTGAGTTATTTTCACTGAGTTATTTTCACTCTGAGTTAATTTACTTCTGAGTTAATTTCACTCTGAGTTAATTTCAGTCTGAGTTATTTTCACTGAGTTAATTTCACTCTGAGTTCTTTTCACTCTGAGTTATTTTCACACTGAGTTATGTTCACTCTGAGTTATTTTCACCCTGAGTTATTTTCACTCTGAGTTAATTTCACTCTGAGTTATTTTCCCTCTGAGTTATTATGTCTCTGAGTTATTTTCATTCTGATTTAATTTCACTCTGAGTAATTTTCACCCTGATTTAATTTAATTCTGAGTTAATTTCACTCTGAGTTATTTTCACTCTGAGTTATTTTCACACTGAGTTATGTTCACTCTGAGTTATTTTCACTCTGAGTTATTTTCACTCTGAGTTAATTTCACTCTGAGTTATTTTCACTCTGAATTAATTTCACTCTGAGTTAATTTCACTCTGTTATTTTCACTCTGTGTTATTTTCACCCTGAGTTAATGTAATTCTGAGTTAATCTCACTCTGAGTTAATTTCACTCTGAATTAATTTCACTGAGTTATTTTCACTCTGAGTTATTTACATTCTGATTTGATTTCACTCTGAGTTATTTTCACTCTGAGTTAATTTAATTCTGAGTTAATTTCACTCTGAGTTATTTTCACTCTGAGTTAATTGCACTCTGAGTTATTTTCACTGAGTTATTTTCACTCTGAGTTAATTTACTTGAGTTATTTTCACTCTGAGTTATTTTCACACTGAGTTATGTTCACTCTGAGTTATTTTCACTCTGAGTTATTTTCACTCTGAGTTAATTTCACTCTGAGTTATTTTCCCTCTGAGTTATTATGTCTCTGAGTTATTTTCATTCTGATTTAATTTCACTCTGATTAATTTTCACCCTGATTTAATTTAATTCTGAGTTAATTTCACTCTGAGTTATTTTCACTCTGAGTTAATTGCACTCTGAGTATATTTACTTCTGAGTTAATTTCACTCTGAGTTAATTTCACTCTGAGTTATATTCACTGAGTTAATTTCACTCTGAGTTATTTTCACTCTGAGTTATTTTCACACTGAGTTATTTTCACTCTGAGTTATTTTCACTCTGAGTTTACTTCACTCTGATTTATTTTCCCTCTGAGTTAATTTGTCTCTGAGTTAATGTCACTCTGAGTTATTTTCACTCTGAGTTAATTTCACTCTGAGTTATTTTCACTCTGAGTTATTTTCATTCTGAGTTATTTTCACTCTGAGTTAATTTCACACGGAGTTAATTTCATTCTGAGTTAATTTCACTCTGAGTTATTTTAACTCTGAGTTATTTTGACTCTGAGTTAATTTCACTCTGAGTTCAGGTCACTCTGAGTTAATTTCACTCTGAGTTCATTTCACTGAGTTATTTTCACTCTGAGTTATTTTCATTCTGAGTTAATTTTACTCTGAGTTATTTTCACCCTTAGTTAATTTAATTCTGAGTTAATTTCACTCTGAGTCATTTTCACTCTGAGTTAAGTGCACTCTGAGTTAATTTCACTCTGAGTTATTTTCCCTCTGAGTTATTATGTCTCTGAGTTATTTTCATTCTGATTTAATTTCACTCTGAGTAATTTTCACTCTGATTTAATTTAATTCTGAGTTAATTTCACTCCGAGTTATTTTCACTCTGAGTTAATTGCACTCTGAGTTATTTTCACTGAGTTATTTTCACTCTGACTATATTTACTTCTGAGTTAATTTCACTCTGAGTTAATTTCACTCTGAGTTATTTTCACTGAGTTAAGTTCACTCTGAGTTATTTTCACTCTGAGTTATTTTCACTCTGAGTTATTTTCACTCTGAGTTATTTTCACTCTGATTTATTTTCCCTCTGAGTTAATTTGTCTCTGAGTTATTTTGTCTCTGAGTTAATGTCACTCTGAGTTATTTTCACTCTGAGTTAATTTCACTCATTTATTTTCACTCTGAGTTATTTTCAAACTGAGTTATTTTCACTCAGTTATTTTCACTCTGAGTTAGTTTCACTCTGAGTTAATGTCACTCTGATTTAATTTCACTGAGTTATTTTCACTCTGAGTTATTTTCACTCTGAGTTAATTTCACACTGAGTGATGTTCATTCTGAGTTAATTTCACTCTGAGTTATTTTCAATCCGAGTTATTTTCACTCTAAGTTATTTTCACTCTGAGTTTATTTCTCTCTGATTTAATGTCACTCTGAGTTAATTTCACTCAGAGTTATTTTCAGTCTGAGTTAATTTAATTCTGACTTAATTTCACTCTGTTATTTTCACTGAGTTATTTGCACTCTGAGTTATTTTCATTCTGAATTAATTTCACCCTGAGTTAATTTCACTCTGAGTTAATTGCACTCTTTTATTTTCAATCTGAGTTATTTTCACTCTGAGTTATTTTCACTGAGTTTCACTCTGAGTTAATTTCACTCTGAGTTATTTTCACTGAGTTATTTTCACTCTGAGTTAATTTCACTCTGAGTTAATTTCACTCTGAGTTATTTTCAGTCTGAGTTACTTTAATTCTGAGTAATTTCATTCTGAGTTATTTTCACTCTGAATTAATTTCACTCTGAGTTAATTTCACTCTGTTATTTTCACTCTGAGTTATTTTCACCCTGAGTTAATGTAATTCTGAGTTAATCTCACTCTGAGTTAATTTCACTCTGAATTAATTTCACTCTGAGTTAATTGCACTCTGAGTTATTTTCACTATGAGTGAATTTACTTCTGAGTTAATTTCACTCTGAGTTAATTTCAGTCTGAGTTATTTTCACTGAGTTAATTTCACTCTGAGTTATTTTAACTCTGAGTTATTTTCACACTGAGTTATGTTCACTCTGAGTTATTTTCACTCTGAGTTATTTTCACTCTGAGTTAATTTCACTCTGAGTTATTTTCCCTCTGAGTTATTATGTCTCTGAGTTATTTTGATTCTGATTTAATTTCACTCTGAGTAATTTTCACCCTGATTTAATTTAATTCTGAGTTAATTTCACTCTGAGTTATTTTCACTCTGAGTTATTTTCACACTGAGTTATGTTCACTCTGATTTATTTTCACTCTGAGTTATTTTCACTCTGAGTTAATTTCACTCTGAGTTATTTTCCCTCTGAGTTATTATGTCTCTGAGTTATTTTCATTCTGATTTAATTTCACTCTGAGTAATTTTCACCCTGATTTAATTTAATTCTGAGTTAATTTCACTCTGAGTTATTTTCACTTTGAGTCAATTGCACTCTGAGTTATTTTCACTGAGTTATTTTCACTCTGAGTATATTTACTTCTGAGTTAATTTCACTCTGAGTTAATTTCACTCTGAGTTATTTTCACTGAGTTAATTTCACTCTGAGTTAATGTCACTCTGAGTTAATTTCACTCTGAGTTATTTTCAGTCTGAGTTAATTTAATTCTGAGTTAATTTCACTGTTATTTTCACTGAGTTAATTTCGCACTCTAATTTTCACTGAGTTATTTGCACTCTGAGTTAATTTCACTAAGAGTTAATTTCACTCTGTTATTTTCACTCTGAGTTATTTTCACCCTGAGTTAATGTAATTCTGAGTTAATCTCACTCTGAGTTAATTTCACTCTGAATTAATTTCACTGAGTTATTTTCACTCTGAGTTACTTTCATTCTGATTTAATTTCACTCTGAGTTATTTTCACTCTGAGTTAATTTAATTCTGAGTTAATTTCACTCTGAGTTATTTTCACTCTGAGTTAATTGCACTCTGAGTTATTTTCACTAAGTTATTTTCACTCTGAGTTAATTTACTTCTGAGTTAATTTCACTCTGAGTTAATTTCAGTCTGAGTTATTTTCACTGAGTTAATTTCACTCTGAGTTATTTTCACTCTGAGTTATTTTCACACTGAGTTATGTTCACTCTGAGTTATTTTCACTCTGAGTTATTTTCACTCTGAGTTAATTTCACTCTGAGTTATTTTCCCTCTGAGTTATTATGTCTCTGAGTTATTTTCATTCTGATTTAATTTCACTCTGAGTAATTTTCACCCTGATTTAATTTAATTCTGAGTTAATTTCACTCTGAGTTATTTTCACTCTGAGTTATTTTCACACTGAGTTATGTTCACTCTGAGTTATTTTCACTCTGAGTTATTTTCACTCTGAGTTAATTTCACTCTGAGTTATTTTCCCTCTGAGTTATTATGTCTCTGAGTTATTTTCATTCTGATTTAATTTCACTCTGAGTAATTTTCACCCTGATTTAATTTAATTCTGAGTTAATTTCACTCTGAGTTATTTTCACTTTGAGTTAATTGCACTCTGAGTTATTTTCACTGAGTTATTTTCACTCTGAGTATATTTACTTCTGAGTTAATTTCACTCTGAGTTAATTTCACTCTGAGTTATTTTCACTGAGTTAATTTCACTCTGAGTTATTTTCACTCTGAGTTATTTTCACTCTGAGTTAATTTCACACTGAGTTAATTTCATTCTGAGTTAATTTCACTCTGAGTTCATGTCACTCTGAGTTAATTTCACTCTGAGTTAATTTCACTGAGTTATTTTCACTCTGAGTTATTTTCATTCTGAGTTAATTTTACTCTGAGTTATTTTCACCCTGAGTTAATTTAACTCTGAGTTAGTTTCACTCTGAATCATTTTCACTCTGAGTTATGTGCACTCTGACGTCTTTTCACAGAGTTATTTTCACTCTGAGTTAATTTAATTCTGAGTTAATTTCACTCTGAGTTAATTTCACTCTGAGTTATTTTCACTGAGTTAATTTCACTCAGTTATTTTCACTCTGAGTTATTTTCACACTGAGTTATTTTCACTCTGATTTATTTTCACTCTGAGTTATTTTCAATCTGAGTTAATTTCACTCTGAGTTATTTTCCCTCTGAGTTATTATGTCTCTGAGTTATTTTCATTCTGATTTAATTTCACTCTGAGTAATTTTCACCCTGATTTAATTTAATTCTGAGTTAATTTCACTCTGAGTTATTTTCACTTTGAGTTAATTGCACTCTGAGTTATTTTCACTGAGTTATTTTCACTCTGAGTATATTTACTTCTGAGTTAATTTCACTCCGAGTTAATTTCACTCTGAGTTATTTTCACTGAGTTACTTTCACTCTGAGTTATTTTCACTCTGAGTTATTTTCACTCTGAGTTATTTTCACTCTGAGTTAATTTCACACTGAGTTAATTTCATTCTGAGTTAATTTCACTCTGAGTTCATGTCACTCTGAGTTAATTTCACTCTGAGTTAATTTCACTGAGTTATTTTCACTCTGAGTTATTTTCATTCTGAGTTAATTTTACTCTGAGTTATTTTCACCCTGAGTTAATTTAATTCTGAGTTAGTTTCACTCTGAGTCATTTTCACTCTGAGTTATGTGCACTCTGAGGTCTTTTCACAGAGTTATTTTCACTCTGAGTTAATTTAATTCTGAGTTAATTTCACTCTGAGTTATTTTCACTGAGTTAAATTCACTCAGTTATTTTCACTGTGAGTTATTTTCACACTGAGTTATTTTCACTCTGAGTTATTTTCACTCTGAGTTAATTTCACTCTGAGTTAATGTCACTCTGATTTAATTTCACTGAGTTATTTTCACTCGGAGTTATTTTCACTCTGAGTTAATTTCACACTGAGTGATGTTCATTCTGAGTTAATTTCACTCCGAGTTATTTTCACTCTGAGTTATTTTCACTCTAAGTCATTTTCACTCTGAGTTAATTTCTCTCTGATTTAATGTCACTCTGAGTTAATTTCACTCTGAGTTATTTTCAGTCTGAGTTAATTTAATTCTGACATAATTTCACTCTGTTATTTTCACTGAGTTATATGCTCTCGGAGCAAATTTAATTCTGAGTGAATGTCACTCTGAGTTAATTTCACTCTGAGTTATTTTCACTGAGTTATTTTCACTCTGAGTTATTTTCATTCTGAATTAATTTCACCCTGAGTTAATTTCACTCTGAGTTAATTTCACTCTGTTATTTTCAATCTGAGTTATTTTCACTCTGAGTTATTTTCACTGAGTTATATTCACTCTGAGTTAATTTCACTCAGAGTTAATTTCACTCTGAGTTATTTTTACTTTGAGTTAATTTCACTCTGAGTTATTTTCACTCTGAGTTATTTTCATTCGGAGTTAATATCACTCTGAGTTATTTTCACCCTGAGTTAATTTAATTCTGATTTAATTTCACTCTGAGTTATTTTCACCCTGAGTTAATTTAATTCTGAGTTGATTTCACTCTGAGTTATTTTCACTCGGAGTTAATTTCACTCCGAGTTAATGTCACTCTGTGTTAATTTCACTCTGAGTTAATTTCATTCTGAGTTATTTTCACCCTGAGTTACTTTCAAACTGACTTATTTTCACACTGTTATTTTCACTCTGAGTTAATGTCACTCTGAGTTATTTTCACTCTGAGTTATTTTCACTCTGAGCTACTGTCACTCTGAGTTAATTTCACTCTGAGTTAATTTCACACTGAGTTAATTTCATTCTGAGTAAATTTCACTCTGAGTTATTTTCACTCTGAGTTATTTTGACTCTGAGTTAATTTCACTCTGAGTTCATGTCACTCTGAGTTAATTTCACTCTGAGTTAATTTCACTGAGTTATTTTCACTGAGTTAATTTCGCTCTCAGTTATTTTCACTGAATTATTTGCACTCTGAGTTAATTTAATTCTGAGTTAATGTCAGTAAGTTAATTTTAGTCACTTATTTTCAGACTTATTTTCACTCTGAGTTATTTTCATTCTGAGTTAATTTCACTCAGAGTTATTGTCACCCTGAGTTAATTTAATTCTGAGTTAATTTCAATCTGAGTTATTTTCACTCTGAATTAATTTCACTCTGAGTTAATTTCACTCTGTTATTTTCACTCTGAGTTATTTTCACCCTGAGTTAATGTAATTCTGAGTTAATCTCACTCTGAGTTAATTTCACTCTGAATTAATTTCACTGAGTTATTTTCACTCTGAGTTTTTTTCATTCTGATTTAATTTCAATCTGAGTTATTTTCACTCTGAGTTAATTTAATTCTGAGTTAATTTCACTCTGAGTTATTTTCAATCTGAGTTAATTGCAGTCTGAGTTATTTTCACTTAGTTATTTTCACTCTGAGTTAATTTACTTCTGAGTTAATTTCACTCTGAGTTAATTTCACTCTGAGTTATTTTCACTGAGTTAATTTCACTCTGAGTTATTTTCACTCTGACTTATTTTCACACTGAGTTATGTTCACTCTGAGTTATTTTCACTCTGAGTTATTTTCACTCTGAGTTAATTTCACTCTGAGTTATTTTCCCTCTGAGTTATTATGTCTCTGAGTTATTTTCATTCTGATTTAATCTCACTCTGAGTAATTTTCACCCTGATTTAATTTAATTCTGAGTTAATTTCACTCCGAGTTATTTTCACTCTGAGTTAATTGCACTCTGAGTTATTTTCACTGAGTTATTTTCACTCTGACTATATTTACTTCTGAGTTAATTTCACTCTGAGTTAATTTCACTCTGAGTTATTTTCACTGAGTTCATTTCACTCTGAGTTATTTTCACTCTGAGTTATTTTCACTCTGAGTTATTTTCACTCTGATTTATTTTCCCTCTGAGTTAATTTGTCTCTGAGTTATTTTGTCTCTGATTTAATGTCACTCTGAGTTATTTTCACTCTGAGTTAAGTGCACTCTGAGTTCTTTTCACAGAGTTATTTTCACTCTGATTTAATTTAATTCTGAGTTAATTTCACTCTGAGTTAATTTCACTCTGAGTTATTTTCACTGAGTTAATTTCACTCAGTTATTTTCACTCTGAGTTATTTTCACTCTGAGTTAATTTCACTCTGAGTTAATGTCACTCTGATTTAATTTCACTGAGTTATTTTCACTCGGAGTTATTTTCACTCTGAGTTAATTTCACACTGAGTGATGTTCATTCTGAGTTAATTTCACTCCGAGTTATTTTCACTCTGAGTTATTTTCACTCTAAGTCATTTTCACTCTGAGTTAATTTCTCTCTGAGTTAATGTCACTCTGAGTTAATTTCACTCTGAGTTATTTTCAGTCTGAGTTAATTTAATTCTGACATAATTTCACTCTGTTATTTTCACTGAGTTATTTGCTCTCGGAGCAAATTTAATTCTGAGTGAATGTCACTCTGAGTTAATTTCACTCTGAGTTATTTTCACTGAGTTATTTTCACTCTGAGTTATTTTCATTCTGAGTTAATTTCACCCTGAGTTAATTTCACTCTGAGTTAATTTCACTCTGTTATTTTCAATCTGAGTTATTTTCACTCTGAGTTATTTTCACTGAGTTATATTCACTCTGAGTTAATTTCACTCAGAGTTAATTTCACTCTGAGTTATTTTTACTTTGAGTTAATTTCACTCTGAGTTATTTTCACTCAGAGTTATTTTCATTCGGAGTTAATATCACTCTGAGTTATTTTCACCCTGAGTTAATTTATTTCTGATTTAATTTCACTCTGAGTTATTTTCACCCTGAGTTAATTCAATTCTGAGTTGATTTCACTCTGAGTTATTTTCACTCGGAGTTAATTTCACTCTGAGTTAATGTCACTCTGAGTTAATTTCACTCTGAGTTAATTTCACTCTGAGTTATTTTCACCCTGAGTTACATTCAAACTGAGTTATCTTCACTGAGTTATTTTCACTCTGAGTTAATTTCACTCTGAGTTAAGTTCATTCTGAGTTAATTTCACTCTGAGTTATTTTCACACTGTTATTTTCACTCTGAGTTACTGTCACTCTGAGTTATTTTCACTCTGAGTTATTTTCACTCTGAGCTACTGTCACTCTGAGTTAATTTCACTCAGAAATATTTTCAGTCTGAGTTAATTTAATTCTGAGTTAATTTCACTCTGTTATTTTCACTGAGTTAATTTCGCTCTTAGTTATTTTCACTGAGTTATTTGCACTCTGAGTTAATTTAATTCTGAGTTAATGTCATTCAGTTAATTTCAGTCAGTTATTTTCAGAGTTATTTTCACTCTGAGTTATTTCATTCTGAGTTAATTTCACTCAGAGTTATTGTCACCCTGAGTTAATTTAATTCTGAGTTAATTTCACTCTGAGTTATTTTCACTCTGAATTAATTTCACTCTGAGTTAATTTCACTCTGTTATTTTCACTCTGAGTTATTTTCACCCTGAGTTAATGTAATTCTGAGTTAATCTCACTCTGAGTTAATTTCACTCTGAATTAATTTCACTGAGTTATTTTCACTCAGTTATTTTCATTCTGATTTAATTTCACTCTGAGTTATTTTCACTCTGAGTTAATTTAATTCTGAGTTAATTTCACTCTGAGTTATTTTCACTCTGAGTTAATTGCACTCTGAGTTATTTTCACTGAGTTATTTTCACTCTGAGTTAATTTACTTCTGAGTTAATTTCACTCTGAGTTAATTTCACTCTGAGTTAATTTCATTCTGAGTTAATTTCACTCTGAGTTATTTTCACTCTGAGTTATTTTCACTCTGAGTTATTTTCACTGAGTTATTTTCACTCTGAGTTAATTTCACCCTGAGTTAATTTCACTCTGAGTTAATTTCACTCTGTTATTTTCAATCTGAGTTATTTTCACTCTGAGTTATTTTCATTGTGAGTTAATTTCACTCAGAGTTATTGTCACCCTGAGTTAATTTAATTCTGAGTTAATTTCACTCTGAGTTAATTTCACTCTGAGTTATTTTCACTGAGTTCATTTCACTCTGAGTTATTTTCACTCTGAGTTATTTTCACTCTGAGTTATTTTCACTGAGTTATTTTCACTCTGAGTTAATTTCACCCTGAGTTAATTTCACTCTGAGTTAATTTCACTCTGTTATTTTCAATCTGAGTTATTTTCACTCTGAGTTATTTTCACTGAGTTATATTCACTCTGAGTTAATTTCACTCAGAGTTAATTTCACTCTGAGTTATTTTTACTTTGAGTTAATTTCATTCTGAGTTATTTTCACTCTGAGTTATTTTCATTCGGAGTTAATATCACTCTGAGTTATTTTCACCCTGAGTTAATTTAATTCTGATTTAATTTCACTCTGAGTTATTTTCACCCTGAGTTAATTTAATTCTGAGTTGATTTCACTCTGAGTTATTTTCACTCGGAGTTAATTTCACTCTGAGTTAATGTCACTCTGAGTTAATTTCACTCTGAGTTAATTTCACTCTGAGTTATTTTCACCCTGAGTTGCTTTCAAACTGAGTTATTTTCATACTGTTATTTTCACTCTGAGTTAATGTCACTCTGAGTTATTTTCACTCTGAGTTATTTTCACTCTGAGCTACTGTCACTCTGAGTTAATTTCACTCTGAGTTATTTTCAGTCTGAGTTAATTTAATTCTGAGTTAATTTCACTCTGTTATTTTCACTGAGTTAATTTCGCTCTCAGTTATTTTCACTGAATTATTTGCACTCTGAGTTAATTTAATTCTGAGTTAATGTCAGTAAGTTAATTTCAGTCACTTATTTTCAGAGTTATTTTCACTCTGAGTTATTTTCATTCTGAGTTAATTTCACTCAGAGTTATTGTCACCCTGAGTTAATTTAATTCTGAGTTAATTTCACTCTGAGTTATTTTCACTCTGAATTAATTTCACTCTGAGTTAATTTCACTCTGTTATTTTCACTCTGAGTTATTTTCACCCTGAGTTAATGTAATTCTGAGTTAATCTCACTCTGAGTTAATTTCACTCTGAATTAATTTCACTGAGTTATTTTCACTCTGAGTTTTTTTCATTCTGATTTAATTTCAATCTGAGTTATTTTCACTCTGAGTTAATTTAATTCTGAGTTAATTTCACTCTGAGTTATTTTCAATCTGAGTTAATTGCACTCTGAGTTATTTTCACTTAGTTATTTTCACTCTGAGTTAATTTACTTCTGAGTTAATTTCACTCTGAGTTAATTTCACTCTGAGTTATTTTCACTGAGTTAATTTCACTCTGAGTTATTTTCACTCTGACTTATTTTCACACTGAGTTATGTTCACTCTGAGTTATTTTCACTCTGAGTTATTTTCACTCTGAGTTAATTTCACTCTGAGTTATTTTCCCTCTGAGTTATTATGTCTCTGAGTTATTCTCATTCTGATTTAATCTCACTCTGAGTAATTTTCACCCTGATTTAATTTAATTCTGAGTTAATTTCACTCCGAGTTATTTTCGCTCTGAGTTAATTGCACTCTGAGTTATTTTCACTGAGTTATTTTCACTCTGACTATATTTACTTCTGAGTTAATTTCACTCTGAGTTAATTTCACTCTGAGTTATTTTCACTGAGTTCATTTCACTCTGAGTTATTTTCACTCTGAGTTATTTTCACTCTGAGTTATTTTCACTCTAATTTA
Source organism: Isurus oxyrinchus (assembly GCA_026770705.1). NCBI lineage: Eukaryota > Metazoa > Chordata > Chondrichthyes > Lamniformes > Lamnidae > Isurus > Isurus oxyrinchus. The sequence continues at coordinate 117,687,493 of JANJGN010000017.1, forward strand.
TTTTCCCTCTGAGTTAATTTGTCTCTGAGTTATTTTGTCTCTGAGTTAATGTCACTGTGAGTTATTTTCACTCTGAGTTAAGTGCACTCTGAGTTCTTTTCACAGAGTTATTTTCACTCTGATTTAATTTAATTCTGAGTTAATTTCACTCTGAGTTAATTTCACTCTGAGTTATTTTCACTGAGTTAATTTCACTCAGTTATTTTCACTCTGAGTTATTTTCACTCTGAGTTAATTTCACTCTGAGTTAATGTCACTCTGATTTAATTTCACTGAGTTATTTTCACTCGGAGTTATTTTCACTCTGAGTTAATTTCACACTGAGTGATGTTCATTCTGAGTTAATTTCACTCCGAGTTATTTTCACTCTGAGTTATTTTCACTCTAAGTCATTTTCACTCTGAGTTAATTTCTCTCTGAGTTAATGTCACTCTGAGTTAATTTCACTCTGAGTTATTTTCAGTCTGAGTTAATTTAATTCTGACATAATTTCACTCTGTTATTTTCACTGAGTTATTTGCTCTCGGAGCAAATTTAATTCTGAGTGAATGTCACTCTGAGTTAATTTCACTCTGAGTTATTTTCACTGAGTTATTTTCACTCTGAGTTATTTTCATTCTGAGTTAATTTCACCCTGAGTTAATTTCACTCTGAGTTAATTTCACTGAGTTATATTCACTCTGAGTTAATTTCACTCAGAGTTAATTTCACTCTGAGTTATTTTTACTTTGAGTTAATTTCACTCTGAGTTATTTTCACTCTGAGTTATTTTCATTCGGAGTTAATATCACTCTGAGTTATTTTCACCCTGAGTTAATTTAATTCTGATTTAATTTCACTCTGAGTTATTTTCACCCTGAGTTAATTTAATTCTGAGTTGATTTCACTCTGAGTTATTTTCACTCGGAGTTAATTTCACTCTGAGTTAATGTCACTCTGAGTTAATTTCACTCTGAGTTAATTTCACTCTGAGTTATTTTCACCCTGAGTTACTTTCAAACTGAGTTATTTTCACACTGTTATTTTCACTCTGAGTTATTTTCACTCTGAGTTATTTTCACTGAGTTATATTCACTCTGAGTTAATTTCACTCAGAGTTAATTTCACTCTGAGTTATTTTTACTTTGAGTTAATTTCACTCTGAGTTATTTTCACTCTGAGTTATTTTCATTCGGAGTTAATATCACTCTGAGTTATTTTCACCCTGAGTTAATTTAATTCTGATTTAATTTCACTCTGAGTTATTTTCACCCTGAGTTAATTTAATTCTGAGTTGATTTCACTCTGAGTTATTTTCACTCGGAGTTAATTTCACTCTGAGTTAATGTCACTCTGAGTTAATTTCACTCTGAGTTAATTTCACTCTGAGTTATTTTCACCCTGAGTTACTTTCAAACTGAGTTATTTTCACACTGTTATTTTCACTCTGAGTTATTTTCACTCTGAGCTACTGTCACTCTGAGTTAATTTCACTCTGAGATATTTTCAGTCTGAGTTAATTTAATTCTGAGTTAATTTCACTCTGTTATTTTCACTGAGTTAATTTCGCTCTTAGTTATTTTCACTGAGTTATTTGCACTCTGAGTTAATTTAATTCTGAGTTAATGTCATTCAGTTAATTTCAGTCAGTTATTTTCAGAGTTATTTTCACTCTGAGTTATTTTCATTCTGAGTTAATTTCACTCAGAGTTATTGTCACCCTGAGTTAATTTAATTCTGAGTTAATTTCACTCTGAGTTATTTTCACTCTGAATTAATTTCACTCTGAGTTAATTTCACTCTGTTATTTTCACTCTGAGTTATTTTCACCCTGAGTTAATGTAATTCTGAGTTAATCTCACTCTGAGTTAATTTCACTCTGAATTAATTTCACTGAGTTATTTTCACTCAGTTATTTTCATTCTGATTTAATTTCACTCTGAGTTATTTTCACTCTGAGTTAATTGCACTCTGAGTTATTTTCACTGAGTTATTTTCACTCTGAGTTAATTTACTTCTGAGTTAATTTCACTCTGAGTTAATTTCACTCTGAGTTAATTTCATTCTGAGTTAATTTCACTCTGAGTTATTTTCACACTGTTATTTTCACTCTGAGTTAATGTCACTCTGAGTTATTTTCACTCTGAGTTATTTTCACTCTGAGCTACTGTCACTCTGAGTTAATTTCACTCTGAGATATTTTCCGTCTGAGTTAATTTAATTCTGAGTTAATTTCACTCTGTTATTTTCACTGAGTTAATTTCGCTCTGAGTTATTTTCACTGAGTTATTTGCACTCTGAGTTAATTTCGCTCTGAGTTATTTTCACTCTGAGTTATTTTCACTGAGTTATTTTCACTCTGAGTTATTTTCATTCTGAGTTAATTTCACCCTGAGTTAATTTCACTCTGAGTTAATTTCACTCTGTTATTTTCAATCTGAGTTATTTTCACACTGAGTTATTTTCACTGAGTTATATTCACTCTGAGTTAATTTCACTCAGAGTTAATTTCACTCTGAGTTATTTTTACTTTGAGTTAATTTCACTCTGAGTTATTTTCACTCTGAGTTATTTTCATTCGGAGTTAATATCACTCTGAGTTATTTTCACCCTGAGTTAATTTAATTCTGATTTAATTTCACTCTGAATTATTTTCACCCTGAGTTAATTTAATTCTGAGTTGATTTCACTCTGAGTTATTTTCACTCGGAGTTAATTTCACTCTGAGTTAATGTCACTCTGAGTTAATTTCACTCTGAGTTAATTTCACTCTGAGTTATTTTCACCCTGAGTTACTTTCAAACTGAGTTATTTTCACACTGTTATTTTCACTCTGAGTTAATGTCACTCTGAGTTATTTTCACTCTGAGTTATTTTCACTCTGAGCTACTGTCACTCTGAGTTAATTTCACTCTGAGTTATTTTCAGTCTGAGTTAATTTAATTCTGAGTTAATTTCACTCTGTTATTTTCACTGAGTTAATTTCGCTCTCAGTTATTTTCACTGAATTATTTGCACTCTGAGTTAATTTAATTCTGAGTTAATGTCAGTAAGTTAATTTCAGTCACTTATTTTCAGAGTTATTTTCACTCTGAGTTATTTTCATTCTGAGTTAATTTCACTCAGAGTTATTGTCACCCTGAGTTAATTTAATTCTGAGTTAATTTCACTCTGAGTTATTTTCACTCTGAATTAATTTCACTCTGAGTTAATTTCACTCTGTTATTTTCACTCTGAGTTATTTTCACCCTGAGTTAATGTAATTCTGAGTTAATCTCACTCTGAGTTAAGTTCACTCTGAATTAATTTCACTGAGTTATTTTCACTCTGAGTTATTTTCATTCTGATTTAATTTCAATCTGAGTTATTTTCACTCTGAGTTAATTTAATTCTGAGTTAATTTCACTCTGAGTTATTTTCAATCTGAGTTAATTGCACTCTGAGTTATTTTCACTTAGTTATTTTCACTCTGAGTTAATTTACTTCTGAGTTAATTTCACTCTGAGTTAATTTCACTCTGAGTTATTTTCACTGAGTTAATTTCACTCTGAGTTATTTTCACTCTGAGTTATTTTCACACTGAGTTATGTTCACTCTGAGTTATTTTCACTCTGAGTTATTTTCACTCTGAGTTAATTTCACTCAGAGTTATTTTCCCTCTGAGTTATTATGTCTCTGAGTTATTTTCATTCTGATTTAATTTCACTCTGAGTAATTTTCATCCTGATTTAATTTAATTCTGAGTTAATTTCACTCCGAGTTATTTTCACTCTGAGTTAATTGCACTCTGAGTTATTTTCACTGAGTTATTTTTACTCTGACTATATTTACTTCTGAGTTAATTTCACTCTGAGTTAATTTCACTCTGAGTTATTTTCACTGAGTTCATTTCACTCTGAGTTATTTTCACTGAGTTATTTGCACTCTGAGTTATTTTCACTCATTTATTTTCCCTCTGAGTTAATTTGTCTCTGAGTTATTTTGTCTCTGAGTTAATGTCCCTCTGAGTTATTTTCACTGAGTTAATTTCACTCTGAGTTAATTTCACTCGAGTTATGTTCACTCTGAGTTTTTTTCACACTGAGTTAATTTCATTCTGAGTTAATTTCACTCTGAGTTATTTTCACTCTGAGTTATTTTCACTCAGAGTTATTTTCACTGAGTTAATTTCACTCTGAGTTAATTTCACTCTGAGTTAATTTCACTGAGTTAATTTCACTCTGAGTTATTTTAACTTTGAGTTAATTTCACTCTGAGTTATTTTCACTCAGAGTTATTTTCATTCGGAGTTAATATCACTCTGAGTTATTTTCACCCTGAGTTAATTTAATTCTGATTTAATTTCACTCTGAGTTATTTTCACCCTGAGTTAATTTAATTCTGAGTTGATTTCACTCTGAGTTATTTTCACTCGGAGTTAATTTCACTCTGAGTTAATGTCACTCTGAGTTAATTTCACTCTGAGTTAATTTCACTCTGAGTTATTTTCACCCTGAGTTACATTCAAACTGATTTATATTCACTGAGTTATTTTCACTCTGAGTTAATTTCACTCTGAGTTAATTTCATTCTGAGTTAATTTCACTCTGAGTTATTTTCACACTGTTATTTTCACTCTGAGTTAATGTCACTCTGAGTTATTTTCACTCTGAGTTATTTTCACTCTGAGCTACTGTCACTCTGAGTTAATTTCACTCTGAGATATTTTCAGTCTGAGTTAATTTAATTCTGAGTTAATATCACTCTGTTATTTTCACTGAGTTAATTTCGCTCTGAGTTATTTTCACTGAGTTATTTGCACTCTGAGTTAATTTAATTCTGAGTTAATGTCATTCAGTTAATTTCAGTCAGTTATTTTCAGAGTTATTTTCACTCTGAGTTATTTTCATTCTGAGTTAATTTCACTCAGAGTTATTGTCACCCTGAGTTAATTTAATTCTGAGTTAATTTCACTCTGAGTTATTTTCACTCTGAATTAATTTCACTCTGAGTTAATTTCACTCTGTTATTTTCACTCTGAGTTATTTTCACCCTGAGTTAATTTAATTCTGATTTATATTCACTCTGAGTTTATTTTACACTGAGTGATTGTCACGCTGAGTTAATGTCACTCTGAGTTATTTTCACCCTGAGTTAATGTAATTCTGAGTTAATCTCACTCTGAGTTAATTTCACTCTGAATTAATTTCACTGAGTTATTTTCACTCAGTTATTTTCATTCTGATTTAATTTCACTCTGAGTTATTTTCACTCTGAGTTAATTTAATTCTGAGTTAATTTCACTCTGAGTTATTTTCACTCTGAGTTATTTGCACTCTGAGTTATTTTCACTGAGTTATTTTCACTCTGAGTTAATTTACTTCTGAGTTAATTTCACTCTGAGTTAATTTCACTCTGAGTAAATTTCATTCTGAGTTAATTTCACTCTGAGTTATTTTCACACTGTTATTTTCACTCTGAGTTAATGTCACTCTGAGTTATTTTCACTCTGAGTTATTTTCACTCTGAGCTACTGTCACTCTGAGTTAATTTCACTCTGAGATATTTTCCGTCTGAGTTAATTTAATTCTGAGTTAATTTGACTCTGTTATTTTCACTGAGTTAATTTCGCTCTGAGTTATTTTCACTGAGTTATTTGCACTCTGAGTTAATTTAATTCTGAGTTAATGTCATTCAGTTAATTTCAGTCAGTTATTTTCAGAGTTATTTTCACTCTGAGTTATTTTCATTCTGAGTTAATTTCACTCAGAGTTATTGTCACCCTGAGTTAATTTAATTCTGAGTTAATTTCACTCTGAGTTAATTTCACTCTGAGTTATTTTCACTGAGTTCATTTCACTCTGAGTTATTTTCACTCTGAGTTATTTTCACTCTGAGTTATTTTCACTCTGATTTATTTTCCCTCTGAGTTAATTTGTCTCTGAGTTATTTTGTCACTGAGTTAATGTCACTCTGAGTTATTTTCACTCTGAGTTATGTGCACTCTGAGTTCTTTTCACAGAGTTATTTTCACTCTGATTTAATTCTGAGTTAATTTCACTCTGAGTTAATTTCACTCTGAGTTATTTTCACTGAGTTAATTTCACTCAGTTATTTTCACTCTGAGTTATTTTCACACTGAGTTATTTTCACTCTGAGTTATTTTCACTCTGAGTTAATTTCACTCTGAGTTAATGTCACTCTGATTTAATTTCACTGAGTTATTTTCACTCTGAGTTATTTTCACTCTGAATTAATTTCTCTCTGAGTTAATGTCGCTCTGAGTTAATTTCACTCTGAGTTATTTTCAGTCTGAGTTAATTTAATTCTGACATAATTTCACTCTGTTATTTTCACTGAGTTATTTGTTCTCGGAGCTAATTTAATTCGGAGTTAATGTCACTCTGAGTTAATTTCACTCTGAGTTATTTTCACTGAGTTATTTTCACTCTGAGTTATTTTCATTCTGAGTTAATTTCACCCTGAGTTAATTTCACTCAGAGTTAATTTCACTCTGTTATATTCACTCTGAGTTAATTTCACTCACAGTTAATTTCACTCTGAGTTATTTTTACTTTGAGTTAATTTCAATCTGAGTTATTTTCACTCTGAGTTATTTTCATTCGGAGTTAATATCACTCTGAGTTATTTCACCCTGAGTTAATTTAATTCTGAGTTAATTTCACTCTGAGTTATTTTCACTCTGAATTAATTTCACTCTGAGTTAATTTCACTCTGTTATTTTCACTCTGAGTTATTTTCACTCTGAATTAATTTCACTCTGAGTTAATTTCACTCTGTTATTTTCACTCTGAGTTATTTTCACCCTGAGTTAATGTAATTCTGAGTTAATCTCACTCTGAGTTAATTTCACTCTGAATTAATTTCACTGAGTTATTTTCTCTCAGTTATTTTCATTCTGATTTAATTTCACTCTGAGTTATTTTCACTCTGAGTTAATTTAATTCTGAGTTAATTTCACCCTGAGTTAATTTCACTCAGAGTTAATTTCACTCTGTTATTTTCAATCTGAGTTATTTTCACTCTGAGTTAATTTACTTCTGAGTTAATTTCACTCTGAGTTAATTTCACTCTGAGTTAATTTCATTCTGAGTTAATTTCACTCTGAGTTATTTTCACACTGTTATTTTCACTCAGAGTTAATGTCACTCTGAGTTATTTTCACTCTGAGTTATTTTCACTCTGAGCTACTGTCACTCTGAGTTAATTTCACTCTGAGATATTTTCAGTCTGAGTTAATTTAATTCTGAGTTAATTTCACTCTGTTATTTTCACTGAGTTAATTTCGCTGAGTTATTTTCACTGAGTTATTTGCACTCTGAGTTAATTTAATTCTGAGTTAATGTCATTCAGTTAATTTCAGTCACTTATTTTCAGAGTTATTTTCACTCTGAGTTATTTTCATTGTGAGTTAATTTCACTCAGAGTTATTGTCACCCTGAGTTAATTTAATTCTGATTTAATTTCACTCTGAGTTATTTTCACCCTGAGTTAATTTAATTCTGAGTTGATTTCACTCTGAGTTATTTTCACTCGGAGTTAATTTCACTCTGAGTTAATGTCACTCTGAGTTAATTTCACTCTGAGTTAATTTCACTCTGAGTTATTTTCACCCTGAATTACTTTCAAACTGAGTTATCTTCACTGAGTTATTTTCACTCAGTTATTTTCATTCTGATTTAATTTCACTCTGAGTTATTTTCACTCTGAGTTAATTTAATTCTGAGTTAATTTCACTCTGAGTTATTTTCACTCTGAGTTAATTGCACTCTGAGTTATTTTCACTGAGTTATTTTCACTGAGTTAATTTACTTCTGAGTTAATTTCACAATGAGTTAATTTCACTCTGAGTTAATTTCATTCTGAGGTAATTTCACTCTGAATTATTTTCACACTGTTATTTTCACTCTGAGTTAATGTCACTCTGAGTTATTTTCACTCTGAGTTATTTTCACTCTGAGCTACTGTCACTCTGAGTTAATTTCACTCTGAGATATTTTCAGTCTGAGTTAATTTAATTCTGAGTTAATTTCACTCTGTTATTTTCACTGAGTTAATTTCGCTCTGAGTTATTTTCACTGAGTTATTTGCACTCTGAGTTAATTTAATTCTGAGTTAATGTCATTCAGTTAATTTCAGTCACTTATTTTCAGAGTTATTTTCACTCTGAGTTATTTTCATTCTGAGTTAATTTCACTCAGAGTTATTGTCACCCTGAGTTAATTTAATTCTGAGTTAATTTCACTCTGATTTAATTTCACTCTGAGTTATTTTCACTGAGTTCATTTCACTCTGAGTTATTTTCACTCTGAGTTATTTGCACTCTGAGTTATTTTCACTCTGATTTATTTTCCCTCTGAGTTAATTTGTCTCTGAGTTATTTTGTCTCTGAGTTAATGTCACTCTGAGTTATTTTCACTCTGAGTTAAGTGCACTCTGAGTTCTTTTCACAGAGTTATTTTCACTCTGATTTAATTTAATTCTGAGTTAATTTCACTCTGAGTTATTTTCACTGAGTTAATTTCACTCAGTTATTTTCACTCTGAGTTATTTTCACACTGAGTTATTTTCACTCTGAGTTATTTTCACTCTGAGTTAATTTCACTCTGAGTTAATGTCACTCTGATTTAATTTCACTGAGTTATTTTCACTCTGAGTTATTTTCACTCTGAGTTAATTTCACACTGAGTGATGTTCATTCTGAGTTAATTTCACTCTGAGTTATTTTCACTCTGAGTTATTTTCACTCTAAGTCATTTTCACTCTGAGTTAATTTCTCTCTGAGTTAATGTCACTCTGAGTTAATTTCACTCTGAGTTATTTTCAGTCTGAGTTAATTTAATTCTGACATAATTTCATTCTGTTATTTTCACTGAGTTATTTGTTCTCGGAGCTAATTTAATTCTGAGTTAATGTCACTCTGAGTTAATTTCACTCTGAGTTATTTTCACTGAGTTATTTTCACTCTGAGTTATTTTCATTCTGAGTTAATTTCACCCTGAGTTAATTTCACTCTGAGTTAATTTCACTCTGTTATTTTCAATCTGAGTTATTTTCACTCTGAGTTATTTTCACTGAGTTATATTCACTCTGAGTTAATTTCACTCAGAGTTAATTTCACTCTGAGTTATTTTTACTTTGAGTTAATTTCACTCTGAGTTTTTTTCACTCTGAGTTATTTTCATTCGGAGTTAATATCACTCTGAGTTATTTTCACCCTGAGTTAATTTAATTCTGATTTAATTTCACTCTGAGTTATTTTCACCCTGAGTTAATTTAATTCTGAGTTGATTTCACTCTGAGTTATTTTCACTCGGAGTTAATTTCACTCTGAGTTAATGTCACTCTGAGTTAATTTCACTCTGAGTTAATTTCACTCTGAGTTATTTTCACCCTGAGTTACTTTCAAACTGAGTTATCTTCACTGAGTTATTTTCACTCTGAGTTAATTTCACTCTGAGTTAATTTCATTCTGAGTTAATTTCACTCTGAGTTATTTTCACACTGTTATTTTCACTCTGAGTTAATGTCACTCTGAGTTATTTTCACTCTGAGTTATTTTCACTCTGAGCTACTGTCACTCTGAGTTAATTTCACTCTGAGATATTTTCAGTCTGAGTTAATTTAATTCTGAGTTAATTTCACTCTGTAATTTTCACTGAGTTAATTTCGCTCTGAGTTATTTTCACTGAGTTATTTGCACTCTGAGTTAATTTAATTCTGAGTTAATGTCATTCAGTTAATTTCAGTCAGTTATTTTCAGAGTTATTTTCACTCTGAGTTATTTTCATTCTGAGTTAATTTCACTCAGAGTTATTGTCACCCTGAGTTAATTTAATTCTGAGTTAATTTCACTCTGAGTTATTTTCACTCTGAACTAATTTCACTCTGAGTTATTTTCACTGAGTTAATTTCACTCAGTTATTTTCACTCTGAGTTAATTTCACTCTGAGTTAATGTCACTCTGATTTAATTTCACTGAGTTATTTTCACTCGGAGTTATTTTCACTCTGAGTTAATTTCACACTGAGTGATGTTCATTCTGAGTTAATTTCACTCCGAGTTATTTTCACTCTGAGTTATTTTCACTCTAAGTCATTTTCACTCTGAGTTAATTTCTCTCTGAGTTAATGTCACTCTGAGTTAATTTCACTCTGAGTTATTTTAACTTTGAGTTAATTTCACTCTGAGTTATTTTCACTCAGAGTTATTTTCATTCGGAGTTAATATCACTCTGAGTTATTTTCACCCTGAGTTAATTTAATTCTGATTTAATTTCACTCTGAGTTATTTTCACCCTGAGTTAATTTAATTCTGAGTTGATTTCACTCTGAGTTATTTTCACTCGGAGTTAATTTCACTCTGAGTTTATGTCACTCTGAGTTAATTTCACTCTGAGTTAATTTCACTCTGAGTTATTTTCACCCTGAGTTACATTCAAACTGATTTATATTCACTGAGTTATTTTCACTCTGAGTTAATTTCACTCTGAGTTAATTTCATTCTGAGTTAATTTCACTCTGAGTTATTTTCACACTGTTATTTTCACTCTGAGTTAATGTCACTCTGAGTTATTTTCACTCTGAGTTATTTTCACTCTGAGCTACTGTCACTCTGAGTTAATTTCACTCTGAGATATTTTCAGTCTGAGTTAATTTAATTCTGAGTTAATTTCACTCTGTTATTTTCACTGAGTTAATTTCGCTCTGAGTTATTTTCACTGAGTTATTTGCACTCTGAGTTAATTTAATTCTGAGTTAATGTCATTCAGTTAATTTCAGTCAGTTATTTTCAGAGTTATTTTCACTCTGAGTTATTTTCATTCTGAGTTAATTTCACTCAGAGTTATTGTCACCCTGAGTTAATTTAATTCTGAGTTAATTTCACTCTGAGTTATTTTCACTCTGAATTAATTTCACTCTGAGTTAATTTCACTCTGTTATTTTCACTCTGAGTTATTTTCACCCTGAGTTAATGTAATTCTGAGTTAATCTCACTCTGAGTTAATTTCACTCTGAATTAATTTCACTGAGTTATTTTCACTCAGTTATTTTCATTCTGATTTAATTTCACTCTGAGTTATTTTCACTCTGAGTTAATTTAATTCTGAGTTAATTTCACTCTGAGTTATTTTCACTCTGAGTTATTTGCACTCTGAGTTATTTTCACTGAGTTATTTTCACTCTGAGTTAATTTACTTCTGAGTTAATTTCACTCTGAGTTAATTTCACTCTGAGTAAATTTCATTCTGAGTTAATTTCACTCTGAGTTATTTTCACACTGTTATTTTCACTCTGAGTTAATGTCACTCTGAGTTATTTTCACTCTGAGTTATTTTCACTCTGAGCTACTGTCACTCTGAGTTAATTTCACTCTGAGATATTTTCCGTCTGAGTTAATTTAATTCTGAGTTAATTTCACTCTGTTATTTTCACTGAGTTAATTTCGCTCTGAGTTATTTTCACTGAGTTATTTGCACTCTGAGTTAATTTAATTCTGAGTTAATGTCATTCAGTTAATTTCAGTCAGTTATTTTCAGAGTTATTTTCACTCTGAGTTATTTTCATTCTGAGTTAATTTCACTCAGAGTTATTGTCACCCTGAGTTAATTTAATTCTGAGTTAATTTCACTCTGAGTTAATTTCACTCTGAGTTATTTTCACTGAGTTCATTTCACTCTGATTTATTTTCACTCTGAGTTATTTTCACTCTGAGTTATTTTCACTCTGATTTATTTTCCCGCTGAGTTAATTTGTCTCTGAGTTATTTTGTCACTGAGTTAATGTCACTCTGAGTTATTTTCACTCTGAGTTATGTGCACTCTGAGTTCTTTTCACAGAGTTATTTTCACTCTGATTTAATTCTGAGTTAATTTCACTCTGAGTTAATTTCACTCTGAGTTATTTTCACTGAGTTAATTTCACTCAGTTATTTTCACTCTGAGTTATTTTCACACTGAGTTATTTTCACTCTGAGTTATTTTCACTCTGAGTTAATTTCACTCTGAGTTAATGTCACTCTGATTTAATTTCACTGAGTTATTTTCACTCTGAGTTATTTTCACTCTGAATTAATTTCTCTCTGAGTTAATGTCGCTCTGAGTTAATTTCACTCTGAGTTATTTTCAGTCTGAGTTAATTTAATTCTGACATAATTTCACTCTGTTATTTTCACTGAGTTATTTGTTCTCGGAGCTAATTTAATTCGGAGTTAATGTCACTCTGAGTTAATTTCACTCTGAGTTATTTTCACTGAGTTATTTTCACTCTGAGTTATTTTCATTCTGAGTTAATTTCACCCTGAGTTAATTTCACTCAGAGTTAATTTCACTCTGTTATTTTCAATCTGAGTTATTTTCACTCTGAGTTATTTTCACTGAGTTATATTCACTCTGAGTTAATTTCACTCACAGTTAATTTCACTCTGAGTTATTTTTACTTTGAGTTAATTTCAATCTGAGTTATTTTCACTCTGAGTTATTTTCATTCGGAGTTAATATCACTCTGAGTTATTTCACCCTGAGTTAATTTAATTCTGAGTTAATTTCACTCTGAGTTATTTTCACTCTGAATTAATTTCACTCTGAGTTAATTTCACTCTGTTATTTTCACTCTGAGTTATTTTCACCCTGAGTTAATGTAATTCTGAGTTAATCTCACTCTGAGTTAATTTCACTCTGAATTAATTTCACTGAGTTATTTTCTCTCAGTTATTTTCATTCTGATTTAATTTCACTCTGAGTTATTTTCACTCTGAGTTAATTTAATTCTGAGTTAATTTCACCCTGAGTTAATTTCACTCAGAGTTAATTTCACTCTGTTATTTTCAATCTGAGTTATTTTCACTCTGAGTTAATTTACTTCTGAGTTAATTTCACTCTGAGTTAATTTCACTCTGAGTTAATTTCATTCTGAGTTAATTTCACTCTGAGTTATTTTCACACTGTTATTTTCACTCAGAGTTAATGTCACTCTGAGTTATTTTCACTCTGAGTTATTTTCACTCTGAGCTACTGTCACTCTGAGTTAATTTCACTCTGAGATATTTTCAGTCTGAGTTAATTTAATTCTGAGTTAATTTCACTCTGTTATTTTCACTGAGTTAATTTCGCTGAGTTATTTTCACTGAGTTATTTGCACTCTGAGTTAATTTAATTCTGAGTTAATGTCATTCAGTTAATTTCAGTCACTTATTTTCAGAGTTATTTTCACTCTGAGTTATTTTCATTGTGAGTTAATTTCACTCAGAGTTATTGTCACCCTGAGTTAATTTAATTCTGATTTAATTTCACTCTGAGTTATTTTCACCCTGAGTTAATTTAATTCTGAGTTGATTTCACTCTGAGTTATTTTCACTCGGAGTTAATTTCACTCTGAGTTAATGTCACTCTGAGTTAATTTCACTCTGAGTTAATTTCACTCTGAGTTATTTTCACCCTGAATTACTTTCAAACTGAGTTATCTTCACTGAGTTATTTTCACTCAGTTATTTTCATTCTGATTTAATTTCACTCTGAGTTATTTTCACTCTGAGTTAATTTAATTCTGAGTTAATTTCACTCTGAGTTATTTTCACTCTGAGTTAATTGCACTCTGAGTTATTTTCACTGAGTTATTTTCACTGAGTTAATTTACTTCTGAGTTAATTTCACAATGAGTTAATTTCACTCTGAGTTAATTTCATTCTGAGGTAATTTCACTCTGAATTATTTTCACACTGTTATTTTCACTCTGAGTTAATGTCACTCTGAGTTATTTTCACTCTGAGTTATTTTCACTCTGAGCTACTGTCACTCTGAGTTAATTTCACTCTGAGATATTTTCAGTCTGAGTTAATTTAATTCTGAGTTAATTTCACTCTGTTATTTTCACTGAGTTAATTTCGCTCTGAGTTATTTTCACTGAGTTATTTGCACTCTGAGTTAATTTAATTCTGAGTTAATGTCATTCAGTTAATTTCAGTCACTTATTTTCAGAGTTATTTTCACTCTGAGTTATTTTCATTCTGAGTTAATTTCACTCAGAGTTATTGTCACCCTGAGTTAATTTAATTCTGAGTTAATTTCACTCTGATTTAATTTCACTCTGAGTTATTTTCACTGAGTTCATTTCACTCTGAGTTATTTTCACTCTGATTTATTTTCCCTCTGAGTTAATTTGTCTCTGAGTTATTTTGTCTCTGAGTTAATGTCACTCTGAGTTATTTTCACTCTGAGTTAAGTGCACTCTGAGTTCTTTTCACAGAGTTATTTTCACTCTGATTTAATTTAATTCTGAGTTAATTTCACTCTGAGTTATTTTCACTGAGTTAATTTCACTCAGTTATTTTCACTCTGAGTTATTTTCACACTGAGTTATTTTCACTCTGAGTTATTTTCACTCTGAGTTAATTTCACTCTGAGTTAATGTCACTCTGATTTAATTTCACTGAGTTATTTTCACTCGGAGTTATTTTCACTCTGAGTTAATTTCACACTGAGTGATGTTCATTCTGAGTTAATTTCACTCTGAGTTATTTTCACTCTGAGTTATTTTCACTCTAAGTCATTTTCACTCTGAGTTAATTTCTCTCTGAGTTAATGTCACTCTGAGTTAATTTCACTCTGAGTTATTTTCAGTCTGAGTTAATTTAATTCTGACATAATTTCATTCTGTTATTTTCACTGAGTTATTTGTTCTCGGAGCTAATTTAATTCTGAGTTAATGTCACTCTGAGTTAATTTCACTCTGAGTTATTTTCACTGAGTTATTTTCACTCTGAGTTATTTTCATTCTGAGTTAATTTCACCCTGAGTTAATTTCACTCTGAGTTAATTTCACTCTGTTATTTTCAATCTGAGTTATTTTCACTCTGAGTTATTTTCACTGAGTTATATTCACTCTGAGTTAATTTCACTCAGAGTTAATTTCACTCTGAGTTATTTTTACTTTGAGTTAATTTCACTCTGAGTTTTTTTCACTCTGAGTTATTTTCATTCGGAGTTAATATCACTCTGAGTTATTTTCACCCTGAGTTAATTTAATTCTGATTTAATTTCACTCTGAGTTATTTTCACCCTGAGTTAATTTAATTCTGAGTTGATTTCACTCTGAGTTATTTTCACTCGGAGTTAATTTCACTCTGAGTTAATGTCACTCTGAGTTAATTTCACTCTGAGTTAATTTCACTCTGAGTTATTTTCACCCTGAGTTACTTTCAAACTGAGTTATCTTCACTGAGTTATTTTCACTCTGAGTTAATTTCACTCTGAGTTAATTTCATTCTGAGTTAATTTCACTCTGAGTTATTTTCACACTGTTATTTTCACTCTGAGTTAATGTCACTCTGAGTTATTTTCACTCTGAGTTATTTTCACTCTGAGCTACTGTCACTCTGAGTTAATTTCACTCTGAGATATTTTCAGTCTGAGTTAATTTAATTCTGAGTTAATTTCAATCTGTAATTTTCACTGAGTTAATTTCGCTCTGAGTTATTTTCACTGAGTTATTTGCACTCTGAGTTAATTTAATTCTGAGTTAATGTCATTCAGTTAATTTCAGTCAGTTATTTTCAGAGTTATTTTCACTCTGAGTTATTTTCATTCTGAGTTAATTTCACTCAGAGTTATTGTCACCCTGAGTTAATTTAATTCTGAGTTAATTTCACTCTGAGTTATTTTCACTCTGAACTAATTTCACTCTGAGTTATTTTCACTGAGTTAATTTCACTCAGTTATTTTCACTCTGAGTTATTTTCACACTGAGTTATTTTCACTCTGAGTTATTTTCACTCTGAGTTAATTTCACTCTGAGTTAATGTCACTCTGATTTAATTTCACTGAGTTATTTTCACTCTGAGTTATTTTCACTCTGAATTAATTTCTCTCTGAGTTAATGTCGCTCTGAGTTAATTTCACTCTGAGTTATTTTCAGTCTGAGTTAATTTAATTCTGACATAATTTCACTCTGTTATTTTCACTGAGTTATTTGTTCTCGGAGCTATTTTAATTCGGAGTTAATGTCACTCTGAGTTAATTTCACTCTGAGTTATTTTCACTGAGTTATTTTCACTCTGAGTTATTTTCATTCTGAGTTAATTTCACCCTGAGTTAATTTCACTCAGAGTTAATTTCACTCTGTTATTTTCAATCTGAGTTATTTTCACTCTGAGTTATTTTCACTGAGTTATATTCACTCTGAGT
Organism: Isurus oxyrinchus; assembly: GCA_026770705.1. Classification (NCBI taxonomy): domain Eukaryota; kingdom Metazoa; phylum Chordata; class Chondrichthyes; order Lamniformes; family Lamnidae; genus Isurus; species Isurus oxyrinchus. The sequence continues at coordinate 117,703,652 of JANJGN010000017.1, forward strand.
TAATTTCACTCACAGTTAATTTCACTCTGAGTTATTTTTACTTTGAGTTAATTTCAATCTGAGTTATTTTCACTCTGAGTTATTTTCATTCGGAGTTAATATCACTCTGAGTTATTTCACCCTGAGTTAATTTAATTCTGAGTTAATTTCACTCTGAGTTATTTTCACTCTGAATTAATTTCACTCTGAGTTAATTTCACTCTGTTATTTTCACTCTGAGTTATTTTCACCCTGAGTTAATGTAATTCTGAGTTAATCTCACTCTGAGTTAATTTCACTCTGAATTAATTTCACTGAGTTATTTTCTCTCAGTTATTTTCATTCTGATTTAATTTCACTCTGAGTTATTTTCACTCTGAGTTAATTTAATTCTGAGTTAATTTCACCCTGAGTTAATTTCACTCAGAGTTAATTTCACTCTGTTATTTTCAATCTGAGTTATTTTCACTCTGAGTTAATTTACTTCTGAGTTAATTTCACTCTGAGTTAATTTCACTCTGAGTTAATTTCATTCTGAGTTAATTTCACTCTGAGTTATTTTCACACTGTTATTTTCACTCAGAGTTAATGTCACTCTGAGTTATTTTCACTCTGAGTTATTTTCACTCTGAGCTACTGTCACTCTGAGTTAATTTCACTCTGAGATATTTTCAGTCTGAGTTAATTTAATTCTGAGTTAATTTCACTCTGTTATTTTCACTGAGTTAATTTCGCTGAGTTATTTTCACTGAGTTATTTGCACTCTGAGTTAATTTAATTCTGAGTTAATGTCATTCAGTTAATTTCAGTCACTTATTTTCAGAGTTATTTTCACTCTGAGTTATTTTCATTGTGAGTTAATTTCACTCAGAGTTATTGTCACCCTGAGTTAATTTAATTCTGATTTAATTTCACTCTGAGTTATTTTCACCCTGAGTTAATTTAATTCTGAGTTGATTTCACTCTGAGTTATTTTCACTCGGAGTTAATTTCACTCTGAGTTAATGTCACTCTGAGTTAATTTCACTCTGAGTTAATTTCACTCTGAGTTATTTTCACCCTGAATTACTTTCAAACTGAGTTATCTTCACTGAGTTATTTTCACTCAGTTATTTTCATTCTGATTTAATTTCACTCTGAGTTATTTTCACTCTGAGTTAATTTAATTCTGAGTTAATTTCACTCTGAGTTATTTTCACTCTGAGTTAATTGCACTCTGAGTTATTTTCACTGAGTTATTTTCACTGAGTTAATTTACTTCTGAGTTAATTTCACAATGAGTTAATTTCACTCTGAGTTAATTTCATTCTGAGGTAATTTCACTCTGAATTATTTTCACACTGTTATTTTCACTCTGAGTTAATGTCACTCTGAGTTATTTTCACTCTGAGTTATTTTCACTCTGAGCTACTGTCACTCTGAGTTAATTTCACTCTGAGATATTTTCAGTCTGAGTTAATTTAATTCTGAGTTAATTTCACTCTGTTATTTTCACTGAGTTAATTTCGCTCTGAGTTATTTTCACTGAGTTATTTGCACTCTGAGTTAATTTAATTCTGAGTTAATGTCATTCAGTTAATTTCAGTCACTTATTTTCAGAGTTATTTTCACTCTGAGTTATTTTCATTCTGAGTTAATTTCACTCAGAGTTATTGTCACCCTGAGTTAATTTAATTCTGAGTTAATTTCACTCTGATTTAATTTCACTCTGAGTTATTTTCACTGAGTTCATTTCACTCTGAGTTATTTTCACTCTGAGTTATTTTCACTCTGAGTTATTTTCACTCTGATTTATTTTCCCTCTGAGTTAATTTGTCTCTGAGTTATTTTGTCTCTGAGTTAATGTCACTCTGAGTTATTTTCACTCTGAGTTAAGTGCACTCTGAGTTCTTTTCACAGAGTTATTTTCACTCTGATTTAATTTAATTCTGAGTTAATTTCACTCTGAGTTATTTTCACTGAGTTAAATTCACTCAGTTATTTTCACTCTGAGTTATTTTCACACTGAGTTATTTTCACTCTGAGTTATTTTCACTCTGAGTTAATTTCACTCTGAGTTAATGTCACTCTGATTTAATTTCACTGAGTTATTTTCACTCTGAGTTATTTTCACTCTGAGTTAATTTCACACTGAGTGATGTTCATTCTGAGTTAATTTCACTCTGAGTTATTTTCACTCTGAGTTATTTTCACTCTAAAACATTTTCACTCTGAGTTAATTTCTCTCTGAGTTAATGTCACTCTGAGTTAATTTCACTCTGAGTTATTTTCAGTCTGAGTTAATTTAATTCTGACATAATTTCATTCTGTTATTTTCACTGAGTTATTTGTTCTCGGAGCTAATTTAATTCTGAGTTAATGTCACTCTGAGTTAATTTCACTCTGAGTTATTTTCACTGAGTTATTTTCACTCTGAGTTATTTTCATTCTGAGTTAATTTCACCCTGAGTTAATTTCACTCTGAGTTAATTTCACTCTGTTATTTTCAATCTGAGTTATTTTCACTCTGAGTTATTTTCACTGAGTTATATTCACTCTGAGTTAATTTCACTCAGAGTTAATTTCACTCTGAGTTATTTTTACTTTGAGTTAATTTCACTCTGAGTTTTTTTCACTCTGAGTTATTTTCATTCGGAGTTAATATCACTCTGAGTTATTTTCACCCTGAGTTAATTTAATTCTGATTTAATTTCACTCTGAGTTATTTTCACCCAGAGTTAATTTAATTCTGAGTTGATTTCACTCTGAGTTATTTTCACTCGGAGTTAATTTCACTCTGAGTTAATGTCACTCTGAGTTAATTTCACTCTGAGTTAATTTCACTCTGAGTTATTTTCACCCTGAGTTACTTTCAAACTGAGTTATCTTCACTGAGTTATTTTCACTCTGAGTTAATTTCACTCTGAGTTAATTTCATTCTGAGTTAATTTCACTCTGAGTTATTTTCACAATGTTATTTTCACTCTGAGTTAATGTCACTCTGAGTTATTTTCACTCTGAGTTATTTTCACTCTGAGCTACTGTCACTCTGAGTTAATTTCACTCTGAGATATTTTCCGTCTGAGTTAATTTAATTCTGAGTTAATTTCACTCTGTAATTTTCACTGAGTTAATTTCGCTCTGAGTTATTTTCACTGAGTTATTTGCACTCTGAGTTAATTTAATTCTGAGTTAATGTCATTCAGTTAATTTCAGTCAGTTATTTTCAGAGTTATTTTCACTCTGAGTTATTTTCATTCTGAGTTAATTTCACTCAGAGTTATTGTCACCCTGAGTTAATTTAATTCTGAGTTAATTTCACTCTGAGTTATTTTCACTCTGAACTAATTTCACTCTGAGTTATTTTCACTCAGTTATTTTCATTCTGATTTAATTTCACTCTGAGTTATTTTCACTCTGAGTTAATTTAATTCTGAATTAATTTCACTCTGAGTTATTTTCACTCTGAGTTAATTGCACTCTGAGTTATTTTCACTGAGTTATTTTCACTCTGAGTTAATTTACTTCTGAGTTAATTTCACTCTGAGTTAATTTCACTCTGAGTTAATTTCATTCTGAGTTAATTTCACTCTGAGTTATTTTCACTCTGTTATTTTCACTCTGAGTTAATGTCACTCTGAGTTATTTTCACTCTGAGTTATTTTCACTCTGAGCTACTGTCACTCTGAGTTAATTTCACTCTGAGATATTTTCCGTCTGAGTTAATTTAATTCTGAGTTAATTTCACTCTGTTATTTTCACTGAGTTAATTTCGCTCTGAGTTATTTTCACTGAGTTATTTGCACTCTGAGTTAATTTAATTCTGAGTTAATGTCATTCAGTTAATTTCAGTCACTTATTTCCAGAGTTATTTTCACTCTGAGTTATTTTCATTGTGAGTTAATTTCACTCAGAGTTATTGTCACCCTGAGTTAATTTAATTCTGAGTTAATTTCACTCTGAGTTAATTTCACTCTGAGTTATTTTCACTGAGTTCATTTCACTCTGAGTTATTTTCACTCTGAGTTATTTTCACTCTGAGTTATTTTCACTCTGATTTATTTTCCCTCTGAGTTAATTTGTCTCTGAGTTATTTTGTCTCTGAGTTAATGTCACTCTGAGTTATTTTCACTCTGAGTTAAGTGCACTCTGAGTTCTTTTCACAGAGTTATTTTCACTCTGATTTAATTTAATTCTGAGTTAATTTCACTCTGAGTTAATTTCACTCTGAGTTATTTTCACTGAGTTAATTTCACTCAGTTATTTTCACTCTGAGTTATTTTCACACTGAGTTATTTTCACTCTGAGTTATTTTCACTCTGAGTTAATTTCACTCTGAGTTAATGTCACTCTAATTTAATTTCACTGAGTTATTTTCACTCTGAGTTATTTTCACTCTGAGTTAATTTCACACTGAGTGATGTTCATTCTGAGTTAATTTCACTCTGAGTTATTTTCACTCTGAGTTATTTTCACTCTAAGTCATTTTCACTCTGAGTTAATTTCTCTCTGAGTTAATGTCACTCTGAGTTAATTTCACTCTGAGTTATTTTCAGTCTGAGTTAATTTAATTCTGACATAATTTCATTCTGTTATTTTCACTGAGTTATTTGTTCTCGGAGCTAATTTAATTCTGAGTTAATGTCACTCTGAGTTAATTTCACTCTGAGTTATTTTCACTGAGTTATTTTCACTCTGAGTTATTTTCATTCTGAGTTAATTTCACCCTGAGTTAATTTCACTCTGAGTTAATTTCACTCTGTTATTTTCAATCTGAGTTATTTTCACTCTGAGTTATTTTCACTGAGTTATATTCATTCTGAGTTAATTTCACTCAGAGTTAATTTCACTCTCAGTTATTTTTACTTTGAGTTAATTTCACTCTGAGTTTTTTTCACTCTGAGTTATTTTCATTCGGAGTTAATATCACTCTGAGTTATTTTCACCCTGAGTTAATTTAATTCTGATTTAATTTCACTCTGAGTTATTTTCACCCAGAGTTAATTTAATTCTGAGTTGATTTCACTCTGAGTTATTTTCACTCGGAGTTAATTTCACTCTGAGTTAATGTCACTCTGAGTTAATTTCACTCTGAGTTAATTTCACTCTGAGTTATTTTCACCCTGAGTTACTTTCAAACTGAGTTATCTTCACTGAGTTATTTTCACTCTGAGTTAATTTCACTCTGAGTTAATTTCATTCTGAGTTAATTTCACTCTGAGTTATTTTCACAATGTTATTTTCACTCTGAGTTAATGTCACTCTGAGTTATTTTCACTCTGAGTTATTTTCACTCTGAGCTACTGTCACTCTGAGTTAATTTCACTCTGAGATATTTTCCGTCTGAGTTAATTTAATTCTGAGTTAATTTCACTCTGTAATTTTCACTGAGTTAATTTCGCTCTGAGTTATTTTCACTGAGTTATTTGCACTCTGAGTTAATTTAATTCTGAGTTAATGTCATTCAGTTAATTTCAGTCAGTTATTTTCAGAGTTATTTTCACTCTGAGTTATTTTCATTCTGAGTTAATTTCACTCAGAGTTATTGTCACCCTGAGTTAATTTAATTCTGAGTTAATTTCACTCTGAGTTATTTTCACTCTGAACTAATTTCACTCTGAGTTATTTTCACTCAGTTATTTTCATTCTGATTTAATTTCACTCTGAGTTATTTTCACTCTGAGTTAATTTAATTCTGAATTAATTTCACTCTGAGTTATTTTCACTCTGAGTTAATTGCACTCTGAGTTATTTTCACTGAGTTATTTTCACTCTGAGTTAATTTACTTCTGAGTTAATTTCACTCTGAGTTAATTTCACTCTGAGTTAATTTCATTCTGAGTTAATTTCACTCTGAGTTATTTTCACTCTGTTATTTTCACTCTGAGTTAATGTCACTCTGAGTTATTTTCACTCTGAGTTATTTTCACTCTGAGCTACTGTCACTCTGAGTTAATTTCACTCTGAGATATTTTCCGTCTGAGTTAATTTAATTCTGAGTTAATTTCACTCTGTTATTTTCACTGAGTTAATTTCGCTCTGAGTTATTTTCACTGAGTTATTTGCACTCTGAGTTAATTTAATTCTGAGTTAATGTCATTCAGTTAATTTCAGTCACTTATTTTCAGAGTTATTTTCACTCTGAGTTATTTTCATTGTGAGTTAATTTCACTCAGAGTTATTGTCACCCTGAGTTAATTTAATTCTGAGTTAATTTCACTCTGAGTTAATTTCACTCTGAGTTATTTTCACTGAGTTCATTTCACTCTGAGTTATTTTCACTCTGAGTTATTTTCACTCTGAGTTATTTTCACTCTGATTTATTTTCCCTCTGAGTTAATTTGTCTCTGAGTTATTTTGTCTCTGAGTTAATGTCACTCTGAGTTATTTTCACTCTGAGTTAAGTGCACTCTGAGTTCTTTTCACAGAGTTATTTTCACTCTGATTTAATTTAATTCTGAGTTAATTTCACTCTGAGTTAATTTCACTCTGAGTTATTTTCACTGAGTTAATTTCACTCAGTTATTTTCACTCTGAGTTATTTTCACACTGAGTTATTTTCACTCTGAGTTATTTTCACTCTGAGTTAATTTCACTCTGAGTTAATGTCACTCTGATTTAATTTCACTGAGTTATTTTCACTCGGAGTTATTTTCACTCTGAGTTAATTTCACACTGAGTGATGTTCATTCTGAGTTAATTTCACTCTGAGTTATTTTCACCTGAGTTATTTTCACTGTAAGTCATTTTCACTCTGAGTTAATTTCTCTCTGTGTTAATGTCGCTCTGAGTTAATTTCACTCTGAGTTATTTTCAGTCTGAGTTAATTTAATTCTGACATAATTTCACTCTGTTATTTTCACTGAGTTATTTGTTCTCGGAGCTAATTTAATTCGGAGTTAATGTCACTCTGAGTTAATTTCACTCTGAGTTATTTTCACTGAGTTATTTTCACTCTGAGTTATTTTCATTCTGAGTTAATTTCACCCTGTGTTAATTTCACTCTGAGTTAATTTCACTCTGTTATTTTCAATCTGAGTTATTTTCACTCTGAGTTATTTTCACTGAGTTATATTCACTCTGAGTTAATTTCACTCACAGTTAATTTCACTCTGAGTTATTTTTACTTTGAGTTAATTTCAATCTGAGTTATTTTCACTCAGAGTTATTTTCATTCGGAGTTAATATCACTCTGAGTTATTTCACCCTGAGTTAATTTAATTCTGATTTAATTTCACTCTGAGTTATTTTCACCCTGAGTTAATTTAATTCTGAGTTGATTTCACTCTGAGTTATTTTCACTCGGAGTTAATTTCACTCTGAGTTAATGTCACTCTGAGTTAATTTCACTCTGAGTTAATTTCACTCTGAGTTATTTTCACCCTGAGTTACTTTCAAACTGAGTTATCTTCACTGAGTTATTTTCACTCTGAGTTAATTTCACTCCGAGTTAATTTCATTCTGAGTTAATTTCACTCTGAGTTATTTTCACACTGTTATTTTCACTCTGAGTTAATGTCACTCTGAGTTATTTTCACTCTGAGTTATTTTCACTCTGAGCGACTGTCACTCTGAGTTAATTTCACTCTGAGATATTTTCAGTCTGAGTTAATTTAATTCTGAGTTAATTTCACTCTGTAATTTTCACTGAGTTAATTTCGCTCTGAGTTATTTTCACTGAGTTATTTGCACTCTGAGTTAATTTAATTCTGAGTTAATGTCATTCAGTTAATTTCAGTCAGTTATTTTCAGAGTTATTTTCACTCTGAGTTATTTTCATTCTGAGTTAATTTCACTCAGAGTTATTGTCACCCTGAGTTAATTTAATTCTGAGTCAATTTCACTCTGAGTTATTTTCACTCTGAATTAATTTCACTCTGAGTTAATTTCACTCTGTTATTTTCACTCTGAGTTATTTTCACCCTGAGTTAATGTAATTCTGAGTTAATCTCACTCTGAGTTAATTTCACTCTGAATTAATTTCACTGAGTTATTTTCACTCAGTTATTTTCATTCTAATTTAAGTTCACTCTTAGTTATTTTCACTCTGAGTTAATTTAATTCTGAGTTAATTTCACTCTGAGTTATTTTCACTCTGAGTTAATTGCACTCTGAGTTATTTTCACTGAGTTATTTTCACTCTGAGTTAATTTACTTCTGAGTTAATTTCACTCAGTTAATTTCACTCTGAGTTAATTTCATTCAGAGTTAATTTCACTCTGAGTTATTTTCACACTGTTATTTTCACTCTGAGTTAATGTCACTCTGAGTTATTTTCACTCTGAGTTATTTTCACTCTGAGCTACTGTCACTCTGAGTTAATTTCACTCTGAGATATTTTCAGTCTGAGTTAATTTAATTCTGAGTTAATTTCACTCTGTTATTTTCACTGAGTTAATTTCGCTCTGAGTTATTTTCACTGAGTTATTTGCACTCTGAGTTAATTTAATTCTGAGTTAATGTCATTCAGTTAATTTCAGTCACTTATTTTCAGAGTTATTTTCACTCTGAGTTATTTTCATTCTGAGTTAATTTCACTCAGAGTTATTGTCACCCTGAGTTAATTTAAATCTGAATTAATTTCACTCTGAGTTAATTTCACTCTGAGTTATTTTCACTGAGTTCATTTCACTCTGAGTTATTTTCACTCTGAGTTATTTTCACTCTGAGTTATTTTCACTCTGATTTATTTTCCCTCTGAGTTAATTTGTCTCTGAGTTATTTTGTCTCTGAGTTAATGTCACTCTGAGTTATGTTCACTCTGAGTTAAGTGCACTCTGAGTTCTTTTCACAGAGTTATTTTCACTCTGATTTAATTTAATTCTGAGTTAATTTCACTCTGAGTTAATTTCACTCTGTGTTATTTTCACTGAGTTAATTTCACTCAGTTATTTTCACTCTGAGTTATTTTCACACTGAGTTATTTTCACTCTGAGTTATTTTCACTCTGAGTTAATTTCACTCTGAGTTAATGTCACTCTGATTTAATTTCACTGAGTTATTTTCACTCGGAGTTATTTTCACTCTGAGTTAATTTCACACTGAGTGATGTTCATTCTGAGTTAATTTCACTCTGAGTTATTTTCACTCTGATTTATTTTCACTCTAAGTCATTTTCACTCTGAGTTAATTTCTCTCTGAGTTAATGTCACTCTGAGTTAATTTCACTCTGAGTTATTTTCAGTCTGAGTTAATTTAATTCTGACATAATTTCATTCTGTTATTTTCACTGAGTTATTTGTTCTCGGAGCTAATTTAATTCTGAGTTAATGTCACTCTGAGTTAATTTCACTCTGAGTTATTTTCACTGAGTTATTTTCACTCTGAGTTATTTTCATTCTGAGTTAATTTCACCCTGAGTTAATTTCACTCTGAGTTAATTTCACTCTGTTATTTTCAATCTGAGTTATTTTCACTCTGAGTTATTTTCACTGAGTTATATTCACTCTGAGTTAATTTCACTCAGAGTTAATTTCACTCTGAGTTATTTTTACTTTGAGTTAATTTCACTCTGAGTTTTTTTCACTCTGAGTTATTTTCATTCGGAGTTAATATCACTCTGAGTTATTTTCACCCTGAGTTAATTTAATTCTGATTTAATTTCACTCTGAGTTATTTTCACCCTGAGTTAATTTAATTCTGAGTTGATTTCACTCTGAGTTATTTTCACTCGGAGTTAATTTCACTCTGAGTTAATGTCACTCTGAGTTAATTTCACTCTGAGTTAATTTCACTCTGAGTTATTTTCACCCTGAGTTACTTTCAAACTGAGTTATCTTCACTGAGTTATTTTCACTCTGAGTTAATTTCACTCTGAGTTAATTTCATTCTGAGTTAATTTCACTCTGAGTTATTTTCACACTGTTATTTTCACTCTGAGTTAATGTCACTCTGAGTTATTTTCACTCTGAGTTATTTTCACTCTGAGCTACTGTCACTCTGAGTTAATTTCACTCTGAGATATTTTCAGTCTGAGTTAATTTAATTCTGAGTTAATTTCACTCTGTTATTTTCACTGAGTTAATTTCGCTCTGAGTTATTTTCACTGAGTTATTTGCACTCTGAGTTAATTTAATTCTGAGTTAATGTCATTCAGTTAATTTCAGTCAGTTATTTTCAGAGTTATTTTCACTCTGAGTTATTTTCATTCTGAGTTAATTTCACTCAGAGTTATTGTCACCCTGAGTTAATTTAATTCTGAGTTAATTTCACTCTGAGTTATTTTCACTCTGAACTAATTTCACTCTGAGTTATTTTCACTCAGTTATTTTCATTCTGATTTAATTTCACTCTGAGTTATTTTCACTCTGAGTTAATTTAATTCTGAATTACTTTCACTCTGAGTTATTTTCACTCTGAGTTAATTGCACTCTGAGTTATTTTCACTGAGTTATTTTCACTCTGAGTTAATTTACTTCTGAGTTATTTTCACTCTGAGTTAATTTCACTCTGAGTTAATTTCATTCTGAGTTAATTTCACTCTGAGTTATTTTCACGCTGTTATTTTCACTCTGAGTTAATGTCACTCTGAGTTATTTTCACTCTGAGTTATTTTCACTCTGAGCTACTGTCACTCTGAGTTAATTTCACTCTGAGATATTTTCAGTCTGAGTTAATTTAATTCTGAGTTAATTTCACTCTGTAATTTTCACTGAGTTAATTTCGCTCTGAGTTATTTTCACTGAGTTATTTGCACTCTGAGTTAATTTAATTCTGAGTTAATGTCATTCAGTTAATTTCAGTCAGTTATTTTCAGAGTTATTTTCACTCTGAGTTATTTTCATTCTGAGTTAATATCACTCAGAGTTATTGTCACCCTGAGTTAATTTAATTCTGAGTTAATTTCACTCTGAGTTAATTTCACTCTGAGTTATTTTCACTGAGTTCATTTCACTCTGAGTTATTTTCACTCTGAGTTATTTTCACTCTGAGTTATTTTCACTCTGATTTATTTTCCCTCTGAGTTAATTTGTCTCTGAGTTATTTTGTCTCTGAGTTAATGTCACTCTGAGTTATTTTCACTCTGAGTTAAGTGCACTCTGAGTTCTTTTCACAGAGTTATTTTCACTCTGATTTAATTTAATTCTGAGTTAATTTCACTCTGAGTTAATTTCACTCTGAGTTATTTTCACTGAGTTAATTTCACTCAGTTATTTTCACTCTGAGTTATTTTCACACTGAGTTATTTTCACTCTGAGTTATTTTCACTCTGAGTTAATTTCACTCTGAGTTAATGTCACTCTGATTTAATTTCACTGAGTTATTTTCACTCGGAGTTATTTTCACTCTGAGTTAATTTCACACTGAGTGATGTTCATTCTGAGTTAATTTCACTCTGAGTTATTTTCACCTGAGTTATTTTCACTGTAAGTCATTTTCACTCTGAGTTAATTTCTCTCTGTGTTAATGTCGCTCTGAGTTAATTTCACTCTGAGTTATTTTCAGTCTGAGTTAATTTAATTCTGACATAATTTCACTCTGTTATTTTCACTGAGTTATTTGTTCTCGGAGCTAATTTAATTCGGAGTTAATGTCACTCTGAGTTAATTTCACTCTGAGTTATTTTCACTGAGTTATTTTCACTCTGAGTTATTTTCATTCTGAGTTAATTTCACCCTGAGTTAATTTCACTCTGTTATTTTCAATCTGAGTTATTTTCTCTCTGAGTTATTTTCACTGAGTTATATTCACTCTGAGTTAATTTCACTAACAGTTAATTTCACTCTGAGTTATTTTTACTTTGAGTTAATTTCAATCTGAGTTATTTTCACTCTGAGTTATTTTCATTCGGAGTTAATATCACTCTGAGTTATTTCACCCTGAGTTAATTTAATTCTGATTTAATTTCACTCTGAGTTATTTTCACCCTGAGTTAATTTAATTCTGAGTTGATTTCACTCTGAGTTATTTTCACTCGGAGTTAATTTCACTCTGAGTTAATGTCACTCTGAGTTAATTTCACTCTGAGTTAATTTCACACTGAGTTATTTTCACCCTGAGTTACTTTCAAACTGAGTTATCTTCACTGAGTTATTTTCACTCTGAGTTAATTTCACTCTGAGTTAATTTCATTCTGAGTTAATTTCACTCTGAGTTATTTTCACACTGTTATTTTCACTCTGAGTTAATGTCACTCTGAGTTATTTTCACTCTGAGTTATTTTCACTCTGAGCGACTGTCACTCTGAGTTAATTTCACCCTGAGATATTTTCAGTGTGAGTTAATTTAATTCTGAGTTAATTTCACTCTGTAATTTTCACTGAGTTAATTTCGCTCTGAGTTATTTTCACTGAGTTATTTGCACTCTGAGTTAATTTAATTCTGAGTTAATGTCATTCAGTTAATTTCAGTCAGTTATTTTCAGAGTTATTTTCACTCTGAGTTATTTTCATTCTGAGTTAATTTCACTCAGAGTTATTGTCACCCTGACTTAATTTAATTCTGAGTTAATTTCACTCTGAGTTATTTTCACTCTGAATTAATTTCACTCTGAGTTAATTTCACTCTGTTATTTTCACTCTGAGTTATTTTCACCCTGAGTTAATGTAATTCTGAGTTAATCTCACTCTGAGTTAATTTCACTCTGAATTAATTTCACTGAGTTATTTTCACTCAGTTATTTTCATTCTAATTTAAGTTCACTCTTAGTTATTTTCACTCTGAGTTAATTTAATTCTGAGTTAATTTCACTCTGAGTTATTTTCACTCTGAGTTAATTGCACTCTGAGTTATTTTCACTGAGTTATTTTCACTCTGAGTTAATTTACTTCTGAGTTAATTTCACTCAGTTAATTTCACTCTGAGTTAATTTCATTCTGAGTTAATTTCACTCTGAGTTATTTTCACACTGTTATTTTCACTCTGAGTTAATGTCACTCTGAGTTATTTTCACTCTGAGTTATTTTCACTCTGAGCTACTGTCACTCTGAGTTAATTTCACTCTGAGATATTTTCAGTCTGAGTTAATTTAATTCTCAGTTAATTTCACTCTGTTATTTTCACTGAGTTAATTTCGCTCTGAGTTATTTTCACTGAGTTATTTGCACTCTGAGTTAATTTAATTCTGAGTTAATGTCATTCAGTTAATTTCAGTCAGTTATTTTCAGAGTTATTTTCACTCTGAGTTATTTTCATTCTGAGTTAATTTCACTCAGAGTTATTGTCACCCTGAGTTAATTTAATTCTGAGTTAATTTCACTCTGAGTTATTTTCACTCTGAACTAATTTCACTCTGAGTTATTTTCACTCAGTTATTTTCATTCTGATTTAATTTCACTCTGAGTTATTTTCACTCTGAGTTAATTTAATTCAGAATTAATTTCACTCTGAGTTATTTTCACTCTGAGTTAATTGCACTCTGAGTTATTTTCACTGAGTTATTTTCACTCTGAGTTAATTTACTTCTGAGTTAATTTCACTCTGAGTTAATTTCACTCTGAGTTAATTTCATTCTGAGTTAATTTCACTCTGAGTTATTTTCACTCTGTTATTTTCACTCTGAGTTAATGTCTGAGTTAATTTCACTCTGAGTTAATTTCACTCTGAGTTATTTTCACTGAGTTCATTTCACTCTGAGTTATTTTCACTCTGAGTTACTTTCACTCTGAGTTATTTTCACTCTGATTTATTTTCCCTCTGAGTTAATTTCCCTCTGAGTTAATTTGTCTCTGAGTTATTTTGTCTCTGAGTTAATGTCACTCTGAGTTATTTTCACTCTGAGTTAAGTGCACTCTGAGTTCTTTTCACAGAGTTATTTTCACTCTGATTTAATTTAATTCTGAGTTAATTTCACTCTGAGTTAATTTCACTCTGAGTTATTTTCACTGAGTTAATTTCACTCAGTTATTTTCACTCTGAGTTATTTTCACTCAGTTATTTTCATTCTGATTTAATTTCACTCTGAGTTATTTTCACTCTGAGTTAATTTAATTCAGAATTAATTTCACTCTGAGTTATTTTCACTCTGAGTTACTTGCACTCTGAGTTATTTTCACTGAGTTATTTTCACTCTGAGTTAATTTACTTCTGAGTTAATTTCACTCTGAGTTAATTTCACTCTGAGTTAATTTCATTCTGAGTTAATTTCACTCTGAGTTATTTTCACTCTGTTATTTTCACTCTGAGTTAATGTCTGAGTTAATTTCACTCTGAGTTAATTTCACTCTGAGTTATTTTCACTGAGTTCATTTCACTCTGAGTTATTTTCACTCTGAGTTACTTTCACTCTGAGTTATTTTCACTCTGATTTATTTTCCCTCTGAGTTAATTTCCCTCTGAGTTAATTTGTCTCTGAGTTATTTTGTCTCTGAGTTAATGTCACTCTGAGTTATTTTCACTCTGAGTTAAGTGCACTCTGAGTTCTTTTCACAGAGTTATTTTCACTCTGATTTAATTTAATTCTGAGTTAATTTCACTCTGAGTTAATTTCACTCTGAGTTATTTTCACTGAGTTAATTTCACTCAGTTATTTTCACTCTGAGTTATTTTCACTCAGTTATTTTCATTCTGATTTAATTTCACTCTGAGTTATTTTCACTCTGAGTTAATTTAATTCAGAATTAATTTCACTCTGAGTTATTTTCACTCTGAGTTAATTGCACTCTGAGTTATTTTCACTGAGTTATTTTCACTCTGAGTTAATTTACTTCTGAGTTAATTTCACTCTGAGTTAATTTCACTCTGAGTTAATTTCATTCTGAGTTAATTTCACTCTGAGTTATTTTCACTCTGTTATTTTCACTCTGAGTTAATGTCTGAGTTAATTTCACTCTGAGTTAATTTCACTCTGAGTTATTTTCACTGAGTTCATTTCACTCTGAGTTATTTTCACTCTGAGTTACTTTCACTCTGAGTTATTTTCACTCTGATTTATTTTCCCTCTGAGTTAATTTCCCTCTGAGTTAATTTGTCTCTGAGTTATTTTGTCTCTGAGTTAATGTCACTCTGAGTTATTTTCACTCTGAGTTAAGTGCACTCTGAGTTCTTTTCACAGAGTTATTTTCACTCTGATTTAATTTAATTCTGAGTTAATTTCACTCTGAGTTAATTTCACTCTGAGTTATTTTCACTGAGTTAATTTCACTCAGTTATTTTCACTCTGAGTTATTTTCACTCTGAATTAATTTCACTCTGAGTTAATTTCACTCTGTTATTTTCACTCTGAGTTATTTTCACCCTGAGTTAATGTAATTCTGAGTTAATCTCACTCTGAGTTAATTTCACTCTGAATTAATTTCACTGAGTTATTTTCACTCAGTTATTTTCATTCTGATTTAATTTCACTCTGAGTTATTTTCACTCTGAGTTAATTTAATTCTGAGTTAATTTCACTCTGAGTTATTTTCACTCTGAGTTAATTGCACTCTGAGTTATTTTCACTGAGTTATTTTCACTCTGAGTTAATTTACTTCTGAGTTAATTTCACTCTGAGTTAATTTCACTCTGAGTTAATGTCACTCTGAGTTATTTTCACTCTGAGTTATTTTCACTCTGAGCTACTGTCACTCTGAGTTAATTTCACTCTGAGATATTTTCAGTCTGAGTTAATTTAATTCTGAGTTAATTTCACTCTGTTATTTTCACTGAGTTAATTTCGCTCTGAGTTATTTTCACTGAGTTATTTGCACTCTGAGTTAATTTAATTCTGAGTTAATGTCATTCAGTTAATTTCAGTCAGTTATTTTCAGAGTTATTTTCACTCTGAGTTATTTTCATTCTGAGTTAATTTCACTCAGAGTTATTGTCACCCTGAGTTAATTTAATTCTGAGTTAATTTCACTCTGAGTTATTTTCACTCTGAATTAATTTCACTGAGTTATTTTCACTCAGTTATTTTCATTCTGATTTAATTTCACTCCGAGTTATTTTCACTCTGAGTTAATTGCACTCTGAGTTATTTTCACTGAGTTATTTTCACTCTGACTATATTTACTTCTGAGTTAATTTCACTCTGAGTTAATTTCACTCTGAGTTATTTTCACTGAGTTCATTTCACTCTGAGTTATTTTCACTCTGAGTTATTTTCACTCTGATTTATTTTCCCTCTGAGTTAATTTGTCTCTGAGTTATTTTGTCTCTGAGTTAATGTCACTCTGAGTTATTTTCACTCTGAGTTAAGTGCACTCTGAGTTCTTTTCACAGAGTTATTTTCACTCTGATTTAATTTAATTCTGAGTTAATTTCACTCTGAGTTAATTTCACTCTGAGTTATTTTCACTGAGTTAATTTCACTCAGTTATTTTCACTCTGAGTTATTTTCACACTGAGTTATTTTCACTCTGAGTTATTTTCACTCTGAGTTAATTTCACTCTGAGTTAATGTCACTCTGATTTAATTTCACTGAGTTATTTTCACTCGGAGTTATTTTCACTCTGAGTTAATTTCACACTGAGTGATGTTCATTCTGAGTTAATTTCACTCTGAGTTATTTTCACCTGAGTTATTTTCACTGTAAGTCATTTTCACTCTGAGTTAATTTCTCTCTGTGTTAATGTCGCTCTGAGTTAATTTCACTCTGAGTTATTTTCAGTCTGAGTTAATTTAATTCTGACATAATTTCACTCTGTTATTTTCACTGAGTTATTTGTTCTCGGAGCTAATTTAATTCGGAGTTAATGTCACTCTGAGTTAATTTCACTCTGAGTTATTTTCACTGAGTTATTTTCACTCTGAGTTATTTTCATTCTGAGTTAATTTCACCCTGAGTTAATTTCACTCTGAGTTAATTTCACTCTGTTATTTTCAATCTGAGTTATTTTCACTCTGAGTTATTTTCACTGAGTTATATTCACTCTGAGTTAATTTCACTCACAGTTAATTTCACTCTGAGTTATTTTTACTTTGAGTTAATTTCAATCTGAGTTATTTTCACTCTGAGTTATTTTCATTCGGAGTTAATATCACTCTGAGTTATTTCACCCTGAGTTAATTTAATTCTGATTTAATTTCACTCTGAGTTATTTTCACCCTGAGTTAATTTAATTCTGAGTTGATTTCACTCTGAGTTATTTTCACTCGGAGTTAATTTCACTCTGAGTTAATGTCACTCTGAGTTAATTTCACTCTGAGTTAATTTCACTCTGAGTTATTTTCACCCTGAGTTACTTTCAAACTGAGTTATCTTCACTGAGTTATTTTCACTCTGAGTTAATTTCACTCTGAGTTAATTTCATTCTGAGTTAATTTCACTCTGAGTTATTTTCACACTGTTATTTTCACTCTGAGTTAATGTCACTCTGAGTTATTTTCACTCTGAGTTATTTTCACTCTGAGCGACTGTCACTCTGAGTTAATTTCACTCTGAGATATTTTCAGTCTGAGTTAATTTAATTCTGAGTTAATTTCACTCTGTAATTTTCACTGAGTTAATTTCGCTCTGAGTTATTTTCGCTGAGTTATTTGCACTCTGAGTTAATTTAATTCTGAGTTAATGTCATTCAGTTAATTTCAGTCAGTTATTTTCAGAGTTATTTTCACTCTGAGTTATTTTCATTCTGAGTTAATTTCACTCAGAGTTATTGTCACCCTGACTTAATTTAATTCTGAGTTAATTTCACTCTGAGTTATTTTCACTCTGAATTAATTTCACTCTGAGTTAATTTCACTCTGTTATTTTCACTCTGAGTTATTTTCACCCTGAGTTAATGTAATTCTGAGTTAATCTCACTCTGAGTTAATTTCACTCTGAATTAATTTCACTGAGTTATTTTCACTCAGTTATTTTCATTCTAATTTAAGTTCACTCTTAGTTATTTTCACTCTGAGTTAATTTAATTCTGAGTTAATTTCACTCTGAGTTATTTTCACTCTGAGTTAATTGCACTCTGAGTTATTTTCACTGAGTTATTTTCACTCTGAGTTAATTTACTTCTGAGTTAATTTCACTCAGTTAATTTCACTCTGAGTTAATTTCATTCTGAGTTAATTTCACTGAGTTATTTTCACTCTGAGTTAATTTACTTCTGAGTTAATTTCACTCTGAGTTAATTTCACTCTGAGTTAATTTCATTCTGAGTTAATTTCACTCTGAGTTATTTTCACACTGTTATTTTCACTCTGAGTTAATGTCACTCTGAGTTATTTTCACTCTGAGTTATTTTCACTCTGAGCTACTGTCACTCTGAGTTAATTTCACTCTGAGATATTTTCAGTCTGAGTTAATTTAATTCTGAGTTAATTTCACTCTGTTATTTTCACTGAGTTAATTTCGCTCTGAGTTATTTTCACTGAGTTATTTGCACTCTGAGTTAATTTAATTCTGAGTTAATGTCATTCAGTTAATTTCAGTCAGTTATTTTCAGAGTTATTTTCACTCTGAGTTATTTTCATTCTGAGTTAATTTCACTCAGAGTTATTGTCACCCTGAGTTAATTTAATTCTGAGTTAATTTCACTCTGAGTTATTTTCACTCTGAATTAATTTCACTGAGTTATTTTCACTCAGTTATTTTCATTCTGATTTAATTTCACTCCGAGTTATTTTCACTCTGAGTTAATTGCACTCTGAGTTATTTTCACTGAGTTATTTTCACTCTGACTATATTTACTTCTGAGTTAATTTCACTCTGAGTTAATTTCACTCTGAGTTATTTTCACTGAGTTCATTTCACTCTGAGTTATTTTCACTCTGAGTTACTTTCACTCTGAGTTATTTTCACTCTGATTTATTTTCCCTCTGAGTTAATTTCCCTCTGAGTTAATTTGTCTCTGAGTTATTTTGTCTCTGAGTTAATGTCACTCTGAGTTATTTTCACTCTGAGTTAAGTGCACTCTGAGTTCTTTTCACAGAGTTATTTTCACTCTGATTTAATTTAATTCTGAGTTAATTTCACTCTGAGTTAATTTCACTCTGAGTTATTTTCACTGAGTTAATTTCACTCAGTTATTTTCACTCTGAGTTATTTTCACTCTGAATTAATTTCACTCTGAGTTAATTTCACTCTGTTATTTTCACTCTGAGTTATTTTCACCCTGAGTTAATGTAATTCTGAGTTAATCTCACTCTGAGTTAATTTCACTCTGAATTAATTTCACTGAGTTATTTTCTCTCAGTTATTTTCATTCTGATTTAATTTCACTCTGAGTTATTTTCACTCTGAGTTAATTTAATTCTGAGTTAATTTCACTCTGAGTTATTTTCACTCTGAGTTAATTGCACTCTGAGTTATTTTCACTGAGTTATTTTCACTCTGAGTTAATTTACTTCTGAGTTAATTTCACTCTGAGTTAATTTCACTCTGAGTTAATTTCATTCTGAGTTAATTTCACTCTGAGTTATTTTCACACTGTTATTTTCACTCTGAGTTAATGTCACTCTGAGTTATTTTCACTCTGAGTTATTTTCACTCTGAGCTACTGTCACTCTGAGTTAATTTCACTCTGAGATATTTTCAGTCTGAGTTAATTTAATTCTGAGTTAATTTCACTCTGTTATTTTCACTGAGTTAATTTCGCTCTGAGTTATTTTCACTGAGTTATTTGCACTCTGAGTTAATTTAATTCTGAGTTAATGTCATTCAGTTAATTTCAGTCAGTTATTTTCAGAGTTATTTTCACTCTGAGTTATTTTCATTCTGAGTTAATTTCACTCAGAGTTATTGTCACCCTGAGTTAATTTAATTCTGAGTTAATTTCACTCTGAGTTATTTTCACTCTGAATTAATTTCACTGAGTTATTTTCACTCAGTTATTTTCATTCTGATTTAAGTTCACTCCGAGTTATTTTCACTCTGAGTTAATTGCACTCTGAGTTATTTTCACTGAGTTATTTTCACTCTGACTATATTTACTTCTGAGTTAATTTCACTCTGAGTTAATTTCACTCTGAGTTATTTTCACTGAGTTCATTTCACTCTGAGTTATTTTCACTCTGAGTTATTTTCACTCTGATTTATTTTCCCTCTGAGTTAATTTGTCTCTGAGTTATTTTGTCTCTGAGTTAATGTCACTCTGAGTTATTTTCACTCTGAGTTAAGTGTACTCTGAGTTCTTTTCACAGTTATTTTCACTCTGATTTAATTTAATTCTGAGTTAATTTCACTCTGAGTTAATTTCACTCTGAGTTATTTTCACTGAGTTAATTTCACTCAGTTATTTTCACTCTGAGTTATTTTCACACTGAGTTATTTTCACTCTGAGTTATTTTCACTTTGAGTTAATTTCACTCAGAGTTAATGTCACTCTGATTTAATTTCACTGAGTTATTTTCACTCGGAGTTATTTTCACTCTGAGTTAATTTCACACTGAGTGATGTTCATTCTGAGTTAATTTCACTCTGAGTTAATTTCACACTGAGTGATGTTCATTCTGAGTTAATTTCACTCTGAGTTATTTTCACTCTGAGTTATTTTCACTCTAAGTCATTTTCACTCTGAGTTAATTTCTCTCTGAGTTAATGTCACTCTGAGTTAATTTCACTCTGAGTTATTTTCCGTCTGAGTTAAATTAATTCTGACATAATTTCACTCTGTTATTTTCACTGAGTTATTTGCTCTCGGAGCTAATTTAATTCGGAGTTAATGTCACTCTGAGTTAATTTCACTCTGAGTTATTTTCACTGAGTTATTTTCACTCTGAGTTATTTTCATTCTGAGTTAATTTCACTCTGAGTTAATTTCACTCTGAGTTAATTTCACTCTGTTATTTTCAATCTGAGTTATTTTCACTCTGAGTTATTTTCACTGAGTTATATTCACTCTGAGTTAATTTCACTCAGAGTTAATTTCACTCTGAGTTATTTTTACTTTGAGTTAATTTCACTCTGAGTTATTTTCACTCTGAGTTATTTTCATTTGGAGTTAATATCACTCTGAGTTATTTTCACCCTGAGTTAATTTAATTCTGATTTAATTTCACTCTGAGTTATTTTCACCCTGAGTTAATTTAATTCTGAGTTGATTTCACTCTGAGTTATTTTCACTCGGAGTTAATTTCACTCTGAGTTAATGTCACTCTGAGTTAATTTCACTCTGAGTTAATTTCACTCTGAGTTATTTTCACCCTGCGTTACTTTCAAACTGAGTTATCTTCACTGAGTTATTTTCACTCTGAGTTAATTTCACTCTGAGTTAATTTCATTCTGAGTTAATTTCACTCTGAGTTATTTTCACACTGTTATTTTCACTCTGAGTTAATGTCACTCTGAGTTATTTTCACTCTGAGTTATTTTCACTCTGAGCTACTGTCACTCTGAGTTAATTTCACTCTGAGATATTTTCAGTCTGAGTTAATTTAATTCTGAGTTAATTTCACTCTGTTATTTTCACTGAGTTATTTGCACTCTGAGTTAATTTAATTCTGAGTTAATGTCATTCAGTTAATTTCAGTCAGTTATTTTCAGAGTTATTTTCACTCTGAGTTATTTTCATTCTGAGTTAATTTCACTCAGAGTTATTGTCACCCTGAGTTAATTTAATTCTGAGTTAATTTCACTCTGAGTTATTTTCACTCTGAATTAATTTCACTCTGAGTTAATTTCACTCTGTTATTTTCACTCTGAGTTATTTTCACCCTGAGTTAATGTAATTCTGAGTTAATCTCACTCTGAGTTAATTTCACTCTGAATTAATTTCACTGAGTTATTTTCACTCAGTTATTTTCATTCTGATTTAATTTCACTCTGAGTTATTTTCACTCTGAGTTAATTTAATTCTGAGTTAATTTCACTCTGAGTTATTTTCACACTGTTATTTTCACTCTGAGTTAATGTCACTCTGAGTTATTTTCACCCTGAGTTAATGTAATTCTGAGTTAATCTCACTCTGAGTTAATTTCACTCTGAATTAATTTCACTGAGTTATTTTCACTCAGTTATTTTCATTCTAATTTAATTTCACTCTGAGTTATTTTCACTCTGAGTTAATTTAATTCTGAGTTAATTTCACTCTGAGTTATTTTCACTCTGAGTTAATTGCACTCTGAGTTATTTTCACTGAGTTATTTTCACTCTGAGTTAATTTACTTCTGAGTTAATTTCACTCTGAGTTAATTTCACTCTGAGTTATTTTCACTGAGTTAATTTCACTCTGAGTTATTTTCACTCTGAGTTATTTTCACACTGAGTTATGTTCACTCTGAGTTATTTTCACTCTGAGTTATTTTCACTCTGAGTTAATTTCACTCTGAGTTATTTTCCCTCTGAGTTATTATGTCTCTGAGTTATTTTCATTCTGATTTAATTTCACTCTGAGTAATTTTCACCCTGATTTAATTTAATTCTGAGTTAATTTCACTCCGAGTTATTTTCACTCTGAGTTAATTGCACTCTGAGTTATTTTCACTGAGTTATTTTCACTCTGACTATATTTACTTCTGAGTTAATTTCACTCTGAGTTAATTTCACTCTGAGTTATTTTCACTGAGTTCATTTCACTCTGAGTTATTTTCACTCTGAGTTATTTTCACTCTGAGTTATTTTCACTCTGATTTATTTTCCCTCTGAGTTAATTTGTCTCTGAGTTATTTTGTCTCTGAGTTAATGTCACTCTGAGTTATTTTCAGTCTGAGTTAAGTGCACTCTGAGTTCTTTTCACAGAGTTATTTTCACTCTGATTTAATTTAATTCTGAGTTAATTTCACTCTGAGTTAATTTCACTCTGAGTTATTTTCACTGAGTTAATTTCACTCAGTTATTTTCACTCTGAGTTATTTTCACACTGAGTTATTTTCACTCTGAGTTATTTTCACTCTGAGTTAATTTCACTCTGAGTTAATGTCACTGATTTAATTTCACTGAGTTATTTTCACTCGGAGTTATTTTCACTCTGAGTTAATTTCACACTGAGTGATGTTCATTCTGAGTTAATTTCACTCTGAGTTATTTTCACTCTGAGTTATTTTCACTCTAAGTCATTTTCTCTCTGAGTTAATTTCTCTCTGAGTTAATGTCACTCTGAGTTAATTTCACTCTGAGTTATTTTCAGTCTGAGTTAATTTAATTCTGACATAATTTCACTCTGTTATTTTCACTGAGTTATTTGCTCTCGGAGCTAATTTAATTCGGAGTTAATGGAACTCTGAGTTAATTTCACTCTGAGTTATTTTCACTGAGTTATTTTCACTCTGAGTTATTTTCATTCTGACTTAATTTCACCCTGCGTTAATTTCACTCTGAGTTAATTTCACTCTGTTATTTTCAATCTGAGTTATTTTCACTCTGAGTTATTTTCACTGAGTTATATTCACTCTGAGTTAATATCACTCAGAGTTAATTTCACTCTGAGTTATTTTTACTTTGAGTTAATTTCACTCTGAGTTATTTTCATTCGGAGTTAATATCACTCTGAGTTTTTATGTCTCTGAGTTATTTTCATTCTGATTTAATTTCACTCTGAGTAATTTTCACCCTGATTTAATTTAATTCTGAGTTAATTTCACTCCGAGTTATTTTCACTCTGAGTTAATTGCACTCTGAGTTATTTTCACTGAGTTATTTTCACTCTGACTATATTTACTTCTGAGTTAATTTCACTCTGAGTTAATTTCACTCTGAGTTATTTTCACTGAGTTCATTTCACTCTGAGTTATTTTCACTCTGAGTTATTTTCACTCTGAGTTATTTTCACTCTGATTTATTTTCCCTCTGAGTTAATTTGTCTCTGAGTTATTTTGTCTCTGAGTTAATGTCACTCTGAGTTATTTTCACTCTGAGTTAAGTGCACTCTGAGTTCTTTTCACAGAGTTATTTTCACTCTGATTTAATTTAATTCTGAGTTAATTTCACTCTGAGTTAATTTCACTCTGAGTTATTTTCACTGAGTTAATTTCACTCAGTTATTTTCACTCTGAGTTATTTTCACACTGAGTTATTTTCACTCTGAGTTATTTTCACTCTGAGTTAATTTCACTCTGAGTTAATGTCACTGATTTAATTTCACTGAGTTATTTTCACTCGGAGTTATTTTCACTCTGAGTTAATTTCACACTGAGTGATGTTCATTCTGAGTTAATCTCACTCTGAGTTAATTTCACTCTGAATTAATTTCACTGAGTTATTTTCACTCAGTTACTTTCATTCTGATTTAATTTCACTCTGAGTTATTTTCAATCTGAGTTAATTTAATTCTGAGTTAATTTCACTCTGAGTTATTTTCACTCTGAATTAATTGCACTCTGAGTTATTTTCACTGAGTTATTTTCACTCTGAGTTAATTTACTTCTGAGTTAATTTCACTCTGAGTTAATTTCACTCTGAGTTATTTTCACTGAGTTAATTTCACTCTGAGTTATTTTCACTCTGAGTTGCTTTCACACTGAGTTATGTTCACTCTGAGTTATTTTCACTCTGAGTTATTTTCACTCTGAGTTAATTTCACTCTGAGTTATTTTCCCTCTGAGTTATTATGTCTCTGAGTTATTTTCATTCTGATTTAATTTCACTCTGAGTAATTTTCACCCTGATTTAATTTAATTCAGAGTTAATTTCACTCCGAGTTATTTTCACTCTGAGTTAATTGCACTCTGAGTTATTTTCACTGAGTTATTTTCACTCTGACTATATTTACTTCTGAGTTAATTTCACTCTGAGTTAATTTCACTCTGAGTTATTTTCACTCTGAGTTATTTTCACTCTGAGTTATTTTCACTCTGATTTATTTTCCCTCTGAGTTAATTTGTCTCTGAGTTATTTTGTCTCTGAGTTAATGTCACTCTGAGTTATTTTCACTCTGAGTTAAGTGTACTCTGAGTTCTTTTCACAGTTATTTTCACTCTGATTTAATTTAATTCTGAGTTAATTTCACTCTGAGTTAATTTCACTCTGAGTTATTTTCACTGAGTTAATTTCACTCAGTTATTTTCACTCTGAGTTATTTTCACACTGAGTTATTTTCACTCTGAGTTATTTTCACTTTGAGTTAATTTCACTCAGAGTTAATGTCACTCTGATTTAATTTCACTGAGTTATTTTCACTCGGAGTTATTTTCACTCTGAGTTAATTTCACACTGAGTGAT
Organism: Isurus oxyrinchus; assembly: GCA_026770705.1. Classification (NCBI taxonomy): domain Eukaryota; kingdom Metazoa; phylum Chordata; class Chondrichthyes; order Lamniformes; family Lamnidae; genus Isurus; species Isurus oxyrinchus. The sequence continues at coordinate 117,728,560 of JANJGN010000017.1, forward strand.
GTTCATTCTGAGTTAATTTCACTCTGAGTTAATTTCACACTGAGTGATGTTCATTCTGAGTTAATTTCACTCTGAGTTATTTTCACTCTAAGTCATTTTCACTCTGAGTTAATTTCTCTCTGAGTTAATGTCACTCTGAGTTAATTTCACTCTGAGTTATTTTCCGTCTGAGTTAAATTAATTCTGACATAATTTCACTCTGTTATTTTCACTGAGTTATTTGCTCTCGGAGCTAATTTAATTCGGAGTTAATGTCACTCTGAGTTAATTTCACTCTGAGTTATTTTCACTGAGTTATTTTCACTCTGAGTTATGTTCATTCTGAGTTAATTTCAATCTGAGTTAATTTCACTCTGAGTTAATTTCACTCTGTTATTTTCAATCTGAGTTATTTTCACTCTGAGTTATTTTCACTGAGTTATATTCACTCTGAGTTAATTTCACTCAGAGTTAATTTCACTCTGAGTTATTTTTACTTTGAGTTAATTTCACTCTGAGTTATTTTCACTCTGAGTTATTTTCATTTGGAGTTAATATCACTCTGAGTTATTTTCACCCTGAGTTAATTTAATTCTGATTTAATTTCACTCTGAGTTATTTTCACCCTGAGTTAATTTAATTCTGAGTTGATTTCACTCTGAGTTATTTTCACTCGGAGTTAATTTCACTCTGAGTTAATGTCACTCTGAGTTAATTTCACTCTGAGTTAATTTCACTCTGAGTTATTTTCACCCTGCGTTACTTTCAAACTGAGTTATCCTTACTGAGTTATTTTCACTCTGAGTTAATTTCACTCTGAGTTAATTTCATTCTGAGTTAATTTCACTCTGAGTTATTTTCACACTGTTATTTTCACTCTGAGTTAATGTCACTCTGAGTTATTTTCACTCTGAGTTATTTTCACTCTGAGCTACTGTCACTCTGAGTTAATTTCACTCTGAGATATTTTCAGTCTGAGTTAATTTAATTCTGAGCTAATTTCACTCTGTTATTTTCACTGAGTTATTTGCACTCTGAGTTAATTTAATTCTGAGTTAATGTCATTCATTTAATTTCAGTCAGTTATTTTCAGAGTTATTTTCACTCTGAGTTATTTTCATTCTGAGTTAATTTCACTCAGAGTTATTGTCACCCTGAGTTAATTTAATTCTGAGTTAATTTCACTCTGAGTTATTTTCACTCTGAATTAATTTCACTCTGAGTTAATTTCACTCTGTTATTTTCACTCTGAGTTATTTTCATTCTGAGTTAATTTCACTCAGAGTTATTGTCACCCTGAGTTAATTTAATTCTGAGTTAATTTCACTCTGAGTTATTTTCACTCTGAATTAATTTCACTCTGAGTTAATTTCACTCTGTTATTTTCACTCTGAGTTATTTTCACCCTGAGTTAATGTAATTCTGAGTTAATCTCACTCTGAGTTAATTTCACTCTGAATTAATTTCACTGAGTTATTTTCACTCATTATTTTCATTCTGATTTAATTTCACTCTGAGTTATTTTCACTCTGAGTTAATTTAATTCTGAGTTAATTTCACTCTGAGTTATTTTCACACTGTTATTTTCACTCTGAGTTAATGTCACTCTGAGTTATTTTCACCCTGAGTTAATGTAATTCTGAGTTAATCTCACTCTGAGTTAATTTCACTCTGAATTAATTTCACTGAGTTATTTTCACTCAGTTATTTTCATTCTGATTTAATTTCACTCTGAGTTATTTTCACTCTGAGTTAATTTAATTCTGAGTTATTTTCACTCTGAGTTATTTTCACTCTGAGTTAATTGCACTCTGAGTTATTTTCACTGAGTTATTTTCACTCTGAGTTAATTTACTTCTGAGTTAATTTCACTCTGAGTTAATTTCACTCTGAGTTATTTTCACTGAGTTAATTTCACTCTGAGTTATTTTCACTCTGAGTTATGTTCACACTGAGTTATGTTCACTCTGAGTTGTTTTCACTCTGAGTTAATTTCACTCTGAGTTATTTTCCCTCTGAGTTATGATGTCTCTGAGTTATTTTCATTCTGATTTAATTTCACTCTGAGTAATTTTCACCCTGATTTAATTTAATTCTGAGTTAATTTCTCTCCGAGTTATTTTCACTCTGAATTAATTGCACTCTGAGTTATTTTCACTGAGTTATTTTCACTCTGACTATATTTACTTCTGAGTTAATTTCACTCTGAGTTAATTTCACTCAGAGTTATTTTCACTGAGTTCATTTCACTCTGAGTTATTTTCACTCTGAGTTATTTTCACTCTGAGTTATTTTCACTCTGATTTATTTTCCCTCTGAGTTAATTTGTCTCTGAGTTATTTTGTCTCTGAGTTAATGTCACTCTGAGTTGTTTTCACTCTGAGTTAAGTGCACTCTGAGTTCTTTTCACAGAGTTATTTTCACTCTGATTTAATTTAATTCTGAGTTAATTTCACCCTGAGTTAATTTCACTCTGAGTTATTTTCACTGAGTTAATTTCACTCAGTTATTTTCACTCTGAGTTATTTTCACACTGAGTTATTTTCACTCTGAGTTATTTTCACTCTGAGTTAATTTCACTCTGAGTTAATGTCACTCTGACTTAATTTCACTGAGTTATTTTCACTCGGAGTTATTTTCACTCTGAGTTAATTTCACACTGAGTGATGTTCATTCTGAGTTAATTTCACTCTGAGTTATTTTCACTCTGAGTTATTATCACTCTAAGTCATTTTCTCTCTGAGTTAATTTCTCTCTGAGTTAATGTCACTCTGAGTTAATTTCACTCTGAGTTATTTTCAGTCTGAGTTAATTTAATTCTGACATAATTTCACTCTGTTATTTTCACTGAGTTATTTGCACTCGGAGCTAATTTAATTCGGAGTTAATGTCACTCTGAGTTAATTTCACTCTGAGTTATTTTCACTGAGTTATTTTCACTCTGAGTTATTTTCATTCTGAGTTAATTTCACCCTGAGTTAATTTCACTCTGAGTTAATTTCACTCTGTTATTTTCAATCTGAGTTATTTTCACTCTGAGTTATTTTCACTGAGTTATATTCACTCTGAGTTAATATCACTCAGAGTTAATTTCACTCTGAGTTATTTTTACTTTGAGTTAATTTCACTCTGAGTTATTTTCATTCGGAGTTAATATCACTCTGAGTTATTTTCACCGTGAGTTAATTTAATTCTGATTTAATTTCACTCTGAGCTATTTTCACCCTGAGTTAATTTAATTCTGAGTTGATTTCACTCTGAGTTATTTTCACTCGGAGTTAATTTCACTCTGAGTTAATGTCACTCTGAGTTAATTTCACTCTAAGTTAATTTCACTCTGAGTTATTTTCACCCTGAGTTACTTTCAAACTGAGTTATCTTCACTGAGTTATTTTCACTCTGAGTTAATTTCACTCTGAGTTAATTTCATTCTGAGTTAATTTCACTCTGAGTTATTTTCACACTGTTATTTTCACTCTGAGTTAATGTCACTCTGAGTTATTTTCACTCTGAGTTATTTTCACTCTGAGCTACTGTCACTCTGAGTTAATTTCACTCTGAGTAATTTTCACCCTGATTTAATTTAATTCTGAGTTAATTTCACTCCGAGTTATTTTCACTCTGAGTTAATTGCACTCTGAGTTATTTTCACTGAGTTATTTTCACTCTGACTATATTTACTACTTAGTTAATTTCACTCTGAGTTAATTTCACTCTCAGTTATTTTCACTGAGTTCATTTCACTCTGAGATATTTTCACTCTGAGTTATTTTCACTCTGAGTTATTTTCACTCTGATTTATTTTCCCTCTGAGTTAATTTGTCTCTGAGTTATTTTGTCTCTGAGCTAATGTCACTCTGAGTTATTTTCACTCTGAGTTAATTTCACTCAGTTATTTTCACTCTGAGTTATTTTCACACTGAGTTATTTTCACTCAGTTCTTTTCACTCTGAGTTAATTTTACTCTGAGTTAATGTCACTCTGATTTAATTTCACTGAGCTATTTTCACTCTGAGTTATTTTCACTCTGAGTTAATTTCACACTGAGTGAATTTCATTCTGAGTTAATTTCACTCTGAGTTATTTTCAATCCGAGTTATTTTCACTCTAAGTTATTTTCACTCTGAGTTAATTTCTCTCTGAGTTAATGTCACTCTGAGTTAATTTCACTCTGAGTTATTTTCAGTCTGAGTTAATTTAATTCTGACTTAATTTCACTCTGTTATTTTCACTGAGTTATTTGCACTCTGAGTTATTTTCATTCTGAATTAATTTCACCCTGAGTTAATTTCACTCTGAGTTAATTGCAATCTTTTATTTTCAATCTGAGTCATTTTCACTCTGACTTATTTTCACTGAGTTAATTTCACTCTGAGTTAATTTCACTCTGAGTTATTTTCAATGAGTTATTTTCACTCTGAGTTAATTTCACTCAGAGTTAATTTCACTCTGAGTTATTTTCAGTCTGAGTTAATTTAATTCTGAGTTAATTTCACTCTGAGTTATTTTCACTCTGAATTAATTTCACTCTGAGTTAATTTCACTCTGTTATTTTCACTCTGAGTTATTTTCACCCTGAGTTAATGTAATTCTGAGTTAATCTCACTCTGAGTTAATTTCACTCTGAATTAATTTCACTGAGTTATTTTCACTCTGAGTTATTTTCATTCTGATTTAATTTCACTCTGAGTTATTTTCACTCTGAGTTAATTTAATTCTGAGTTAATTTCACTCTGAGTTATTTTCACTCTGAGTTAATTGCACTCTGAGTTATTTTCACTGAGTTATTTTTACTCTGAGTTAATTTACTTCTGAGTTAATTTCACTCTGAGTTAATTTCACTCTGAGTTATTTTCACTGAGTTAATTTCACTCTGAGTTATTTTCACTCTGAGTTATTTTCACACTGAGTTATGTTCACTCTGAGTTATTTTCACTCTGAGTTATTTTCACTCTGAGTTAATTTCACTCTGAGTTATTTTCCCTCTGAGTTATTATGTCTCTGAGTTATTTTCATTCTGATTTAATTTCACTCTGAGTAATTTTCACCCTGATTTAATTTAATTCTGAGTTAATTTCAATCTGAGTTATTTTCACTCTGAGTTAATTTCACTATGAGTTAATGTCACTCTGAGTTAATTTCACTCTGAGTTATTTTCACACTGTTATTTTCACTCTGAGTTAATGTCACTCTGAGTTATTTTCACTCTGAGTTATTTTCAGTCTGACTTAATTTAATTCTGAGTTAATTTCACTCTGTTATTTTCACTGAGTTAATTTCGCTCTGAGTTATTTTCACTGAGTTATTTGCACTCTGAGTTAATTTAATTCTGAGTTAATGTCACTCAGTTAATTTCAGTCAGTTATTTTCAGAGTTATTTTCACTCTGAGTTATTTTCATTCTGAGTTAATTTCACTCAGAGTTATTTTCACCCTGAGTTAATTTAATTCTGAGTTAATTTCACTCTGAGTTATTTTCACTCTGAATTAATTTCACTCCGAGTTAATTTCACTCTGTTATTTACACTCTGAGTTATTTTCACCCTGAGTTAATGTAATTCTGAGTTAATCTCACTCTGAGTTAATTTCACTCTGAGTTATTTTCACTGAGTTAATTTCACTCTGAGTTATTTTCACTCTGAGTTATTTTCACACTGAGTTAGGTTCACTCTGAATTATTTTCACTCTGAGTTATTTTGACTATGAGTTAATTTCACTCTGAGTTATTTTCCCTCTGAGTATTTTGTCTCTGAGTTAATGTCACTCTGAGTTATTTTCACTCTGAGTTAATTTCACTCAGTTATTTTCACTCTGAGTTATTTTCACACTGAGTTATTTTCACTCAGTTATTATCACTCTGAGTTAATTTTACTCTGAGTTAATGTCACTCTGATTTAATTTCACTGAGTTATTTTCACTCTGAGTTATTTTCACTCTGAGTTAATTTCACACTGAGTGAATTTCATTCTGAGTTAATTTCACTCTGAGTTATTTTCAATCCGAGTTATTTTCACTCTAAGTTATTTTCACTCTGAGTTAATTTCTCTCTGAGTTATTTTCACTGAGTTAATTTCACTCTGAGTTATTTTCACTCTGAGTTATTTTCACACTGAGTTATGTTCACTCTGAGTTATTTTCACTCTGAGTTATTTTCACTCTGAGTTAATTTCACTCTGAGTTATTTTCCCTCTGAGTTATTATGTCTCTGAGTTATTTTCATTCTGATTTAATTTCACTCTGAGTAATTTTCACCCTGATTTAATTTAATTCTGAGTTAATTTCAATCTGAGTTATTTTCACTCTGAGTTAATTTCACTATGAGTTAATGTCACTCTGAGTTAATTTCACTCTGAGTTATTTTCACACTGTTATTTTCACTCTGAGTTAATGTCACTCTGAGTTATTTTCACTCTGAGTTATTTTCAGTCTGACTTAATTTAATTCTGAGTTAATTTCACTCTGTTATTTTCACTGAGTTAATTTCGCTCTGAGTTATTTTCACTGAGTTATTTGCACTCTGAGTTAATTTAATTCTGAGTTAATGTCACTCAGTTAATTTCAGTCAGTTATTTTCAGAGTTATTTTCACTCTGAGTTATTTTCATTCTGAGTTAATTTCACTCAGAGTTATTTTCACCCTGAGTTAATTTAATTCTGAGTTAATTTCACTCTGAGTTATTTTCACTCTGAATTAATTTCACTCCGAGTTAATTTCACTCTGTTATTTACACTCTGAGTTATTTTCACCCTGAGTTAATGTAATTCTGAGTTAATCTCACTCTGAGTTAATTTCACTCTGAGTTATTTTCACTGAGTTATTTTCACTCTGAGTTAATTTCACTCTGAGTTATTTTCACTGAGTTAATTTCACTCTGAGTTATTTTCACTCTGAGTTATTTTCACACTGAGTTATGTTCACTCTGAGTTATTTTCACTCTGAGTTATTTTCACTCTGAGTTAATTTCACTCTGAGTTATTTTCCCTCTGAGTTATTATGTCTCTGAGTTATTTTCATTCTGATTTAATTTCACTCTGAGTAATTTTCACCCTGATTTAATTTAATTCTGAGTTAATTTCAATCTGAGTTATTTTCACTCTGAGTTAATTTCACTATGAGTTAATGTCACTCTGAGTTAATTTCACTCTGAGTTATTTTCACACTGTTATTTTCACTCTGAGTTAATGTCACTCTGAGTTATTTTCACTCTGAGTTATTTTCAGTCTGACTTAATTTAATTCTGAGTTAATTTCACTCTGTTATTTTCACTGAGTTAATTTCGCTCTGAGTTATTTTCACTGAGTTATTTGCACTCTGAGTTAATTTAATTCTGAGTTAATGTCACTCAGTTAATTTCAGTCAGTTATTTTCAGAGTTATTTTCACTCTGAGTTATTTTCATTCTGAGTTAATTTCACTCAGAGTTATTTTCACCCTGAGTTAATTTAATTCTGAGTTAATTTCACTCTGAGTTATTTTCACTCTGAATTAATTTCACTCCGAGTTAATTTCACTCTGTTATTTACACTCTGAGTTATTTTCACCCTGAGTTAATGTAATTCTGAGTTAATCTCACTCTGAGTTAATTTCACTCTGAGTTATTTTCACTGAGTTAATTTCACTCTGAGTTATTTTCACTCTGAGTTATTTTCACACTGAGTTAGGTTCACTCTGAATTATTTTCACTCTGAGTTATTTTGACTATGAGTTAATTTCACTCTGAGTTATTTTCCCTCTGAGTATTTTGTCTCTGAGTTAATGTCACTCTGAGTTATTTTCACTCTGAGTTAATTTCACTCAGTTATTTTCACTCTGAGTTATTTTCACACTGAGTTATTTTCACTCAGTTATTATCACTCTGAGTTAATTTTACTCTGAGTTAATGTCACTCTGATTTAATTTCACTGAGTTATTTTCACTCTGAGTTATTTTCACTCTGAGTTAATTTCACACTGAGTGAATTTCATTCTGAGTTAATTTCACTCTGAGTTATTTTCAATCCGAGTTATTTTCACTCTAAGTTATTTTCACTCTGAGTTAATTTCTCTCTGAGTTAATGTCACTCTGAGTTAATTTCACTCTGAGTTATTTTCAGTCTGAGTTAATTTAATTCTGACTTAATTTCACTCTGTTATTTTCACTGAGTTATTTGCACTCTGAGTTATTTTCATTCTGAATTAATTTCACCCTGAGTTAATTTCACTCTGAGTTAATTGCACTCTTTTATTTTCAATCTGAGTCATTTTCACTCTGACTTATTTTCACTGAGTTAATTTCACTTTGAGTTAATTTCACTCTGAGTTATTTTCAATGAGTTATTTTCACTCTGAGTTAATTTCACTCAGAGTTAATTTCACTCTGAGTTATTTTCAGTCTGAGTTAATTTAATTCTGAGTTAATTTCACTCTGAGTTATTTTCACTCTGAATTAATTTCACTCTGAGTTAATTTCACTCTGTTATTTTCACTCTGAGTTATTTTCACCCTGAGTTAATGTAATTCTGAGTTAATCTCAGTCTGAGTTAATTTCACTCTGAATTAATTTCACTGAGTTATTTTCACTCTGAGTTATTTTCATTCTGATTTAATTTCACTCTGAGTTATTTTCACTCTGAGTTAATTTAATTCTGAGTTAATTTCACTCTGAGTTATTTTCACTCTGAGTTAATTGCACTCTGAGTTATTTTCACTGAGTTATTTTTACTCTGAGTTAATTTACTTCTGAGTTAATTTCACTCTGAGTTAATTTCACTCTGAGTTATTTTCACTGAGTTAATTTCACTCTGAGTTATTTTCACTCTGAGTTATTTTCACACTGAGTTATGTTCACTCTGAGTTATATTCACTCTGAGTTATTTTCACTCTGAGTTAATTTCACTCTGAGTTATTTTCCCTCTGAGTTATTATGTCTCTGAGTTATTTTCATTCTGATTTAATTTCACTCTGAGTAATTTTCACCCTGATTTAATTTAATTCTGAGTTAATTTCAATCTGAGTTATTTTCACTCTGAGTTAATTTCACTATGAGTTAATGTCACTCTGAGTTAATTTCACTCTGAGTTATTTTCACACTGTTATTTTCACTCTGAGTTAATGTCACTCTGAGTTATTTTCACTCTGAGTTATTTTCAGTCTGACTTAATTTAATTCTGAGTTAATTTCACTCTGTTATTTTCACTGAGTTAATTTCGCTCTGAGTTATTTTCACTGAGTTATTTGCACTCTGAGTTAATTTAATTCTGAGTTAATGTCACTCAGTTAATTTCAGTCAGTTATTTTCAGAGTTATTTTCACTCTGAGTTATTTTCATTCTGAGTTAATTTCACTCAGAGTTATTTTCACCCTGAGTTAATTTAATTCTGAGTTAATTTCACTCTGAGTTATTTTCACTCTGAATTAATTTCACTCCGAGTTAATTTCACTCTGTTATTTACACTCTGAGTTATTTTCACCCTGAGTTAATGTAATTCTGAGTTAATCTCACTCTGAGTTAATTTCACTCTGAGTTATTTTCACTGAGTTATTTTTACTCTGAGTTAATTTACTTCTGAGTTAATTTCACTCTGAGTTAATTTCACTCTGAGTTATTTTCACTGAGTTAATTTCACTCTGAGTTATTTTCACTCTGAGTTATTTTCACACTGAGTTAGGTTCACTCTGAATTATTTTCACTCTGAGTTATTTTGACTATGAGTTAATTTCACTCTGAGTTATTTTCCCTCTGAGTATTTTGTCTCTGAGTTAATGTCACTCTGAGTTATTTTCACTCTGAGTTAATTTCACTCAGTTATTTTCACTCTGAGTTATTTTCACACTGAGTTATTTTCACTCACTTATTATCACTCTGAGTTAATTTTACTCTGAGTTAATGTCACTCTGATTTAATTTCACTGAGTTATTTTCACTCTGAGTTATTTTCACTCTGAGTCAATTTCACACTGAGTGAATTTCATTCTGAGTTAATTTCACTCTGAGTTATTTTCAATCCGAGTTATTTTCACTCTAAGTTATTTTCACTCTGAGTTAATTTCTCTCTGAGTTAATGTCACTCTGAGTTAATTTCACTCTGAGTTATTTTCAGTCTGAGTTAATTTAATTCTGACTTAATTTCACTCTGTTATTTTCACTGAGTTATTTGCACTCTGAGTTATTTTCATTCTGAATTAATTTCACCCTGAGATAATTTCACTCTGAGTTAATTGCACTCTTTTATTTTCAATCTGAGTCATTTTCACTCTGACTTATTTTCACTGAGTTAATTTCACTCTGAGTTAATTTCACTCTGAGTTATTTTCAATGAGTTATTTTCACTCTGAGTTAATTTCACTCAGAGTTAATTTCACTCTGAGTTATTTTCAGTCTGAGTTAATTTAATTCTGAGTTAATTTCACTCTGAGTTATTTTCACTCTGAATTAATTTCACTCTGAGTTAATTTCACTCTGTTATTTTCACTCTGAGTTATTTTCACCCTGAGCTAATGTAATTCTGAGTTAATCTCAGTCTGAGTTAATTTCACTCTGAATTAATTTCACTGAGTTATTTTCACTCTGAGTTATTTTCATTCTGATTTAATTTCACTCTGAGTTATTTTCACTCTGAGTTAATTTAATTCTGAGTTAATTTCACTCTGAGTTATTTTCACTCTGAGTTAATTGCACTCTGAGTTATTTTCACTGAGTTATTTTCACTCTGAGTTAATTTACTTCTGAGTTAATTTCACTCTGAGTTAATTTCACTCTGAGTTATTTTCACTGAGTTAATTTCACTCTGAGTTATTTTCACTCTGAGTTATTTTCACACTGAGTTATGTTCACTCTGAGTTATTTTCACTCTGAGTTATTTTCACTCTGAGTTAATTTCACTCTGAGTTATTTTCCCTCTGAGTTATTATGTCTCTGAGTTATTTTCATTCTGATTTAATTTCACTCTGAGTAATTTTCACCCTGATTTAATTTAATTCTGAGTTAATTTCAATCTGAGTTATTTTCACTCTGAGTTAATTTCACTATGAGTTAATGTCACTCTGAGTTAATTTCACTCTGAGTTATTTTCACACTGTTATTTTCACTCTGAGTTAATGTCACTCTGAGTTATTTTCACTCTGAGTTATTTTCAGTCTGACTTAATTTAATTCTGAGTTAATTTCACTCTGTTATTTTCACTGAGTTAATTTCGCTCTGAGTTATTTTCACTGAGTTATTTGCACTCTGAGTTAATTTAATTCTGAGTTAATGTCACTCAGTTAATTTCAGTCAGTTATTTTCAGAATTATTTTCACTCTGAGTTATTTTCATTCTGAGTTAATTTCACTCAGAGTTATTTTCACCCTGAGTTACTTTCAAACTGAGTTATCTTCACTGAGTTATTTTCACTCTGAGTTAATTTCACTCTGAGTTAATTTCATTCTGAGTTAATTTCACTCTGAGTTATTTTCACACTGTTATTTTCACTCTGAGTTAATGTCACTCTGAGTTATTTTCACTCTGAGTTATTTTCACTCTGAGCTACTGTCACTCTGAGTTAATTTCACTCTGAGTAATTTTCACCCTGATTTAATTTAATTCTGAGTTAATTTCACTCCGAGTTATTTTCACTCTGAGTTAATTGCACTCTGAGTTATTTTCACTGAGTTATTTTCACTCTGACTATATTTACTACTTAGTTAATTTCACTCTGAGTTAATTTCACTCTCAGTTATTTTCACTGAGTTCATTTCACTCTGAGATATTTTCACTCTGAGTTATTTTCACTCTGAGTTATTTTCACTCTGATTTATTTTCCCTCTGAGTTAATTTGTCTCTGAGTTATTTTGTCTCTGAGCTAATGTCACTCTGAGTTATTTTCACTCTGAGTTAATTTCACTCAGTTATTTTCACTCTGAGTTATTTTCACACTGAGTTATTTTCACTCAGTTATTTTCACTCTGAGTTAATTTTACTCTGAGTTAATGTCACTCTGATTTAATTTCACTGAGTTATTTTCACTCTGAGTTATTTTCACTCTGAGTTAATTTCACACTGAGTGAATTTCATTCTGAGTTAATTTCACTCTGAGTTATTTTCAATCCGAGTTATTTTCACTCTAAGTTATTTTCACTCTGAGTTAATTTCTCTCTGAGTTAATGTCACTCTGAGTTAATTTCACTCTGAGTTATTTTCAGTCTGAGTTAATTTAATTCTGACTTAATTTCACTCTGTTATTTTCACTGAGTTATTTGCACTCTGAGTTATTTTCATTCTGAATTAATTTCACCCTGAGTTAATTTCACTCTGAGTTAATTGCAATCTTTTATTTTCAATCTGAGTCATTTTCACTCTGACTTATTTTCACTGAGTTAATTTCACTCTGAGTTAATTTCACTCTGAGTTATTTTCAATGAGTTATTTTCACTCTGAGTTAATTTCACTCAGAGTTAATTTCACTCTGAGTTATTTTCAGTCTGAGTTAATTTAATTCTGAGTTAATTTCACTCTGAGTTATTTTCACTCTGAATTAATTTCACTCTGAGTTAATTTCACTCTGTTATTTTCACTCTGAGTTATTTTCACCCTGAGTTAATGTAATTCTGAGTTAATCTCACTCTGAGTTAATTTCACTCTGAATTAATTTCACTGAGTTATTTTCACTCTGAGTTATTTTCATTCTGATTTAATTTCACTCTGAGTTATTTTCACTCTGAGTGAATTTCATTCTGAGTTAATTTCACTCTGAGTTATTTTCACTGAGTTATTTTTACTCTGAGTTAATTTACTTCTGAGTTAATTTCACTCTGAGTTAATTTCACTCTGAGTTATTTTCACTGAGTTAATTTCACTCTGAGTTATTTTCACTCTGAGTTATTTTCACACTGAGTTAGGTTCACTCTGAATTATTTTCACTCTGAGTTATTTTGACTATGAGTTAATTTCACTCTGAGTTATTTTCCCTCTGAGTATTTTGTCTCTGAGTTAATGTCACTCTGAGTTATTTTCACTCTGAGTTAATTTCACTCAGTTATTTTCACTCTGAGTTATTTTCACACTGAGTTATTTTCACTCACTTATTATCACTCTGAGTTAATTTTACTCTGAGTTAATGTCACTCTGATTTAATTTCACTGAGTTATTTTCACTCTGAGTTATTTTCACTCTGAGTCAATTTCACACTGAGTGAATTTCATTCTGAGTTAATTTCACTCTGAGTTATTTTCAATCCGAGTTATTTTCACTCTAAGTTATTTTCACTCTGAGTTAATTTCTCTCTGAGTTAATGTCACTCTGAGTTAATTTCACTCTGAGTTATTTTCAGTCTGAGTTAATTTAATTCTGACTTAATTTCACTCTGTTATTTTCACTGAGTTATTTGCACTCTGAGTTATTTTCATTCTGAATTAATTTCACCCTGAGATAATTTCACTCTGAGTTAATTGCACTCTTTTATTTTCAATCTGAGTCATTTTCACTCTGACTTATTTTCACTGAGTTAATTTCACTCTGAGTTAATTTCACTCTGAGTTATTTTCAATGAGTTATTTTCACTCTGAGTTAATTTCACTCAGAGTTAATTTCACTCTGAGTTATTTTCAGTCTGAGTTAATTTAATTCTGAGTTAATTTCACTCTGAGTTATTTTCACTCTGAATTAATTTCACTCTGAGTTAATTTCACTCTGTTATTTTCACTCTGAGTTATTTTCACCCTGAGCTAATGTAATTCTGAGTTAATCTCAGTCTGAGTTAATTTCACTCTGAATTAATTTCACTGAGTTATTTTCACTCTGAGTTATTTTCATTCTGATTTAATTTCACTCTGAGTTATTTTCACTCTGAGTTAATTTAATTCTGAGTTAATTTCACTCTGAGTTATTTTCACTCTGAGTTAATTGCACTCTGAGTTATTTTCACTGAGTTATTTTCACTCTGAGTTAATTTACTTCTGAGTTAATTTCACTCTGAGTTAATTTCACTCTGAGTTATTTTCACTGAGTTAATTTCACTCTGAGTTATTTTCACTCTGATTTATTTTCACACTGAGTTATGTTCACTCTGAGTTATTTTCACTCTGAGTTATTTTCACTCTGAGTTAATTTCACTCTGAGTTATTTTCCCTCTGAGTTATTATGTCTCTGAGTTATTTTCATTCTGATTTAATTTCACTCTGAGTAATTTTCACCCTGATTTAATTTAATTCTGAGTTAATTTCAATCTGAGTTATTTTCACTCTGAGTTAATTTCACTATGAGTTAATGTCACTCTGAGTTAATTTCACTCTGAGTTATTTTCACACTGTTATTTTCACTCTGAGTTAATGTCACTCTGAGTTATTTTCACTCTGAGTTATTTTCAGTCTGACTTAATTTAATTCTGAGTTAATTTCACTCTGTTATTTTCACTGAGTTAATTTCGCTCTGAGTTATTTTCACTGAGTTATTTGCACTCTGAGTTAATTTAATTCTGAGTTAATGTCACTCAGTTAATTTCAGTCAGTTATTTTCAGAATTATTTTCACTCTGAGTTATTTTCATTCTGAGTTAATTTCACTCAGAGTTATTTTCACCCTGAGTTACTTTCAAACTGAGTTATCTTCACTGAGTTATTTTCACTCTGAGTTAATTTCACTCTGAGTTAATTTCATTCTGAGTTAATTTCACTCTGAGTTATTTTCACACTGTTATTTTCACTCTGAGTTAATGTCACTCTGAGTTATTTTCACTCTGAGTTATTTTCACTCTGAGCTACTGTCACTCTGAGTTAATTTCACTCTGAGTAATTTTCACCCTGATTTAATTTAATTCTGAGTTAATTTCACTCCGAGTTATTTTCACTCTGAGTTAATTGCACTCTGAGTTATTTTCACTGAGTTATTTTCACTCTGACTATATTTACTACTTAGTTAATTTCACTCTGAGTTAATTTCACTCTCAGTTATTTTCACTGAGTTCATTTCACTCTGAGATATTTTCACTCTGAGTTATTTTCACTCTGAGTTATTTTCACTCTGATTTATTTTCCCTCTGAGTTAATTTGTCTCTGAGTTATTTTGTCTCTGAGCTAATGTCACTCTGAGTTATTTTCACTCTGAGTTAATTTCACTCAGTTATTTTCACTCTGAGTTATTTTCACACTGAGTTATTTTCACTCAGTTATTTTCACTCTGAGTTAATTTTACTCTGAGTTAATGTCACTCTGATTTAATTTCACTGAGTTATTTTCACTCTGAGTTATTTTCACTCTGAGTTAATTTCACACTGAGTGAATTTCATTCTGAGTTAATTTCACTCTGAGTTATTTTCAATCCGAGTTATTTTCACTCTAAGTTATTTTCACTCTGAGTTAATTTCTCTCTGAGTTAATGTCACTCTGAGTTAATTTCACTCTGAGTTATTTTCAGTCTGAGTTAATTTAATTCTGACTTAATTTCACTCTGTTATTTTCACTGAGTTATTTGCACTCTGAGTTATTTTCATTCTGAATTAATTTCACCCTGAGTTAATTTCACTCTGAGTTAATTGCAATCTTTTATTTTCAATCTGAGTCATTTTCACTCTGACTTATTTTCACTGAGTTAATTTCACTCTGAGTTAATTTCACTCTGAGTTATTTTCAATGAGTTATTTTCACTCTGAGTTAATTTCACTCAGAGTTAATTTCACTCTGAGTTATTTTCAGTCTGAGTTAATTTAATTCTGAGTTAATTTCACTCTGAGTTATTTTCACTCTGAATTAATTTCACTCTGAGTTAATTTCACTCTGTTATTTTCACTCTGAGTTATTTTCACCCTGAGTTAATGTAATTCTGAGTTAATCTCACTCTGAGTTAATTTCACTCTGAATTAATTTCACTGAGTTATTTTCACTCTGAGTTATTTTCATTCTGATTTAATTTCACTCTGAGTTATTTTCACTCTGAGTGAATTTCATTCTGAGTTAATTTCACTCTGAGTTATTTTCAATCCGAGTTATTTTCACTCTAAGTTATTTTCACTCTGAGTTAATTTCTCTCTGAGTTAATGTCACTCTGAGTTAATTTCACTCTGAGTTATTTTCAGTCTGAGTTAATTTAATTCTGACTTAATTTCACTCTGTTATTTTCACTGAGTTATTTGCACTCTGAGTTATTTTCATTCTGAATTAATTTCACCCTGAGTTAATTTCACTCTGTTATTTTCACTGAGTTAATTTCGCTCTGAGTTATTTTCACTGAGTTATTTGCACTCTGAGTTAATTTAATTCTGAGTTAATGTCACTCAGTTAATTTCAGTCAGTTACTTTCAGAGTTATTTTCACTCTGAGTTATTTTCATTCTGAGTTAATTTCACTCAGAGTTATTTTCACCCTGAGTTAATTTAATTCTGAGTTAATTTCACTCTGAGTTATTTTCACTCTGAATTAATTTCACTCCGAGTTAATTTCACTCTGTTATTTACACTCTGAGTTATTTTCACCCTGAGTTAATGTAATTCTGAGTTAATCTCACTCTGAGTTAATTTCACTCTGAGTTATTTTCACTGAGTTAATTTCACTCTGAGTTATTTTCACTCTGAGTTATTTTCACACTGAGTTAGGTTCACTCTGAATTATTTTCACTCTGAGTTATTTTGACTATGAGTTAATTTCACTCTGAGTTATTTTCCCTCTGAGTATTTTGTCTCTGAGTTAATGTCACTCTGAGTTATTTTCACTCTGAGTTAATTTCACTCAGTTATTTTCACTCTGAGTTATTTTCACACTGAGTTATTTTCACTCAGTTATTATCACTCTGAGTTAATTTTACTCTGAGTTAATGTCACTCTGATTTAATTTCACTGAGTTATTTTCACTCTGAGTTATTTTCACTCTGAGTTAATTTCACACTGAGTGAATTTCATTCTGAGTTAATTTCACTCTGAGTTATTTTCAATCCGAGTTATTTTCACTCTAAGTTATTTTCACTCTGAGTTAATTTCTCTCTGAGTTAATGTCACTCTGAGTTAATTTCACTCTGAGTTATTTTCAGTCTGAGTTAATTTAATTCTGACTTAATTTCACTCTGTTATTTTCACTGAGTTATTTGCACTCTGAGTTATTTTCATTCTGAATTAATTTGACCCTGAGTTAATTTCACTCTGAGTTAATTGCACTCTTTTATTTTCAATCTGAGTCATTTTCACTCTGACTTATTTTCACTGAGTTAATTTCACTCTGAGTTAATTTCACTCTGAGTTATTTTCAGTCTGAGTTAATTTAATTCTGAGTTAATTTCACTCTGAGTTATTTTCACTCTGAATTAATTTCACTCTGAGTTAATTTCACTCTGTTATTTTCACTCTGAGTTATTTTCACCCTGAGTTAATGTAATTCTGAGTTAATCTCAGTCTGAGTTAATTTCACTCTGAATTAATTTCACTGAGTTATTTTCACTCTGAGTTATTTTCATTCTGATTTAATTTCACTCTGAGTTATTTTCACTCTGAGTTAATTTAATTCTGAGTTAATTTCACTCTGAGTTATTTTCACTCTGAGTTAATTGCACTCTGAGTTATTTTCACTGAGTTATTTTCACTCTGAGTTAATTTACTTCTGAGTTAATTTCACTCTGAGTTAATTTCACTCTGAGTTATTTTCACTGAGTTAATTTCACTCTGAGTTATTTTCACTCTGAGTTATTATAACACTGAGTTATGTTCACTCTGAGTTATTTTCACTCTGAGTTATTTTCACTCTGAGTTAATTTCACTCTGAGTTATTTTCCCTCTGAGTTATTATGTCTCTGAGTTATTTTCATTCTGATTTAATTTCACTCTGAGTAATTTTCACCCTGATTTAATTTCATTCTGAGTTAATTTCACTCTGAGTTATTTTCAATCCGAGTTATTTTCACTCTAAGTTATTTTCACTCTGAGTTAATTTCTCTCTGAGTTAATGTCACTCTGAGTTAATTTCACTCTGAGTTATTTTCAGTCTGAGTTAATTTAATTCTGACTTAATTTCACTCTGTTATTTTCACTGAGTTATTTGCACTCTGAGTTATTTTCATTCTGAATTAATTTCACCCTGAGTTAATTTCACTCTGAGTTAATTGCACTCTTTTATTTTCAATCTGAGTCATTTTCACTCTGACTTATTTTCACTGAGTTAATTTCACTCTGAGTTAATTTCACTCTGAGTTATTTTCAATGAGTTATTTTCACTCTGAGTTAATTTCACTCAGAGTTAATTTCACTCTGAGTTATTTTCAGTCTGAGTTAATTTAATTCTGAGTTAATTTCACTCTGAGTTATTTTCACTCTGAATTAATTTCACTCTGAGTTAATTTCACTCTGTTATTTTCACTCTGAGTTATTTTCACCCTGAGTTAATGTAATTCTGAGTTAATCTCACTCTGAGTTAATTTCACTCTGAATTAATTTCACTGAGTTATTTTCACTCTGAGTTATTTTCATTCTGATTTAATTTCACTCTGAGTTATTTTCACTCTGAGTTAATTTAATTCTGAGTTAATTTCACTCTGAGTTATTTTCACTCTGAGTTAATTGCACTCTGAGTTATTTTCACTGAGTTATTTTTACTCTGAGTTAATTTACTTCTGAGTTAATTTCACTCTGAGTTAATTTCACTCTGAGTTATTTTCACTGAGTTAATTTCACTCTGAGTTATTTTCACTCTGAGTTATTTTCACACTGAGTTATGTTCACTCTGAGTTATATTCACTCTGAGTTATTTTCACTCTGAGTTAATTTCACTCTGAGTTATTTTCCCTCTGAGTTATTATGTCTCTGAGTTATTTTCATTCTGATTTAATTTCACTCTGAGTAATTTTCACCCTGATTTAATTTAATTCTGAGTTAATTTCAATCTGAGTTATTTTCACTCTGAGTTAATTTCACTATGAGTTAATGTCACTCTGAGTTAATTTCACTCTGAGTTATTTTCACACTGTTATTTTCACTCTGAGTTAATGTCACTCTGAGTTATTTTCACTCTGAGTTATTTTCAGTCTGACTTAATTTAATTCTGAGTTAATTTCACTCTGTTATTTTCACTGAGTTAATTTCGCTCTGAGTTATTTTCACTGAGTTATTTGCACTCTGAGTTAATTTAATTCTGAGTTAATGTCACTCAGTTAATTTCAGTCAGTTATTTTCAGAGTTATTTTCACTCTGAGTTATTTTCATTCTGAGTTAATTTCACTCAGAGTTATTTTCACCCTGAGTTAATTTAATTCTGAGTTAATTTCACTCTGAGTTATTTTCACTCTGAATTAATTTCACTCCGAGTTAATTTCACTCTGTTATTTACACTCTGAGTTATTTTCACCCTGAGTTAATGTAATTCTGAGTTAATCTCACTCTGAGTTAATTTCACTCTGAGTTATTTTCACTGAGTTATTTTTACTCTGAGTTAATTTACTTCTGAGTTAATTTCACTCTGAGTTAATTTCACTCTGAGTTATTTTCACTGAGTTAATTTCACTCTGAGTTATTTTCACTCTGAGTTATTTTCACACTGAGTTAGGTTCACTCTGAATTATTTTCACTCTGAGTTATTTTGACTATGAGTTAATTTCACTCTGAGTTATTTTCCCTCTGAGTATTTTGTCTCTGAGTTAATGTCACTCTGAGTTATTTTCACTCTGAGTTAATTTCACTCAGTTATTTTCACTCTGAGTTATTTTCACACTGAGTTATTTTCACTCAGTTATTATCACTCTGAGTTAATTTTACTCTGAGTTAATGTCACTCTGATTTAATTTCACTGAGTTATTTTCACTCTGAGTTATTTTCACTCTGAGTCAATTTCACACTGAGTGAATTTCATTCTGAGTTAATTTCACTCTGAGTTATTTTCAATCCGAGTTATTTTCACTCTAAGTTATTTTCACTCTGAGTTAATTTCTCTCTGAGTTAATGTCACTCTGAGTTAATTTCACTCTGAGTTATTTTCAGTCTTAGTTAATTTAATTCTGACTTAATTTCACTCTGTTATTTTCACTGAGTTATTTGCACTCTGAGTTATTTTCATTCTGAATTAATTTCACCCTGAGATAATTTCACTCTGAGTTAATTGCACTCTTTTATTTTCAATCTGAGTCATTTTCACTCTGACTTATTTTCACTGAGTTAATTTCACTCTGAGTTAATTTCACTCTGAGTTATTTTCAATGAGTTATTTTCACTCTGAGTTAATTTCACTCAGAGTTAATTTCACTCTGAGTTATTTTCAGTCTGAGTTAATTTAATTCTGAGTTAATTTCACTCTGAGTTATTTTCACTCTGAATTAATTTCACTCTGAGTTAATTTCACTCTGTTATTTTCACTCTGAGTTATTTTCACCCTGAGCTAATGTAATTCTGAGTTAATCTCAGTCTGAGTTAATTTCACTCTGAATTAATTTCACTGAGTTATTTTCACTCTGAGTTATTTTCATTCTGATTTAATTTCACTCTGAGTTATTTTCACTCTGAGTTAATTTAATTCTGAGTTAATTTCACTCTGAGTTATTTTCACTCTGAGTTAATTGCACTCTGAGTTATTTTCACTGAGTTATTTTCACTCTGAGTTAATTTACTTCTGAGTTAATTTCACTCTGAGTTAATTTCACTCTGAGTTATTTTCACTGAGTTAATTTCACTCTGAGTTATTTTCACTCTGAGTTATTTTCACACTGAGTTATGTTCACTCTGAGTTATTTTCACTCTGAGTTATTTTCACTCTGAGTTAATTTCACTCTGAGTTATTTTCCCTCTGAGTTATTATGTCTCTGAGTTATTTTCATTCTGATTTAATTTCACTCTGAGTAATTTTCACCCTGATTTAATTTAATTCTGAGTTAATTTCAATCTGAGTTATTTTCACTCTGAGTTAATTTCACTATGAGTTAATGTCACTCTGAGTTAATTTCACTCTGAGTTATTTTCACACTGTTATTTTCACTCTGAGTTAATGTCACTCTGAGTTATTTTCACTCTGAGTTATTTTCAGTCTGACTTAATTTAATTCTGAGTTAATTTCACTCTGTTATTTTCACTGAGTTAATTTCGCTCTGAGTTATTTTCACTGAGTTATTTGCACTCTGAGTTAATTTAATTCTGAGTTAATGTCACTCAGTTAATTTCAGTCAGTTATTTTCAGAATTATTTTCACTCTGAGTTATTTTCATTCTGAGTTAATTTCACTCTGAGTTATTTTCCCTCTGAGTATTTTGTCTCTGAGTTAATGTCACTCTGAGTTATTTTCACTCTGAGTTAATTTCACTCAGTTATTTTCACTCTGAGTTATTTTCACACTGAGTTATTTTCACTCAGTTATTATCACTCTGAGTTAATTTTACTCTGAGTTAATGTCACTCTGATTTAATTTCACTGAGTTATTTTCACTCTGAGTTATTTTCACTCTGAGTTAATTTCACACTGAGTGAATTTCATTCTGAGTTAATTTCACTCTGAGTTATTTTCAATCCGAGTTATTTTCACTCTAAGTTATTTTCACTCTGAGTTAATTTCTCTCTGAGTTAATGTCACTCTGAGTTAATTTCACTCTGAGTTATTTTCAGTCTGAGTTAATTTAATTCTGACTTAATTTCACTCTGTTATTTTCACTGAGTTATTTGCACTCTGAGTTATTTTCATTCTGAATTAATTTCACCCTGAGTTAATTTCACTCTGAGTTAATTGCACTCTTTTATTTTCAATCTGAGTCATTTTCACTCTGACTTATTTTCACTGAGTTAATTTCACTCTGAGTTAATTTCACTCTGAGTTATTTTCAATGAGTTATTTTCACTCTGAGTTAATTTCACTCAGAGTTAATTTCACTCTGAGTTATTTTCAGTCTGAGTTAATTTAATTCTGAGTTAATTTCACTCTGAGTTATTTTCACTCTGAATTAATTTCACTCTGAGTTAATTTCACTCTGTTATTTTCACTCTGAGTTATTTTCACCCTGAGTTAATGTAATTCTGAGTTAATCTCAGTCTGAGTTAATTTCACTCTGAATTAATTTCACTGAGTTATTTTCACTCTGAGTTATTTTCATTCTGATTTAATTTCACTCTGAGTTATTTTCACTCTGAGTTAATTTAATTCTGAGTTAATTTCACTCTGAGTTATTTTCACTCTGAGTTAATTGCACTCTGAGTTATTTTCACTGAGTTATTTTCACTCTGAGTTAATTTACTTCTGAGTTAATTTCACTCTGAGTTAATTTCACTCTGAGTTATTTTCACTGAGTTAATTTCACTCTGAGTTATTTTCACTCTGAGTTATTTTCACACTGAGTTATGTTCACTCTGAGTTATTTTCACTCTGAGTTATTTTCCCTCTGAGTTATTATGTCTCTGAGTTATTTTCATTCTGATTTAATTTAATTCTGAGTTAATTTCAATCTGAGTTATTTTCACTCTGAGTTAATTTCACTATGAGTTAATGTCACTCTGAGTTAATTTCACTCTGAGTTATTTTCACTCTGAGTTAATTTCACTATGAGTTAATGTCACTCTGAGTTAATTTCACTCTGAGTTATTTTCACACTGTTATTTTCACTCTGAGTTAATGTCACTCTGAGTTATTTTCACTCTGAGTTATTTTCAGTCTGACTTAATTTAATTCTGAGTTAATTTCACTCTGTTATTTTCACTGAGTTAATTTCGCTCTGAGTTATTTTCACTGAGTTATTTGCACTCTGAGTTAATTTAATTCTGAGTTAATGTCACTCAGTTAATTTCAGTCAGTTATTTTCAGAATTATTTTCACTCTGAGTTATTTTCATTCTGAGTTAATTTCACTCAGAGTTATTTTCACCCTGAGTTAATTTAATTCTGAGTTAATTTCACTCTGAGTTATTTTCACTCTGAATTAATTTCACTCCGAGTTAATTTCACTCTGTTATTTACACTCTGAGTTATTTTCACCCTGAGTTAATGTAATTCTGAGTTAATCTCACTCTGAGTTAATTTCACTCTGAGTTATTTTCACTGAGTTAATTTCACTCTGAGTTATTTTCACTCTGAGTTATTTTCACACTGAGTTAGGTTCACTCTGAATTATTTTCACTCTGAGTTATTTTGACTCTGAGTTAATTTCACTCTGAGTTATTTTCCCTCTGAGTATTTTGTCTCTGAGTTAATGTCACTCTGAGTTATTTTCACTCTGAGTTAATTTCACTCTGAGTTATTTTCACTGAGTTAATTTCACTCAGTTATTTTCACTCTGAGTATATTTACTTCTGAGTGAATTTCACTCTGCGTTATTTTCACTCTGAGTTATTTTCACACTGAGTTATTTTCACTCTGAGTTATTTTCACTCTGAGTTATTTTCACTCTGAATTTATTTTCCCTCTGAGTTAATTTGTCTCTGAGTTATTTTGTCTCTGAGTTAATGTCACTCTGAGTTATTTTCACTCTGAGTTAATTTCACTCAGTTATTTTCACTCTGAGTTATTTTCACACTGAGTTATTTTCACTCAGTTATTTTCACTGAGTTAATTTCACTCTGAGTTAATGTCACTCTGATTTAAGTTCACTGAGTTATTTTCACTCTGAGTTATTTTCACTCTGAGTTAATTTCACACTGAGTGAATTTCATTCTTAGTTAATTTCACTCTGAGTTATTTTCACTCTGAGTTAATTTCTCTCTGAGTTAATGTCACTCTAGTTTAATTTCACTCTGAGTTATTTTCAGTCTGAGTTAATTTAATTCTGACATAATTTCACTCTGTTATTTTCACTGAGTTATTTGCACTCGGAGCTAATTTAAATCTGAGTTAATGTCACTCTGAGTTAATTTCACTCTGAGTTATTTTCACTGAGTTACTTTCACTCTGAGTTATTTTCATTCTGAGTTAATTTCACCCTGAGTTACTTTCACTCTGAGTTAATTTCACTCTGTTATTTTCAATCTGAGTTATTTTCACTCTGAGTTATTTTCACTGAGTTATATTCACTCTGAGTTAATTTCACTCAGAATTAATTTCACTCTGAGTTATTTTTACTTTGAGTTAATTTCACTCTGAGTTATTTTCACTATGTGTTATTTTCATTCGGAGTTAATATCACTCAGAGTTATTTTCACCCTGAGTTAATTTAATTCTGATTTAATTTCACTCTGAGTTATTTTCACCCTGAGTTAATTTAATTCTGAGTTGATTTCATTCTGAGTTATTTTCACTCAGAGTTAATTTCACTCTGAGTTAATTTCACTCTGAGTTAATTTCATTCTGAATTACTTTCACTGAGTTAATTTCACTCTGAGTTATTTTCACCCTGAGTTACTTTCAAACTGAGTTATCTTCACTGAGTTATTTTCACTCTGAGTTAATTTACTTCTGAGTTAATTTCACTCTGAGTTAATTTCACTCTGAGTTATTTTCACTGAGTTAATTTCACTCTGAGTTATTTTCACTCTGAGTTATTTTCACACTGAGTTATGTTCACTCTGAGTTATTTTCACTCTGAGTTATTTTCACTCTGAGTTAATTTCACTCTGAGTTATTTTCCCTCTGAGTTATTATGTCTCTGAGTTATTTTCATTCTGATTTAATTTCACTCTGAGTAATTTTCACCCTGATTTAATTTAATTCTGAGTTAATTTCAATCTGAGTTATTTTCACTCTGAGTTAATTTCACTATGAGTTAATGTCACTCTGAGTTAATTTCACTCTGAGTTATTTTCACACTGTTATTTTCACTCTGAGTTAATGTCACTCTGAGTTATTTTCACTCTGAGTTATTTTCAGTCTGACTTAATTTAATTCTGAGTTAATTTCACTCTGTTATTTTCACTGAGTTAATTTCGCTCTGAGTTATTTTCACTGAGTTATTTGCACTCTGAGTTAATTTAATTCTGAGTTAATGTCACTCAGTTAATTTCAGTCAGTTATTTTCAGAATTATTTTCACTCTGAGTTATTTTCATTCTGAGTTAATTTCACTCAGAGTTATTTTCACCCTGAGTTAATTTAATTCTGAGTTAATTTCACTCTGAGTTATTTTCACTCTGAATTAATTTCACTCCGAGTTAATTTCACTCTGTTATTTACACTCTGAGTTATTTTCACCCTGAGTTAATGTAATTCTGAGTTAATCTCACTCTGAGTTAATTTCACTCTGAGTTATTTTCACTGAGTTAATTTCACTCTGAGTTATTTTCACTCTGAGTTATTTTCACACTGAGTTAGGTTCACTCTGAATCATTTTCACTCTGAGTTATTTTGACTCTGAGTTAATTTCACTCTGAGTTATTTTCCCTCTGAGTATTTTGTCTCTGAGTTAATGTCACTCTGAGTTATTTTCACTCTGAGTTAATTTCACTCTGAGTTATTTTCACTGAGTTAATTTCACTCAGTTATTTTCACTCTGAGTATATTCACTTCTGAGTTAATTTCACTCTGAGTTATTTTCACTCTGAGTTATTTTCACACTGAGTTATTTTCACTCTGAGTTATTTTCACTCTGAGTTATTTTCACTCTGAATTTATTTTCCCTCTGAGTTAATTTGTCTCTGAGTTATTTTGTCTCTGAGTTAATGTCACTCTGAGTTATTTTCACTCTGAGTTAATTTCACTCAGTTATTTTCACTCTGAGTTATTTTCACACTGAGTTATTTTCACTCAGTTATTTTCACTGAGTTAATTTCACTCTGAGTTAATGTTACTCTGATTTAAGTTCACTGAGTTATTTTCACTCTGAGTTATTTTCACTCTGAGTTAATTTCACACTGAGTGAATTTCATTCTTAGTTAATTTCACTCTGAGTTATTTTCACTCTGAGTTAATTTCTCTCTGAGTTAATGTCACTCTAGTTTAATTTCACTCTGAGTTATTTTCAGTCTGAGTTAATTTAATTCTGACATAATTTCACTCTGTTATTTTCACTGAGTTATTTGCACTCGGAGCTAATTTAAATCTGAGTTAATGTCACTCTGAGTTAATTTCACTCTGAGTTATTTTCACTGAGTTACTTTCACTCTGAGTTATTTTCATTCTGAGTTAATTTCACCCTGAGTTACTTTCACTCTGAGTTAATTTCACTCTGTTATTTTCAATCTGAGTTATTTTCACTCTGAGTTATTTTCACTGAGTTATATTCACTCTGAGTTAATTTCACTCAGAATTAATTTCACTCTGAGTTATTTTTACTTTGAGTTAATTTCACTCTGAGTTATTTTCACTCTGTGTTATTTTCATTCGGAGTTAATATCACTCAGAGTTATTTTCACCCTGAGTTAATTTAATTCTGATTTAATTTCACTCTGAGTTATTTTCACCCTGAGTTAATTTAATTCTGAGTTGATTTCATTCTGAGTTATTTTCACTCAGAGTTAATTTCACTCTGAGTTAATTTCACTCTGAGTTAATTTCATTCTGAATTACTTTCACTGAGTTAATTTCACTCTGAGTTATTTTCACCCTGAGTTACTTTCAAACTGAGTTATCTTCACTGAGTTATTTTCACTCTGAGTTAATTTCACTCTGATTTAATTTCATTCTGAGTTAATTTCATTCTGAGTTAATTTCACTCTGAGTTATTTTCACTCTGAGTTATTTTCACTCTGAGCTACTGTCACTCTGAGTTAATTGCACTCTGAGTTATTTTCAGTCTGAGTTAATTTAATTCTGAGTTAATTTCACTCTGAGTTATTTTCACTCAGTTAATTGCACTCTGAGTTATTTTCACTGAGTTATTTTCACTCTGAATTAATTTACTTATGAGTTAATTTCACTCTGAGTTAATTTCACTCTGAGTTATTTTCACTGAGTTAATTTCACTCTGAGTTATTTTCACTCTGAGTTATTTTCACAGTGAGTTATGTTCACTCTGAGTTATTTTCACTCTGAGTTAATTTCACTCTGAGTTATTTTCCCTCTGAGTTATTATGTCTCTGAGTTATTTTCATTCTGATTTAATTTCACTCTGAGTAATTTTCACCCTGATTTAATTTAATTCTGAGTTAATTTCACTCCGAGTTATTTTCACTCTGAGTTAATTGCACTCTGAGTTATGTTCACTCTGAGTTATTTTCACTCTGAGTTATTTTCACTCTGATTTATTTTCCCTCTGAGTTAATTTGTCTCTGAGATATTTTGTCTCTGAGTTCATGTCACTCTGAGTTATTTTCACTCTGAGTTAATTTCACTCAGTTATTTTCACTCTGAGTTATTTTCACACTGAGTTATTTTCACTCAGTTATTTTCACTCTGAGTTATTTTCACCTTGAGTTAATTTCACACTGAGTGAATTTCATTCTGAGTTAATTTCACTCTGAGTTATTTTCAATCTGAGTTATTTTCACTCTAAGTTATTTT
Source organism: Isurus oxyrinchus (assembly GCA_026770705.1). NCBI lineage: Eukaryota > Metazoa > Chordata > Chondrichthyes > Lamniformes > Lamnidae > Isurus > Isurus oxyrinchus. The sequence goes on from JANJGN010000017.1 coordinate 117,755,789, forward strand.
CACCCTGAGTTAATTTCTCTCTGATTTAATGTCGCTCTGAGTTATTTTCACTCTGAGTTATTTTCACTCTGAGTTACTGTCACTCTGGGTTAATTTCACTCTGAGTTATTTTCAGTCTGAGTTAATTTAATTCTGACTTAATTTCACTCTGTCATTTTCACTGAGTAATTTGCACTCTGAGTTATGTTCATTCTGAATTAATTCCACCCTGAGTTAATTTCACTCTGAGTTAATTGCACTCTTTTATTTTCAATCTGAGTTATTTTCACTCTGAGATATTTTCACTGAGTTAATTTCACTCTGAGTTAATTTCACTCTGAGTTATTTTCACTGAGTTATTTTCACTCTGAGTTAATTTCACTCTGAATTACTTTCACTGAGCAAATTTCACTCTGAGTTATTTTCACTCTGAGTTATTTTCACTCTGAGTTATTTTCACTGAGTTATTTTCACTCTGAGTAAATTTCACTCAGAGTTAATTTCACTCTGAGTTATTTTTACTTTGAGTTAATTTCACTCTGAGTTATTTTCACTCTGAGTTATTGTCATTCGGAGTTAATATCGCTCTGAGTTATTTTCACCCAGAGTTAATTTAATTCTGATTTAATTTCACTCTGAGTTATTTTCACCCTGAGTTAATTTAATTCTGAGTTGATTTCACACTGAGTTATTTTCACTCTGAGTTAATTTCACTCTGAGTTTCTTTCAAACTGAGTTATCTTCACTGAGTTATTTTCACTCTGAGTTAATTTCACTATGAGTTACTTTCACTCTGAGTTAATTTCACTCTGAGTTAATTTCACTCTGAGTTATTTTCACACTGTTATTTTCACTCTGAGTTAATGTCACTCTGAGTTATTTTCACTCTGAGTTATTTTCACTCTGAGTTACTGTCACTCTGAGTTAATTTCACTCTGAGTTATTTTCAGTCTGAGTTAATTTAATTCTGAGTTAATTTCACTCTCTTATTTTCACTGAGTTAATTTCGCTCTGAGCTATTTTCACTGTGTTATTTGCACTCTGAGTTAATTTAATTCTGAGTTAATGTCAGTCAGTTAATTTCAGTCAGTTATTTTCAGAGTTATTTTCACTCTGAGTTATTTTCATTCTGAGTTAATTTCACTCAGAGTTATTGTCACACTGAGTTAATTTAATTCTGAGTTAATTTCACTCCGAGTTATTTTCACTCTGAATTAATTTCACTCTGAGTTAATTTCACTGTGTTATTTTCACTCTGAGTTATTTTCAACCTGAGTTAATGTAATTCTGAGTTAATTTCACTCTGAGTTATTTTCACTCTGAGTTAATTGCACTCTGAGTTATTTTCACTGAGTTATTTTCACTCTGAGTTAATTTACTTCTCAGTTAATTTCACTCTGAGTTTATTTCATTCTGAGTTATTTTCACTGATTTAATTTCACTCTGAGTTATTTTCACTCTGAGTTAATTGCACTCTGAGTTATTTTCACTGAGTTATTTCACTCTGAGCATATTTACTTCTGAGTTAATTTCACTCTGAGTTATTTTCACTCTGAGTTATTTTCAAACTGAGTTATTTTTACTCTGAGTTATTTTCACTCTGGGTTATTTTCACTCTGATTTATTTTCCCTCTGAGCTAATTTCTCTCTGAGTTATTTTGTCTCTGAGTTAATGTCACTCTGAGTTATTTTCACTCTGAGTTAATTTCACTCAGTTATTTTCACTCTGAGCTATTTTCACACTGAGTTATTTTCACTCAGTTATTTTCACTCCGAGTTAATTTCACTCTGTTATTTACACTCTGAGTTATTTTCACCCTGAGTTAATGTAATTCTGAGTTAGTCTCAGTCTGAGTTAATTTCACTCTGAATTAATTTCACTGAGTTATTTTCACTCTGAGTTATTTTCATTCTGATTTAATTTCACTGAGTTATTTTCACTCTGAGTTATTTTCACACTGAGTTAGGTTCACTCTGAATTATTTTCACTCTGAGTTATTTTCACTCTGAGTTAATTTCACTCTGAGTTATTTTCCCTCTGAGTATTTTGTCTCTGATTTAATGTCACTCTGAGTTATTTTCACTCTGAGTTAATTTCACTCTGAGTTATTTTCACTGAGTTAATTTCACTCAGTTATTTTCACTCTGAGTATCTTTACTTCTGAGTTAATTTCACTCTGAGTTATTTTCACTCTGAGTTATTTTCACACTGAGTTATTTTCACTCTGAGTTATTTTCACTCTGAGTTATTTTCACTCTGAATTTATTTTCCCTCTGAGTTAATTTGTCTCTGAATTATTTTGTCTCTGAGTTAATGTCACTCTGAGTTATTTTCACTCTGAGTTAATTTCACTCAGTTATTTTCACTCTGAGTTATTTTCACACTGAGTTATTTTCACTCAGTTATTTTCACTGAGTTAATTTCACTCTGAGTTAATGTCACTCTGATTTAATTTCACTGAGTTATTTTCACTCTGAGTTATATTCACTCTGAGTTAATTTCACACTGAATGAATTTCATTCTTAGTTAATTTCACTCTGAGTTATTTTCAATCTGAGTTATTTTCACTCTAAGTTATTTTCATTCTGAGTTAATTTCTCTCTGAGTTAATGTCACTCTGAGTTAATTTCACTCTGAGTTATTTTCAGTCTGAGTTAATTCAATTCTGACTTAATTTCACTCTGTTATTTTCACTGAGTTATTTGCACTCTGAGTAATTTTCATGCTGAATTAATTTCACCCTGAGTTAATTTCAATCAGAGTTAATTGCACTCTTTTATTTTCAATCTGAGTTATTTTCACTGAGTAAATTTCACTCTGAGTTAATTTCACTCTGAGTTATTTTCACTGAGTTATTTTCACTCTGAGTTAATTTCACTCAGAGTTAATTTCACTCTGAGTTATTTTAACTTTGAGTTAATTTCACTCTAAGTTATTTTCACTATGAGTTAATTTCTCTCTGAGTTAATGTCACTCTGAGTTAATTTCACTCTCAGTTTTTTTCAGTCTGAGTTAATTTAATTCTGACTTAATTTCACGCTGTTATTTTCACTGACTTATTTGCACTCGGAGCTAATTTAATTCTGAGTTAATGTCACTCTGAGTTAATTTCACTCTGAGTTATTTTCACTGAGTTATTTTCACTCTGAGTTATTTTCATTCTGAGTTAATTTCACCCTGAGTTAATTTCACTCTGATTTAATTTCACTCTGTTATTTTCAATCTGAGTTATTTTCACTCTGAGTTATTTTCACTGAGTTATTTTCACTCTGAGTTATTTTCACCCTGAGTTAATTTAATTCTGATTTAATTTCACTCTGAGTTATTTTCACCCTGAGTTAATTTAATTCTGAGTTAATGTCACTCTGAGTTAATTTCACTCTGAGTTAATTTCACTCTGAGTTATTTTCACTCAGAGTTACTTTCTAACTGAGTTATCTTCACTGAATTATTTTCACTCTGACTTAATTTCACTATGAGTTATTTTTACTCTGAGTTAATTTCACTCTGAGTTAATTTCATTCTGAGTTAATTTCACTCTGAGTTATTTTCACACTGTTATTTTCACTCTGAGTTAATGTCACTCTGAGTTATTTTCACTCTGAGTTATTTTCAGTCTGAGTTAATTTAATTCTGAGTTAATTTCACTATGTTATTTTCACTGAGTTAATTTCGCTCTGAGTTATTTTCACTGAGTTATTTGCACTCTGAGTTAATTTAATTCTGAGTTAATGCCACTCAGTTAATTTCAGTCAGTTATTTTCAGATTTATTTTCACTCTGAGTTATTTTCATTCTGAGTTAATTTCACTCAGAGTTATTTTCACCCTGAGTTAATTTAATTCTGAGTTAATTTCACTCTGAGTTATTTTCACTCTGAATTAATTTCACTCCGAGTTAATTTCACTCTGTTATTTACACTCTGAGTTATTTTCACCCTGAGTTAATGTAATTCTGAGTTAATCTCACTCTGAGTTAATTTCACTCTGAGTTATTTTCACTGAGTTAATTTCACTCTGAGTTATTTTCACTCTGAGTTATTTTCACACTGAGTTAGGTTCACTCTGAATTATTTTCACTCTGAGTTATTTTCACTCTGAGTTAATTTCACTCTGAGTTATTTTCCCTCTGAGTATTTTGTCTCTGAGTTAATGTCACTCTGAGTTATTTTCACTCTGAGTTAATTTCACTCTGAGTTATTTTCACTGAGTTAATTTCACTCAGTTATTTTCACTCTGAGTATATTTACTTCTGAGTTAATTTCACTCTGAGTTATGTTCACTCTGAGTTATTTTCACTCTGTTATTTACACTCTGAGTTATTTTCACCCTGAGTTAATGTAATTCTGAGTTAATCTCACTCTGAGTTAATTTCACTCTGAGTTATTTTCACTGAGTTAATTTCACTCTGAGTTATTTTCACTCTGAGTTATTTTCACACTGAGTTAGGTTCACTCTGAATTATTTTCACTCTGAGTTATTTTCACTCTGAGTTAATTTCACTCTGAGTTATTTTCCCTCTGAGTATTTTGTCTCTGAGTTAATGTCACTCTGAGTTATTTTCACTCTGAGTTAATTTCACTCTGAGTTATTTTCACTGAGTTAATTTCACTCAGTTATTTTCACTCTGAGTATATTTACTTCTGAGTTAATTTCACTCTGAGTTATGTTCACTCTGAGTTATTTTCACACTGAGTTATTTTCACTCTGAGTTATTTTCACTCTTAATTTATTTTCCCTCTGAGTTAATTTGTCTCTGAGTTATTTTGTCTCTGAGTTAATGTCACTCTGAGTTATTTTCACTCTGAGTTAATTTCACTCTGAGTTATTTTCACTGAGTTAATTTCACTCAGTTATTTTCACTCTGAGTATATTTACTTCTGAGTTAATTTCACTCTGAGTTATGTTCACTCTGAGTTATTTTCACACTGAGTTATTTTCACTCTGAGTTATTTTCACTCTGAGTTATTTTCACTCTGAATTTATTTTCCCTCTGAGTTAATTTGTCTCTGAGTTATTTTGTCTCTGAGCTAATGTCACTCTGAGTTATTTTCACTCTGAGTTAATTTCACTCAGTTATTTTCACTCTGAGTTATTTTCACACTGAGTTATTTTCACTCAGTTATTTTCACTGAGTTAATTTCACTCTGAGTTAATGTCACTCTGATTTAAGTTCACTGAGTTATTTTCACTCTGAGTTATTTTCACTCTGAGTTAATTTCACACTGAGTGAATTTCATTCTTTGTTAATTTCACACTGAGTTATTTTCAATCTGAGTTATTTTCACTCTAAGTTATTTTCATTCTGAGTTAATTTCTCTCTGAGTTAATGTCACTCAGAGTTAATTTCACTCTGAGTTATTTTCAGTCTGAGTTAATTCAATTCTGACTTAATTTCACTCTGTTATTTTCACCTAGTTATTTGCACTCTGATTAATTTTCATTCTGAATTAATTTCACCCTGAGTTAATTTCAATCACAGTTAATTGCACTCTTTTAATTTCAATCTGAGTTATTTTCACTGAGTAAATTTCACTCTGAGTTAATTTCACTCTGAGTTATTTTCACTGAGTTATTTTCACTCTGAGTTAATTTCACTCAGAGTTAATTTCACTCTGAGTTATTTTAACTTTGAGTTAATTTCACTCTAAGTTATTTTCACTCTGAGTTAATTTCTCTCTGAGTTAATGTCACTCTGAGTTAATTTCACTCTCAGTTATTTTCAGTCTGAGTTAATTTAATTCTGACTTAATTTCACGCTGTTATTTTCACTGACTTATTTGCACTCGGAGCTAATTTAATTCTGAGTTAATTTCACTCTGAGTTATTTTCACTCTGAGTTAATTGCACTCTGAGTTATTTTCACTGAGTTATTTTCACTCTGAGTTAATTTACTTCTGAGTTAATTTCACTCTGAGTTAATTTAACTCTGAGTTATTTTCACTGAGTTAATTTCACTCTGAGTTATTTTCACACTGAGTTCTGTTCACTCTGAATTATTTTCACTGAGTTATTTTCACGCTGAGTTAATTTCATTGTGAGTTATTTTCCATCTGAGTATTTTGTCTCTGAGTTAATGTCACTCTGAGTTATTTTCACTCTGAGTTAATTTAATTCTGAGTTAATTTCACTCTGAGTTATTTTCACTCTGAGTTAATTGCACTCTGAGTTATTTTCACTGAGTTATTTTCACTCTGAGTTAATTTACTTCTGAGTTAATTTCACTCTGAGTTAATTTCACTCTGTGTTATTTTCACTGAGTTAATTTCACTCTGAGTTATTTTCACTCTGAGTTATTTTCACACTGAGTTATGTTCACTCTGAATTATTTTCACTCTGAGTTATTTTCACTCTGAGTTAATTTCACTCTGAGTTATTTTCCCTCTGAGTATTTTGTCTCTGAGTTAATGTCACTCTGAGTTATTTTCACTCTGAGTTAATTTCACTCTGAGTTATTTTCACTGAGTTAATTTCACTCTGAGTTATTTTCACTCTGAGTTAATGTCACTCTGATTTATTTTCACTGAGTTAATTTCACTCAGTTATTTTCACTCTGAGTTATTTTCACACTGAGTTATTTTCACTCAGTTATTTTCACTCTGAGTTAATTTCGCTCTGAGTTAATGTCACTCTGATTTAATTTCACTGAGTTAATTTCACTCTGAGTTATTTTCACTCTGAGTTAATTTCACACTGAGTGAATTTCATTCTGAGTTAATTTCACTCTGAGTTATTTTCAATCTGAGTAATTTTCACTCTAAGTTATTTTCATTCTGAGTTAATTTCTCTCTGAGTTAATGTCACTCTGAGTTATTTTCACACTGAGTTATGTTCACTGTGAGTTAACGTCACTCTGATTTAATTTCACTGAGTTATTTTCACTCTGAGTTAATTTCACACTGAGTGAATTTCATTCTGAGTTAATTTCACTCTGAGTTATTTTCACTCTGAGTTATTTTCACACTGAGTTATGTTCACTCTGAGTTATTTTCACTCTGAGTTATTTTCACTCTGAGTTAATTTCACTCTGAGTTATTTTCCCTCTGAGTTATTTTGTCTCGGAGTTAATGTCACTCTGAGTTATTTTCACTCTGAGTTAATTTCACTCTGAGTTATTTTCACTGAGTAAATTTCACTCAGTTATTTTCACCCTGAGTTAATTTCACTCTGAGTTAATGTCACTCTGAATTAATTTCACTGTTATTTTCACTGAGTTATTTTCACTCTGAGTAAATTTCACTCAGAGTTAATTTCACTCTGAGTTATTTTTACTTTGAGTTAATTTCACTCTGAGTTATTTTCACTCTGAGTTATTGTCATTCGGAGTTAATATCGCTCTGAGTTATTTTCACCCAGAGTTAATTTAATTCTGATTTAATTTCACTCTGAGTTATTTTCACCCTGAGTTAATTTAATTCTGAGTTGATTTCACACTGAGTTATTTTCACTCTGAGTTAATTTCACTCTGAGTTTCTTTCAAACTGAGTTATCTTCACTGAGTTATTTTCACTCTGAGTTAATTTCACTATGAGTTACTTTCACTCTGAGTTAATTTCACTCTGAGTTAATTTCACTCTGAGTTATTTTCACACTGTTATTTTCACTCTGAGTTAATGTCACTCTGAGTTATTTTCACTCTGAGTTATTTTCACTCTGAGTTACTGTCACTCTGAGTTAATTTCACTCTGAGTTATTTTCAGTCTGAGTTAATTTAATTCTGAGTTAATTTCACTCTCTTATTTTCACTGAGTTAATTTCGCTCTGAGCTATTTTCACTGTGTTATTTGCACTCTGAGTTAATTTAATTCTGAGTTAATGTCAGTCAGTTAATTTCAGTCAGTTATTTTCAGAGTTATTTTCACTCTGAGTTATTTTCATTCTGAGTTAATTTCACTCAGAGTTATTGTCACACTGAGTTAATTTAATTCTGAGTTAATTTCACTCCGAGTTATTTTCACTCTGAATTAATTTCACTCTGAGTTATTTTCACTCTGAGTTATTTTCAAACTGAGTTATTTTTACTCTGAGTTATTTTCACTCTGGGTTATTTTCACTCTGATTTATTTTCCCTCTGAGCTAATTTCTCTCTGAGTTATTTTGTCTCTGAGTTAATGTCACTCTGAGTTATTTTCACTCTGAGTTAATTTCACTCAGTTATTTTCACTCTGAGTTATTTTCACACTGAGTTATTTTCACTCAGTTATTTTCACTCCGAGTTAATTTCACTCTGTTATTTACACTCTGAGTTATTTTCACCCTGAGTTAATGTAATTCTGAGTTAGTCTCAGTCTGAGTTAATTTCACTCTGAATTAATTTCACTGAGTTATTTTCACTCTGAGTTATTTTCATTCTGATTTAATTTCACTGAGTTATTTTCACTCTGAGTTATTTTCACACTGAGTTAGGTTCACTCTGAATTATTTTCACTCTGAGTTATTTTCACTCTGAGTTAATTTCACTCTGAGTTATTTTCCCTCTGAGTATTTTGTCTCTGATTTAATGTCACTCTGAGTTATTTTCACTCTGAGTTAATTTCACTCTGAGTTATTTTCACTGAGTTAATTTCACTCAGTTATTTTCACTCTGAGTATCTTTACTTCTGAGTTAATTTCACTCTGAGTTATTTTCACTCTGAGTTATTTTCACACTGAGTTATTTTCACTCTGAGTTATTTTCACTCTGAGTTATTTTCACTCTGAATTTATTTTCCCTCTGAGTTAATTTGTCTCTGAATTATTTTGTCTCTGAGTTAATGTCACTCTGAGTTATTTTCACTCTGAGTTAATTTCACTCAGTTATTTTCACTCTGAGTTATTTTCACACTGAGTTATTTTCACTCAGTTATTTTCACTGAGTTAATTTCACTCTGAGTTAATGTCACTCTGATTTAATTTCACTGAGTTATTTTCACTCTGAGTTATATTCACTCTGAGTTAATTTCACACTGAATGAATTTCATTCTTAGTTAATTTCACTCTGAGTTATTTTCAATCTGAGTTATTTTCACTCTAAGTTATTTTCATTCTGAGTTAATTTCTCTCTGAGTTAATGTCACTCTGAGTTAATTTCACTCTGAGTTATTTTCAGTCTGAGTTAATTCAATTCTGACTTAATTTCACTCTGTTATTTTCACTGAGTTATTTGCACTCTGAGTAATTTTCATGCTGAATTAATTTCACCCTGAGTTAATTTCAATCAGAGTTAATTGCACTCTTTTATTTTCAATCTGAGTTATTTTCACTGAGTAAATTTCACTCTGAGTTAATTTCACTCTGAGTTATTTTCACTGAGTTATTTTCACTCTGAGTTAATTTCACTCAGAGTTAATTTCACTCTGAGTTATTTTAACTTTGAGTTAATTTCACTCTAAGTTATTTTCACTATGAGTTAATTTCTCTCTGAGTTAATGTCACTCTGAGTTAATTTCACTCTCAGTTTTTTTCAGTCTGAGTTAATTTAATTCTGACTTAATTTCACGCTGTTATTTTCACTGACTTATTTGCACTCGGAGCTAATTTAATTCTGAGTTAATGTCACTCTGAGTTAATTTCACTCTGAGTTATTTTCACTGAGTTATTTTCACTCTGAGTTATTTTCATTCTGAGTTAATTTCACCCTGAGTTAATTTCACTCTGATTTAATTTCACTCTGTTATTTTCAATCTGAGTTATTTTCACTCTGAGTTATTTTCACTGAGTTATTTTCACTCTGAGTTATTTTCACCCTGAGTTAATTTAATTCTGATTTAATTTCACTCTGAGTTATTTTCACCCTGAGTTAATTTAATTCTGAGTTAATGTCACTCTGAGTTAATTTCACTCTGAGTTAATTTCACTCTGAGTTATTTTCACTCAGAGTTACTTTCTAACTGAGTTATCTTCACTGAGTTATTTTCACTCTGACTTAATTTCACTATGAGTTATTTTTACTCTGAGTTAATTTCACTCTGAGTTAATTTCATTCTGAGTTAATTTCACTCTGAGTTATTTTCACACTGTTATTTTCACTCTGAGTTAATGTCACTCTGAGTTATTTTCACTCTGAGTTATTTTCAGTCTGAGTTAATTTAATTCTGAGTTAATTTCACTATGTTATTTTCACTGAGTTAATTTCGCTCTGAGTTATTTTCACTGAGTTATTTGCACTCTGAGTTAATTTAATTCTGAGTTAATGTCACTCAGTTAATTTCAGTCAGTTATTTTCAGATTTATTTTCACTCTGAGTTATTTTCATTCTGAGTTAATTTCACTCAGAGTTATTTTCACCCTGAGTTAATTTAATTCTGAGTTAATTTCACTCTGAGTTATTTTCACTCTGAATTAATTTCACTCCGAGTTAATTTCACTCTGTTATTTACACTCTGAGTTATTTTCACCCTGAGTTAATGTAATTCTGAGTTAATCTCACTCTGAGTTAATTTCACTCTGAGTTATTTTCACTGAGTTAATTTCACTCTGAGTTATTTTCACTCTGAGTTATTTTCACACTGAGTTAGGTTCACTCTGAATTATTTTCACTCTGAGTTATTTTCACTCTGAGTTAATTTCACTCTGAGTTATTTTCCCTCTGAGTATTTTGTCTCTGAGTTAATGTCACTCTGAGTTATTTTCACTCTGAGTTAATTTCACTCTGAGTTATTTTCACTGAGTTAATTTCACTCAGTTATTTTCACTCTGAGTATATTTACTTCTGAGTTAATTTCACTCTGAGTTATGTTCACTCTGAGTTATTTTCACTCTGTTATTTACACTCTGAGTTATTTTCACCCTGAGTTAATGTCACTCTGAGTTAATCTCACTCTGAGTTAATTTCACTCTGAGTTATTTTCACTGAGTTAATTTCACTCTGAGTTATTTTCACTCTGAGTTATTTTCACACTGAGTTAGGTTCACTCTGAATTATTTTCACTCTGAGTTATTTTCACTCTGAGTTAATTTCACTCTGAGTTATTTTCCCTCTGAGTATTTTGTCTCTGAGTTAATGTCACTCTGAGTTATTTTCACTCTGAGTTAATTTCACTCTGAGTTATTTTCACTGAGTTAATTTCACTCAGTTATTTTCACTCTGAGTATATTTACTTCTGAGTTAATTTCACTCTGAGTTATGTTCACTCTGAGTTATTTTCACACTGAGTTATTTTCACTCTGAGTTATTTTCACTCTTAATTTATTTTCCCTCTGAGTTAATTTGTCTCTGAGTTATTTTGTCTCTGAGTTAATGTCACTCTGAGTTATTTTCACTCTGAGTTAATTTCACTCTGAGTTATTTTCACTGAGTTAATTTCACTCAGTTATTTTCACTCTGAGTATATTTACTTCTGAGTTAATTTCACTCTGAGTTATGTTCACTCTGAGTTATTTTCACACTGAGTTATTTTCACTCTGAGTTATTTTCACTCTGAGTTATTTTCACTCTGAATTTATTTTCCCTCTGAGTTAATTTGTCTCTGAGTTATTTTGTCTCTGAGCTAATGTCACTCTGAGTTATTTTCACTCTGAGTTAATTTCACTCAGTTATTTTCACTCTGAGTTATTTTCACACTGAGTTATTTTCACTCAGTTATTTTCACTGAGTTAATTTCACTCTGAGTTAATGTCACTCTGATTTAAGTTCACTGAGTTATTTTCACTCTGAGTTATTTTCACTCTGAGTTAATTTCACACTGAGTGAATTTCATTCTTTGTTAATTTCACACTGAGTTCTTTTCAATCTGAGTTATTTTCACTCTAAGTTATTTTCATTCTGAGTTAATTTCTCTCTGAGTTAATGTCACTCAGAGTTAATTTCACTCTGAGTTATTTTCAGTCTGAGTTAATTCAATTCTGACTTAATTTCACTCTGTTATTTTCACCTAGTTATTTGCACTCTGATTAATTTTCATTCTGAATTAATTTCACCCTGAGTTAATTTCAATCACAGTTAATTGCACTCTTTTAATTTCAATCTGAGTTATTTTCACTGAGTAAATTTCACTCTGAGTTAATTTCACTCTGAGTTATTTTCACTGAGTTATTTTCACTCTGAGTTAATTTCACTCAGAGTTAATTTCACTCTGAGTTATTTTAACTTTGAGTTAATTTCACTCTAAGTTATTTTCACTCTGAGTTAATTTCTCTCTGAGTTAATGTCACTCTGAGTTAATTTCACTCTCAGTTATTTTCAGTCTGAGTTAATTTAATTCTGACTTAATTTCACGCTGTTATTTTCACTGACTTATTTGCACTCGGAGCTAATTTAATTCTGAGTTAATTTCACTCTGAGTTATTTTCACTCTGAGTTAATTGCACTCTGAGTTATTTTCACTGAGTTATTTTCACTCTGAGTTAATTTACTTCTGAGTTAATTTCACTCTGAGTTAATTTAACTCTGAGTTATTTTCACTGAGTTAATTTCACTCTGAGTTATTTTCACACTGAGTTCTGTTCACTCTGAATTATTTTCACTGAGTTATTTTCACGCTGAGTTAATTTCATTGTGAGTTATTTTCCATCTGAGTATTTTGTCTCTGAGTTAATGTCACTCTGAGTTATTTTCACTCTGAGTTAATTTAATTCTGAGTTAATTTCACTCTGAGTTATTTTCACTCTGAGTTAATTGCACTCTGAGTTATTTTCACTGAGTTATTTTCACTCTGAGTTAATTTACTTCTGAGTTAATTTCACTCTGAGTTAATTTCACTCTGTGTTATTTTCACTGAGTTAATTTCACTCTGAGTTATTTTCACTCTGAGTTATTTTCACACTGAGTTATGTTCACTCTGAATTATTTTCACTCTGAGTTATTTTCACTCTGAGTTAATTTCACTCTGAGTTATTTTCCCTCTGAGTATTTTGTCTCTGAGTTAATGTCACTCTGAGTTATTTTCACTCTGAGTTAATTTCACTCTGAGTTATTTTCACTGAGTTAATTTCACTCTGAGTTATTTTCACTCTGAGTTAATGTCACTCTGATTTATTTTCACTGAGTTAATTTCACTCAGTTATTTTCACTCTGAGTTATTTTCACACTGAGTTATTTTCACTCAGTTATTTTCACTCTGAGTTAATTTCGCTCTGAGTTAATGTCACTCTGATTTAATTTCACTGAGTTAATTTCACTCTGAGTTATTTTCACTCTGAGTTAATTTCACACTGAGTGAATTTCATTCTGAGTTAATTTCACTCTGAGTTATTTTCAATCTGAGTAATTTTCACTCTAAGTTATTTTCATTCTGAGTTAATTTCTCTCTGAGTTAATGTCACTCTGAGTTATTTTCACACTGAGTTATGTTCACTGTGAGTTAACGTCACTCTGATTTAATTTCACTGAGTTATTTTCACTCTGAGTTAATTTCACACTGAGTGAATTTCATTCTGAGTTAATTTCACTCTGAGTTATTTTCACTCTGAGTTATTTTCACACTGAGTTATGTTCACTCTGAGTTATTTTCACTCTGAGTTATTTTCACTCTGAGTTAATTTCACTCTGAGTTATTTTCCCTCTGAGTTATTTTGTCTCGGAGTTAATGTCACTCTGAGTTATTTTCACTCTGAGTTAATTTCACTCTGAGTTATTTTCACTGAGTAAATTTCACTCAGTTATTTTCACCCTGAGTTAATTTCACTCTGAGTTAACGTCACTCTGAATTAATTTCACTGTTATTTTCACTCTGAGTTATTTTCACTCTGAGTTAATTTCACACTGAGTGAATTTCATTCTGAGTTAATTTCACTCTGAGTTATTTTCAATCTCAGTAATTTTCACTCTAAGTTATTTTCACTCTGAGTTAATTTCACCCTGAGTTAATTTCACTCTGAGTTATTTTCACTGAGTTATTTTCACTCTGAGTTAATTTCACTCTGAGTTAAATTCACTCTGAGTTATTTTAACTTTGAGTAAATTTCACTCTGAGTTAATTTCACTCTGGGTTATTTTCATTCGGAGTTAATATCACTCTGAGTTATTTTCACCCTGAGTTAATTTAATTCTTATTTAATTTCACACTGAGTTATTTTCACCCTGAGTTAATTTAATTCTGAGTTCATTTCACTCTGAGTTATTTTCACTCGGAGTTAATTTCACTCCGAGTTAATGTCACTCTGAGTTAATTTCACTCTGAATTAATTTCAGTCTCAGTTATTTTCACTCTGAGTTACTTTCAAAATGAGTTATCTTCACTGAGTTATTTTCACTCTGAGTTAATTTTACTCTGAGTTATTTTCACTCAGTTAATTTCACTCTGAGTTAATTTCATTCTGAGTTAATTTCACTCTGAGTTATTTTCACACTGTTATTTTCACTCTGAGTTAATGTCACTCAGTTATTTTCACTCTGAGTTATTTTCACTCTGAGTTACTGTCACTCTGAGTTAATATCACTCTGAGTTATTTTCATTCTGAGTTAATTTCACTCAGAGTTATTTTCACTCTTAGTTAATTAAATTCTGAGTTAATTTAATTCTGAGTTAATTTCACTCTGAGTTATTTTCACTCTGAGTTATTTTCATTCGGAGTTAATATCACTCTGAGTTATTTTAACCCTGAGTTAATTTAATTCTGATTTAATTTCACTCTGAGTTATTTTCACCCTGAGTTAATTTAATTCTGAGTTAATGTCACTCTGAGTTAATTTCACTCTGAGTTAATTTCACTCTGAGTTATTTTCACTCTGAGTTACTTTCAAACTGAGTTATCTTCACTGAGTTATTTTCACTCTGAGTTAATTTCACTATGAGTTATTTTCACTCTGAGTTAATTTCGCTCTGAGTTAATTTCATTCTAAGTTAATTTCACTCTGTTATTTTCATACTGTTATTTTCACTCTGAGTTATTTTCACTCCGAATTAATTTCACTCTGAGTTAATTTCACTCTGTTATTTTCACTCTGAGTTAATGTAATTCTGAGTTAATCTCACTCTGAGTTAATTTCACTCTGAATTAATTTCACTGAGTTATTTTCACTCTGAGTTATTTTCATTCTGATTTAATTTCACTCTGAGTTATTTTCACTCTGAGTTAATTTAATTCTGAGTTAATTTCACTCTGAGTTATTTTCACTGAGTTAATTGCACTCTGAGTTATTTTCACTGAGTTATTTTCACTCTGAGTTAATTTACTTCTGAGTTAATTTCACTCTGAGTTAATTTCACTCTTAGTTAATTTCTCTCTGAGTTAATGTCACTCTGAGTTATTTTCACTCTGAGTTAAATTCACTCTGAGTCATTTTCACTGAGTTAATTTCACTCAGTTATTTTCACTCTGAGTTATTTTCACACTGAGTTATTTTCACTCAGTTATTTTCACTCTGAGTTAATTTCACTCTGAGTTAATGTCACTCTGATTTAAGTTCACTGAGTTATTTTCACTCTGAGTTATTTTCACTCTGAGTTAATTTCACACTGAGTGAATTTCATTCTGATTTAATTTCACTCTGAGTTATTTTCACTCTGAGTTATTTTCACAATGAGTTAATTTCACTCTGAGTTATTTTCCTTCTGAGTTATTTTGTCTCGGAGTTAATGTCACTCTGAGTTATTTTCACTCTGATTTAATTTCACTCTGAGTTAATTTCACTTTGTTATTTTCACTCTGAGTTATTTTCACCCTGAGTTAATGTAATTGTGAGTTAATCTCACTCTGAGTTAATTTCACTCTGAATTAATTTCACTGAGTTATTTTCACTCTGAGTTATTTTCATTCTGATTTAATTTCACTCTGAGTGATTTTCACTCTGAGTTAATTTGATTCTGAGTTAATTTCACTCTGAGTTATTTTCACTCTGAGTTAATTGCACTCTGAGTTATTTTCACTGAGTTATTTTCACTCTGAGTTAATTTACTTCTGAGTTAATTTCACTCTGAGTTAATTTCACTCTGAGTTATTTTCACTGAGTTAATTTCACTCTGAGTTATTTTCACTCTGAGTTATTTTCACACTGAGTTATGTTCACTCTGAATTATTTTCACTCTGAGTTATTTTCACTCTGAGTTAATTTCACTCTGAGTTATTTTCCCTCTGAGTATTTTGTCTCTGAGATAATGTCACTCTGAGTTATTTTCACTCTGAGTTAATTTCACTCTGAGTTATTTTCACTGAGTTAATTTCACTCAGTTATTTTCACTCTGAGTTACTTTCACACTGAGTTATTTTCACTCAGTTATTTTCACTCTGAGTTAATTTCACTCTGAGTTAATGTCACTCTGATTTAATTTCACTGAGTTATTTTCACTCTGATTTATTTTCACTCTGAGTTAATTTCACACTGAGTGAATTTCATTCTGAGTTAATTTCACTCTGAGTTATTTTCAATCTGAGTTATTTTCACTCTAAGTTATTTTCACTCTGAGTTAATTTCTCTCTGAGTTAATGTCACTCTGAGTTATTTTCACTCTGAGTTAATTTCACTCAGAGTTATTTTCAATGAGTTAATTTCGCTCTGAGTTATTTTCACTGAGTTATTTGCACTCTGAGTTAATTTAATTCTGAGTTACTTTGACTCTGAGTTATTTCCACTCTGAATTAATTTCACTCTGAGTTAATTTCACTCTGTTATTTTCACTCTGAGTTATTTTCACTCTGAGTTATTTTCACACTGAGTTATTTCACTCTGAGTTATTTTCACTCTGAGTTCTTTTCACTCTGAGTTAATTTCACTCTGAGTTATTTTCCCTCTGAGTTATTTTGTCTCTGAGCTATTTCCATTCTGATTTAATTTCACTCTGAGTAATTTTCTCACTGAGTGAATTTCATTCTGAGTTAATTTCACTCTGAGTTATTTTCAATCTGAGTAATTTTCACTCTAAGTTATATTCACTCTGAGTTAATTTCTCTCTGAGTTAATGTCACTCTGAGTTATTTTCACTCTGAGTTAATTTCACTCTGAGTTATTTTCACTGAGTTAATTTCACTCAGTTATTTTCACTCTGAGTTATTTTCACACTGAGTTATTTTCACTCAGTTATTTTCACTCTGAGTTAATTTCACTCTGAGTTAATTTCACACTGAGTGAATTTCATTCTGAGTTAATTTCACTCTGAGTTATTTTCACTCTGAGTTATTTTCTCACTGAGTTATGTTCACTCTGAGTTATTTTCACTCTGAGTTAATTTCACTCTGAGTTAATTTCACTCGGAGTTAATTTCAATCTGAGTTATTTTCACACTGTTATTTTCACTATGAGTTAATGTCACTCTGAGTTATTTTCACTCTGAGTTATTTTCAATCTGAGTTAATTTCACTCGGAGTTAATTTCAATCTGAGTTATTTTCACACTTATTTTCACTCTGAGTTAATGTCACTCTGAGTTATTTTCACTCTGAGTTATTTTCACTCTGAGTGAAATTCATTCTGAGTTATTTTCACCCTGAGTTAATGTCACGCTGATATAATTTCACTGAGCTATTTTCACTGAGTTAATTTCACTCTGAGTTATTTTCACTCTGAGTTAATTTAATTCTGAGTTGATTTCACTCTGAGTTATTTTCACTCGGAGTTAATTTCAATCTGAGATAATGTCACTCTGAGGTAATTTCACTCTGAGTTAATTTCACTCTGAGTTATATTCACTCAGAGTTACTTTCACTCTGAGTTATCTTCACTGAGTTATTTTCACTCTGAGTTAATTTCACTCTGAGTTATTTTCACTCTGATTTAATTTCACTCTGAGTTAATTGCATTCTGAGTTAATTTCACTCTGAGTTATTTTCACATTGTTATTTTCAATCTGAGTTAATGTCACTCTAAGTTAATTTCACTATGAGTTATTTTAACTCTTAGTTAATTTAATTCTGAGTTAATTTCACTCTGTTATTTTCACTGAGTTAATTTCGCTCTGAGTTATTTTCACTGAGTTATTTGCACTCTGAGTTAAATTAATTCTGAGTTAATGTCACTCTGAGTTAATTTCACTCTGAGTTATTTTCAGAGATATTTTCACTCTGAGTTATTTTCATTCTGAATTAATTTCACTCAGAGTTATTTTCATGCTGAGTTAATTTAATTCTGAGTTAATTTCATTCTGAGTAAATTTCACTCCGATGTTATTTTCACTCTGCGTTAATTTCACTCTGAATTAATTTCACTCTGAGTTAATTTCACTCTTTTATTTTCACTCTGAGTTATATTCACCCTTTGTTAATTTAATTCTGAGTTAATCTCACTCTGAGTTAATTTCACTCTGAGTTAATTTCTCTCTGAGTTAATGTCATTCTGAATTAATTTCACTCTGAGTTATTTTCAGTCTGAGTTAATTTAATTCTGAGTTAATTTCACTCCGTTATTTTCACTGAGTTATTTGCACTCGGAGTTAATTTAATTCTGAGTTAATGTCACTCTGAGTTAATTTCACTCTGAGTTATTTTCACTGAGTTATTTTCACTCTGAATTATTTTCATTCTGAGTTAATTTCACCCTGAGTTAATTTCACTCTCAGTTAATTTCACACTGTTATTTTCAAACTGAGTTATTTTCAATCTGAGTTAATATCACTCTGAGTTATTTTCACCATGAGTTAATTTAATTCTGATTTAATTTCACTCTGAGATATTTTCACTCTGAGTTAATTTAATTCTGAGCTGATTTCACTCTGAGTTATTTTCACTCGGAGTTAATTTCACTCTGAGTTAATGTCACTCTGAGTTAATTTCACTCTGAGTTATTTTCACTCTGAGTTAATTGCACTCTGAGTTATTTTCACTGAGTTATTTTCACTCTGAGTTAATTTACTTCTGAGTTAATTTCACTCTGAGTTAATTTCACTCGGAGTTATTTTCACTGAGTTAATTTCACTCTGAGTTATTTTCACTCTGAGTTATTTTCACACTGAGTTATGTTCACTCTGAATTATTTTCACTCTGAGTTATTTTCACTCTGAGTTAATTTCACTCTGAGTTATTTTCCCTCTGAGTATTTTGTCTCTGAGATAATGTCACTCTGAGTTATTTTCACTCTGAGTTAATTTCACTCTGAGTTATTTTCACTGAGTTAATTTCACTCAGTTATTTTCACTCTGAGTTACTTTCACACTGAGTTATTTTCACTCAGTTATTTTCACTCTGAGTTAATTTCACTCTGAGTTAATGTCACTCTGATTTAATTTCACTGAGTTATTTTCACTCTGATTTATTTTCACTCTGAGTTAATTTCACACTGAGTGAATTTCATTCTGAGTTAATTTCACTCTGAGTTATTTTCACTCTGAGTTAATTTCACTCAGAATTATTTTCAATGAGTTAATTTCGCTCTGAGTTATTTTCACTGAGTTATTTGCACTCTGAGTTAATTTAATTCTGATTTAATGTCTGTCAGTTAATTTCAGTCAGTTATTTTCAGAGTTATTTTCACTCTGAGTTTTTTTCATTCTGAGTTAATTTCACTCAGAGTTATTGTCACCCTGAGTTAATTTAATTCTGAGTTACTTTGACTCTGAGTTATTTCCACTCTGAATTAATTTCACTCTGAGTTAATTTCACTCTGTTATTTTCACTCTGAGTTATTTTCACTCTGAGTTATTTTCACACTGAGTTATTTCTCTCTGAGTTATTTTCACTCTGAGTTATTTTCACTCTGAGTTAATTTCACTCTGAGTTATTTTCCCTCTGAGTTATTTTGTCTCTGAGCTATTTCCATTCTGATTTAATTTCACTCTGAGTAATTTTCTCACTGAGTGAATTTCATTCTGAGTTAATTTCACTCTGAGTTATTTTCAATCTGAGTAATTTTCACTCTAAGTTATATTCACTCTGAGTTAATTTCTCTCTGAGTTAATGTCACTCTGAGTTATTTTCACTCTGAGTTAATTTCACTCTGAGTTATTTTCACTGAGTTAATTTCTCTCAGTTATTTTCACTCTGAGTTATTTTCACACTGAGTTATTTTCACTCAGTTAATTTCACTCTGAGTTAATTTCATTCTGAGTTAATTTCATTCTGAGTTATTTTCACTCTGTTATTTTCACTCTGAGTTATTTTCACCCTGAGTTAATTTTATTCTGAGTTAATTTCACTCTAACTTATTTTCACTCTGAATTAATTTCACACTGAGTTAATGTCACTCTGACTTAATTTCACTCTGAGTTAATTTCACTCTGAGTTATTTTCACTCTGAGTTATTTTCATTCAGATTTATTTTCACTGAGTTATTTTCGCTCTGAGTTAATTTCACTCTGAGTTAATTTCACTCTGAGTTTTTTTTAACTCTGAGTTAATTTCACTCTGAGTTAATTTGACTGAGTTATTTTCACTCTGAATTAATTTGACAGAGTTAATTTCTCTCTGTTATTTTCACTCTGTGTTATTTTCAAACAGAGTTAATACAATTCTGAGTTAAATTCACACTGAGTTAATTTCACTCTGAGTTATTTTCACTCTGAGTTAATTTCACATTGAGTTAATGTCACTCTGAGTTAATTTCACTCTGAGTTAATTTCACTCTGAGTTATTTTCACTCTGAGTTATTTTCACTGAGAGTTATTTTCATTGAGTTATTTTCTCTCTGAGTTATTTTCACACTGAATTAATTTCACTCTGAGTTATTTTCACTCTGAGTTAATTTGACTCTGAGTTATTTTCACTCAGAGTTATTTTCATTCGGATTTAATATCACTCTGAGTTATTTTCACCCTGAGTTAATTTAATTCTGAGTTAATTTCACTCTGAGTGATTTTCACTCTGAGTTAATTTCACTCTGAGTTAATTTCACTCTGAGTTATATTCACTCTGAGTTACTATCACTCTGAGTTATCTTCACTGAGTTATTTTCACGCTGAGTTAATTTCACTCTGAGTTATTTTCACTCTGAGTTAATTTCACTCTGAGTTAATTTCATTCTGAGTTAATTTCACTCTGAGTTATTTTCACATTGTTATTTTCAATCTGAGTTAATGTCACTCTAAGTTAATTTCACTATCAGTTATTTTCACTCTGAGATAATTTAATTCTGAGTTAATTTCAGTCTGTTATTTTCACTGAGTTAATTTCGCTCCGAGTTATTTTCACTGAGTTATTTGCACTCTGAGTTAATTTAATTCTGAGTAAATGTCACTCTGAGTTAATTTCACTCCGAGTTATTTTCAGAGATATTTTCACTCTGAGTTATTTTCATTCTGAATTAATTTCACTCAGAGTTATTTTCACGCTGAGTTAATTTAATTCTGAGTTAATTTAATTCTGAGTTAATTTCACTCTGAATTATTTTCACGCTGCGTTAATTTCACTCTGAGTTAATTTCACTCTGAGTTATTTTCACTCTGAATTAATTTCAGTCTGAGTTAATTTCACTCTTTTTTTTTTCACTCGGAGTTATTTTCACCCTGAGTTAATTTAATTCCGAGTTAATCTCACTCTGAGTTAATTTCTCTCTGAGTTAATGTCATTCTGAATTAATTTCACTCTGAGTTATTTTCAGTCTGAGTTAATTTAATTCTGAGTTAATTCCACTCCGTTATTTTCACTGAGTTATTTGCACTCGGAGTTAATTTAATTCTGAGTTAATGTCACTCTGAGTTAATTTCACTCTGAGTTATGTTCACTGAGTTATTTTCACTCTGAGTTATTTTCATTCTGAGTTAATTTCACCCTGAGGTAATTTCACTCTGAGTTAATTTCACTCTGTTATTTTCAAACTGAGTTATTTTCACTCTGAGTTATTTTCACTGAATTATTTTCACTCTGAGTTAATTTCACTCTGAGTTAATTTCACTCTGAGTTATTTTAACTTTGAGTTAATTTCACTCTGAATTATTTTCACTCTGAGTTATTTTCATTCGGAGTTAATATCACTCTGAGTTATTATCACCCTGAGTTAATTTAATTCTGATTTAATTTCACTCTGAGTTATTTTCACCCTGAGTTAATTTAATTCTGAGTTAATTTCTCTCTGAGTTATTTTCACTCTGAGTTAATTTCACTCTGAGTTAATTTCACTCTGAGTTATATTCACTCTGAGTTACTATCACTCTGAGTTATCTTCACTGAGTTATTTTCACGCTGAGTTAATTTCACTCTGAGTTATTTTCACTCTGAGTTAATTTCACTCTGAGTTAATTTCATTCTGAATTAATTTCACGCTGAGTTATTTTCACATTGTTATTTTCAATCTGAGTTAATGTCACTCTAAGTTAATTTCACTATGAGTTATTTTCACTCTGAGTTAATTTAATTCTGAGTTAATTTCACTCTGTTATTTTCACTGAGTTAATTTCGCTCCGAGTTATTTTCAATGATTTATTTGCACTCTGAGTTAATTTAATTCTGAGTTAAAGTCACTCTGAGTTAATTTCACTCCGAGTTATTTTCAGAGATATTTTCACTCTGTTATTTTCATTCTGAATTAATTTGACTCAGAGTTATTTTCACGCTGAGTTAATTTAATTCAGAGTTAATTTCATTCTGAGTTAATTTCACTCTGAGTTATTTTCACTCTGCGTTAATTTCACTCTGAGTTAATTTCACTCTGAGTTATTTTCACTCTGAATTAATTTCAATCTAAGTTAATTTCACTCTTTTATTTTCACTCTGAGTTATTTTCACACTGAGTTAATTTAATTCTGAGTTAATCTCACTCTGAGTTAATTTCACTCTGAGATAATTTCTCTCTGAGTTAATGTCATTCTGAATTAATTTCACTCTGAGTTATTTTCAGTCTGAGTTAATTTAATTCTGAGTTAAATTCACTCCGTTATTTTCACTGAGTTATTTGCATTCGGAGTTAATTTAATTCCGAGTTAATGTCACTCTGAGTTAATTTCACTCTGAGTTATTTTCACTGAGTTATTTTCACTCAGAGTTATTTTCATTCTGAGTTAATTTCACCCTGAGTTAATTTCACTCTGAGTTAATTTCACTCTGTTATTTTCAAACTGAGTTATTTTCACTCTGAGTTATTTTCAGAGTTATTTTCACTCTGAGTTAATTTAATTCTGATTTAATTTCACTCTGAGATATTTTCAGTCTGAGTTAATTTAATTCTGAGTTGATTTCACTCTGAGTTATTTTCACTCGCAGTTAATTTCACTCTGAGTTAATGTCACTCTGAGTTAATTTCACTCTGAGTTAGTTTCACTCTGAGTTACTTTCACTCTGAGTTATCTTCACTGAGTTAGTTTCACTCTGAGTTAATTTCACTCTGAGTTATTTTCACTCTGAGTTAATTTCACTCTGAGTTAATTTCATTCTGAGTTAATTTCACTCTGAGTTAATTTCACTCTGTTATTTTCACTCTGAGTTATTTTCACCCTGAGTTAATTTTATTCTGAGTTAATTTCACTCTGACTTAATTTCACTCTGAGTTATTTTCAGTCTGAGTAAATTTAATTCTGACTTAATTTCACTCTGAGTTAATATCACTCTGAGTTATTTTCACTCTGAGTTATTTTCACTCTGAGTTATTTTCACTCTGAGTTATTTTCACTGAGTTATTTTCACTGTGAGTTAATTTAATTCTGAGTTAATTTCACTCTGAGTTAATTTCACTCTGAGTTATTTTCACTGAGTTAATTTCACTCTGAGTTAATTTCACTCTGAGGTATCTTCACTGAGTTATTTTCACTCTGAGTTAATTTCACTCTGAATTAATTTGACTCTGAGTTAATTTCACTCTGAGTTATTTTCACCCTGAGTTAATTTAATTCTGAGTTAATTTCAGTGAGTTATTTTCACTCTGAGTTAATTTCACACTGATTTATTTTCACTCTGTGTTATTTTCACTCTGAGTTAATTTCACTCTGAGTTAATGTCACTCTGAGTTAATTTCACTGAGTTAATTTCACTGAGTTATTTTCACTCTGAGTTATTTTCACTTTGAGTTATTTTCACTGTTATATTCACTCTGAGTTATTTTCACTCTGAGTTAATTTCACACTGAGTTAATTTCATTCTGAGTTAATTTCACTCTGAGTTATTTTCACTCTGAGTTAATGTAATTCTGAGTTAATTTCACTATGAGTTAATGTCACTCTGATTTAATTTCACTGAGTTATTTTCACTCTGAGTTATTTTCACTCTGAGTTAATTTCACACTGAGTTATTTTCACTCTAAGTTATTTTCACTCTGAGTTAATTTCTCTCTGAGTTAATGTCACTCTGAGTTAATTTCACACTGATTTATTTTCACTCAGAGTTAATTTAATTCTGAGTTAATTTCAATCTGAGTTATTTTCACTGAGTTATTTGCACTCTGATTTAATTTCATTCTGAGTTAATGACACTCTGAGTTAATTTCACTCTGAGTTATTTTCACTGAGTTATTTTCACTCTGAGTTAATTTCATTCTGAGTTAATTTCAGTCAGAGTTATTTTCACCCTGAGTTAATTTAATTCTGAGTTAATTTCACTCTGAGATATTTGACTGTTATTTTCACTCTGAATTAATTTCACTCCGAGTTAATTTCACTCTTATTTTCACTCTGAGTTATTTTCACTCTGAGTTAATTTCACACTGAGTTAATGTCACTCTGAGTTAATTTCACTCTGAGTTAATTTCACTCTGAGTTATTTTCACTCTGAGTTATTTTCACTCATTTATTTTCACTGAGTTATTTTCACTCTGAGTTAATTTCACTCTGAGTCAATTTCACTCTGAGTTATTTTAACTCTGAGTTATTTTCACTCTGAATTAATTTCACTCTGAGTTAATTTCTCTCTGTTATTTTCACTCTGAGTTATTTTCACCCTGAGTTAATTTAATTCTGAGTTAATTACACTCTGAGTTAATTTCACTCTGAGTTATTTTCACTCTGAGTTAATTTCACACTGAGTTAATGTCACTCTGAGTTAATTTCACTCTGAGTTAATTTCACTCAGAGTTAATGTCACTCTGAGTTAATTTCACTGAGTTAATTTCACTGAGTTATTTTCACTCTGAGTTATTTTCACTCTGAGTTATTTTCACTGTTATTTTCACTCTGAGTTATTTTCACTCTGAGTTAATTTCACACTGAGTTAATTTCATTCTGAGTTAATTTCACTCTGAGTTATTTTCAATCTGAGTTAATTTAATTCTGAGTTAATTTCACTCTGTTATTTTCACTGAGTTAATTTCACTCTGAGTGATTTTCACTCTGAGTTATTTTCATTCTGAGTTAATTTCACGCTGAGTCATTTTCACCCTGAGTTAAATAATTCTGACATAATTTAATTCTGAGTTAATTTCACTCTGACTTATTTTCACTCTGAGTTAATTTAACACTGAGTTAATGTCACTCTGAGTTAATTTCACTCTGAGTTAATTTCACTCAGATTTATTTTCACTAAGTTATTTTCACTCTGAGTTAATTTCACTCTGGGTTAAGTTCACTCTGAGTTAATTTCACTCTGAGTTATTTTCACCCTGAGTTTATTTAATTCTGAGTTAATTTCACTGATTTATTTTCACTCTGAGTTAATTTCACACTGATTTATTTTCACTCTGTGTTAATTTCACTCTGAGTTAATTTCACTCTGAGTTAATGTCACTCTGAGTTAATTTCACTGAGTTAATTTCACTGAGTTATTTTCACTCTGAGTTATTTTCACTCTGAGTTATTTTCACTGTTATTTTCACTCTGAGTTATTTTCACTCTGAGTTAATTTCACACTGAGTTAATTTCATTCTGAGTTAATTTCACTCTGAGTTATTTTCAATCTGAGTTAATTTAATTCTGAGTTAATTTCACTCTGTTATTTTCACTGAGTTAATTTCACTCTGAGTGATTTTCACTCTGAGTTATTTTCATTCTGAGTTAATTTCACGCTGAGTCATTTTCACCCTGAGTTAAATAATTCTGACATAATTTAATTCTGAGTTAATTTCACTCTGACTTATTTTCACTCTGAGTTAATTTAATTCTGAGTTAATTTCACTCTGTTATTTTCACTGAGTTAATTTCAATCTGAGTTATTTTCACTGAGTTATTTGGACTCTGATTTAATTTCATTCTGAGTTAATGACACTCTGAGTTAATTTCACTCTGAGTTATTTTCACTGAGTTATTTTCACTCTGAGTTATTTTCATTCTGAGTTAATTTCAGTCACAGTTATTTTCACCCTGAGTTAATTTAATTCTGAGTTAATTTAATTCTGATTTAATTTCACTCTGAGTTATTTTCACTCTGAGTTATTTTCACTCTGAGTTATTTTCTCTCTGAGTTAATTTGACTCTGTTATTTTCACACTGAATTAATTTCACTCCGAGTTAATTTCACTCTGTTATTTTCACTCTGAGTTATTTTCACTCTGAGTTAATTTCACACTGAGTTAATGTCACTCTGAGTTAATTTCACTGAGTTATTTTCACTCTGAGTTATTTTCACTCTGAGTTATTTTCACTCATTTATTTTCACTGAGTTATTTTCACTCTGAGTTAATTTCAATCTGAGTCAATTTCACTCTGAGTTATTTTAACTCTGAGTTATTTTCAATCGGAGTTAATTTAATTCTGAGTTAATTTCACTCTGTTATTTTCACTGAGTTAATTTCACTCTGAGTTATTTTCACTCTGAGTTATTTTCATTCTGAGTTAATTTCACGCTGAGTCATTTTCACCCTGAGTTAAATAATTCTGACATAATTTAATTCTGAGTTAATTTCACTCTGACTTATTTTCACTCTGAGTTAATTTACTTCTGAGTTAATTTCACTCTGTTATTTGCACTGAGTTAATTTCAATCTGAGTTATTTTCACTGAGTTATTTGGACTCTGATTTAATTTCATTCTGAGTTAATGACACTCTGAGTTAATTTCACTCTGAGTTAATTTCAGTCACAGTTATTTTCACCCTGAGTTAATTTAATTCTGAGTTAATTTAATTCTGATTTAATTTCACTCTGAGTTATTTTCACTCTGAGTTATTTTCACTCTGAGTTATTTTCACTCTGAGTTAATTTGACTCTGTTATTTTCACTCTGAATTAATTTCACTCCGAGTTAATTTCACTCTGTTATTTTCACTCTGAGTTATTTTCACTCTGAGTTAATTTCACACTGAGTTAATGTCACTCTGAGTTAATTTCACTCTGAGTTAATTTCACTCTGAGTTATTTTCACTCTGAGTTATTTTCACTCATTTATTTTCTCTGAGTTATTTTCACTCTGAGTTAATTTCACTCTGAGTCAATTTCACTCTGAGTTATTTTAACTCTGAGTTATTTTCACTCTGAATTAATTTCACTCTGAGTTAATTTCTCTCTGTTATTTTCACTCTAAGTTATTTTCACCCTGAGTTAATTTAATTCTGAGTTAATTACACTCTGAGTTAATTTCACTCTGAGTTATTTTCACTCTGAGTTAATTTCACACAGAGTTAATGTCACTCTGAGTTAATTTCACTCTGAGTTAATTTCACTCAGATTTATTTTCACTAAGTTATTTTCACTCTGAGTTAATTTCACTCTGAGTTAATTTCACTCTGAGTTATTTTAATGCTGAGTTAATGTCACTCTGAGTAAATTTCACTCTGAGTTATTTTCATTTGGATTTAATATCACTCTGAATTATTTTCACCCTGAGTTAATTTCACTCTGAGTCAATTTCACTCTGAGTTATTTTAACTCTGAGTTAATTTCACTCTGAGTTACTTTGTCTCTGAGTTATTTTCACTCTGAGTGATTTTCACTCTGAGTTAATTTGATTCTGAGTTAATTTCACTCTGAGTTATTTTCACTCTGAGTTAATTGCACTCTGAGTTATTTTCACTGAGTTATTTTCACTCTGAGTTAATTTACTTCTGAGTTAATTTCACTCTGAGTTAATTTCACTCTGAGTTATTTTCACTGAGTTAATTTCACTCTGAGTTATTTTCACTCTGAGTTATTTTCACACTGAGTTATGTTCACTCTGAATTATTTTCACCCTGAGTTATTTTCACTCTGAGTTAATTTCACTCTGAGTTATTTTCCCTCTGAGTATTTTGTCTCTGAGTTAATGTCACTCTGAGTTATTTTCACTCTGAGTTAATTTCACTCTGAGTTATTTTCACTGAGTTAATTTCACTCAGTTATTTTCACTCTGAGTTATTTTCACACTGAGTTATTTTCACTCAGTTATTTTCACTCTGAGTTAATTTCACTCTGAGTTAATGTCACTCTGATTTAATTTCACTGAGTTATTTTCACTCTGAGTTATTTTCACTCTGAGTTAATTTCACACTGAGTGAATTTCATTCTGAGTTAATTTCACTCTGAGTTATTTTCAATCTGAGTTATTTTCACTCTAAGTTATTTTCACTCTGAGTTAATTTCTCTCTGAGTTAATGTCACTCTGAGTTATTTTCACTCTGAGCTAATTTCACTCAGAGTTATTTTCAATGAGTTAATTTCGCTCTGAGTTATTTTCACTGAGTTATTTGCACTCTGAGTTAATTTAATTCTGAGTTAATGTATGTCAGTTAATTTCAGTCAGTTATTTTCAGAGTTATTTTCACTCTGAATTTTTTTCATTCTGAGTTAATTTCACTCAGAGTTATTGTCACCCTGAGTTAATTTAATTCTGAGTTACTTTCACTCTGAGTTATTTCCACTCTGAATTAATTTCACTCTGAGTTAATTTCACTCTGTTATTTTCACTCTGAGTTATTTTCACTCTGAGTTATTTTCACACTGAGTTATTTCACTCTGAGTTATTTTCACTCTGAGTTATTTTCACTCTGAGTTAATTTCACTCTGAGTTATTTTCCCTCTGAGTTATTTTGTCTCTGAGCTATTTTCATTCTGATTTAATTTCACTCTGAGTAATTTTCACCCTGTGTTAATTTAATTCTGAGTGAATTTCACTCTGAGTTATTTTCACTCTGAGTTAATTGCACTCTTAGTTATTTTCACTTTGTTATTTTCATTCTGAGTATATTTACTTCTGAGTTAATTTCACTGAGTTATTTTCACTCTGAGTTATTTTCACTGAGTTAATTTCACACTGAGTGAATTTCATTCTGAGTTAATTTCACTCTGAGTTATTTTCAATCTGAGTAATTTTCACTCTAAGTTATTTTCACTCTGAGTTAATTTCTCTCTGAGTTAATGTCACTCTGAGTTATTTTCGCTCTGAGTTAATTTCACTCTGAGTTATTTTCACTGAGTTAATTTCACTCAGTTATTTTCACTCTGAGTTATTTTCACACTGAGTTATGTTCACTCTGAGTTATTTTCACTCTGAGTTAATTTCACTCTGAGTTAATTTCACTCGGAGTTAATTTCAATCTGAGTTATTTTCACACTGTTATTTTCACTATGTGTTAATGTCACTCTGAGTTATTTTCACTCTGAGTTATTTTCAATCTGAGTTAATTTCACTCGGAGTTAATTTCAATCTGAGTTATTTTCACACTTATTTTCACTCTGAGTTAATGTCACTCTGAGTTATTTTCACTCTGAGTTATTTTCAGAGATATTTTCACTCTGAGTTATTTTCATTCTGAATTAATTTCACTCAGAGTTATTTTCATGCTGAGTTAATTTAATTCTGAGTTAATTTAATTCTGAGTAAATTTCACTCCGATGTTATTTTCACTCTGCGTTAATTTCACTCTGAATTAATTTCACTCTGAGTTATTTTCACTCTGAGTTATTTTCACTCAGATTTATTTTCACTGAGTTATTTTAGCTCTGAATTAATTTCACTCTGAGTTATTTTTACTCTGAGTTAATTTCACTCTGAGTTAATTTGACTCTGAGTTATTTTCACTCTGAATTAATTTGACTGAGTTAATTTCTCTCTGTTATTTTCACTCTGAGTTATTTTCAAACAGAGTTAATACAATTCTGAGTTACATTCACACTGATTTAATTTCACTCTGAGTTATTTTCACTCTGAGTTAATTTCACACTGAGTTAATGTCACTCTGAGTTAATTTCTTTCTGAGATAATTTCACTCTGAGTTATTTTCACTCTGAGTTATTTTCACTGAGAGTTATTTTCACTGAGTTATTTTCTCTCTGAGTTATTTTCACTCTGAATTAATTTCACTCTGAGGTATTTTCACTCTGAGTTAATTTGACTCTGATTTATTTTCACACTGTTATTTTCACTATGAGTTAATGTCACTCTGAGTTATTTTCACTCTGAGTTATTTTCAATCTGAGTTAATTTCACTCGGACTTAATTTCAAGCTGAATTATTTTCACACTTATTTTCACTCTGAGTTAATGTCACTCTGAGTTATTTTCACTCTGAGTTATTTTCACTCTGAGTGAAATTCATTCTGAGTTATTTTCACCCTGAGTTAATGTCACGCTGATATAATTTCACTGAGCTATTTTCACTGAGTTAATTTCACTCTGAGTTATTTTCACTCTGAGTTAATTTAATTCTGAGTTATTTTCACTCTGAGTTATTTTCAATCTGAGTTAATTTCACTCGGAGTTAATTTCAATCTGAGTTATTTTCACACTTATTTTCACTCTGAGTTAATGTCACTCTGAGTTATTTTCACTCTGAGTTATTTTCACTCTGAGTGAAATTCATTCTGAGTTATTTTCACCCTGAGTTAATGTCACGCTGATATAATTTCACTGAGCTATTTTCACTGAGTTAATTTCACTCTGAGTTATTTTCACTCTGAGTTAATTTAATTCTGAGTTGATTTCACTCTGAGTTATTTTCACTCGGAGTTAATTTCAATCTGAGATAATGTCACTCTGAGGTAATTTCACTCTGAGTTAATTTCACTCTGAGTTATATTCACTCAGAGTTACTTTCACTCTGAGTTATCTTCACTGAGTTATTTTCACTCTGTGTTAATTTCACTCTGAGTTATTTTCACTCTGATTTAATTTCACTCTGAGTTAATTGCATTCTGAGTTAATTTCACTCTGAGTTATTTTCACATTGTTATTTTCAATCTGAGTTAATGTCACTCTAAGTTAATTTCACTATGAGTTATTTTCACTCTTAGTTAATTTAATTCTGAGTTAATTTCACTCTGTTATTTTCACTGAGTTAATTTCGCTCTGAGTTATTTCACTGAATTATTTGCACTCTGAGTTAAATTAATTCTGAGTTAATGTCACTCTGAGTTAATTTCACTCTGAGTTATTTTCAGAGATATTTTCACTCTGAGTTATTTTCATTCTGAATTAATTTCACTCAGAGTTATTTTCATGCTGAGTTAATTTAATTCTGAGTTAATTTAATTCTGAGTAAATTTCACTCCGATGTTATTTTCACTCTGCGTTAATTTCACTCTGAATTAATTTCACTCTGAGTTAATTTCACTCTTTTATTTTCACTCTGAGTTATATTCACTATTTGTTAATTTAATTCTGAGTTAATCTCACTCTGAGTTAATTTCACTCTGAGTTAATTTCTCTCTGAGTTAATGTCATTCTGAATTAATTTCACTCTGAATTATTTTCAGTCTGAGTTAATTTAATTCGGAGTTAATTTCACTCCGTTATTTTCACTGAGTTATTTGCACTCGGAGTTAATTTAATTCTGAGTTAATGTCACTCTGAGTTAATTTCACTCTGAGTTATTTTCACTGAGTTATTTTCACTCTGAATTATTTTCATTCTGAGTTAATTTCACCCTGAGTTAATTTCACTCTCAGTTAATTTCACTCTGTTATTTTCAAACTGAGTTATTTTCATTCTGAGTTAATATCACTCTGAGTTAATTTCACTCTGAGTTATTTTAACTTTGAGTTAATATCACTCTGAGTTATTTTCACCCTGAGTTAATTTAATTCTGATTTAATTTCACTCTGAGATATTTTCACTCTGAGTTAATTTAATTCTGAATTGATTTCACTCTGAGTTATTTTCACTCGGAGTTAATTTCACTCTGAGTTAATGTCACTCTGAGTTAATTTCACTCTGAGTTATTTTCACTCTGAGTTACTTTCACTCTGAGTTATCTTCACTGAGTTATTTTCACTCTGAGTTAATTTCACTCTGAGTTATTTTCACTCTGAGTTACTTTCACTCTGAGTTATCTTCACTGAGTTATTTTCACTCTGAGTTAATTTCACTCTGAGTTATTTTCACTCTGAGTTAATTTCACTCTGAGTTAATTTCACTCTGAGTTATTTTCACACTGTTATTTTCACTCTGAGTTATTTTACTCTGAGTGATTTTCACTCTGAGTTAATTTGATTCTGAGTTAATTTCACTCTGAGTTATTTTCACTCTGAGTTAATTGCACTCTGAGTTATTTTCACTGAGTTATTTCACTCTGAGTTAATTTACTTCTGAGTTAATTTCACTCTGAGTTAATTTCACTCTGAGTTATTTTCACTGAGTTAATTTCACTCTGAGTTATTTTCACTCTGAGTTATTTTCACACTGAGTTATGTTCACTCTGAATTATTTTCACTCTGAGTTATTTTCACTCTGAGTTAATTTCACTCTGAGTTATTTTCCCTCTGAGTATTTTGTCTCTGAGTTAATGTCACTCTGAGTTATTTTCACTCTGAGTTAATTTCACTCTGAGTTATTTTCACTGAGTTAATTTCACTCAGTTATTTTCACTCTGAGTTATTTTCACACTGAGTTATTTTCACTCAGTTATTTTCACTCTGAGTTAATTTCACTCTGAGTTAATGTCACTCTGATTTAATTTCACTGAGTTATTTTCACTCTGAGTTATTTTCACTCTGAGTTAATTTCACACTGAGTGAATTTCATTCTGAGTTAATTTCACTCTGAGTTATTTTCAATCTGAGTTATTTTCACTCTAAGTTATTTTCACTCTGAGTTAATTTCTCTCTGAGTTAATGTCACTCTGAGTTATTTTCACTCTGAGCTAATTTCACTCAGAGTTATTTTCAATGAGTTAATTTCGCTCTGAGTTATTTTCACTGAGTTATTTGCACTCTGAGTTAATTTAATTCTGAGTTAATGTATGTCAGTTAATTTCAGTCATTTATTTTCAGAGTTATTTTCACTCTGAGTTTTTTTCATTCTGAGTTAATTTCACTCAGAGTTATTGTCACCCTGAGTTAATTTAATTCTGAGTTACTTTCACTCTGAGTTATTTCCACTCTGAATTAATTTCACTCTGAGTTAATTTCACTCTGTTATTTTCACTCTGAGTTATTTTCACTCTGAGTTATTTTCACACTGAGTTATTTCACTCTGAGTTATTTTCACTCTGAGTTATTTTCACTCTGAGTTAATTTCACTCTGAGTTATTTTCCCTCTGAGTTATTTTGTCTCTGAGCTATTTTCATTCTGATTTAATTTCACTCTGAGTTATTTTCACTCTGAGTTAATTGCACTCTTAGTTATTTTCACTTAGTTATTTTCATTCTGAGTATATTTACTTCTGAGTTAATTTCACTGAGTTATTTTCACTCTGAGTTATTTTCACTGAGTTAATTTCACACTGAGTGAATTTCATTCTGAGTTAATTTCACTCTGAGTTATTTTCAATCTGTGTAATTTTCACTCTAAGTTATTTTCACTCTGAGTTAATTTCTCTCTGAGTTAATGTCACTCTGAGTTATTTTCACTCTGAGTTAATTTCACTCTGAGTTATTTTCACTGAGTTAATTTCACTCAGTTATTTTCACTCTGAGTTATTTTCACACTGAGTTATGTTCACTCTGAGTTATTTTCACTCTGAGTTAATTTCACTCTGAGTTAATTTCACTCGGAGTTAATTTCAATCTGAGTTATTTTCACACTGTTATTTTCACTATGAGTTAATGTCACTCTGAGTTATTTTCACTCTGAGTTATTTTCAATCTGAGTTAATTTCACTCGGAGTTAATTTCAATCTGAGTTATTTTCACACTTATTTTCACTCTGAGTTAATGTCACTCTGAGTTATTTTCACTCTGAGTTATTTTCACTCTGAGTGAAATTCATTCTGAGTTATTTTCACCCTGAGTTAATGTCACGCTGATATAATTTCACTGAGCTATTTTCACTGAGTTAATTTCACTCTGAGTTATTTTCACTCTGAGTTAATTTAATTCTGAGTTATTTTCACTCTGAGTTATTTTCAATCTGAGTTAATTTCACTCGGAGTTAATTTCAATCTGAGTTATTTTCACACTTATTTTCACTCTGAGTTAATGTCACTCTGAGTTATTTTCACTCTGAGTTATTTTCACTCTGAGTGAAATTCATTCTGAGTTATTTTCACCCTGAGTTAATGTCACGCTGATATAATTTCACTGAGCTATTTTCACTGAGTTAATTTCACTCTGAGTTATTTTCACTCTGAGTTAATTTAATTCTGAGTTGATTTCACTCTGAGTTATTTTCACTCGGAGTTAATTTCAATCTGAGATAATGTCACTCTGAGGTAATTTCACTCTGAGTTAATTTCACTCTGAGTTATATTCACTCAGAGTTACTTTCACTCTGAGTTATCTTCACTGAGTTATTTTCACTCTGTGTTAATTTCACTCTGAGTTATTTTCACTCTGATTTAATTTCACTCTGAGTTAATTGCATTCTGAGTTAATTTCACTCTGAGTTATTTTCACATTGTTATTTTCAATCTGAGTTAATGTCACTCTAAGTTAATTTCACTATGAGTTATTTTCACTCTTAGTTAATTTAATTCTGAGTTAATTTCACTCTGTTATTTTCACTGAGTTAATTTCGCTCTGAGTTATTTCACTGAGTTATTTGCACTCTGAGTTAAATTAATTCTGAGTTAATGTCACTCTGAATTAATTTCACTCTGAGTTATTTTCAGAGATATTTTCACTCTGAGTTATTTTCATTCTGAATTAATTTCACTCAGAGTTATTTTCATGCTGAGTTAATTTAATTCTGAGTTAATTTAATTCTGAGTAAATTTCACTCCGATGTTATTTTCACTCTGCGTTAATTTCACTCTGAATTAATTTCACTCTGAGTTAATTTCACTCTTTTATTTTCACTCTGAGTTATATTCACTATTTGTTAATTTAATTCTGAGTTAATCTCACTCTGAGTTAATTTCACTCTGAGTTATTTTCACTGAGTTATTTTCACTCTGAATTATTTTCATTCTGAGTTAATTTCACCCTGAGTTAATTTCACTCTCAGTTAATTTCACTCTGTTATTTTCAAACTGAGTTATTTTCATTCTGAGTTAATATCACTCTGAGTTAATTTCACCCTGAGTTAATTTAATTCTGATTTAATTTCACTCTGAGATATTTTCACTCTGAGTTAATTTAATTCTGAATTGATTTCACTCTGAGTTATTTTCACTCGGAGTTAATTTCACTCTGAGTTAATGTCACTCTGAGTTAATTTCACTCTGAGTTATTTTCACTCTGAGTTACTTTCACTCTGAGTTATCTTCACTGAGTTATTTTCACTCTGAGTTAATTTCACTCTGAGTTATTTTCACTCTGAGTTACTTTCACTCTGAGTTATCTTCACTGAGTTATTTTCACTCTGAGTTAATTTCACTCTGAGTTATTTTCACTCTGAGTTAATTTCACTCTGAGTTAATTTCATTCTGAGTTAATTTCACTCTGAGTTATTTTCACTGTTATTTTCACTCTGAGTTATTTTCACCCTGAGTTAATTTTATTCTGAGTTAATTTCACTCTGACTTAATTTCACTCTAACTTAATTTCACTCTGAATTAATTTCACACTGAGTTAATGTCACTCTGAGTTAATGTCACTCTGAGTTAATTTCACTCTGAGTTAATTTCACTCTGAGTTATTTTCACTCTGAGTTATTTTCATTCTGAGTTAATTTCAGTCAGAGTTATTTTCACCCTGAGTTAATTTAATTCTGAGTTAATTTAATTCTGATTTAATTTCACTCTGAGTTATTTTCACTCTGAGTTATTTTCACTCTGAGTTATTTTCACTCTGAGTTAATTTGACTCTGTTATTTTCACTCTGAATTAATTTCACTCCGAGTTAATTTCACTCTGTTATTTTCACTCTGAGTTATTTTCACTCTGAGTTAATTTCACACTGAGTTAATGTCACTCTGAGTTAATTTCACTCTGAGTTAATTTCACTCTGATTTATTTTCACTCTGAGTTATTTTCACTCATTTATTTTCACTGAGTTATTTTCACCCTGATTTAATTTCACTCTGAGTCAATTTCACTCTGAGTCATTTTAACTCTGAGTTATTTTCACTCTGAATTAATTTCACTCTGAGTTAATTTCTCTCTGTTATTTTCACTCTGAGTTATTTTCACCCTGAGTTAATTTAATTCTGAGTTAATTACACTCTGAGTTAATTTCACTCTGAGTTATTTTCACTCTGAGTTAATTTCACACAGAGTTAATGTCACTCTGAGTGAATTTCACTCTGAGTTAATTTCACTCAGATTTATTTTCACTAAGTTATTTTCACTTTGAGTTAATTTCACTCTGAGTTATTTTAATGCTGAGTTAATGTCACTCTGAGTAAATTTCACTCTGAGTTATTTTCATTTGGATTTAATATCACTCTGAATTATTTTCACCCTGAGTTAATTTCACTCTGAGTCAATTTCACTCTGAGTTATTTTAACTCTGAGTTAATTTCACTCTGAGTTAATTTGTCTCTGAGTTATTTTCACTCTGAGTGATTTTCACTCTGAGTTAATTTGATTCTGAGTTAATTTCTCTCTGAGTTATTTTCACTCTGAGTTAATTGCACTCTGAGTTATTTTCACTGAGTTATTTTCACTCTGAGTTAATTTACTTCTGAGTTAATTTCACTCTGAGTTAATTTCACTCTGAGTTATTTTCACTGAGTTAATTTCACTCTGAGTTATTTTCACTCTGAGTTATTTTCATACTGAGTTATTTGCACTCGGAGTTAATTTAATTCTGAGTTAATGTCACTCTGAGTTAATTTCACTCTGAGTTATTTTCACTGAGTTATTTTCACTCTGAATTATTTTCATTCTGAGTTAATTTCACCCTGAGTTAATTTCACTCTCAGTTAATTTCACTCTGTTATTTTCAAACTGAGTTATTTTCATTCTGAGTTAATATCACTCTGAGTTAATTTCACTCTGAGTTATTTTAACTTTGAGTTAATATCACTCTGAGTTATTTTCACCCTGAGTTAATTTAATTCTGATTTAATTTCACTCTGAGATATTTTCACTCTGAGTTAATTTAATTCTGAATTGATTTCACTCTGAGTTATTTTCACTCGGAGTTAATTTCACTCTGAGTTAATGTCACTCTGAGTTAATTTCACTCTGAGTTATTTTCACTCTGAGTTACTTTCACTCTGAGTTATCTTCACTGAGTTATTTTCACTCTGAGTTAATTTCACTCTGAGTTATTTTCACTCTGAGTTACTTTCACTCTGAGTTATCTTCACTGAGTTATTTTCACTCTGAGTTAATTTCACTCTGAGTTATTTTCACTCTGAGTTAATTTCACTCTGAGTTAATTTCACTCTGAGTTATTTTCACACTGTTATTTTCACTCTGAGTTATTTTACTCTGAGTGATTTTCACTCTGAGTTAATTTGATTCTGAGTTAATTTCACTCTGAGTTATTTTCACTCTGAGTTAATTGCACTCTGAGTTATTTTCACTGAGTTATTTCACTCTGAGTTAATTTACTTCTGAGTTAATTTCACTCTGAGTTAATTTCACTCTGAGTTATTTTCACTGAGTTAATTTCACTCTGAGTTATTTTCACTCTGAGTTATTTTCACACTGAGTTATGTTCACTCTGAATTATTTTCACTCTGAGTTATTTTCACTCTGAGTTAATTTCACTCTGAGTTATTTTCCCTCTGAGTATTTTGTCTCTGAGTTAATGTCACTCTGAGTTATTTTCACTCTGAGTTAATTTCACTCTGAGTTATTTTCACTGAGTTAATTTCACTCAGTTATTTTCACTCTGAGTTATTTTCACACTGAGTTATTTTCACTCAGTTATTTTCACTCTGAGTTAATTTCACTCTGAGTTAATGTCACTCTGATTTAATTTCAATGAGTTATTTTCACTCTGAGTTATTTTCACTCTGAGTTAATTTCACACTGAGTGAATTTCATTCTGAGTTAATTTCACTCTGAGTTATTTTCAATCTGAGTTATTTTCACTCTAAGTTATTTTCACTCTGAGTTAATTTCTCTCTGAGTTAATGTCACTCTGAGTTATTTTCACTCTGAGCTAATTTCACTCAGAGTTATTTTCAATGAGTTAATTTCGCTCTGAGTTATTTTCACTGAGTTATTTGCACTCTGAGTTAATTTAATTCTGAGTTAATGTATGTCAGTTAATTTCAGTCAGTTATTTTCAGAGTTATTTTCACTCTGAGTTTTTTTCATTCTGAGTTAATTTCACTCAGAGTTATTGTCACCCTGAGTTAATTTAATTCTGAGTTACTTTCACTCTGAGTTATTTCCACTCTGAATTAATTTCACTCTGAGTTAATTTCACTCTGTTATTTTCACTCTGAGTTATTTTCACTCTGAGTTATTTTCACACTGAGTTATTTCACTCTGAGTTATTTTCACTCTGAGTTATTTTCACTCTGAGTTAATTTCACTCTGAGTTATTTTCCCTCTGAGTTATTTTGTCTCTGAGCTATTTTCATTCTGATTTAATTTCACTCTGAGTTATTTTCACTCTGAGTTAATTGCACTCTTAGTTATTTTCACTTAGTTATTTTCATTCTGAGTATATTTACTTCTGAGTTAATTTCACTGAGTTATTTTCACTCTGAGTTATTTTCACTGAATTAATTTCACACTGAGTGAATTTCATTCTGAGTTAATTTCACTCTGAGTTATTTTCAATCTGAGTAATTTTCACTCTAAGTTATTTTCACTCTGAGTTAATTTCTCTCTGAGTTAATGTCACTCTGAGTTATTTTCACTCTGAGTTAATTTCACTCTGAGTTATTTTCACTGAGTTAATTTCACTCAGTTATTTTCACTCTGAGTTATTTTCACACTGAGTTATGTTCACTCTGAGTTATTTTCACTCTGAGTTAATTTCACTCTGAGTTAATTTCACTCGGAGTTAATTTCAATCTGAGTTATTTTCACACTGTTATTTTCACTATGAGTTAATGTCACTCTGAGTTATTTTCACTCTGAGTTATTTTCAATCTGAGTTAATTTCACTCGGAGTTAATTTCAATCTGAGTTATTTTCACACTTATTTTCACTCTGAGTTAATGTCACTCTGAGTTATTTTCACTCTGAGTTATTTTCACTCTGAGTGAAATTCATTCTGAGTTATTTTCACCCTGAGTTAATGTCACGCTGATATAATTTCACTGAGCTATTTTCACTGAGTTAATTTCACTCTGAGTTATTTTCACTCTGAGTTAATTTAATTCTGAGTTATTTTCACTCTGAGTTATTTTCAATCTGAGTTAATTTCACTCGGAGTTAATTTCAATCTGAGTTATTTTCACACTTATTTTCACTCTGAGTTAATGTCACTCTGAGTTATTTTCACTCTGAGTTATTTTCACTCTGAGTGAAATTCATTCTGAGTTATTTTCACCCTGAGTTAATGTCACGCTGATATAATTTCACTGAGCTATTATCACTGAGTTAATTTCACTCTGAGTTATTTTCCCTCTGAGTTAATTTAATTCTGAGTTGATTTCACTCTGAGTTATTTTCACTCGGAGTTAATTTCAATCTGAGATAATGTCACTCTGAGGTAATTTCACTCTGAGTTAATTTCACTCTGAGTTATATTCACTCAGAGTTACTTTCACTCTGAGTTATCTTCACTGAGTTATTTTCACTCTGTGTTAATTTCACTCTGAGTTATTTTCACTCTGATTTAATTTCACTCTGAGTTAATTGCATTCTGAGTTAATTTCACTCTGAGTTATTTTCACATTGTTATTTTCAATCTGAGTTAATGTCACTCTAAGTTAATTTCACTATGAGTTATTTTCACTCTTAGTTAATTTAATTCTGAGTTAATTTCACTCTGTTATTTTCACTGAGTTAATTTCGCTCTGAGTTATTTCACTGAGTTATTTGCACTCTGAGTTAAATTAATTCTGAGTTAATGTCACTCTGAGTTAATTTCACTCTGAGTTATTTTCAGAGATATTTTCACTCTGAGTTATTTTCATTCTGAATTAATTTCACTCAGAGTTATTTTCATGCTGAGTTAATTTAATTCTGAGTTAATTTAATTCTGAGTAAATTTCACTCCGATGTTATTTTCACTCTGCGTTAATTTCACTCTGAATTAATTTCACTCTGAGTTAATTTCACTCTTTTATTTTCACTCTGAGTTATATTCACTATTTGTTAATTTAATTCTGAGTTAATCTCACTCTGAGTTAATTTCACTCTGAGTTAATTTCTCTCTGAGTTAATGTCATTCTGAATTAATTTCACTCTGAATTATTTTCAGTCTGAGTTAATTTAATTCGGAGTTAATTTCACTCCGTTATTTTCACTGAGTTATTTGCACTCGGAGTTAATTTAATTCTGAGTTAATGTCACTCTGAGTTAATTTCACTCTGAGTTATTTTCACTGAGTTATTTTCACTCTGAATTATTTTCATTCTGAGTTAATTTCACCCTGAGTTAATTTCACTCTCAGTTAATTTCACTCTGTTATTTTCAAACTGAGTTATTTTCATTCTGAGTTAATATCACTCTGAGTTAATTTCACTCTGAGTTATTTTAACTTTGAGTTAATATCACTCTGAGTTATTTTCACCCTGAGTTAATTTAATTCTGATTTAATTTCACTCTGAGATATTTTCACTCTGAGTTAATTTAATTCTGAATTGATTTCACTCTGAGTTATTTTCACTCGGAGTTAATTTCACTCTGAGTTAATGTCACTCTGAGTTAATTTCACTCTGAGTTATTTTCACTCTGAGTTACTTTCACTCTGAGTTATCTTCACTGAGTTATTTTCACTCTGAGTTAATTTCACTCTGAGTTATTTTCACTCTGAGTTACTTTCACTCTGAGTTATCTTCACTGAGTTATTTTCACTCTGAGTTAATTTCACTCTGAGTTATTTTCACTCTGAGTTAATTTCACTCTGAGTTAATTTCATTCTGAGTTAATTTCACTCTGAGTTATTTTCACTGTTATTTTCACTCTGAGTTATTTTCACCCTGAGTTAATTTTATTCTGAGTTAATTTCACTCTGACTTAATTTCACTCTAACTTAATTTCACTCTGAATTAATTTCACACTGAGTTAATGTCACTCTGAGTTAATGTCACTCTGAGTTAATTTCACTCTGAGTTAATTTCACTCTGAGTTATTTTCACTCTGAGTTATTTTCATTCTGAGTTAATTTCAGTCAGAGTTATTTTCACCCTGAGTTAATTTAATTCTGAGTTAATTTAATTCTGATTTAATTTCACTCTGAGTTATTTTCACTCTGAGTTATTTTCACTCTGAGTTATTTTCACTCTGAGTTAATTTGACTCTGTTATTTTCACTCTGAATTAATTTCACTCCGAGTTAATTTCACTCTGTTATTTTCACTCTGAGTTATTTTCACTCTGAGTTAATTTCACACTGAGTTAATGTCACTCTGAGTTAATTTCACTCTGAGTTAATTTCACTCTGATTTATTTTCACTCTGAGTTATTTTCACTCATTTATTTTCACTGAGTTATTTTCACTCTGAATTAATTTCACTCTGAGTTAATTTCTCTCTGTTATTTTCACTCTGAGTTATTTTCACCCTGAGTTAATTTAATTCTGAGTTAATTACACTCTGAGTTAATTTCACTCTGAGTTATTTTCACTCTGAGTTAATTTCACACAGAGTTAATGTCACTCTGAGTGAATTTCACTCTGAGTTAATTTCACTCAGATTTATTTTCACTAAGTTATTTTCACTTTGAGTTAATTTCACTCTGAGTTATTTTAATGCTGAGTTAATGTCACTCTGAGTAAATTTCACTCTGAGTTATTTTCATTTGGATTTAATATCACTCTGAATTATTTTCACCCTGAGTTAATTTCACTCTGAGTCAATTTCACTCTGAGTTATTTTAACTCTGAGTTAATTTCACTCTGAGTTAATTTGTCTCTGAGTTATTTTCACTCTGAGTGATTTTCACTCTGAGTTAATTTGATTCTGAGTTAATTTCTCTCTGAGTTATTTTCACAATGAGTTAATTGCACTCTGAGTTATTTTCACTGAGTTATTTTCACTCTGAGTTAATTTACTTCTGAGTTAATTTCACTCTGAGTTAATTTCACTCTGAGTTATTTTCACTGAGTTAATTTCACTCTGAGTTATTTTCACTCTGAGTTATTTTCATACTGAGTTATGTTCACTCTGAATTATTTTCACTCTGAGTTATTTTCACTCTGAGTTAATTTCACTCTGAGTTATTTTCCCTCTGAGTATTTTGTCTCTGAGTTAATGTCACTCTGAGTTATTTTCACTCTGAGTTAATTTCACTCTGAGTTATTTTCACTGAGTTAATTTCACTCAGTTATTTTCACTCTGAGTTATTTTCACACTGAGTTATTTTCACTCAGTTATTTTCACTCTGAGTTAATTTCACTCTGAGTTAATGTCACTCTGATTTAATTTCACTGAGTTATTTTCACTCTGAGTTATTTTCACTCTGAGTTAATTTCACACTGAGTGAATTCCATTCTGAGTTAATTTCACTCTGAGTTATTTTCAATCTGAGTTATTTTCACTCTAAGTTATTTTCACTCTGAGTTAATTTCTCTCTGAGTTAATGTCACTCTGAGTTATTTTCACTCTGAGTTAATTTCACTCAGAGTTATTTTCAATGAGTTAATTTCCCTCTGAGTTATTTTCACTGAGTTATTTGCACTCTGAGTTAATTTAATTCTGAGTTAATGTCTGTCAGTTAATTTCAGTCAGTTATTTTCAGAGTTATTTTCACTCTGAGTTTTTTTCATTCTGAGTTAATTTCACTCAGAGTTATTGTCACCCTGAGTTAATTTAATTCTGAGTTACTTACACTCTGAGTTATTTCCACTCTGAATTAATTTCACTCTGAGTTAATTTCACTCTGTTATTTTCACACTGAGTTATTTTCACTCTGAGTTATTTTCACACTGAGTTATTTCACTCTGAGTTATTTTCACTCTGAGTTATTTTCACTCTGATTTAATTTCACTCTGAGTTATTTTCCCTCTGAGTTATTTTGTCTCTGAGCTATTTTCATTCTGATTTAATTTCACTCTGAGTAATTTTCACCCTGTGTTAATTTAATTCTGAGTTAATTTCACTCTGAGTTATTTTCACTCTGAGTTAATTGCACTCTTAGTTATTTTCACTGAGTTATTTTCACTCTGAGTATATTTACTTCTGAGTTAATTTCACTGAGTTATTTTCACTCTGAGTTATTTTCACTGAGTTAATTTCACACTGAGTGAATTTCATTCTGAGTTA
This sequence comes from Isurus oxyrinchus, assembly GCA_026770705.1. Classification (NCBI taxonomy): domain Eukaryota; kingdom Metazoa; phylum Chordata; class Chondrichthyes; order Lamniformes; family Lamnidae; genus Isurus; species Isurus oxyrinchus. Next base: position 117,798,974 of record JANJGN010000017.1, read on the forward strand.
ATTTCACTCTGAGTTATTTTCAATCTGTGTAATTTTCACTCTAAGTTATTTTCACTCTGAGTTAATTTCTCTCTGAGTTAATGTCACTCTGAGTTATTTTCACTCTGAGTTAATTTCACTCTGAGTTATTTTCACTGAGTTAATTTCACTCAGTTATTTTCACTCTGAGTTATTTTCACACTGAGTTATGTTCACTCTGAGTTATTTTCACTCTGAGTTAATTTCACTCTGAGTTAATTTCACTCGGAGTTAATTTCAATCTGAGTTATTTTCACACTGTTATTTTCACTATGAGTTAATGTCACTCTGAGTTATTTTCACTCTGAGTTATTTTCAATCTGAGTTAATTTCACTCGGAGTTAATTTCAATCTGAGTTATTTTCACACTTATTTTCACTCTGAGTTAATGTCACTCTGAGTTATTTTCACTCTGAGTTATTTTCACTCTGAGTGAAATTCATTCTGAGTTATTTTCACCCTGAGTTAATGTCACGCTGATATAATTTCACTGAGCTATTTTCACTGAGTTAATTTCACTCTGAGTTATTTTCACTCTGAGTTAATTTAATTCTGAGTTGATTTCACTCTGAGTTATTTTCACTCGGAGTTAATTTCAATCTGAGATAATGTCACTCTGAGTTAATTTCACTCTGAGTTAATTTCACTCTGAGTTATATTCACTCAGAGTTACTTTCACTCTGAGTTATCTTCACTGAGTTATTTTCACTCTGAGTTAATTTCACTGAGTTATTTACACTCTGATTTAATTTCACTCTGAGTTAATTGCATTCTGAGTTAATTTCACTCTGAGTTATTTTCACATTGTTATTTTCAATCTGAGTTAATGTCACTCTAAGTTAATTTCACTATGAGTTATTTTCACTCTTAGTTAATTTAATTCTGAGTTAATTTCACTCTGTTATTTTCACTGAGTTAATTTCGCTCTGAGTTATTTCACTGAGTTATTTGCACTCTGAGTTAAATTAATTCTGAGTTAATGTCACTCTGAGTTAATATCACTCTGAGTTAATTTCACTCTGAGTTATTTTAACTTTGAGTTAATATCACTCTGAGTTATTTTCACCCTGAGTTAATTTAATTCTGATTTAATTTCACTCTGAGATATTTTCACTCTGAGTTAATTTAATTCTGAATTGATTTCACTCTGAGTTATTTTCACTCGGAGTTAATTTCACTCTGAGTTAATGTCACTCTGAGTTAATTTCACTCTGAGTTATTTTCACTCTGAGTTACTTTCACTCTGAGTTATCTTCACTGAGTTATTTTCACTCTGAGTTAATTTCACTCTGAGTTATTTTCACTCTGAGTTACTTTCACTCTGAGTTATCTTCACTGAGTTATTTTCACTCTGAGTTAATTTCACTCTGAGTTATTTTCACTCTGAGTTAATTTCACTCTGAGTTAATTTCATTCTGAGTTAATTTCACTCTGAGTTATTTTCACTGTTATTTTCACTCTGAGTTATTTTCACCCTGAGTTAATTTTATTCTGAGTTAATTTCACTCTGACTTAATTTCACTCTAACTTAATTTCACTCTGAATTAATTTCACACTGAGTTAATGTCACTCTGAGTTAATGTCACTCTGAGTTAATTTCACTCTGAGTTAATTTCACTCTGAGTTATTTTCACTCTGAGTTATTTTCATTCTGAGTTAATTTCAGTCAGAGTTATTTTCACCCTGAGTTAATTTAATTCTGAGTTAATTTAATTCTGATTTAATTTCACTCTGAGTTATTTTCACTCTGAGTTATTTTCACTCTGAGTTATTTTCACTCTGAGTTAATTTGACTCTGTTATTTTCACTCTGAATTAATTTCACTCCGAGTTAATTTCACTCTGTTATTTTCACTCTGAGTTATTTTCACTCTGAGTTAATTTCACACTGAGTTAATGTCACTCTGAGTTAATTTCACTCTGAGTTAATTTCACTCTGATTTATTTTCACTCTGAGTTATTTTCACTCATTTATTTTCACTGAGTTATTTTCACCCTGATTTAATTTCACTCTGAGTCAATTTCACTCTGAGTCATTTTAACTCTGAGTTATTTTCACTCTGAATTAATTTCACTCTGAGTTAATTTCTCTCTGTTATTTTCACTCTGAGTTATTTTCACCCTGAGTTAATTTAATTCTGAGTTAATTACACTCTGAGTTAATTTCACTCTGAGTTATTTTCACTCTGAGTTAATTTCACACAGAGTTAATGTCACTCTGAGTGAATTTCACTCTGAGTTAATTTCACTCAGATTTATTTTCACTAAGTTATTTTCACTTTGAGTTAATTTCACTCTGAGTTATTTTAATGCTGAGTTAATGTCACTCTGAGTAAATTTCACTCTGAGTTATTTTCATTTGGATTTAATATCACTCTGAATTATTTTCACCCTGAGTTAATTTCACTCTGAGTCAATTTCACTCTGAGTTATTTTAACTCTGAGTTAATTTCACTCTGAGTTAATTTGTCTCTGAGTTATTTTCACTCTGAGTGATTTTCACTCTGAGTTAATTTGATTCTGAGTTAATTTCTCTCTGAGTTATTTTCACTCTGAGTTAATTGCACTCTGAGTTATTTTCACTGAGTTATTTTCACTCTGAGTTAATTTACTTCTGAGTTAATTTCACTCTGAGTTAATTTCACTCTGAGTTATTTTCACTGAGTTAATTTCACTCTGAGTTATTTTCACTCTGAGTTATTTTCATACTGAGTTATTTGCACTCGGAGTTAATTTAATTCTGAGTTAATGTCACTCTGAGTTAATTTCACTCTGAGTTATTTTCACTGAGTTATTTTCACTCTGAATTATTTTCATTCTGAGTTAATTTCACCCTGAGTTAATTTCACTCTCAGTTAATTTCACTCTGTTATTTTCAAACTGAGTTATTTTCATTCTGAGTTAATATCACTCTGAGTTAATTTCACTCTGAGTTATTTTAACTTTGAGTTAATATCACTCTGAGTTATTTTCACCCTGAGTTAATTTAATTCTGATTTAATTTCACTCTGAGATATTTTCACTCTGAGTTAATTTAATTCTGAATTGATTTCACTCTGAGTTATTTTCACTCGGAGTTAATTTCACTCTGAGTTAATGTCACTCTGAGTTAATTTCACTCTGAGTTATTTTCACTCTGAGTTACTTTCACTCTGAGTTATCTTCACTGAGTTATTTTCACTCTGAGTTAATTTCACTCTGAGTTATTTTCACTCTGAGTTACTTTCACTCTGAGTTATCTTCACTGAGTTATTTTCACTCTGAGTTAATTTCACTCTGAGTTATTTTCACTCTGAGTTAATTTCACTCTGAGTTAATTTCACTCTGAGTTATTTTCACACTGTTATTTTCACTCTGAGTTATTTTACTCTGAGTGATTTTCACTCTGAGTTAATTTGATTCTGAGTTAATTTCACTCTGAGTTATTTTCACTCTGAGTTAATTGCACTCTGAGTTATTTTCACTGAGTTATTTCACTCTGAGTTAATTTACTTCTGAGTTAATTTCACTCTGAGTTAATTTCACTCTGAGTTATTTTCACTGAGTTAATTTCACTCTGAGTTATTTTCACTCTGAGTTATTTTCACACTGAGTTATGTTCACTCTGAATTATTTTCACTCTGAGTTATTTTCACTCTGAGTTAATTTCACTCTGAGTTATTTTCCCTCTGAGTATTTTGTCTCTGAGTTAATGTCACTCTGAGTTATTTTCACTCTGAGTTAATTTCACTCTGAGTTATTTTCACTGAGTTAATTTCACTCAGTTATTTTCACTCTGAGTTATTTTCACACTGAGTTATTTTCACTCAGTTATTTTCACTCTGAGTTAATTTCACTCTGAGTTAATGTCACTCTGATTTAATTTCAATGAGTTATTTTCACTCTGAGTTATTTTCACTCTGAGTTAATTTCACACTGAGTGAATTTCATTCTGAGTTAATTTCACTCTGAGTTATTTTCAATCTGAGTTATTTTCACTCTAAGTTATTTTCACTCTGAGTTAATTTCTCTCTGAGTTAATGTCACTCTGAGTTATTTTCACTCTGAGCTAATTTCACTCAGAGTTATTTTCAATGAGTTAATTTCGCTCTGAGTTATTTTCACTGAGTTATTTGCACTCTGAGTTAATTTAATTCTGAGTTAATGTATGTCAGTTAATTTCAGTCAGTTATTTTCAGAGTTATTTTCACTCTGAGTTTTTTTCATTCTGAGTTAATTTCACTCAGAGTTATTGTCACCCTGAGTTAATTTAATTCTGAGTTACTTTCACTCTGAGTTATTTCCACTCTGAATTAATTTCACTCTGAGTTAATTTCACTCTGTTATTTTCACTCTGAGTTATTTTCACTCTGAGTTATTTTCACACTGAGTTATTTCACTCTGAGTTATTTTCACTCTGAGTTATTTTCACTCTGAGTTAATTTCACTCTGAGTTATTTTCCCTCTGAGTTATTTTGTCTCTGAGCTATTTTCATTCTGATTTAATTTCACTCTGAGTTATTTTCACTCTGAGTTAATTGCACTCTTAGTTATTTTCACTTAGTTATTTTCATTCTGAGTATATTTACTTCTGAGTTAATTTCACTGAGTTATTTTCACTCTGAGTTATTTTCACTGAGTTAATTTCACACTGAGTGAATTTCATTCTGAGTTAATTTCACTCTGAGTTATTTTCAATCTGAGTAATTTTCACTCTAAGTTATTTTCACTCTGAGTTAATTTCTCTCTGAGTTAATGTCACTCTGAGTTATTTTCACTCTGAGTTAATTTCACTCTGAGTTATTTTCACTGAGTTAATTTCACTCAGTTATTTTCACTCTGAGTTATTTTCACACTGAGTTATGTTCACTCTGAGTTATTTTCACTCTGAGTTAATTTCACTCTGAGTTAATTTCACTCGGAGTTAATTTCAATCTGAGTTATTTTCACACTGTTATTTTCACTATGAGTTAATGTCACTCTGAGTTATTTTCACTCTGAGTTATTTTCAATCTGAGTTAATTTCACTCGGAGTTAATTTCAATCTGAGTTATTTTCACACTTATTTTCACTCTGAGTTAATGTCACTCTGAGTTATTTTCACTCTGAGTTATTTTCACTCTGAGTGAAATTCATTCTGAGTTATTTTCACCCTGAGTTAATGTCACGCTGATATAATTTCACTGAGCTATTTTCACTGAGTTAATTTCACTCTGAGTTATTTTCACTCTGAGTTAATTTAATTCTGAGTTATTTTCACTCTGAGTTATTTTCAATCTGAGTTAATTTCACTCGGAGTTAATTTCAATCTGAGTTATTTTCACACTTATTTTCACTCTGAGTTAATGTCACTCTGAGTTATTTTCACTCTGAGTTATTTTCACTCTGAGTGAAATTCATTCTGAGTTATTTTCACCCTGAGTTAATGTCACGCTGATATAATTTCACTGAGCTATTATCACTGAGTTAATTTCACTCTGAGTTATTTTCCCTCTGAGTTAATTTAATTCTGAGTTGATTTCACTCTGAGTTATTTTCACTCGGAGTTAATTTCAATCTGAGATAATGTCACTCTGAGGTAATTTCACTCTGAGTTAATTTCACTCTGAGTTATATTCACTCAGAGTTACTTTCACTCTGAGTTATCTTCACTGAGTTATTTTCACTCTGTGTTAATTTCACTCTGAGTTATTTTCACTCTGATTTAATTTCACTCTGAGTTAATTGCATTCTGAGTTAATTTCACTCTGAGTTATTTTCACATTGTTATTTTCAATCTGAGTTAATGTCACTCTAAGTTAATTTCACTATGAGTTATTTTCACTCTTAGTTAATTTAATTCTGAGTTAATTTCACTCTGTTATTTTCACTGAGTTAATTTCGCTCTGAGTTATTTCACTGAGTTATTTGCACTCTGAGTTAAATTAATTCTGAGTTAATGTCACTCTGAGTTAATTTCACTCTGAGTTATTTTCAGAGATATTTTCACTCTGAGTTATTTTCATTCTGAATTAATTTCACTCAGAGTTATTTTCATGCTGAGTTAATTTAATTCTGAGTTAATTTAATTCTGAGTAAATTTCACTCCGATGTTATTTTCACTCTGCGTTAATTTCACTCTGAATTAATTTCACTCTGAGTTAATTTCACTCTTTTATTTTCACTCTGAGTTATATTCACTATTTGTTAATTTAATTCTGAGTTAATCTCACTCTGAGTTAATTTCACTCTGAGTTAATTTCTCTCTGAGTTAATGTCATTCTGAATTAATTTCACTCTGAATTATTTTCAGTCTGAGTTAATTTAATTCGGAGTTAATTTCACTCCGTTATTTTCACTGAGTTATTTGCACTCGGAGTTAATTTAATTCTGAGTTAATGTCACTCTGAGTTAATTTCACTCTGAGTTATTTTCACTGAGTTATTTTCACTCTGAATTATTTTCATTCTGAGTTAATTTCACCCTGAGTTAATTTCACTCTCAGTTAATTTCACTCTGTTATTTTCAAACTGAGTTATTTTCATTCTGAGTTAATATCACTCTGAGTTAATTTCACTCTGAGTTATTTTAACTTTGAGTTAATATCACTCTGAGTTATTTTCACCCTGAGTTAATTTAATTCTGATTTAATTTCACTCTGAGATATTTTCACTCTGAGTTAATTTAATTCTGAATTGATTTCACTCTGAGTTATTTTCACTCGGAGTTAATTTCACTCTGAGTTAATGTCACTCTGAGTTAATTTCACTCTGAGTTATTTTCACTCTGAGTTACTTTCACTCTGAGTTATCTTCACTGAGTTATTTTCACTCTGAGTTAATTTCACTCTGAGTTATTTTCACTCTGAGTTACTTTCACTCTGAGTTATCTTCACTGAGTTATTTTCACTCTGAGTTAATTTCACTCTGAGTTATTTTCACTCTGAGTTAATTTCACTCTGAGTTAATTTCATTCTGAGTTAATTTCACTCTGAGTTATTTTCACTGTTATTTTCACTCTGAGTTATTTTCACCCTGAGTTAATTTTATTCTGAGTTAATTTCACTCTGACTTAATTTCACTCTAACTTAATTTCACTCTGAATTAATTTCACACTGAGTTAATGTCACTCTGAGTTAATGTCACTCTGAGTTAATTTCACTCTGAGTTAATTTCACTCTGAGTTATTTTCACTCTGAGTTATTTTCATTCTGAGTTAATTTCAGTCAGAGTTATTTTCACCCTGAGTTAATTTAATTCTGAGTTAATTTAATTCTGATTTAATTTCACTCTGAGTTATTTTCACTCTGAGTTATTTTCACTCTGAGTTATTTTCACTCTGAGTTAATTTGACTCTGTTATTTTCACTCTGAATTAATTTCACTCCGAGTTAATTTCACTCTGTTATTTTCACTCTGAGTTATTTTCACTCTGAGTTAATTTCACACTGAGTTAATGTCACTCTGAGTTAATTTCACTCTGAGTTAATTTCACTCTGATTTATTTTCACTCTGAGTTATTTTCACTCATTTATTTTCACTGAGTTATTTTCACCCTGATTTAATTTCACTCTGAGTCAATTTCACTCTGAGTCATTTTAACTCTGAGTTATTTTCACTCTGAATTAATTTCACTCTGAGTTAATTTCTCTCTGTTATTTTCACTCTGAGTTATTTTCACCCTGAGTTAATTTAATTCTGAGTTAATTACACTCTGAGTTAATTTCACTCTGAGTTATTTTCACTCTGAGTTAATTTCACACAGAGTTAATGTCACTCTGAGTGAATTTCACTCTGAGTTAATTTCACTCAGATTTATTTTCACTAAGTTATTTTCACTTTGAGTTAATTTCACTCTGAGTTATTTTAATGCTGAGTTAATGTCACTCTGAGTAAATTTCACTCTGAGTTATTTTCATTTGGATTTAATATCACTCTGAATTATTTTCACCCTGAGTTAATTTCACTCTGAGTCAATTTCACTCTGAGTTATTTTAACTCTGAGTTAATTTCACTCTGAGTTAATTTGTCTCTGAGTTATTTTCACTCTGAGTGATTTTCACTCTGAGTTAATTTGATTCTGAGTTAATTTCTCTCTGAGTTATTTTCACAATGAGTTAATTGCACTCTGAGTTATTTTCACTGAGTTATTTTCACTCTGAGTTAATTTACTTCTGAGTTAATTTCACTCTGAGTTAATTTCACTCTGAGTTATTTTCACTGAGTTAATTTCACTCTGAGTTATTTTCACTCTGAGTTATTTTCATACTGAGTTATGTTCACTCTGAATTATTTTCACTCTGAGTTATTTTCACTCTGAGTTAATTTCACTCTGAGTTATTTTCCCTCTGAGTATTTTGTCTCTGAGTTAATGTCACTCTGAGTTATTTTCACTCTGAGTTAATTTCACTCTGAGTTATTTTCACTGAGTTAATTTCACTCAGTTATTTTCACTCTGAGTTATTTTCACACTGAGTTATTTTCACTCAGTTATTTTCACTCTGAGTTAATTTCACTCTGAGTTAATGTCACTCTGATTTAATTTCACTGAGTTATTTTCACTCTGAGTTATTTTCACTCTGAGTTAATTTCACACTGAGTGAATTCCATTCTGAGTTAATTTCACTCTGAGTTATTTTCAATCTGAGTTATTTTCACTCTAAGTTATTTTCACTCTGAGTTAATTTCTCTCTGAGTTAATGTCACTCTGAGTTATTTTCACTCTGAGTTAATTTCACTCAGAGTTATTTTCAATGAGTTAATTTCCCTCTGAGTTATTTTCACTGAGTTATTTGCACTCTGAGTTAATTTAATTCTGAGTTAATGTCTGTCAGTTAATTTCAGTCAGTTATTTTCAGAGTTATTTTCACTCTGAGTTTTTTTCATTCTGAGTTAATTTCACTCAGAGTTATTGTCACCCTGAGTTAATTTAATTCTGAGTTACTTACACTCTGAGTTATTTCCACTCTGAATTAATTTCACTCTGAGTTAATTTCACTCTGTTATTTTCACACTGAGTTATTTTCACTCTGAGTTATTTTCACACTGAGTTATTTCACTCTGAGTTATTTTCACTCTGAGTTATTTTCACTCTGATTTAATTTCACTCTGAGTTATTTTCCCTCTGAGTTATTTTGTCTCTGAGCTATTTTCATTCTGATTTAATTTCACTCTGAGTAATTTTCACCCTGTGTTAATTTAATTCTGAGTTAATTTCACTCTGAGTTATTTTCACTCTGAGTTAATTGCACTCTTAGTTATTTTCACTGAGTTATTTTCACTCTGAGTATATTTACTTCTGAGTTAATTTCACTGAGTTATTTTCACTCTGAGTTATTTTCACTGAGTTAATTTCACACTGAGTGAATTTCATTCTGAGTTAATTTCACTCTGAGTTATTTTCAATCTGTGTAATTTTCACTCTAAGTTATTTTCACTCTGAGTTAATTTCTCTCTGAGTTAATGTCACTCTGAGTTATTTTCACTCTGAGTTAATTTCACTCTGAGTTATTTTCACTGAGTTAATTTCACTCAGTTATTTTCACTCTGAGTTATTTTCACACTGAGTTATGTTCACTCTGAGTTATTTTCACTCTGAGTTAATTTCACTCTGAGTTAATTTCACTCGGAGTTAATTTCAATCTGAGTTATTTTCACACTGTTATTTTCACTATGAGTTAATGTCACTCTGAGTTATTTTCACTCTGAGTTATTTTCAATCTGAGTTAATTTCACTCGGAGTTAATTTCAATCTGAGTTATTTTCACACTTATTTTCACTCTGAGTTAATGTCACTCTGAGTTATTTTCACTCTGAGTTATTTTCACTCTGAGTGAAATTCATTCTGAGTTATTTTCACCCTGAGTTAATGTCACGCTGATATAATTTCACTGAGCTATTTTCACTGAGTTAATTTCACTCTGAGTTATTTTCACTCTGAGTTAATTTAATTCTGAGTTGATTTCACTCTGAGTTATTTTCACTCGGAGTTAATTTCAATCTGAGATAATGTCACTCTGAGTTAATTTCACTCTGAGTTAATTTCACTCTGAGTTATATTCACTCAGAGTTACTTTCACTCTGAGTTATCTTCACTGAGTTATTTTCACTCTGAGTTAATTTCACTGAGTTATTTTCACTCTGATTTAATTTCACTCTGAGTTAATTGCATTCTGAGTTAATTTCACTCTGAGTTATTTTCACATTGTTATTTTCAATCTGAGTTAATGTCACTCTAAGTTAATTTCACTATGAGTTATTTTCACTCTTAGTTAATTTAATTCTGAGTTAATTTCACTCTGTTATTTTCACTGAGTTAATTTCGCTCTGAGATATTTCACTGAGTTATTTGCACTCTGAGTTAAATTAATTCTGAGTTAATGTCACTCTGAGTTAATTTCACTCTGAGTTATTTTCAGAGATATTTTCACTCTGAGTTATTTTCATTCTGAATTAATTTCACTCAGAGTTATTTTCATGCTGAGTTAATTTAATTCTGAGTTAATTTAATTCTGAGTAAATTTCACTCCGATGTTATTTTCACTCTGCGTTAATTTCACTCTGAATTAATTTCACTCTGAGTTAATTTCACTCTTTTATTTTCACTCTGAGTTATATTCACTATTTGTTAATTTAATTCTGAGTTAATCTCACTCTGAGTTAATTTCACTCTGAGTTAATTTCTCTCTGAGTTAATGTCATTCTGAATTAATTTCACTCTGAGTTATTTTCAGTCTGAGTTAATTTAATTCTGAGTTAATTTCACGCCGTTATTTTCACTGAGTTATTTGCACTCGGAGTTAATTTAATTCTGAGTTAATGTCACTCTGAGTTAATTTCACTCTGAGTTATTTTCACTGAGTTATTTTCACTCTGAATTATTTTCATTCTGAGTTAATTTCACCCTGAGTTAATTTCACTCTCAGTTAATTTCACTCTGTTATTTTCAAACTGAGTTATTTTCAAACTGAGTTAATATCACTCTGAGTTAATTTCACTCTGAGTTATTTTAACTTTGAGTTAATATCACTCTGAGTTATTTTCACCCTGAGTTAATTTAATTCTGATTTAATTTCACTCTGAGATATTTTCACTCTGAGTTAATTTAATTCTGAGTTGATTTCACTCTGAGTTATTTTCACTCGGAGTTAATTTCACTCTGAGTTAATGTCACTCTGAGTTAATTTCACTCTGAGTTATTTTCACTCTGAGTTACTTTCACTCTGAGTTATCTTCACTGAGTTATTTTCACTCTGAGTTAATTTCACTCTGAGTTATTTTCACTCTGAGTTAATTTCACTCTGAGTTAATTTCATTCTGAGTTAATTTCACTCTGAGTTATTTTCACTCTGTTATTTTCACTCTGAGTTATTTTCACCCTGAGTTAATTTTATTCTGAGTTAATTTCACTCTGACTTAATTTCACTCTAACTTAATTTCACTCTGAATTAATTTCACACTGAGTTAATGTCACTCTGACTTAATTTCACTCTGAGTTAATTTCACTCTGAGTTATTTTCACTCTGAGTTATTTTCACTCAGATTTATTTTCACTGAGTTATTTTAGCTCTGAGTTAATTTCACTCTGAGTTAATTTCACTCTGAGTTATTTTTACTCTGAGTTAATTTCACTCTGAGTTAATTTGACTCTGAGTTATTTTCACTCTGAATTAATTTGACTGAGTTAATTTCACTCTGTTATTTTCACTCTGAGTTATTTTCAAACAGAGTTAATACAATTCTGAGTTAAATTCACACTGAGTTAATTTCACTCTGAGTTATTTTCACTCTGAGTTAATTTCACACCGAGATAATGTCACTCTGATTTAATTTCACTCTGAGATAATTTCACTCTGAGTTATTTTCACTCTGAGTTATTTTCACTGAGAGTTATTTTCACTGAGTTATTTTCTCTCTGAGTTATTTTCACTCTGAATTAATTTCACTCTGAGTTATTTTCACTCTGAGTTAATTTGACACTGAGTTATTTTCACTCAGAGTTATTTTCATTCGGATTTAATATCACTCTGAGTTATTTTCACCCTGAGTTAATTTAATTCTGAGTTAATTTCACTCTGAGTTATTTTCACTCTGAGTTAATTTCACTCTGAGTTAATTTCACTCTGAGTTATATTCACTCTGAGTTACTATCACTCTGAGTTATCTTCACTGAGTTATTTTCACGCTGAGTTAATTTCACTCTGAGTTATTTTCACTCTGAGTTAATTTCACTCTGAGTTAATTTCATTCTGAGTTAATTTCACTCTGACTTATTTTCACATTGTTATTTTCAATCTGAGTTAATGTCACTCTAAGTTAATTTCACTATGAGTTATTTTCACGCTGCGTTAATTTCACTCTGAGTTAATTTAACTCTGAGTTATTTTCACTCTGAATTAATTTCAGTCTGAGTTAATTTCACTCTTTTATTTTCACTCTGAGTTATTTTCACCCTGAGTTAATTTAATTCCGAGTTAATCTCACTCTGAGTTAATTTCACTCTGAGTTAATTTCTCTCTGAGTTAATGTCATTCTGAATTAATTTCACTCTGAGTTATTTTCAGTCTGAGTTAATTTAATTCTGAGTTAATTTCACTCCGTTATTTTCACTGAGTTATTTGCACTCGGAGTTAATTTAATTCTGAGTTAATGTCACTCTGAGTTAATTTCACTCTGAGTTATGTTCACTGAGTTATTTTCACTCTGAGTTATTTTCATTCTCAGTTAATTTCACCCTGAGGTAATTTCACTCTGAGTTAATTTCACTCTGTTATTTTCAAACTGAGTTATTTTCACTCTGAGTTATTTTCACTGAATTATTTTCACTCTGAGTTAATTTCACTATGAGTTAATTTCACTCTGAGTTATTTTAACTTTGAGTTAATTTCACTCTGAGTTAATTTCACTCTGAGTTATTTTCCCTCTGAGTTATTATGTCTCTGAGTTATTTTCATTCTGATTTAATTTCACTCTGAGTAATTTTCACCCTGATTTAATTTAATTCTGATTTAATTTCACTCTGAGTTATTTTCACCCTATGTTAATTTAATTCTGAGTTAATTTCACTCTGAGTTATTTTCACTCTGAGTTAATTTCACTCTGAGTTAATTTCACTCTGAGTTATATTCACTCTGAGTTACTATCACTCTGAGTTATCTTCACTGAGTTATTTTCACACTGAGTTAATTTCACTCTGAGTTATTTTCACTCTGAGTTATTTTCATTCGGAGTTAATATCACTCTGAGTTATTATCACCCTGAGTTAATTTAATTCTGATTTAATTTCACTCTGAGTTATTTTCACCCTGAGTTAATTTAATTCTGAGTTGATTTCACTCTGAGTTATTTTCACTCGCAGTTAATTTCACTCTGAGTTAATGTCACTCTGAGTTAATTTCACTCTGAGTTATTTTCACTCTGAGCTACTTTCACTCTGAGTTATTTTCACTCTGAGTTAATTTCACTCTGAGTTAATTTCATTCTGAGTTAATTTCACTCTGAGTTAATTTCACTCTGTTAATTTCACTCTGAGTTATTTTCACCCTGAGTTAATTTTATTCTGAGTTAATTTCACTCTGACTTAATTTCACTCTGAGTTATTTTCAGTCTGAGTTAATTTAATTCTGACTTAATTTCACTCTGAGTTAATTTCACTCTGAGTTATTTTCACTCTGAGTTAATTTCACTCTGAGTTATTTTCATGCTGAGGTAATTTAATTCTGAGTTAATTTGACTCTGTTATTTTCACTCTGAGTTATTTTCACGCTGAGTTATTTCACTGAGTTATTTTCACTCTGAGTTAATTTAATTCTGAGTTAATTTCACTCTGAGTTAATTTCACTCTGAGTTATTTTCACTGAGTTAATTTCACTCTGAGTTAATTTCACTCTGAGGTATCTTCACTGAGTTATTTTCACTCTGAGTTAATTTCACTCTGAATTAATTTGACTCTGAGTTAATTTCACTCTGAGTTATTTTCACCCTGAGTTAATTTAATTCTGAGTTAATTTCAGTGACTTATTTTCACTCTGAGTTAATTTCACACTGATTTATTTTCACACTGTGTTATTTTCACTCTGAGTTAATTTCACTCAGTTAATGTCATTCTGAGTTAATTTCACTGAGTTAATTTCACTGAGTTATTTTCACTCTGATTTATTTTCACTTTGAGTTATTTTCACTGTTATTTTCACTCTGAGTTATTTTCACTCTGAATTAATTTCACACTGAGTTAATTTCATTCTGAGTTAATTTCACTCTGAGTTATTTTCACTCTGAGTTAATGTAATTCTGAGTTAATTTCACTCTGAGTTAATGTCACTCTGATTTAATTTCAGTGAGTTATTTTCACTCTGAGTTATTTTCACTCTGAGTTAATTTCACACTGAGTTATTTTCACTCTAAGTTATTTTCACTCTGAGTTAATTTCTCTCTGAGTTAATGTCACTCTGAGTTAATTTCACACTGATTTATTTTCACTCTGAGTTAATTTAATTCTGAGTTAATTTCACTCTGTTATTTTCTCTGAGTTAATTTCACTCTGAGTTATTTTCACTGAGTTATTTTCACTCTGAGTTATTTTCATTCTGAGTTAATTTCAGTCAGAGTTATTTTCACCCTGAGTTAATTTAATTCTGAGTTAATTTAATTCTGAGTTAATTTCACTCTGAGTTATTTTCACTCTGAGTTATTTTCACTCTGAGTTAATTTGACTGTTATTTTCACTCTGAATTAATTTCACTCCGAGGTAATTTCACTCTTATTTTCCCTCTGAGTTATTTTCACTCTGAGTTAATTTCACACTGAGTTAATGTCACTCTGAGTTAATTTCACTCTGAGTTAATTTCACTCTGAGTTATTTTCACTCTGAGTTATTTTCACTCATTTATTTTCACTGAGTTATTTTCACTCTGAGTTAATTTCACTCTGAGTCAATTTCACTCTGAGTTATTTTAACTCTGAGTTATTTTCACTCTGAATTAATTTCACTCTGAGTTAATTTCTCTCTGTTATTTTCACTCTGAGTTATTTTCACCCTGAGTTAATTTAATTCTGAGTTAATTACACTCTGAGTTAATTTCACTCTGAGTTATTTTCACTCTGAGTTAATTTCACACTGAGTTACTGTCACTCTGAGTTAATTTCACTCTGAGTTAATTTCACTCAGATTTATTTTCACTAAGTTATTTTCACACTGAGTTAATTTCACTCTGGGTTAAGTTCACTCTGAGTTAATTTCACTCTGAGTTATTTTCACCCTGAGTTAATTTAATTCTGAGTTAATTTCACTGAGTTATTTTCACTCTGAGTTAATTTCACACTGATTTATTTTCACTCTGTGTTAATTTCACTCTGAGTTAATGTCACTCTGAGTTAATTTCACTCAGTTAATTTCACTGAGTTATTTTCACTCTGAGTTATTTTCACTCTGAGTTATTTTCACTGTTATTTTCACTCTGAGTTAATGTCACTCTGAGTTAATTTCACTCTGAGTTATTTTCATTCGGATATTAGATCACTCTGAATTATTTTCACCCTGAGTTATTTAATTCTGAGTTAATTTCATTCCGAGTGAATTTCACTCTGAGTTATTTTCACTCTGAGTTAATTTCACACTGAGTTAATGTCACTCTGATTTAATATCACTCAGAGTTATTTTCATGCTGAGGTAATTTAATTCTGAGTTAATTTCACTGAGTTATTTTCACTCTGAGTTATTTTCACTCTGAGTTATTTTCACTGAGTTATTTTCACTCTGAGTTAATTTAATTCTGAGTTAATTTCACTCTGAGTTATCTTCACTGAGTTATTTTCACTCTGAGTTAATTTCACTCTGAGTTATCTTCTCTGAGTTATTTTCACTCTGAGTTAATTTCACTCTGAATTAAATTCACTCTGAGTTAATTTCACACTGATTTATTTTCACTCTGTGTTATTTTCACTCTGAGTTAATTTCACTCTGAGTTAATGTCACTCTGAGTTAATTTCACTGAGTTAATTTCACTGAGTTATTTTCACTCTGAGTTATTTTCACTCTGAGTTAATTTCACACTGAGTTAATTTCATTGTGAGTTAATTTCACTCTGAGTTATTTTCACTCTGAGTTAATTTAATTCTGAGTTAATTTCACTCTGTTATTTTCACTGAGTTAATTTCACTCTGAGTTATTTTCACTCTGAGTTATTTTCATTCTGAGTTAATTTCACTCTGAGTCATTTTCACCCTGAGTTAATTAATTCTGACATAATTTAATTCTGAGTTAATTTCACTCTGATTTATTTTCACTCTGAGTTAATTTAATTCTGAGTTAATTTCACTCTGTTATTTTCACTGAGTTAATTTCACTCTGAGTTATTTTCACTGACTTATTTGCACTCTGATTTAATTTCATTCTGAGTTAATGACACTCTGAGTTAATTTCACTCTGAGTTATTTTCACTGAGTTACTTTCACTCTGAGTTATTTTCATTCTGAGTTAATTTCAGTCAGAGTTATTTTCACCCTGAGTTAATTTAATTCTGAGTTAATTTAATTCTGATTTAATTTCACTCTGAGTTATTTTCACTCTGAGTTATTTTCACTCTGAGTTATTTTCACTCTGAGTTGATTTGACTCTGTTATTTTCACTCTGAATTAATTTCACTCCGAGTTAATTTCACTCTTTTATTTTCACTCTGAGTTATTTTCACTCTGAGTTAATTTCACTCTGAGTTAATTTCACTCTGAGTTATTTTCACTCATTTATTTTCACTGAGTTATTTTCACTCAGAGTTAATTTCACTCTGAGTCAATTTCACTCTGAGTTATTTTAACTCTGAGTTATTTTCACTCTGAATTAATTTCACTCTGAGTTAATTTCTCTCTGTTATTTTCACTCTGAGTTATTTTCACCCTGAGTTAATTTAATTCTGAGTTAATTACACTCTGAGTTAATTTCACTCTGAGTTATTTTCACTCTGAGTTAATATCACACAGAGTTAATGTCACTCTGAGTTAATTTCACTCTGAGTTAATTTCACTCAGATTTATTTTCACTAAGTTATTTTCACTCTGAGTTAATTTCACTCTGAGTTAATTTCACTCTGAGTTATTTTAATGCTGAGTTAATGTCACTCTGAGTAAATTTCACTCTGAGTTATTTTCATTTGGATTTAATATCACTCTGAATTATTTTCACCCTGAGTTAATTTCACTCTGAGTCAATTTCACTCTGAGTTATTTTAACTCTGAGTTAATTTCCCTCTGAGTTAATTTGTCTCTGAGTTATTTTCACTCTGAATTAATTTCACTCTGAGTTAATTTCTCTCTGTTATTTTCACTCTGATTTAATATCACCCTGAGTTAATTTAATTCTGAGTTAATTTCACTCAAAGTTAATTTAACTCTGAGTTATTTTCACTCTGAGTTAATTTCACAATGAGTTAATGTCACTCTGATTTAATTTCACTCAGAGTTAATTTCACTGAGATTTATTTTAGAGTTATTTTCACTCTGAGTTACTATCACTCTGAGTTAATTTCACTCGGAGTTAATTTCACTCAGATTTATTTTCACTAAGTTATTTTCACTCTGAGTTAATTTCACTCTGAGTTAATTTCACTCTGAGTTATTTTAATGCTGAGTTAATGTCACTCTGAGTTAATTTCACTCTGAGTTATTTTCATTCGGATTTAATATCACTCTGAATTATTTTCACCCTGAGTTATTTAATTCTGAGTTAATTTCATTCCGAGTGAATTTCACTCTGAGTTATTTTCACTCTGAGTTAATTTCACACTGAGTTAATGTCACTCTGATTTAGTTTCACTCAGAGTTATTTTCATGCTGAGGTAATTTAATTCTGAGTTAATTTCACTGAGTTATTTTCAATCTGAGTTATTTTCACTCTGAGTTATTTTCACTGAGTTATTTTCACTCTGAGTTAATTCAATTCTGAGTTAATTTCACTCTGAGTTAATTTCACTCTGAGTTATTTTCATTCGGATATTAGATCACTCTGAATTATTTTCACCCTGAGTTATTTAATTCTGAGTTAATTTCATTCCGAGTGAATTTCACTCTGAGTTATTTTCACTCTGAGTTAATTTCACACTGAGTTAATGTCACTCTGATTTAATATCACTCAGAGTTATTTTCATGCTGAGGTAATTTAATTCTGAGTTAATTTCACTGAGTTATTTTCACTCTGAGTTATTTTCACTCTGAGTTATTTTCACTGAGTTATTTTCACTCTGAGTTAATTTAATTCTGAGTTAATTTCACTCTGAGTTATCTTCACTGAGTTATTTTCACTCTGAGTTAATTTCACTCTGAGTTATCTTCTCTGAGTTATTTTCACTCTGAGTTAATTTCACTCTGAATTAAATTCACTCTGAGTTAATTTCACACTGATTTATTTTCACTCTGTGTTATTTTCACTCTGAGTTAATTTCACTCTGAGTTAATGTCACTCTGAGTTAATTTCACTGAGTTAATTTCACTGAGTTATTTTCACTCTGAGTTATTTTCACTCTGAGTTAATTTCACACTGAGTTAATTTCATTGTGAGTTAATTTCACTCTGAGTTATTTTCACTCTGAGTTAATTTAATTCTGAGTTAATTTCACTCTGTTATTTTCACTGAGTTAATTTCACTCTGAGTTATTTTCACTCTGAGTTATTTTCATTCTGAGTTAATTTCACTCTGAGTCATTTTCACCCTGAGTTAATTAATTCTGACATAATTTAATTCTGAGTTAATTTCACTCTGATTTATTTTCACTCTGAGTTAATTTAATTCTGAGTTAATTTCACTCTGTTATTTTCACTGAGTTAATTTCACTCTGAGTTATTTTCACTGACTTATTTGCACTCTGATTTAATTTCATTCTGAGTTAATGACACTCTGAGTTAATTTCACTCTGAGTTATTTTCACTGAGTTACTTTCACTCTGAGTTATTTTCATTCTGAGTTAATTTCAGTCAGAGTTATTTTCACCCTGAGTTAATTTAATTCTGAGTTAATTTAATTCTGATTTAATTTCACTCTGAGTTATTTTCACTCTGAGTTATTTTCACTCTGAGTTATTTTCACTCTGAGTTGATTTGACTCTGTTATTTTCACTCTGAATTAATTTCACTCCGAGTTAATTTCACTCTTTTATTTTCACTCTGAGTTATTTTCACTCTGAGTTAATTTCACTCTGAGTTAATTTCACTCTGAGTTATTTTCACTCATTTATTTTCACTGAGTTATTTTCACTCAGAGTTAATTTCACTCTGAGTCAATTTCACTCTGAGTTATTTTAACTCTGAGTTATTTTCACTCTGAATTAATTTCACTCTGAGTTAATTTCTCTCTGTTATTTTCACTCTGAGTTATTTTCACCCTGAGTTAATTTAATTCTGAGTTAATTACACTCTGAGTTAATTTCACTCTGAGTTATTTTCACTCTGAGTTAATATCACACAGAGTTAATGTCACTCTGAGTTAATTTCACTCTGAGTTAATTTCACTCAGATTTATTTTCACTAAGTTATTTTCACTCTGAGTTAATTTCACTCTGAGTTAATTTCACTCTGAGTTATTTTAATGCTGAGTTAATGTCACTCTGAGTAAATTTCACTCTGAGTTATTTTCATTTGGATTTAATATCACTCTGAATTATTTTCACCCTGAGTTAATTTCACTCTGAGTCAATTTCACTCTGAGTTATTTTAACTCTGAGTTAATTTCCCTCTGAGTTAATTTGTCTCTGAGTTATTTTCACTCTGAATTAATTTCACTCTGAGTTAATTTCTCTCTGTTATTTTCACTCTGATTTAATATCACCCTGAGTTAATTTAATTCTGAGTTAATTTCACTCAAAGTTAATTTAACTCTGAGTTATTTTCACTCTGAGTTAATTTCACAATGAGTTAATGTCACTCTGATTTAATTTCACTCAGAGTTAATTTCACTGAGATTTATTTTAGAGTTATTTTCACTCTGAGTTACTATCACTCTGAGTTAATTTCACTCGGAGTTAATTTCACTCAGATTTATTTTCACTAAGTTATTTTCACTCTGAGTTAATTTCACTCTGAGTTAATTTCACTCTGAGTTATTTTAATGCTGAGTTAATGTCACTCTGAGTTAATTTCACTCTGAGTTATTTTCATTCGGATTTAATATCACTCTGAATTATTTTCACCCTGAGTTATTTAATTCTGAGTTAATTTCATTCCGAGTGAATTTCACTCTGAGTTATTTTCACTCTGAGTTAATTTCACACTGAGTTAATGTCACTCTGATTTAGTTTCACTCAGAGTTATTTTCATGCTGAGGTAATTTAATTCTGAGTTAATTTCACTGAGTTATTTTCAATCTGAGTTATTTTCACTCTGAGTTATTTTCACTGAGTTATTTTCACTCTGAGTTAATTCAATTCTGAGTTAATTTCACTCTGAGTTAATTTCACTCTGAGTTATTTTCACTGAGTTACTTTCACTCTGAGTTATCTTCACTGAGTTATTTTCACTCTGAGTTAATTTCACTCTGAGTTATCTTCTCTGAGTTATTTTCACTCTGAGTTAATTTCACTCTGAATTAATTTCACTCTGAGTTAATTTCACTCTGAGTTATTTTCACCCTGAGTTAATTTAATTCTGAGTTAATTTCACTGAGTTATTTTCACTCTGAGTTAATTTCACACTGATTTATTTTCACTCTGTGTTGTTTTCACTCTGAGTTAATTTCACTCTGAGTTAATGTCACTCTGAGTTAATTTCACTGAGTTAATTTCACTGAGTTATTTTCACTCTGCATTATTTTCACTCTGAGTTATTTTCACTGTTATTTTCACTCTGAGTTATTTTCACTCTGAGTTAATTTCACACTGAGTTAATTTCATTCTGAGTTAATTTCACTCTGAGTTATTTTCACTCTGAGTTAATTTAATTCTGAGTTAATTTCACTCTGTTATTTTCACTGAGTTAATTTCACTCTGAGTTATTTTCACTCTGAGTTATTTTCATTCTGAGTTAATTTAATTCTGAGTTAATTTCACTCTGTTATTTTCACTGAGTTAATTTCACTCTGAGTTATTTTCACTGACTTATTTGCACTCTGATTTAATTTCATTCTGAGTTAATGACACTCTGAGTTAATTTCACTCTGAGTTATTTTCACTGAGTTATTTTCACTCTGAGTTATTTTCACTCTGAGTTAATTTAATTCTGAGTTAATTTCACTCTGTTATTTTCACTGAGTTAATTTCACTCTGAGTTATTTTCACTGACTTATTTTCACTCTGAGTTAATTTCACACTGAGTTAATGTCACTCTGATTTAGTTTCACTCAGAGTTATTTTCATGCTGAGGTAATTTAATTCTGAGTTAATTTCACTGAGTTATTTTCAATCTGAGTTATTTTCACTCTGAGTTATTTTCACTGAGTTATTTTCACTCTGAGTTAATTCAATTCTGAGTTAATTTCATTCTGAGTTAATTTCACTCTGAGTTATTTTCACTGAGTTACTTTCACTCTGAGTTATCTTCACTGAGTTATTTTCACTCTGAGTTAATTTCACTCTGAGTTATCTTCTCTGAGTTATTTTCACTCTGAGTTAATTTCACTCTGAATTAATTTCACTCTGAGTTAATTTCACTCTGAGTTATTTTCACCCTGAGTTAATTTAATTCTGAGTTAATTTCACTGAGTTATTTTCACTCTGAGTTAATTTCACACTGATTATTTTCACTCTGTGTTATTTTCACTCTGAGTTAATTTCACTCTGAGTTAATGTCACTCTGAGTTAATTTCACTGAGGTAATTTCACTGACTTATTTTCACTCTGCGTTATTTTCACTCTGAGTTATTTTCACTGTTATTTTCACTCTGAGTTATTTTCACTCTGAGTTAATTTCACACTGAGTTAATTTCATTCTGAGTTAATTTCACTCTGAGTTATTTTCACTCTGAGTTAATTTAATTCTGATTTAATTTCACTCTGTTATTTTCACTGAGTTAATTTCACTCTGAGTTATTTTCACTCTGAGTTATTTTCATTCTGAGTTAATTTAATTCTGAGTTAATTTCACTCTGTTATTTTCACTGAGTTAATTTCACTCTGAGTTATTTTCACTGACTTATTTGCAGTCTGATTTAATTTCATTCTGAGTTAATGACACTCTGAGTTAATTTCACTCTGAGTTATTTTCACTGAGTTATTTTCACTCTGAGTTATTTTCACTCTGAGTTAATTTAATTCTGAGTTAATTTCACTCTGTTATTTTCACTGAGTAAATTTCACTCTGAGTTATTTTCACTGACTTATTTTCACTCTGAGTTAATTTCACACTGAGTTAATGTCACTCTGATTTAGTTTCACTCAGAGTTATTTTCATGCTGAGTAAATTTAATTCTGAGTTAATTTCACTGAGTTATTTTCAATCTGAGTTATTTTCACTCTGAGTTATTTTCACTGAGTTATTTTCACTCTGAGTTAATTCAATTCTGAGTTAATTTCACTCTGAGTTAATTTCACTCTGAGTTATTTTCACTGAGTTACTTTCACTCTGAGTTATCTTCACTGAGTTATTTTCACTCTGAGTTAATTTCACTCTGAGTTATCTTCTCTGAGTTATTTTCACTCTGAGTTAATTTCACTCTGAATTAATTTCACTCTGAGTTAATTTCACTCTGAGTTATTTTCACCGTGAGTTAATTTAATTCTGAGTTAATTTCACTGAGTTATTTTCACTCTGAGTTAATTTCACACTGATTTATTTTCACTCTGTGTTATTTTCACTCTGAGTTAATTTCACTCTGAGTTAATGTCACTCTGAGTTAATTTCACTGAGTTAATTTCACTGAGTTATTTTCACTCTGCGTTATTTTCACTCTGAGTTATTTTCACTGTTATTTTCACTCTGAGTTATTTTCACTCTGAGTTAATTTCACACTGAGTTAATTTCATTCTGAGTTAATTTCACTCTGAGTTATTTTCACTCTGAGTTAATTTAATTCTGAGTTAATTTCACTCTGTTATTTTCACTGAGTTAATTTCACTCTGAGTTATTTTCACTCTGAGTTATTTTCATTCTGAGTTAATTTAATTCTGAGTTAATTTCACTCTGTTATTTTCACTGAGTTAATTTCACTCTGAGTTATTTTCACTGACTTATTTGCACTCTGATTTAATTTCATTCTGAGTTAATGACACTCTGAGTTAATTTCACTCTGAGTTATTTTCACTGAGTTATTTTCACTCTGAGTTATTTTCACTCTGAGTTAATTTAATTCTGAGTTAATTTCACTCTGTTATTTTCACTGAGTTAATTTCACTCTGAGTTATTTTCACTGACTTATTTGCACTCTGATTTAATTTCATTCTGAGTTAATGACACTCTGAGTTAATTTCACTCTGAGTTATTTTCACTGAGTTATTTTCACTCTGAGTTATTTTCATTCTGAGTTAATATCAGTCAGAGGTATTTTCACCCTGAGTTAATTTAATTCTGATTTAATTTCACTCTGAGTTATTTTCACTCTGAGTTATTTTCACTCTGAGTTATTTTCACTCTGAGTTAATTTGACTCTGTTATTTTCACTCTGAATTAATTTCACTCCGAGTTAATTTCACTCTGTTATTTTCACTCTGAGTTATTTTCACTCTGAGTTAATTTCACACTGAGTTAATGTCACTCTGAGTTAATTTCACTCTGAGTTAATTTCACTCTGAGTTATTTTCACTCTGAGTTATTTTCACTCATTTATTTTCACTGAGTTATTTTCACTCTGAGTTAATTTCACTCTGAGTCAATTTCACTCTGAGTTATTTTAACTCTGAGTTATTTTCACTCTCAATTAATTTCACTCTGAGTTAATTTCTCTGTTATTTTCACTCTGAGTTATTTTCACCCTGAGTTAATTTAATTCTGAGTTAATTTCACTCTGTTATTTTCACTGAGTTAATTTCACTCTGAGTTATTTTCACTCTGAGTTATTTTCATTCTGAGTTAATTTAATTCTGAGTTAATTTCACTCTGTTATTTTCACTGAGTTAATTTCACTCTGAGTTATTTTCACTGACTTATTTGCACTCTGATTTAATTTCATTCTGAGTTAATGACACTCTGAGTTAATTTCACTCTGAGTTATTTTCACTGAGTTATTTTCACTCTGAGTTATTTTCACTCTGAGTTAATTTAATTCTGAGTTAATTTCACTCTGTTATTTTCACTGAGTTAATTTCACTCTGAGTTATTTTCACTGACTTATTTTCACTCTGAGTTAATTTCACACTGAGTTAATGTCACTCTGATTTAGTTTCACTCAGAGTTATTTTCATGCTGAGGTAATTTAATTCTGAGTTAATTTCACTGAGTTATTTTCAATCTGAGTTATTTTCACTCTGAGTTATTTTCACTGAGTTATTTTCACTCTGAGTTAATTCAATTCTGAGTTAATTTCACTCTGAGTTAATTTCACTCTGAGTTATTTTCACTGAGTTACTTTCACTCTGAGTTATCTTCACTGAGTTATTTTCACTCTGAGTTAATTTCACTCTGAGTTATCTTCTCTGAGTTATTTTCACTCTGAGTTAATTTCACTCTGAATTAATTTCACTCTGAGTTAATTTCACTCTGAGTTATTTTCACCCTGAGTTAATTTAATTCTGAGTTAATTTCACTGAGTTATTTTCACTCTGAGTTAATTTCACACTGATTTATTTTCACTCTGTGTTATTTTCACTCTGAGTTAATTTCACTCTGAGTTAATGTCACTCTGAGTTAATTTCACTGAGTTAATTTCACTGAGTTATTTTCACTCTGCGTTATTTTCACTCTGAGTTATTTTCACTGTTATTTTCACTCTGAGTTATTTTCACTCTGAGTTAATTTCACACTGAGTTAATTTCATTCTGAGTTAATTTCACTCTGAGTTATTTTCACTCTGAGTTAATTTAATTCTGAGTTAATTTCACTCTGTTATTTTCACTGAGTTAATTTCACTCTGAGTTATTTTCACTCTGAGTTATTTTCATTCTGAGTTAATTTAATTCTGAGTTAATTTCACTCTGTTATTTTCACTGAGTTAATTTCACTCTGAGTTATTTTCACTGACTTATTTGCACTCTGATTTAATTTCATTCTGAGTTAATGACACTCTGAGTTAATTTCACTCTGAGTTATTTTCACTGAGTTATTTTCACTCTGAGTTATTTTCACTCTGAGTTAATTTAATTCTGAGTTAATTTCACTCTGTTATTTTCACTGAGTTAATTTCACTCTGAGTTATTTTCACTGACTTATTTGCACTCTGATTTAATTTCATTCTGAGTTAATGACACTCTGAGTTAATTTCACTCTGAGTTATTTTCACTGAGTTATTTTCACTCTGAGTTATTTTCATTCTGAGTTAATATCAGTCAGAGGTATTTTCACCCTGAGTTAATTTAATTCTGATTTAATTTCACTCTGAGTTATTTTCACTCTGAGTTATTTTCACTCTGAGTTATTTTCACTCTGAGTTAATTTGACTCTGTTATTTTCACTCTGAATTAATTTCACTCCGAGTTAATTTCACTCTGTTATTTTCACTCTGAGTTATTTTCACTCTGAGTTAATTTCACACTGAGTTAATGTCACTCTGAGTTAATTTCACTCTGAGTTAATTTAACTCTGAGTTATTTTCACTCTGAGTTATTTTCACTCATTTATTTTCACTGAGTTATTTTCACTCTGAGTTAATTTCACTCTGAGTCAATTTCACTCTGAGTTATTTTAACTCTGAGTTATTTTCACTCTCAATTAATTTCACTCTGAGTTAATTTCTCTGTTATTTTCACTCTGAGTTATTTTCACCCTGAGTTAATTTAATTCTGAGTTAATTACACTCTGAGTTAATTTCACTCTGAGTTATTTTCACTCTGAGTTAATTTCACACAGAGTTAATGTCACTCTGAGTTAATTTCACTCTGAGTTAATTTCACTCAGATTTATTTTCACTAAGTTATTTTCACTCTGAGTTAATTTCACTCTGAGTTAATTTCACTCTGAGTTATTTTAATGCTGAGTTAATGTCACTCTGAGTAAATTTCAATCTGAGTTATTTTCATTTGGATTTAATATCACTCTGAATTATTTTCACCCTGAGTTAATTTCACTCTGAGTCAATTTCACTCTGTGTTATTTTAACTCTGAGTTAATTTCACTCTGAGTTAATTTGTCTCTGAGTTATTTTCACTCTGAATTAATTTAACTCTGAGTTAATTTCTCTCTGTTATTTTCACTCTGAGTTAATATCACCCTGAGTTAATTTAATTCTGAGTTAATTTCACTCAAAGTTAATTTAACTCTGAGTTATTTTCACTCTGAGTTAATTTCACAATGAGTTAATGTCACTCAAATTTAATTTCACTCAGACTTAATTTCACTGAGATTTATTTTCAGAGTTATTTTCACTCTGAGTTACTATCACTCTGAGTAAATTTCACTCTGAGTTAATTTCACTGAGTTATTTTAACGCTGAGTTAATTTCACTCTGAGTTATTTCACGCTGAGTTAATTTCACTCCGAGTTATTTTCACTCTGAGTTAATTTCACCCTGAGTTAATTTCACTCTGAGTTATTTTAACTCGGAGTTAATTTCACTCTGAGTTATTTTCACTCTGAGTTATTTTCATTCGGATTTAATATCACTTTGAGTTATTTTCACCCTGACCTAATTTAATTCTGAGTTAATTTCACTCTGAGTTATTTTCACTCTGAGTTAATTTCACTCCGAGTTAATGTCACTCTGAGTTAATTTCACTCTGAGTTAATTTCACTCTGAGTTAATGTCACTCTGAGTTACTTTCACTCTGAGTTATCTTCACTGTGTTATTTTCACTCTGAGTTAATTTCACTCTGAGTTAATTTCACTCTGAGTTATTTTCACTCTGAGTTAATTTCACACTGAGTTAATGTCACTCTGAGTTAATTTCACTCTGAGTTATTTTCATTCGGATTTAATATCACTCTGAATTATTTTCACCCTGAGTTAATTTAATTCTGAGATAATTTCAGTCTGAGTTATTTTCACTCTGAGTTAATTTCACTCTGAGTTAATTTCACTCTGAGTTATTTTCACTCTGAATTAATTTCACTCTGAATTAATTTCTCTCTGTTATTTTCACACTGAGTTATTTTCACCCTGAGTTAATTTAATTCTGATTTAATTTCACTCTGAGTTAATTTCACTCTGAGTTATTTTCACTTTGAGTTATTTTCACTCAGATTTATTTTCATTCTGAGTTAATTTCACTCTGAGTTACTTTCAGCCTGAGTTAATTTAATTCTGAGGTAATTTCACTTTGAGTCATTTTCACTCAGATTTATTTTCACTCTGAGTTAATTTCACTCTGAGTTATTTTCAGCCTGAGTTAATTTAATTCTGAGTTATTTTCACTCTGAGTTATTTTCACTCTAAGTTAATTGCACTCTGAGTTAATTTCACTCTGAGTTATTTTCACTCTGAGTTAATTTCACACTGAGTTAATGTCACTCTGAGTTAATTTCACTCTGAGTTAATTTCACTCTGAGTTAATTTCACTGTGAGTTATTTTAATGCTGAGTTAATGTCACTCTGAGTTAATTTCACTCTGAGTTATTTTCATTTGGATTTAATATCACTCTGAATTATTTTCACCCTGAGTTAATTTAATTCTGAGTTAATTTCACTCCGAGTTAATTTCACTCTGAGTTATTTTCACTCTGAGTTAATTTCACTCTGAGTTAATGTCACTCTGATTTAATTTCACTCAGAGTTAATTTCACTGAGATTTATTTTCAGAGTTATTTTCACTCTGAGTCAATTTCACTCTGAGTGAATTTCACTCTGAGTTATTTTAACGCTGAGTTAATTTCACTCTGAGTTATTTTCACTCTGAGTAAATTTCACACTGAGTTAATGTCACTCTGAGTTAATTTCACTCTGAGTTATTTTCACTCTGAGTTAATTTCACCCTGAGTTAATTTCACTCTGAGTTATTTTAACTCTGAGTTAATTTCACTCTGAGTTATTTTCACTCTGAGTTATTTGCATTCGGATTTAGTATCACTTTGAGTTATTTTCACCCTGACTTAATTTAATTCTCAGTTAATTTCACTCTGAGTTATTTTCACTCAGAGTTAATTTCACTCTGAGTTAATGTCACTCTGAGTTAATTTCACTCTGAGTAAATTTCACTCTGAGTTAATGTCACTCTGAGTTACTTTCACTCTGAGTTATCTTCACTGAGTTATTTTCACTCTGAGTTAATTTCACTCTGAGTTAATTTCACTCTGAGTTATTTTCACTCTGAGTTAATTTCACACTGAGTTAATGTCACTCTGAGTTAATTTCACTCTGAGTTATTTTCATTCGGATTTAATATCACTCTGAATTATTTTCACCCTGAGTTAATTTAATTCTGAGTTAATTTCACTCTGATTTATTTTCACTCTGAGTTAATTTCACTCTGAGTTATTTTCACTCTGAATTAATTTCACTCTGAGTTAATTTCTCTCCATTATTTTCACACTGAGTTATTTTCACCCTGAGTTAATTTAATTCTGATTTAATTTCACTCTGAGTTAATTTCACTCTGAGTTATTTTCACTTTGAGTTATTTTCACTCAGATTTATTTTCACTCTGAGTTAATTTCACTCTGAGTTATTTTCAGCCTGAGTTAATTTAATTCTGTGTTAATTTCACTCTGAGTTATTTTCACTCTGAGTTAATTGCACTCTGAGTTATTTTCACCCTGATTTAATTTAATTCTGAGTTAATTTCACTGAGTTATTTTCACTCTGAATTAATTTCACTCTGAGTTATCTTCACTGAGTTATTTTCACTCTGAGTTAATTTCACTCTGAGTTAATTTCACTCTGAGTTATTTTGACTCTGAGTTAATTTCACTCTGAGTTATTTTCATGCTGAGTTAATTTCACTCTGAGTAAATTTCACTCTGAGTTATTTTCACAATGAGTTATTTTCACAGAGTCATTTTCACTGTGTTATTTTCACTCTGAGTTAATTTCACTATGACTTAATGTCACTCTGATATAATTTCACTGAGTTAATTTCACGCCGAGTTAAAGTCACTCTGAGTTAATTTCACTCTGAGTTAATTTCACTCTGAGTTCATGTCACTCTGAGTTATTTTCACTCTGAGTTAATTTCACTCTGAGTTAATTTCACTCTTAGTTATTTTCATTATGAGTTAATTTCACTCTGAATTATTTTCCCCCTGATTTAATTTAATTCTGAGTTAATTTCACTGAGTTATTTTCACTCTGAGTTAATTTCACTCTGAGTTATCTTCACTGAGTTATTTTCACTCTGAGTTAATTTCACTCTGAGTTAATTTCACTCTGAGTTATTTTCACTCTGAGTTAATTTCACTCTGAGTTATTATCATGCTGAGTTAATTTCACTCTGAGTTAATTTCACTCTGAGTTATTTTCACTGAGTTAATTTCACTCTGAGTTATCTTCACTGAGTTATTTTCACTCTGAGTTAATTTCACTCTGAGTTATCTTCACTGAGTTATTTTCACTCTGAGTTAATTTCACTCTGAGTTATTTTCACTCTGAGTTAATTTCACACTGAGTTAATGTCACTCTGAGTTAATTTCACTCTGAGTTATTTTCATTCGGATTTAATATCACTCTGAATTATTTTCACCCTGAGTTAATTTAATTCTGAGATAATTTCAGTCTGAGTTATTTTCACTCTGAGTTAATTTCACTCTGAGTTAATTTAACTCGGAGTTATTTTCACTCAGAATTAATTTCACTCTGAATTAATTTCTCTCTGTTATTTTCACACTGAGTTATTTTCACCCTGAGTTATTTTAATGCTGAGTTAAAGTCACTCTGAGTTAATTTCACTCTGAGTTATTTTCATTCGGATTTAATATCACTCTGAATTATTTTCACCCTGAGTTAATTTAATTCTGAGTTAATTTCACTCCGAGTTAATTTCACTCTGAGTTATTTTCACTCTGAGTTAATTTCACACTGAGTTAATGTCACTCTGATTTAATTTCACTCAGAGATAATTTCACTGAGATTTATTTTCAGAGTTATTTTCACTCTGAGTTAATTTCACTCTGAGTTACTTTCACTCTGAGTTATTTTAACTCTGAGTTAATTTCACTCTGAGTTATCTTCACGCTGAGTTAATATCACTCTGAGTTATTTTCACTCTGAATAAATTTCACACTGAGTTAATGTCACTCTGAGTTAATTTCACTCTGAGTAAATTTCACTCTGAGTTAATGTCACTCTGAGTTACTTTCACTCTGAGTTATCTTCACTGAGTTATTTTCACTCTGAGTTAATTTCACTCTGAGTTAATTTCACTCTGAGTTATTTTCACTCTGAGTTAATTTCACACTGAGTTAATGTCACTCTGAGTTAATTTCACTCTGAGTTATTTTCATTCGGATTCAATATCACTCTGAATTATTTTCACCCTGAGTTAATTTAATTCTGAGATAATTTCACTCTGATTTATTTTCACTCTGAGTTAATTTCACTCTGAGTTAATTTCACTCTGAGTTATTTTCACTCTGAATTAATTTCACTCTGAGTTAATTTCTCTCTATTATTTTCACACTGAGTTATTTTCACCCTGAGTTAATTTAATTCTGATTTAATTTCACTCTAAGTTAATTTCACTCTGAGTTATTTTCACTTTGAGTTATTTTCACTCAGATTTATTTTCACTCTGAGTTATTTTCACCCTTAGTAAATTTAATTATGAGTTAATTTCACTGAGTTATTTTCACTCTGAGTTAATTTCACACTGATTTATTTTCACTTTGTGTTATTTTCACTCTGAGTTAATTTCACTCTGAGTTAATGTCACTCTGAGTTAATTTCACTGAGTTAATTTCACTGAGTTATTTTCACTCTGAGTTATTTTCACTCTGAGTTATTTTCACTGTTATTTTCACTCTGAGTTATTTTCATTCTGAGTTATTTTCACTCTGAGTTAATTTCATTATGAGTTAATTTCACTCTGAGTTATTTTCACTCTGAGTTAATTTAATTCTGAGTTAATTTCACTCTGTCATTTTCACTGAGGTAATTTCACTCTGAGTTATTTTCACTCTGAGTTATTTTCATTCTGAGTTAATTTCACTCTGAGTCATTTTCACCCTGAGTTAATTAATTCTGACATAATTTAATTCTGAGTTAATTTCACTCTGATTTATTTTCACTCTGAGTTAATTTAATTCTGAGTTAATTTCACTCTGTTATTTTCACTGAGTTAATTTCACTCTGAGTTATTTTCACTGACTTATTTGCACTCTGATTTAATTTCATTCTGAGTTAATGACACTCTGAGTTAATTTCACTCTGAGTTATTTTCACTGAGTTATTTTCACTCTGAGTTATTTTCATTCTGAGTTAATTTCAGTCAGAGTTATTTTCACCCTGAGTTAATTTAATTCTGAGATAATTTAATTCTGAGTTAATTTCACTCTGAGTTATTTTCACTCTGAGTTATTTTCACTCTGAGTTAATTTGACTCTGAGTTATTTTCACTCTGAATTAATTTCACTCCGAGTTAATTTCACTCTGTTATTTTCTCTCTGAGTTATTTTCACTCTGAGTTAATTTCACACTGAGTTAATGTCACTCTGAGTTAATTTCACTCTGAGTTAATTTCACTCTTGAGTTATTTTCACTCTGAGTTATTTTCACTCATTTATTTTCACTGAGTTATTTTCACTCTGAGTTAATTTCACCCTGAGTCAATTTGACTCTGAGTTATTTTCACTCTGAATTAATTTCACTCTGAGTTAATTTCTCTCTGTTATTTTCACTCTGAGTTATTTTCACCCTGAGTTAATTTAATTCTGAGTTAATTTCACTCTGAGTTAATTTCACTCAGAGTTATTTTCACTCTGAGTTAATTTCACACTGAGTTAATGTCACTCTGAGTTAATTTCACTCTGAGTTAATTTCACTCAGATTTATTTTCACTAAGTTATTTTCACTCTGAGTTAATTTCACTCTGAGTTAATTTGACTCTGAGTTATTTCAATGCTGAGTTAATGTCACTCTGAGTTAATTTCACTCTGAGTTAATTTCACTCTGAGATATTTTCACTCTGAGTTAATTTCACTCTGAGTTATTTTCATGCTGAGTTAATTTCACTCTGAGTTAATTTCACTGTTATTTTCACTCTGAGTTATTTTCACTCTGAGTTATTTTCACTGAGTGAATTTCACTCTGAGTTATCTTCACTGAGTTATTTTCACTCTGAGTTAATTTCACTCTGAGTTATCTTCACTGAGTTATTTTCACTCTGAGTTAATTTCACTCTGAATTAATTTCACTCTGAGTTAATCTCACTCTGAGTTATTTTCACCCTTAGTAAATTTAATTCTGAGTTAATTTCACAGAGTTATTTTCACTCTGAGTTAATTTCACTCTGAGTTAATGTCACTCTGAGTTAATTTCACTGAGTTAATTTCACTGAGTTATTTTCACTCTGAGTTATTTTCACTCTGAGTTATTTTCAATGTTATTTTCACTCTGAGTTATTTTCACTCTGAGTTATTTTCACTCTGAGTTAATTTAATTCTGAGTTAATTTCACTCTGAGTTAATTTCACTCTGAGTTATTTTCACTGAGTTAATTTCACTCTGAGTTATCTTCACTGAGTTATTTTCACTGAGTTAATTTCACTCTGAGTTATCTTCTCTGAGTTATTTTCACTCTGAGTTAATTTCACTCAGAATTAATTTCACTCTGAGTTAATTTCACTCTGAGTTAATTTCACCCTGAGTTAATTTAATTCTGAGTTAATTTCACTGAGTTATTTTCACTCTGAGTTAATTTCACACTGATTTATTTTCACTCCGTGTTATTTTCACTCTGAGTTAATTTCACTCTGAGTTAATGTCACTCTGAGTTAATTTCACTGAGTTAATTTCACTGAGTTATTTTCACTCTGAGTTGTTTTCACTCTGAGTTATTTTCACTGTTATTTTCACTCTGAGTTATTTTCACTCTGAGTTAATTTCACACTGAGTTAATTTCATTCTGAGTTAATTTCACTCTGAGTTATTTTCACTCTGAGTTAATTTAATTCTGAGTTAATTTCACTCTGTTATTTTCACTGAGTTAATTTCACTCTGAGTTAATTTCACTGAGTTATTTTCACTCTGAGTTAATTTCACACTGATTTATTTTCACTCCGTGTTATTTTCACTCTGAGTTAATTTCACTCTGAGTTAATGTCACTCTGAGTTAATTTCACTGAGTTAATTTCACTGAGTTATTTTCACTCTGAGTTGTTTTCACTCTGAGTTATTTTCACTGTTATTTTCACTCTGAGTTATTTTCACTCTGAGTTAATTTCACACTGAGTTAATTTCATTCTGAGTTAATTTCACTCTGAGTTATTTTCACTCTGAGTTAATTTAATTCTGAGTTAATTTCACTCTGTTATTTTCACTGAGTTAATTTCACTCTGAGTTATTTTCACTCTGAGTTATTTTCATTCTGAGTTAATTTCACTCTGAGTCATTTTCACCCTGAGTTAATTAATTCTGACATAATTTAATTCTGAGTTAATTTCACTCTGATTTATTTTCACTCTGAGTTAATTTAATTCTGAGTTAATTTCACTCTGATTTATTTACACTCTGAGTTAATTTCACTCTGAGTTATTTTCACTGAGTTATTTTCACTCTGAGTTATTTTCATTCTCAGTTAATTTCAGTCAGAGTTATTTTCACCCTGAGTTAATTTAATTCTGAGTTAATTTAATTCTGATTTTATTTCACTCTGAGTTACTTTCACTCTGAGTTATTTTCACTCTGAGTTATTTTCACTCTGAGTTAATTTCACACTGAGTTAATCTCACTCTGAGTTAATTTCACTCTGAGTTAATTTCACTCTGAGTTATTTTCACTCTGAGTTATTTTCACTCATTTATTTTCACTGAGTTATTTTCACTCTGAGTTAATTTCACTCTGAGTCAATTTCACTCTGAGTTATTGTAACTCTGAATTATTTTCACTCTGAATTAATTTCACTCTGAGTTAATTTCTCTCTGTTATTTTCACTCTGAGTTATTTTCACCCTGAGTTAATTTAATTCTGAGTTAATTTCACAGAGTTATTTTCACTCTGAGTTAATTTCACACTGATTTATTTTCACTTTGTGTTATTTTCACTCTGAGTTAATTTCACTCTGAGTTAATGTCACTCTGAGTTAATTTCACTGAGTTAATTTCACAGAGTTATTTTCACTCTGAGTTATTTTCACTCTGAGTTATTTTCACTCTGAGTTATTTTCACTCTGAGTTATTTTCACTCTGAGTTAATTTAATTCTGAGTTAATTTCACTCTGAGTTAATTTCACTCTGAGTTATTTTCACTGATTTAATTTCACTCTGAGTTAACTTCACTGAGTTATTTTCACTCTGAGTTAATTTCACTCTGAGTTATCTTCTCTGAGTTATTTTCACTCTGAGTTAATTTCACTCTGAGTCAATTTCACTCTGAGTTATTTTAACTCTGAGTTAATTTCACTCTGAGTTAATTTGACTCTGAGTTATTTTCACTCTGAATTAATTTCACTCTGAGTTAATTTCTCTCTGTTATTTTCACTCTGAGTTATTTTCACCCTGAGTTAATTTAATTCTGAGTTAATTTCACTCTGAGTTATTTTCACTCAGAGTTAATTTAATTCTGAGTTAATTTCACTCTCTTATTTTCACTGAGTTAATTTCACTCTGAGTTATTTTCACCCTGAGTTAATTAATTCTGACATAATTTAATTCTGAGTTAATTTCACTCTGAATTAATTTCACTCTGAGTTAATTTCACTCTGAGTTATTTTCATTCTGAGTTAATTTCACTCTCTGTCATTTTCACCCTGAGTTAATTAATTCTGACATAATTTAATTCTGAGTTAATTTCACTCTGAATTAATTTCACTCTGAGTTAATTTCACTCTGAGTTATTTTCACCCTGAGTTAATTTAATTCTGAGTTAATTTCACTGAGTTATTTTCACTCTGAGTTAATTTCACACTGATTTATTTTCACTCTGTGTTATTTTCACTCTGAGTTAATTTCACTCTGAGTTAATGTCACTCTGAGTTAATTTCACTGAGTTAATTTCACTGAGTTATTTTCACTCTGAGTTATTTTCACTCTGAGTTATTTTCACTCATTTATTTTCACTGAGTTATTTTCACTCTGAGTTAATTTCACTCTGAGTCAATTTCACTCTGAGTTATTGTAACTCTGAATTATTTTCACTCTGAATTAATTTCACTCTGAGTTAATTTCTCTCTGTTATTTTCACTCTGAGTTATTTTCACCCTGAGTTAATTTAATTCTGAGTTAATTTCACAGAGTTATTTTCACTCTGAGTTAATTTCACACTGATTTATTTTCACTTTGTGTTATTTTCACTCTGAGTTAATTTCACTCTGAGTTAATGTCACTCTGAGTTAATTTCACTGAGTTAATTTCACAGAGTTATTTTCACTCTGAGTTATTTTCACTCTGAGTTATTTTCACTCTGAGTTATTTTCACTCTGAGTTATTTTCACTCTGAGTTAATTTAATTCTGAGTTAATTTCACTCTGAGTTAATTTCACTCTGAGTTATTTTCACTGATTTAATTTCACTCTGAGTTAACTTCACTGAGTTATTTTCACTCTGAGTTAATTTCACTCTGAGTTATCTTCTCTGAGTTATTTTCACTCTGAGTTAATTTCACTCTGAGTCAATTTCACTCTGAGTTATTTTAACTCTGAGTTAATTTCACTCTGAGTTAATTTGACTCTGAGTTATTTTCACTCTGAATTAATTTCACTCTGAGTTAATTTCTCTCTGTTATTTTCACTCTGAGTTATTTTCACCCTGAGTTAATTTAATTCTGAGTTAATTTCACTCTGAGTTATTTTCACTCAGAGTTAATTTAATTCTGAGTTAATTTCACTCTCTTATTTTCACTGAGTTAATTTCACTCTGAGTTATTTTCACCCTGAGTTAATTAATTCTGACATAATTTAATTCTGAGTTAATTTCACTCTGAATTAATTTCACTCTGAGTTAATTTCACTCTGAGTTATTTTCATTCTGAGTTAATTTCACTCTCTGTCATTTTCACCCTGAGTTAATTAATTCTGACATAATTTAATTCTGAGTTAATTTCACTCTGAATTAATTTCACTCTGAGTTAATTTCACTCTGAGTTATTTTCACCCTGAGTTAATTTAATTCTGAGTTAATTTCACTGAGTTATTTTCACTCTGAGTTAATTTCACACTGATTTATTTTCACTCTGTGTTATTTTCACTCTGAGTTAATTTCACTCTGAGTTAATGTCACTCTGAGTTAATTTCACTGAGTTAATTTCACTGAGTTATTTTCACTCTGAGTTATTTTCACTCTGAGTTATTTTCACCCTGAGTTAATTAATTCTGACATAATTTAATTCTGAGTTAATTTCACTCTGATTTATTTTCACACTGAGTTAATTTAATTCTGAGTTAATTTCACTCTGTTATTTTCACTGAGTTAATTTCACTCTGAGTTATTTTCACTGAGTTATTTGCACTCTGATTTAATTTCATTCTGAGTTAATGACACTCTGAGTTAATTTCACTCTGATTTATTTTCATGCTGAGTTATTTTCACAGAGTTATTTTCACTGTGTTATTTTCACTCTGAGTTAATTTCACTCTGATTTAATGTCACTCTGAAATAATTTCACTTAGTTAATTTCACTCCGAGTTAAAGTCACTCTGAGTTAATTTCACTCTGAGTTAATTTCACTCTGAGTTCATGTCACTCTGAGTTATTTTCACTCTAAGTTAATTTCACTCTGAGTTAATTTCACTCTGAGTTATTTTCATTATGAGTTAATTTCACTCTGAATTATTTCCCCCTGATTAAATTTAATTCTGAGTTAATTTCACTGAGTTATTTTCACTCTGAGTTAATTTCACTCTGAGTTAATTTCACTCTGAGTTAATTTCACTCTGAGTTATTTTCACTCTGAGTTAATTTCACTCTGAGTTATTTTCATGTTGAGTTAATTTCACTCTGAGTTAATTTCACTCTGAGTTATTTTCACTGAGTTAATTTCACTCTGAGTTATCTTCACTGAGTTATTTTCACTCTGAGTTAATTTCACTCTGAGTTATCTTCACTGAGTTATTTTCACTCTGAGTTAATTTCACCCTGAATTAATTTCACTCTGAGTTAATTTCACTCTGAGTTATTTTCACCCTTAGTAAATTTAATTCTGAGTTAATTTCACTGAGTTATTTTCACTCTGAGTTAATTTCACACTGATTTATTTTCACTTTGTGTTATTTTCACTCTGAGTTAATTTCACTCTGAGTTAATGTCACTCTGAGTTAATTTCACTGAGTTAATTTCACTGAGTTATTTTCACTCTGAGTTATATTCACTCTGAGTTATTTTCACTGTTATTGTCACTCTGAGTTATTTTCACTCTGAGTTATTTTCACTCTGAGTTAATTTCATTATGAGTTAATTTCACTCTGAGTTATTTTCACTCTGAGTTAATTTAATTCTGAGTTAATTTCACTCTGTTATTTTCACTGAGGTAATTTCACTCTGAGTTATTTTCACTCTGAGTTATTTTCATTCTGAGTTAATTTCACTCTGAGTCATTTTCACCCTGAGTTAATTAATTCTGACATAATTTAATTCTGAGTTAATTTCACTCTGATTTATTTTCACTCTGAGTTAATTTAATTCTGAGTTAATTTCACTCTGTTATTTTCACTGAGTTAATTTCACTCTGAGTTATTTTCACTGACTTATTTGCACTCTGATTTAATTTCATTCTGAGTTAATGACACTCTGAGTTAATTTCACTCTGAGTTATTTTCACTGAGTTATTTTCACTCTGAGTTATTTTCATTCTGAGTTAATTTCAGTCAGAGTTATTTTCACCCTGAGTTAATTTAATTCTGAGATAATTTAATTCTGAGTTAATTTCACTCTGAGTTATTTTCACTCTGAGTTATTTTCACTCTGAGTTAATTTGACTCTGAGTTATTTTCACTCTGAATTAATTTCACTCCGAGTTAATTTCACTCTGTTATTTCACTCTGATTTAATTTCACACTGAGTTAATGTCACTCTGAGTTATTTTCACTCTGAGTTATTTTCACTCATTTATTTTCACTGACTTATTTTCACTCTGAGTTAATTTCACTCTGAGTCAATTTCACTCTGAGTTATTTTAACTCTGAGTTAATTTCACTCTGAGTTAATTTGACTCTGAGTTATTTTCACTCTGAATTAATTTCACTCTGAGTTAATTTCTCTCTGTTATTTTCACTCTGAGTTATTTTCACCCTGAGTTAATTTAATTCTGAGTTAATTTCACTCTGAGTTAATTTCACTCTGAGTTATTTTCACTCTGAGTTAATTTCACACTGAGTTAATGTCACTCTGAGTTAATTTCACTCTGAGTTAATTTCACTCAGATTAATTTTCACTAAGTTATTTTCACTCTGAGTTAATTTCACTCTGAGTTAATTTGACTCTGAGTTATTTCAATGCTGAGTTAATGTCACTCTGAGTTAATTTCACTCTGAGTTAATTTCACTCTGAGTTAATTTCACTCTGAGTTAATTTCACTCTGAGTTATTTTCATGCTGAGTTAATTTCACTCTGAGTTAATTTCACTGTTATTTTCACTCTGAGTTATTTTCACTCTGAGTTATTTTCACTGAGTTAATTTCACTCTGAGTTATCTTCACTGAGTTATTTTCACTCTGAGTTAATTTCACTCTGAGTTATCTTCACTGAGTTATTTTCACTCTGAGTTAATTTCACTCTGAATTAATTTCACTCTGAGTTAATCTCACTCTGAGTTATTTTCACCCTTAGTAAATTTAATTC
Source organism: Isurus oxyrinchus (assembly GCA_026770705.1). Lineage (NCBI taxonomy): Eukaryota > Metazoa > Chordata > Chondrichthyes > Lamniformes > Lamnidae > Isurus > Isurus oxyrinchus. The sequence goes on from JANJGN010000017.1 coordinate 117,837,862, forward strand.
TGAGTTAATTTCACAGAGTTATTTTCACTCTGAGTTAATTTCACACTGATTTATTTTCACTTTGTGTTATTTTCACTCTGAGTTAATTTCACTCTGAGTTAATGTCACTCTGAGTTAATTTCACTGAGTTAATTTCACTGAGTTATTTTCACTCTGAGTTATTTTCACTCTGAGTTAATTTCACTGATTTATTTTCACTCTGAGTTATTTTCACTCTGAGTTATTTTCACTCTGAGTTAATTTAATTCTGAGTTAATTTCACTCTGAGTTAATTTCACTCTGAGTTATTTTCACTGAGTTATTTTCACTCTGAGTTAATTTCACTCTGAGTTATCTTCTCTGAGTTATTTTCACTCTGAGTTATTTTCATTCTGAGTTAATTTCACTCTGAGTCATTTTCACCCTGAGTTAATTAATTCTGACATAATTTAATTCTGAGTTAATTTCACTCTGATTTATTTTCACTCTGAGTTAATTTCACTCTGAGTTATCTTCACTGAGTTATTTTCACTCTGAGTTAATTTCACTCTGAATTAATTTCACTCTGAGTTAATCTCACTCTGAGTTATTTTCACCCTTAGTAAATTTAATTCTGAGTTAATTTCACAGAGTTATTTTCACTCTGAGTTAATTTAATTCTGAGTTAATTTCACTGAGTTAATTTCACTCTGAGTTATTTTCACTGAGTTAATTTCACTCTGAGTTATTTTCACTGAGTTAAATTCACTCAGAATTAATTTCACTCTGAGTTAATTTCACTCTGAGTTAATTTCACCCTGAGTTAATTTAATTCTGAGTTAATTTCACTGAGTTATTTTCACTCTGAGTTAATTTCACACTGATTTATTTTCACTCCGTGTTATTTTCACTCTGAGTTAATTTCACTCTGAGTTAATGTCACTCTGAGTTAATTTCACTGAGTTAATTTCACTGAGTTATTTTCACTCTGAGTTGTTTTCACTCTGAGTTATTTTCACTGTTATTTTCACTCTGAGTTATTTTCACTCTGAGTTAATTTCACACTGAGTTAATTTCATTCTGAGTTAATTTCACTCTGAGTTATTTTCACTCTGAGTTAATTTAATTCTGAGTTAATTTCACTCTGTTATTTTCACTGAGTTAATTTCACTCTGAGTTAATTTCACTGAGTTATTTTCACTCTGAGTTAATTTCACACTGATTTATTTTCACTCCGTGTTATTTTCACTCTGAGTTAATTTCACTCTGAGTTAATGTCACTCTGAGTTAATTTCACTGAGTTAATTTCACTGAGTTATTTTCACTCTGAGTTGTTTTCACTCTGAGTTATTTTCACTGTTATTTTCACTCTGAGTTATTTTCACTCTGAGTTAATTTCACACTGAGTTAATTTCATTCTGAGTTAATTTCACTCTGAGTTATTTTCACTCTGAGTTAATTTAATTCTGAGTTAATTTCACTCTGTTATTTTCACTGAGTTAATTTCACTCTGAGTTATTTTCACTCTGAGTTATTTTCATTCTGAGTTAATTTCACTCTGAGTCATTTTCACCCTGAGTTAATTAATTCTGACATAATTTAATTCTGAGTTAATTTCACTCTGATTTATTTTCACTCTGAGTTAATTTAATTCTGAGTTAATTTCACTCTGATTTATTTACACTCTGAGTTAATTTCACTCTGAGTTATTTTCACTGAGTTATTTTCACTCTGAGTTATTTTCATTCTCAGTTAATTTCAGTCAGAGTTATTTTCACCCTGAGTTAATTTAATTCTGAGTTAATTTAATTCTGATTTTATTTCACTCTGAGTTACTTTCACTCTGAGTTATTTTCACTCTGAGTTATTTTCACTCTGAGTTAATTTCACACTGAGTTAATCTCACTCTGAGTTAATTTCACTCTGAGTTAATTTCACTCTGAGTTATTTTCACTCTGAGTTATTTTCACTCATTTATTTTCACTGAGTTATTTTCACTCTGAGTTAATTTCACTCTGAGTCAATTTCACTCTGAGTTATTGTAACTCTGAATTATTTTCACTCTGAATTAATTTCACTCTGAGTTAATTTCTCTCTGTTATTTTCACTCTGAGTTATTTTCACCCTGAGTTAATTTAATTCTGAGTTAATTTCACAGAGTTATTTTCACTCTGAGTTAATTTCACACTGATTTATTTTCACTTTGTGTTATTTTCACTCTGAGTTAATTTCACTCTGAGTTAATGTCACTCTGAGTTAATTTCACTGAGTTAATTTCACAGAGTTATTTTCACTCTGAGTTATTTTCACTCTGAGTTATTTTCACTCTGAGTTATTTTCACTCTGAGTTATTTTCACTCTGAGTTAATTTAATTCTGAGTTAATTTCACTCTGAGTTAATTTCACTCTGAGTTATTTTCACTGATTTAATTTCACTCTGAGTTAACTTCACTGAGTTATTTTCACTCTGAGTTAATTTCACTCTGAGTTATCTTCTCTGAGTTATTTTCACTCTGAGTTAATTTCACTCTGAGTCAATTTCACTCTGAGTTATTTTAACTCTGAGTTAATTTCACTCTGAGTTAATTTGACTCTGAGTTATTTTCACTCTGAATTAATTTCACTCTGAGTTAATTTCTCTCTGTTATTTTCACTCTGAGTTATTTTCACCCTGAGTTAATTTAATTCTGAGTTAATTTCACTCTGAGTTATTTTCACTCAGAGTTAATTTAATTCTGAGTTAATTTCACTCTCTTATTTTCACTGAGTTAATTTCACTCTGAGTTATTTTCACCCTGAGTTAATTAATTCTGACATAATTTAATTCTGAGTTAATTTCACTCTGAATTAATTTCACTCTGAGTTAATTTCACTCTGAGTTATTTTCACCCTGAGTTAATTTAATTCTGAGTTAATTTCACTGAGTTATTTTCACTCTGAGTTAATTTCACACTGATTTATTTTCACTCTGTGTTATTTTCACTCTGAGTTAATTTCACTCTGAGTTAATGTCACTCTGAGTTAATTTCACTGAGTTAATTTCACTGAGTTATTTTCACTCTGAGTTATTTTCACTCTGAGTTATTTTCACCCTGAGTTAATTAATTCTGACATAATTTAATTCTGAGTTAATTTCACTCTGATTTATTTTCACACTGAGTTAATTTAATTCTGAGTTAATTTCACTCTGTTATTTTCACTGAGTTAATTTCACTCTGAGTTATTTTCACTGAGTTATTTGCACTCTGATTTAATTTCATTCTGAGTTAATGACACTCTGAGTTAATTTCACTCTGATTTATTTTCATGCTGAGTTATTTTCACAGAGTTATTTTCACTGTGTTATTTTCACTCTGAGTTAATTTCACTCTGATTTAATGTCACTCTGAAATAATTTCACTTAGTTAATTTCACTCCGAGTTAAAGTCACTCTGAGTTAATTTCACTCTGAGTTAATTTCACTCTGAGTTCATGTCACTCTGAGTTATTTTCACTCTAAGTTAATTTCACTCTGAGTTAATTTCACTCTGAGTTATTTTCATTATGAGTTAATTTCACTCTGAATTATTTCCCCCTGATTAAATTTAATTCTGAGTTAATTTCACTGAGTTATTTTCACTCTGAGTTAATTTCACTCTGAGTTAATTTCACTCTGAGTTAATTTCACTCTGAGTTATTTTCACTCTGAGTTAATTTCACTCTGAGTTATTTTCATGTTGAGTTAATTTCACTCTGAGTTAATTTCACTCTGAGTTATTTTCACTGAGTTAATTTCACTCTGAGTTATCTTCACTGAGTTATTTTCACTCTGAGTTAATTTCACTCTGAGTTATCTTCACTGAGTTATTTTCACTCTGAGTTAATTTCACCCTGAATTAATTTCACTCTGAGTTAATTTCACTCTGAGTTATTTTCACCCTTAGTAAATTTAATTCTGAGTTAATTTCACTGAGTTATTTTCACTCTGAGTTAATTTCACACTGATTTATTTTCACTTTGTGTTATTTTCACTCTGAGTTAATTTCACTCTGAGTTAATGTCACTCTGAGTTAATTTCACTGAGTTAATTTCACTGAGTTATTTTCACTCTGAGTTATATTCACTCTGAGTTATTTTCACTGTTATTGTCACTCTGAGTTATTTTCACTCTGAGTTATTTTCACTCTGAGTTAATTTCATTATGAGTTAATTTCACTCTGAGTTATTTTCACTCTGAGTTAATTTAATTCTGAGTTAATTTCACTCTGTTATTTTCACTGAGGTAATTTCACTCTGAGTTATTTTCACTCTGAGTTATTTTCATTCTGAGTTAATTTCACTCTGAGTCATTTTCACCCTGAGTTAATTAATTCTGACATAATTTAATTCTGAGTTAATTTCACTCTGATTTATTTTCACTCTGAGTTAATTTAATTCTGAGTTAATTTCACTCTGTTATTTTCACTGAGTTAATTTCACTCTGAGTTATTTTCACTGACTTATTTGCACTCTGATTTAATTTCATTCTGAGTTAATGACACTCTGAGTTAATTTCACTCTGAGTTATTTTCACTGAGTTATTTTCACTCTGAGTTATTTTCATTCTGAGTTAATTTCAGTCAGAGTTATTTTCACCCTGAGTTAATTTAATTCTGAGATAATTTAATTCTGAGTTAATTTCACTCTGAGTTATTTTCACTCTGAGTTATTTTCACTCTGAGTTAATTTGACTCTGAGTTATTTTCACTCTGAATTAATTTCACTCCGAGTTAATTTCACTCTGTTATTTCACTCTGATTTAATTTCACACTGAGTTAATGTCACTCTGAGTTATTTTCACTCTGAGTTATTTTCACTCATTTATTTTCACTGACTTATTTTCACTCTGAGTTAATTTCACTCTGAGTCAATTTCACTCTGAGTTATTTTAACTCTGAGTTAATTTCACTCTGAGTTAATTTGACTCTGAGTTATTTTCACTCTGAATTAATTTCACTCTGAGTTAATTTCTCTCTGTTATTTTCACTCTGAGTTATTTTCACCCTGAGTTAATTTAATTCTGAGTTAATTTCACTCTGAGTTAATTTCACTCTGAGTTATTTTCACTCTGAGTTAATTTCACACTGAGTTAATGTCACTCTGAGTTAATTTCACTCTGAGTTAATTTCACTCAGATTAATTTTCACTAAGTTATTTTCACTCTGAGTTAATTTCACTCTGAGTTAATTTGACTCTGAGTTATTTCAATGCTGAGTTAATGTCACTCTGAGTTAATTTCACTCTGAGTTAATTTCACTCTGAGTTAATTTCACTCTGAGTTAATTTCACTCTGAGTTATTTTCATGCTGAGTTAATTTCACTCTGAGTTAATTTCACTGTTATTTTCACTCTGAGTTATTTTCACTCTGAGTTATTTTCACTGAGTTAATTTCACTCTGAGTTATCTTCACTGAGTTATTTTCACTCTGAGTTAATTTCACTCTGAGTTATCTTCACTGAGTTATTTTCACTCTGAGTTAATTTCACTCTGAATTAATTTCACTCTGAGTTAATCTCACTCTGAGTTATTTTCACCCTTAGTAAATTTAATTCTGAGTTAATTTCACAGAGTTATTTTCACTCTGAGTTAATTTCACACTGATTTATTTTCACTTTGTGTTATTTTCACTCTGAGTTAATTTCACTCTGAGTTAATGTCACTCTGAGTTAATTTCACTGAGTTAATTTCACTGAGTTATTTTCACTCTGAGTTATTTTCACTCTGAGTTAATTTCACTGATTTATTTTCACTCTGAGTTATTTTCACTCTGAGTTATTTTCACTCTGAGTTAATTTAATTCTGAGTTAATTTCACTCTGAGTTAATTTCACTCTGAGTTATTTTCACTGAGTTATTTTCACTCTGAGTTAATTTCACTCTGAGTTATCTTCTCTGAGTTATTTTCACTCTGAGTTATTTTCATTCTGAGTTAATTTCACTCTGAGTCATTTTCACCCTGAGTTAATTAATTCTGACATAATTTAATTCTGAGTTAATTTCACTCTGATTTATTTTCACTCTGAGTTAATTTCACTCTGAGTTATCTTCACTGAGTTATTTTCACTCTGAGTTAATTTCACTCTGAATTAATTTCACTCTGAGTTAATCTCACTCTGAGTTATTTTCACCCTTAGTAAATTTAATTCTGAGTTAATTTCACAGAGTTATTTTCACTCTGAGTTAATTTCACACTGATTTATTTTCACTTTGTGTTATTTTCACTCTGAGTTAATTTCACTCTGAGGTAATGTCACTCTGAGTTAATTTCACAGAGTTATTTTCACTCTGAGTTATTTTCACTCTGAGTTATTTTCACTGTTATTTTCACTCTGAGTTATATTCACTCTGAGTTATTTTCACTCTGAGTTAATTTAATTCTGAGTTAATTTCACTCTGAGTTAATTTCACTCTGAGTTATTTTCACTGAGTTAATTTCACTCTGAGTTATCTTCACTGAGTTATTTTCACTCTGAGTTAATTTCACTCTGAGTTATCTTCTCTGAGTTATTTTCACTCTGAGTTATTTTCATTCTGAGTAAATTTCACTCTGAGTCATTTTCACCCTGAGTTAATTAATTCTGACATAATTTAATTCTGAGTTAATTTCACTCTGATTTATTTTCACTCTGAGTTAATTTAATTCTGAGTTAATTTCACTCTGTTATTTTCACTGAGTTAATTTCACTCTGAGTTATTTTCACTGAGTTATTTGCACTCTGATTTAATTTCATTCTGAGTTAATGACACTCTGAGTTAATTTCACTCTGAGTTATTTTCACTGAGTTATTTTCACTCTGAGTTATTTTCATTCAGAGTTAATTTCAGTCAGAGTTATTTTCACCCTGAGTTAATTTAATTCTGAGATAATTTAATTCTGAGTTAATTTCACTCTGAGTTATTTTCACTCTGAGTTATTTTCACTCTGAGTTAATTTGACTCTGAGTTATTTTCACTCTGAATTAATTTCACTACGAGTTAATTTCACTCTGTTATTTCACTCTGAGTTAATTTCACACTGAGTTAATGTCACTCTGAGTTAATTTCACTCTGAGTTAATTTCACTCTGAGTTATTTTCACTCTGAGATATTTTCACTCATTTATTTTCACTGACTTATTTTCACTCTGAGTTAATTTCACTCTGAGTCAATTTCACTCTGAGTTATTTTAACTCTGAGTTAATTTCACTCTGAGTTAATTTGACTCTGAGTTATTTTCACTCTGAATTAATTTCACTCTGAGTTAATTTCTCTCTGTTATTTTCACTCTGAGTTATTTTCACCCTGAGTTAATTTAATTCTGAGTTAATTTCACTCTGAGTTAATTTCACTCCGAGTTATTTTCACTCTGAGTTAATTTCACACTGAGTTAATGTCACTCTGAGTTAATTTCACTCAGATTAATTTTCACTAAGTTATTTTCACTCTGAGTTAATTTCACTCTGAGTTAATTTGACTCTGAGTTATTTCAATGCTGAGTTAATGTCACTCTGAGTTAATTTCACTCTGAGTTAATTTCACTCTGAGTTATTTTCACTGAGTTAATTTCACTCTGAGTTATTTTCATGCTGAGTTAATTTCACTCTGAGTTAATTTCACTGTTATTTTCACTCTGAGTTATTTTCACTCTGAGTTATTTTCACTGAGTTAATTTCACTCTGAGTTATCTTCACTGAGTTATTTTCACTCTGAGTTAATTTCACTCTGAGTTATCTTCACTGAGTTATTTTCACTCTGAGTTAATTTCACTCTGAATTAATTTCACTCTGAGTTAATCTCACTCTGAGTTATTTTCACCCTTAGTAAATTTAATTCTGAGTTAATTTCACAGAGTTATTTTCACTCTGAGTTAATTTCACACTGATTTATTTTCACTTTGTGTTATTTTCACTCTGAGTTAATTTCACTCTGAGTTAATGTCACTCTGAGTTAATTTCACTGAGTTAATTTCACTGAGTTATTTTCACTCTGAGTTATTTTCACTCTGAGTTATTTTCACTGTTATTTTCACTCTGAGTTATTTTCATTCTGAGTTAATTTCACTCTGAGTCATTTTCACCCTGAGTTAATTAATTCTGACATAATTTAATTCTGAGTTAATTTCACTCTGATTTATTTTCACTCTGAGTTAATTTAATTCTGAGTTAATTTCACTCTGTTATTTTCACTGAGTTAATTTCACTCTGAGTTATTTTCACTGAATTATTTGCACTCTGATTTAATTTCATTCTGAGTTAATGACACTCTGAGTTAATTTCACTCTGAGTTATTTTCACTGAGTTATTTTCAATCTGAGTTATTTTCATTCTCAGTTAATTTCAGTCAGAGTTATTTTCACCCTGAGTTAATTTAATTCTGATTTTATTTCACTCTGAGTTACTTTCACTCTGAGTTATTTTCACTCTGAGTTATTTTCACTCTGAGTTAATTTGACTCTGTTATTTTCACTCTGAATTAATTTCACTCAGAGTTATTTTCACTCTGTTATTTTCACTCTGAGTTATTTTCACTCTGAGTTAATTTCACACTGAGTTAATCTCACTCTGAGTTAATTTCACTCTGAGTTAATTTCACTCTGAGTTATTTTCACTCTGAGATATTTTCACTCATTTATTTTCACTGACTTATTTTCACTCTGAGTTAATTTCACTCTGAGTCAATTTCACTCTGAGTTATTTTAACTCTGAGTTAATTTCACTCTGAGTTAATTTGACTCTGAGTTATTTTCACTCTGAATTAATTTCACTCTGAGTTAATTTCTCTCTGTTATTTTCACTCTGAGTTATTTTCACCCTGAGTTAATTTAATTCTGAGTTAATTTCACTCTGAGTTAATTTCACTCCGAGTTATTTTCACTCTGAGTTAATTTCACACTGAGTTAATGTCACTCTGAGTTAATTTCACTCAGATTAATTTTCACTAAGTTATTTTCACTCTGAGTTAATTTCACTCTGAGTTAATTTGACTCTGAGTTATTTCAATGCTGAGTTAATGTCACTCTGAGTTAATTTCACTCTGAGTTAATTTCACTCTGAGTTATTTTCACTGAGTTAATTTCACTCTGAGTTATTTTCATGCTGAGTTAATTTCACTCTGAGTTAATTTCACTGTTATTTTCACTCTGAGTTATTTTCACTCTGAGTTATTTTCACTGAGTTAATTTCACTCTGAGTTATCTTCACTGAGTTATTTTCACTCTGAGTTAATTTCACTCTGAGTTATCTTCACTGAGTTATTTTCACTCTGAGTTAATTTCACTCTGAATTAATTTCACTCTGAGTTAATCTCACTCTGAGTTATTTTCACCCTTAGTAAATTTAATTCTGAGTTAATTTCACAGAGTTATTTTCACTCTGAGTTAATTTCACACTGATTTATTTTCACTTTGTGTTATTTTCACTCTGAGTTAATTTCACTCTGAGTTAATGTCACTCTGAGTTAATTTCACTGAGTTAATTTCACTGAGTTATTTTCACTCTGAGTTATTTTCACTCTGAGTTATTTTCACTGTTATTTTCACTCTGAGTTATTTTCATTCTGAGTTAATTTCACTCTGAGTCATTTTCACCCTGAGTTAATTAATTCTGACATAATTTAATTCTGAGTTAATTTCACTCTGATTTATTTTCACTCTGAGTTAATTTAATTCTGAGTTAATTTCACTCTGTTATTTTCACTGAGTTAATTTCACTCTGAGTTATTTTCACTGAATTATTTGCACTCTGATTTAATTTCATTCTGAGTTAATGACACTCTGAGTTAATTTCACTCTGAGTTATTTTCACTGAGTTATTTTCAATCTGAGTTATTTTCATTCTCAGTTAATTTCAGTCAGAGTTATTTTCACCCTGAGTTAATTTAATTCTGATTTTATTTCACTCTGAGTTACTTTCACTCTGAGTTATTTTCACTCTGAGTTATTTTCACTCTGAGTTAATTTGACACTGTTATTTTCACTCTGAATTAATTTCACTCAGAGTTATTTTCACTCTGTTATTTTCACTCTGAGTTATTTTCACTCTGACTTAATTTCACACTGAGTTAATCTCACTCTGAGTTAATTTCACTCTGAGTTAATTTCACTCTGAGTTATTTTCACTCTGAGTTATTTTCACTCATTTATTTTCACTGAGTTATTTTCACTCTGAGTTAATTTCACTCTGAGTCAATTTCACTCTGAGTTATTGTAACTCTGAGTTATTTTCACTCTGAATTAATTTCACTCTGAGTTAATTTCTCTCTGTTATTTTCACTCTGAGTTATTTTCACCCTGAGTTAATTTAATTCTGAGTTAATTTCACAGAGTTATTTTCACTCTGAGTTAATTTCACACTGATTTATTTTCACTTTGTGTTATTTTCACTCTGAGTTAATTTCACTCTGAGTTAATGTCACTCTGAGTTAATTTCACTGAGTTAATTTCACTGAGTTATTTTCACTCTGAGTTATTTTCACTCTGAGTTATTTTCACTGTTATTTTCACTCTGAGTTATTTTCACTCTGAGTTATTTTCACTCTGAGTTAATTTAATTCTGAGTTAATTTCACTCTGAGCTAATTTCACTCTGAGTTATTTTCACTGAGTTAATTTCACTCTGAGTTATCTTCACTGAGTTATTTTCACTCTGAGTTAATTTCACTCTGAGTTATCTTCTCTGAGTTATTTTCACTCTGAGTTAATTTCACTCTGAGTCAATTTCACTCTGAGTTATTTTAACTCTGAGTTAATTTCACTCTGAGTTAATTTGACTCTGAGTTATTTTCACTCTGAATTAATTTCACTCTGAGTTAATTTCTCTCTGTTATTTTCACTCTGAGTTATTTTCACCCTGTGTTAATTTAATTCTGAGTTAATTTCACTCTGAGTTATTTTCACTCAGAGCTAATTTAATTCTGAGTTAATTTCACTCTGTTATTTTCACTGAGTTAATTTCACTCTGAGTTATTTTCACCCTGAGTTAATTAATTCAGACATAATTTAATTCTGAGTTAATTTCACTCTGAATTAATTTCACTCTGAGTTAATTTCACTCTGAGTTATTTTCACCCTGAGTTAATTTAATTCTGAGTTAATTTCACAGAGTTATTTTCACTCTGAGTTAATTTCACACTGATTTATTTTCACTCTGTGTTATTTTCACTCTGAGTTAATTTCACTCTGAGTTAATGTAACTCTGAGTTAATTTCACTGAGTTAATTTCACTGAGTTATTTTCACTCTGAGTTATTTTCACTCTGAGTTATTTTCACTGTTATTTTCACTCTGAGTTATTTTCACTCTGAGTTATTTTCACTCTGAGTTAATTTAATTCTGAGTTAATTTCACTCTGAGTTAATTTCACTCTGAGTTATTTTCACTGAGTTAATTTCACTCTGAGTTATCTTCACTGAGTTATTTTCACTCTGAGTTAATTTCACTCTGAGTTATCTTCTCTGAGTTATTTTCACTCTGAGTTATTTTCATTCTGAGTTAATTTCACTCTCTGTCATTTTCACCCTGAGTTAATTAATTCTGACATAATTTAATTCTGAGTTAATTTCACTCTGATTTATTTTCACTCTGAGTTAATTTAATTCTGAGTTAATTTCACTCTGTTATTTTCACTGAGTTAATTTCACTCTGAGTTATTTTCACTGAGTTATTTGCACTCTGATTTAATTTCATTCTGAGTTAATGACACTCTGAGTTAATTTCACTCTGAGTTATTTTCACTGAGTTATTTTCACTCTGAGTTATTTTCATTCTGAGTTAATTTCAGTCAGAGTTATTTTCACCCTGAGTTAATTTAATTCTGAGATAATTTAATTCTGAGTTAATTTCACTCTGAGTTATTTTCACTCTGAGTTATTTTCACTCTGAGTTAATTTGACTCTGAGTTATTTTCACTCTGAATTAATTTCACTACGAGTTAATTTCACTCTGTTATTTCACTCTGAGTTAATTTCACACTGAGTTAATGTCACTCTGAGTTAATTTCACTCTGAGTTAATTTCACTCTGAGTTATTTTCACTCTGAGATATTTTCACTCATTTATTTTCACTGACTTATTTTCACTCTGAGTTAATTTCACTCTGAGTCAATTTCACTCTGAGTTATTTTAACTCTGAGTTAATTTCACTCTGAGTTAATTTGACTCTGAGTTATTTTCACTCTGAATTAATTTCACTCTGAGTTAATTTCTCTCTGTTATTTTCACTCTGAGTTATTTTCACCCTGAGTTAATTTAATTCTGAGTTAATTTCACTCTGAGTTAATTTCACTCCGAGTTATTTTCACTCTGAGTTAATTTCACACTGAGTTAATGTCACTCTGAGTTAATTTCACTCTGAGTTAATTTCACTCAGATTAATTTTCACTAAGTTATTTTCACTCTGAGTTAATTTCACTCTGAGTTAATTTGACTCTGAGTTATTTCAATGCTGAGTTAATGTCACTCTGAGTTAATTTCACTCTGAGTTAATTTCACTCTGAGTTATTTTCACTCTGAGTTAATTTCACTCTGAGTTATTTTCATGCTGAGTTAATTTCACTCTGAGTTAATTTCACTGTTATTTTCACTCTGAGTTATTTTCACTCTGAGTTATTTTCACTGAGTTAATTTCACTCTGAGTTATCTTCACTGAGTTATTTTCACTCTGAGTTAATTTCACTCTGAGTTATCTTCACTGAGTTATTTTCACTCTGAGTTAATTTCACTCTGAATTAATTTCTCTCTGAGTTAATCTCACTCTGAGTTATTTTCACCCTTAGTAAATTTAATTCTGAGTTAATTTCACAGAGTTATTTTCACTCTGAGTTAATTTCACACTGATTTATTTTCACTTTGTGTTATTTTCACTCTGAGTTAATTTCACTCCGAGTTAATGTCACTCTGAGTTAATTTCACTGAGTTAATTTCACTGAGTTATTTTCACTCTGAGTTATTTTCACTCTGAGTTATTTTCACTGTTATTTTCACTCTGAGTTATTTTCACTCTGAGTTATTTTCACTCTGAGTTAATTTAATTCTGAGTTAATTTCACTCTGAGTTAATTTCACTCTGAGTTATTTTCACTGAGTTAATTTCACTCTGAGTTATCTTCACTGAGTTATTTTCACTCTGAGTTAATTTCACTCTGAGTTATCTTCTCTGAGTTATTTTCACTCTGAGTTATTTTCATTCTGAGTTAATTTCACTCTGAGTCATTTTCACCCTGAGTTAATTAATTCTGACATAATTTAATTCTGAGTTAATTTCACTCTGATTTATTTTCACTCTGAGTTAATTTAATTCTGAGTTAATTTCACTCTGTTATTTTCACTGAGTTAATTTCACTCTGAGTTATTTTCACTGAGTTATTTGCACTCTGATTTAATTTCATTCTGAGTTAATGACACTCTGAGTTAATTTCACTCTGAGTTATTTTCACTGAGTTAATTTCACTCTGAGTTATCTTCACTGAGTTATTTTCACTCTGAGTTAATTTCATACTGATTTATTTTCACTTTGTGTTATTTTCACTCTGAGTTAATTTCACTCTGAGTTAATGTCACTCTCAGTTAATTTCACTGAATTAATTTCACTGAGTTATTTTCACTCTGAGTTATTTTCACTCTGAGTTATTTTCACTGTTATTTTCACTCTGAGTTATTTTCACTCTGAGTTATTTTCACTCTGAGTTAATTTAATTCTGAGTTAATTTCACTCTGAGTTAATTTCACTGAGTTATTTTCACTGAGTTAATTTCACTCTGAGTTATCTTCACTGAGTTATTTTCACTCTGAGTTAATTTCACTCTGAGTTATCTTCTCTGAGTTATTTTCACTCTGAGTTATTTTCATTCTGAGTTAATTTCACTCTGAGTCATTTTCACCCTGAGTTAATTAATTCTGACATAATTTAATTCTGAGTTAATTTCACTCTGATTTATTTTCACTCTGAGTTATCTTCACTGAGTTATTTTCACTCTGAGTTAATTTCACTCTGAGTTATCTTCACTGAGTTATTTTCACTCTGAGTTAATTTCACTCTGAATTAATTTCACTCTGAGTTAATCTCACTCTGAGTTATTTTCACCCTTAGTAAATTTAATTCTGAGTTAATTTCACAGAGTTATTTTCACTCTGAGTTAATTTCACACTGATTTATTTTCACTTTGTGTTATTTTCACTCTGAGTTAATTTCACTCTGAGTTAATGTCACTCTGAGTTAATTTCACTGAGTTAATTTCACTGAGTCATTTTCACTCTGAGTTATTTTCACTCTGAGTTATTTTCACTGTTATTTTCACTCTGAGTTATTTTCACTCTGAGTTATTTTCACTCTGAGTTAATTTAATTCTGAGTTAATTTCACTCTGAGTTAATTTCACTCTGAGTTATTTTCACTGAGTTAATTTCACTCTGAGTTATCTTCACTGAGTTATTTTCACTCTGAGTTAATTTCACTCTGAATTAATTTCACTCTGAGTTAATTTCACACTGATTTATTTTCACTTTGTGTTATTTTCACTCTGAGTTAATTTCACTCTGAGTTAATGTCACTCTGAGTTAATTTCACTGAGTTAATTTCACTGAGTTATTTTCACTCTGAGTTATTTTCACTCTGAGTTATTTTCACTGTTATATTCATTCTGAGTTATTTTCACTCTGAGTTAATTTAATTCTGAGTTAATTTCACTCTGTTATTTTCACTGAGGTAATTTCACTCTGAGTTATTTTCACTCTGAGTTATTTTCATTCTGAGTTAATTTCACTCTGAGTCATTTTCACCCTGAGTTAATTAATTCTGACATAATTTAATTCTGAGTTAATTTCACTCTGATTTATTTTCACTCTGAGTTAATTTAATTCTGAGTTAATTTCACTCTGTTATTTTCACTGAGTTAATTTCACTCTGAGTTATTTTCACTGAGTTATTTGCACTCTGATTTAATTTCATTCTGAGTTAATGACACTCTGAGTTAATTTCACTCTGAGTTATTTTCACTGAGTTATTTTCACTCTGAGTTATTTTCATTCTGAGTTAATTTCAGTCAGAGTTATTTTCACCCTGAGTTAATTTAATTCTGAGATAATTTAATTCTGAGTTAATTTCACTCTGAGTTATTTTCACTCTGAGTTATTTTCACTCTGAGTTAATTTGACTCTGAGTAATTTTCACTCTGAATTAATTTCACTACGAGTTAATTTCACTCTGTTATTTCACTCTGAGTTAATTTCACACTGAGTTAATGTCACTCTGAGTTAATTTCACTCTGAGTTAATTTCACTCTGAGTTATTTTCACTCTGAGATATTTTCACTCATTTATTTTCACTGACTTATTTTCACTCTGAGTTAATTTCACTCTGAGTCAATTTCACTCTGAGTTATTTTGACTCTGAGTTATTTTCACTCTGAATTAATTTCACTCTGAGTTAATTTCTCTCTGTTATTTTCACTCTGAGTTATTATCACCCTGAGTTAATTTCACACTGAGTTAATGTCACTCTGAGTTAATTTCACTCTGAGTTAATTTCACTCAGATTAATTTTCACTAAGTTATTTTCAATCTGAGTTAATTTCACTCTGAGTTAATTTGACTCTGAGTTATTTCAATGCTGAGTTAATGTCACTCTGAGTTAATTTCACTCTGAGTTAATTTCACTCTGAGTTATTTTCACTCTGAGTTAATTTCACTCTGAGTTATTTTCATGCTGAGTTAATTTCACTCTGAGTTAATTTCACTGTTATTTTCACTCTGAGTTAATTTCTCTCTGTTATTTTCACTCTGATTTATTTTCACTCTGAGTTAATTTAATTCTGAGTTAATTTCACTCTGTTATTTTCACTGAGTTAATTTCACTCTGAGTTATTTTCACTGAGTTATTTGCACTCTGATTTAATTTCATTCTGAGTTAATGACACTCTGAGTTAATTTCACTCTGAGTTATTTTCACTGAGTTATTTTCACTCTGAGTTATTTTCATTCTGAGTTAATTTCAGTCAGAGTTATTTTCACCCTGAGTTAATTTAATTCTGAGATAATTTAATTCTGAGTTAATTTCACTCTGAGTTATTTTCACTCTGAGTTATTTTCACTCTGAGTTAATTTGACTCTGAGTAATTTTCACTCTGAATTAATTTCACTACGAGTTAATTTCACTCTGTTATTTCACTCTGAGTTAATTTCACACTGAGTTAATGTCACTCTGAGTTAATTTCACTCTGAGTTAATTTCACTCTGAGTTATTTTCACTCTGAGATATTTTCACTCATTTATTTTCACTGACTTATTTTCACTCTGAGTTAATTTCACTCTGAGTCAATTTCACTCTGAGTTATTTTGACTCTGAGTTATTTTCACTCTGAATTAATTTCACTCTGAGTTAATTTCTCTCCGTTATTTTCACTCTGAGTTATTATCACCCTGAGTTAATTTCACACTGAGTTAATGTCACTCTGAGTTAATTTCACTCTGAGTTAATTTCACTCAGATTAATTTTCACTAAGTTATTTTCAATCTGAGTTAATTTCACTCTGAGTTAATTTGATTCTGAGTTATTTCAATGCTGAGTTAATGTCACTCTGAGTTAATTTCACTCTGAGTTAATTTCACTCTGAGTTATTTTCACTCTGAGTTAATTTCACTCTGAGTTATTTTCATGCTGAGTTAATTTCACTCTGAGTTAATTTCACTGTTATTTTCACTCTGAGTTATTTTCACTCTGAGTTATTTTCACTGAGTTAATTTCACTCTGAGTTATCTTCACTGAGTTATTTTCACTCTGAGTTAATTTCACTCTGAGTTATCTTCACTGAGTTATTTTCACTCTGAGTTAATTTCACTCTGAATAAATTTCACTCTGAGTTAATCTCACTCTGAGTTATTTTCACCCTTAGTAAATTTAATTCTGAGTTAATTTCACAGAGTTATTTTCACTCTGAGTTAATTTCACACTGATTTATTTTCACTTTGTGTTATTTTCACTCTGAGTTAATTTCACTCTGAGTTAATGTCACTCTGAGTTAATTTCACTGAGTTAATTTCACTGAGTTATTTTCACTCTGAGTTATTTTCACTCTGAGTTATTTTCACTGTTATTTTCACTCTGAGTTATTTTCACTCTGAGTTATTTTCACTCTGAGTTAATTTAATTCTGAGTTAATTTCACTCTGAGTTAGTTTCACTCTGAGTTATTTTCACTGAGTTAATTTCACTCTGAGTTATTTTCACTCTGAGTTAATTTCACTGAGTTATTTTCATGCTGAGTTAATTTCACTCTGAGTTAATTTCAATGTTATTTTCACTCTGAGTTATTTTCACTCTGTGTTATTTTCACTGAGTTAATTTCACTCTGAGTTATCTTCACTGAGTTATTTTCACTCTGAGTTAATTTCACTCTGAGTTATCTTCACTGAGTTATTTTCACTCTGAGTTAATTTCACTCTGAATTAATTTCACTCTGAGTTAATCTCACTCTGAGTTATTTTCACCCTTAGTAAATTTAATTCTGAGTTAATTTCACAGAGTTATTTTCACTCTGAGTTAATTTCACACTGAGTTAATTTCACTCTGAGTTTTTTTCACTCTGAGTTAATTTCACTCTGAGTTATTTTCATGCTGAGTGAATTTCACTCTGAGTTAATTTCAATGTTAGTTTCACTCTGAGTTATTTTCACTCTGTGTTATTTTCACTGAGTTAATTTCACTCTGAGTTATCTTCACTGAGTTATTTTCACTCTGAGTTAATTTCACTCTGAGTTATCTTCACTGAGTTATTTTCACTCTGAGTTAATTTCACTCTGAATTAATTTCACTCTGAGTTAATCTCACTCTGAGTTATTTTTACCCTTAGTAAATTTAATTCTGAGTTAATTTCACAGAGTTATTTTCACTCTGAGTTAATTTCACACTGATTTATTTTCACGTTGTGTTATTTTCACTCTGAGTTAATTTCACTCTGAGTTAATGTCACTCTGAGTTAATTTCACTGAGTTAATTTCACTGAGTTATTTTCACTCTGAGTTATTTTCACTCTGAGTTATTTTCACTGTTATTTTCACTCTGAGTTATTTTCACTCTGAGTTATTTTCACTCTGAGTTAATTTAATTCTGAGTTAATTTCACTCTGAGTTAATTTCACTCTGAGTTATTTTCACTGAGTTAATTTCACCCTGAGTTATCTTCACTGAGTTATTTTCACTCTGAGTTAATTTCACTCTGTTATCTTCTCTGAGTTATTTTCACTCTGAGTTATTTTCATTCTGAGTTAATTTCACTCTGAGTCATTTTCACCCTGAGTTAATTAATTCTGACATAATTTAATTCTGAGTTAATTTCACTCTGATTTATTTTCACTCTGAGTTAATGTCACTCTGAGTTAATTTCACTGAGTTAATTTCACTGAGTTATTTTCACTCTGAGTTATTTTCACTCTGAGTTATTTTCACTCTGAGTTATTTTCACTCTGAGTTAATTTAATTCTGAGTTAATTTCACTCTGAGTTAATTTCACTCTGAGTTATTTTCACTGAGTTAATTTCACCCTGAGTTATCTTCACTGAGTTATTTTCACTCTGAGTTAATTTCACTCTGTTATCTTCTCTGAGTTATTTTCACTCTGAGTTATTTTCATTCTGAGTTAATTTCACTCTGAGTCATTTTCACCCTGAGTTAATTAATTCTGACATTATTTAATTCTGAGTTATTTTCACTCTGAGTTAATTTCACACTGAGTTAATGTCACTCTGAGTTAATTTCACTCTGAGTTAATTTCACTCTGAGTTGTTTTCACTCTGAGTTATTTTCACTCATTTATTTTCAATGAGTTATTTTCACTCTGAGTTAATTTCACTCTGAGTCAATTTCACTCTGAGTTATTGTATCTCTGAGTTATTTTCACTCTGAATTAATTTCACTCTGAGTTAATTTCTCTCTGTTATTTTCACTCTGAGTTATTTTCACCCTGAGTTAATTTAATTCTGAGTTAATTTCACAGAGTTATTTTCACTCTGAGTTAATTTCACTCTGATTTATTTTCACTTTGTGTTATTTTCACTCTGAGTTAATTTCACTCTGAGTTAATGTCACTCTGAGTTAATTTCACTGAGTTAATTTCACTGAGTTATTTTCACTCTGAGTTATTTTCACTCTGAATTATTTTCACTGTTATTTTCACTCTGAGTTATTTTCACTCTGAGTTATTTTCACTCTGAGTTAATTTAATTCTGAGTTAATTTCACTCTGAGTTAATTTCACTCTGAGTTATTTTCACTGAGTTAATTTCACTCTGAGTTATCTTCACTGAGTTATTTTCACTCTGAGTTAATTTCACTCTGAGTTATCTTCTCTGAGTTATTTTCACTCTGAGTTAATTTCACTCTGAGTCAATTTCACTCTGAGTTATTTTAACTCTGAGTTAATTTCACTCTGAGTTAATTTGACTCTGAGTTATTTTCACTCTGAATTAATTTCACTCTGAGTTAATTTCTCTCTGTTATTTTCACTCTGAGTTATTTTCACTCTGAGTTAATTTAATTATGAGTTAATTTCACTCTGAGTTAATTTCACTCTGAGTTATTTTCACTCTGAGTTAATTTCACACTGAGTTAATGTCACTCTGAGTTAATTTCACTCAGATTTATTTTCACTAAGTTATTTTCACTCTGAATAATTTCACTCTGAGTTAATTTGACTCTGAGTTATTTCAATGCTGAGTTAATGTCACTCTGAGTTAATTTCACTCTGAGTTAATTTCACTCTGAGTTATTTTCACTCTGAGTTAATTTCACTCTGAGTTATTTTCATGCTGAGTTAATTTCACTCTGAGTTAATTTCACTGTTATTTTCACTCTGAGTTATTTTCACTCTGAGTTATTTTCACTGAGTTAATTTCACTCTGAGTTATCTTCACTGAGTTATTTTCACTCTGAGTTAATTTCACTCTGAGTTATCTTCACTGAGTTATTTTCACTCTGAGTTAATTTCACTCTGAATTAATTTCACTCTGAGTTAATCTCACTCTGAGTTATTTTCACCCTTAGTAAATTTAATTCTGAGTTAATTTCACAGAGTTATTTTCACTCTGAGTTAATTTCACACTGATTTATTTTCACTTTGTGTTATTTTCACTCTGAGTTAATTTCACTCTGAGTTAATGTCACTCTGAGTTAATTTCACTGAGTTAATTTCACTGAGTTATTTTCACTCTGAGTTATTTTCACTCTGAGTTATTTTCACTGTTATTTTCACTCTGAGTTATTTTCACTCTGAGTTATTTTCACTCTGAGTTAATTTAATTCTGAGTTAATTTCACTCTGAGTTAATTTCACTCTGAGTTATTTTCACTGAGTTAATTTCACTCTGAGTTATCTTCACTGAGTTATTTTCACTCTGAGTTAATTTCACTCTGAGTTATCTTCTCTGAGTTATTTTCACTCTGAGTTAATTTCACTCTGAATTAATTTCACTCTGAGTTAATTTCACTCTGAGTTAATTTCACCCTGAGTTAATTTAATTCTGAGTTAATTTCACTAAGTTATTTTCACTCTGAGTTAATTTCACACTGATTTATTTTCACTCTGTGTTATTTTCACTCTGAGTTAATTTCACTCTGAGTTAATGTCACTCTGAATTAATTTCACTGAGTTAATTTCACTGAGTTATTTTCACTCTGAGTTATTTTCACTCTGAGTTATTTTCACTGTTATTTTCACTCTGAGTTATTTTCACTCTGAGTTAATTTCACACTGAGTTAATTTCATTCTGAGTTAATTTCAGTCAGAGTTATTTTCACCCTGAGTTAATTTATTTCTGAGTTAATTTAATTCTGATTTTATTTCACTCTGAGTTACTTTCACTCTGAGTTATTTTCACTCTGAGTTATTTTCACTCTGAGTTAATTTGACTCTGTTATTTTCACTCTGAATTAATTTCACTCGGAGTTATTTTCACTCTGTTATTTTCACTCTGAGTTATTTTCACTCTGAGTTAATTTCACACTGAGTTAATGTCACTCTGAGTTAATTTCACTCTGAGTTAATTTCACTCTGAGTTATTTTCACTCTGAGTTATTTTCACTCATTTATTTTCACTGAGTTATTTTCACTCTGAGTTAATTTCACTCTGAGTCAATTTCACTCTGAGTTATTGTAACTCTGAGTTATTTTCACTGAATTAATTTCACTCTCAGTTAATTTCTCTCTGTTATTTTCACTCTGAGTTATTTTCACCCTGAGTTAATTTAATTCTGAGTTAATTTCACAGAGTTATTTTCACTCTGAGTTAATTTCACACTGATTTATTTTCACTTTGTGTTATTTTCACTCTGAGTTAATTTCACTCTGAGTTAATGTCACTCTGAGTTAATTTCACTGAGTTAATTTCACTGAGTTATTTTCACTCTGAGTTATTTTCACTCTGAGTTATTTTCACTGTTATTTTCACTCTGAGTTATTTTCACTCTGAGTTAATTTAATTCTGAGTTAATTTCACTCTGAGTTAATTTCACTCTGAGTTATTTTCACTGAGTTAATTTCACTCTGAGTTATCTTCACTGAGTTATTTTCACTCTGAGTTAATTTCACTCTGAGTTATCTTCTCTGAGTTATTTTCACTCTGAGTTAATTTCACTCTGAGTCAATTTCACTCTGAGTTATTTTAACTCTGAGTTAATTTCACTCTGAGTTAATTTGACTCTGAGTTATTTTCACTCTGAATTAATTTCACTCTGAGTTAATTTCACTCTGTTATTTTCACTGAGTAAATTTCACTCTGAGTTATTTTCACTGAGTTATTTGCACTCTGATTTAATTTCATTCTGAGTTAATGACACTCTGAGTTAATTTCACTCTGAGTTATTTTCACTGAGTTATTTTCACTCTGAGTTATTTTCATTCTGAGTTAATTTCAGTCAGAGTTATTTTCACCCTGAGTTAATTTAATTCAGAGTTAATTTAATTCTGATTTTATTTCACTCTGAGTTACTTTCACTCTGAGTTATTTTCACTCTGAGTTATTTTCACTCTGAGTTAATTTCACACTGAGTTAATGTCACTCTGAGTTAATTTCACTCTGAGTTATTTTCACTCTGAGTTATTTTCACTCATTTATTTTCAATGAGTTATTTTCACTCTGAGTTAATTTCACTCTGAGTCAATTTCACTCTGAGTTATTGTAACTCTGAGTTATTTCCACTGTTATTTTCACTCTGAGTTATTTTCACTCTGAGTTAATTTAATTCTGAGTTAATTTCACTCTGAGTTAATTTCACTCTGAGTTATTTTCACTGAGTTAATTTCACTCTGAGTTATCTTCACTGAGTTATTTTCACTCTGAGTTAATTTCACTCTGAGTTATCTTCTCTGAGTTATTTTCACTCTGAGTTAATTTCACTCTGAGTCAATTTCACTCTGAGTTATTTTAACTCTGAGTTAATTTCACTCTGAGTTAATTTGACTCTGAGTTATTTTCACTCTGAATTAATTTCACTCTGAGTTAATTTCACTCTGTTATTTTCACTGAGTAAATTTCACTCTGAGTTATTTTCACTGAGTTATTTGCACTCTGATTTAATTTCATTCTGAGTTAATGACACTCTGAGTTAATTTCACTCTGAGTTATTTTCACTGAGTTATTTTCACTCTGAGTTATTTTCATTCTGAGTTAATTTCAGTCAGAGTTATTTTCACCCTGAGTTAATTTAATTCAGAGTTAATTTAATTCTGATTTTATTTCACTCTGAGTTACTTTCACTCTGAGTTATTTTCACTCTGAGTTATTTTCACTCTGAGTTAATTTCACACTGAGTTAATGTCACTCTGAGTTAATTTCACTCTGAGTTATTTTCACTCTGAGTTATTTTCACTCATTTATTTTCAATGAGTTATTTTCACTCTGAGTTAATTTCACTCTGAGTCAATTTCACTCTGAGTTATTGTAACTCTGAGTTATTTTCACTCTGAATTAATTTCACTCTGAGTTAATTTCTCTCTGTTATTTTCACTCTGAGTTATTTTCACTCTGAGTTAATTTCACTCTGAGTCAATTTCACTCTGAGTTATTTTAACTCTGAGTTAATTTCACTCTGAGTTAATTTGACTCTGAGTTATTTTCACTCTGAATTAATTTCACTCTGAGTTAATTTCACTCTGTTATTTTCACTGAGTTAATTTCACTCTGAGTTATTTTCACTGAGTTATTTGCACTCTGATTTAATTTCATTCTGAGTTAATGACACTCTGAGTTAATTTCACTCTAAGTTATTTTCACTGAGTTATTTTCACTCTGAGTTAATTTCACTCTGATTTATTTTCACTTTGTGTTATTTTCACTCTGAGTTAATTTCACTCTGAGTTAATGTCACTCTGAGTTAATTTCACTGAGTTAATTTCACTGAGTTATTTTCACTCTGAGTTATTTTCACTGTTATTTTCACTCTGAGTTATTTTCACTCTGAGTTATTTTCACTCTGAGTTAATTTAATTCTGAGTTAATTTCACTCTGAGTTAATTTCACTCTGAGTTATTTTCACTGAGTTAATTTCACTCTGAGTTATCTTCACTGAGTTATTTTCACTCTGAGTTAATTTCAATCTGAGTTATCTTCTCTGAGTTATTTTCACTCTGAGTTAATTTCACTCTGAGTCAATTTCACTCTGAGTTATTTTAACTCTGAGTTAATTTCACTCTGAGTTAATTTGACTCTGAGTTATTTTCACTCTGAATTAATTTCACTCTGAGTTAATTTCTCTCTGTTATTTTCACTCTGAGTTATTTTCACTCTGAGTTAATTTAATTCTGAGTTAATTTCACTCTGAGTTAATTTCACTCTGAGTTATTTTCACTCTGAGTTAATTTCACACTGAGTTAATGCCACTCTGAGTTAATTTCACTCAGATTTATTTTCACTAAGTTATTTTCACTCTGAGTTAATTTCACTCTGAGTTAATTTGACTCTGAGTTATTTCAATGCTGAGTTAATGTCACTCTGAGTTAATTTCACTCTGAGTTAATTTCACTCTGAGTTATTTTCACTCTGAGTTAATTTCACTCTGAGTTATTTTCATGCTGAGTTAATTTCACTCTGAGTTAATTTCACTGTTATTTTCACTCTGAGTTATTTTCACTCTGAGATATTTTCACTGAGTTAATTTCACTCTGAGTTATCTTCACTGAGTTATTTTCACTCTGAGTTAATTTCACTCTGAGTTATCTTCACTGAGTTATTTTCACTCTGAGTTAATTTCACTCTGAATTAATTTCACTCTGAGTTAATCTCACTCTGAGTTATTTTCACCCTTAGTAAATTTAATTCTGAGTTAATTTCACAGAGTTATTTTCACTCTGAGTTAATTTCACACTGATTTATTTTCACTTTGTGTTATTTTCACTCTGAGTTAATTTCACTCTGAGTTAATGTCACTCTGAGTTAATTTCACTGAGTTAATTTCACTGAGTTATTTTCACTCTGAGTTATTTTCACTCTGAGTTATTTTCACTGTTATTTTCACTCTGAGTTATTTTCACTCTGAGTTATTTTCACTCTGAGTTAATTTAATTCTGAGTTAATTTCACTCTGAGTTAATTTCACTCTGAGTTATTTTCACTGAGTTAATTTCACTCTGAGTTATCTTCACTGAGTTATTTTCACTCTGAGTTAATTTCACTCTGAGTTATCTTCTCTGAGTTATTTTCACTCTGAGTTAATTTCACTCTGAATTAATTTCACTCTGAGTTAATTTCACTCTGAGTTAATTTCACCCTGAGTTAATTTAATTCTGAGTTAATTTCACTAAGTTATTTTCACTCTGAGTTAATTTCACACTGATTTATTTTCACTCTGTGTTATTTTCACTCTGAGTTAATTTCACTCTGAGTTAATGTCACTCTGAGTTAATTTCACTGAGTTATTTTCACTCTGAGTTATTTTCACTCTGAGTTATTTTCATTCTGAGTTAATTTCAGTCAGAGTTATTTTCACCCTGAGTTAATTTATTTCTGAGTTAATTTAATTCTGATTTTATTTCACTCTGAGTTACTTTCACTCTGAGTTATTTTCACTCTGAGTTATTTTCACTCTGAGTTAATTTGACTCTGTTATTTTCACTCTGAATTATTTTCACTCGGAGTTATTTTCACTCTGTTATTTTCACTCTGAGTTATTTTCACTCTGAGTTAATTTCACACTGAGTTAATGTCACTCTGAGTTAATTTCACTCTGAGTTAATTTCACTCTGAGTTATTTTCACTCTGAGTTATTTTCACTCATTTATTTTCACTGAGTTATTTTCACTCTGAGTTAATTTCACTCTGAGTCAATTTCACTCGGAGTTATTGTAACTCTGAGTTATTTTCACTGAATTAATTTCACTCTCAGTTAATTTCTCTCTGTTATTTTCACTCTGAGTTATTTTCACCCTGAGTTAATTTAATTCTGAGTTAATTTCACAGAGTTATTTTCACTCTGAGTTAATTTCACACTGATTTATTTTCACTTTGTGTTATTTTCACTCTGAGTTAATTTCACTCTGAGTTAATGTCACTCTGAGTTAATTTCACTGAGTTAATTTCACTGAGTTATTTTCACTCTGAGTTATTTTCACTCTGAGTTATTTTCACTGTTATTTTCACTCTGAGTTATTTTCACTCTGAGTTAATTTAATTCTGAGTTAATTTCACTCTGAGTTATCTTCACTGAGTTATTTTCACTCTGAGTTAATTTCACTCTGAGTTATCTTCACTGAGTTATTTTCACTCTGAGTTAATTTCACTCTGAGTTATCTTCTCTGAGTTATTTTCACTCTGAGTTAATTTCACTCTGAGTCAATTTCACTCTGAGTTATTTTCACTCTGAGTTAATTTCACTCTGAGTTAATGTCACTCTGAGTTAATTTCACTGAGTTAATTTCACTGAGTTATTTTCACTCTGAGTTATTTTCACTGTTATTTTCACTCTGAGTTATTTTCACTCTGAGTTATTTTCACTCTGAGTTAATTTAATTCTGAGTTAATTTCACTCTGAGTTAATTTCACTCTGAGTTATTTTCACTGAGTTAATTTCACTCTGAGTTATCTTCACTGAGTTATTTTCACTCTGAGTTAATTTCACTCTGAGTTATCTTCTCTGAGTTATTTTCACTCTGAGTTAATTTCACTCTGAGTCAATTTCACTCTGAGTTATTTTAACTCTGAGTTAATTTCACTCTGAGTTAATTTGACTCTGAGTTATTTTCACTCTGAATTAATTTCACTCTGAGTTAATTTCTCTCTGTTATTTTCACTCTGAGTTATTTTCACTCTGAGTTAATTTAATTCTGAGTTAATTTCACTCTGAGTTAATTTCACTCTGAGTTATTTTCACTCTGAGTTAATTTCACACTGAGTTAATGTCACTCTGAGTTAATTTCACTCAGATTTATTTTCACTAAGTTTTTTTCACTCTGAGTTAATTTCACTCTGAGTTAATTTGACTCTGAGTTATTTCAATGCTGAGTTAATGTCACTCTGAGTTAATTTCACTCTGAGTTAATTTCACTCTGAGTTATTTTCACTCTGAGTTAATTTCACTCTGAGTTATTTTCATGCTGAGTTAATTTCACTCTGAGTTAATTTCACTGTTATTTTCACTCTGAGTTATTTTCACTCTGAGTTATTTTCACTGAGTTAATTTCACTCTGAGTTATCTTCACTGAGTTATTTTCACTCTGAGTTAATTTCACTCTGAGTTATCTTCACTGAGTTATTTTCACTCTGAGTTAATTTCACTGAGTTAATTTCACTGAGTTATTTTCACTCTGAGTTATTTTCACTGTTATTTTCACTCTGAGTTATTTTCACTCTGAGTTATTTTCACTCTGAGTTAATTTAATTCTGAGTTAATTTCACTCTGAGTTAATTTCACTCTGAGTTATTTTCACTGAGTTAATTTCACTCTGAGTTATCTTCACTGAGTTATTTTCACTCTGAGTTAATTTCACTCTGAGTTTTCTTCTCTGAGTTATTTTCACTCTGAGTTAATTTCACTCTGAGTCAATTTCACTCTGAGTTATTTTAACTCTGAGTTAATTTCACTCTGAGTTAATTTGACTCTGAGTTATTTTCACTCTGAATTAATTTCACTCTGAGTTAATTTCTCTCTGTTATTTTCACTCTGAGTTATTTTCACTCTGAGTTAATTTAATTCTGAGTTAATTTCACTCTGAGTTAATTTCACTCTGAGTTATTTTCACTCTGAGTTAATTTCACACTGAGTTAATGTCACTCTGAGTTAATTTCACTCAGATTTATTTTCACTAAGTTATTTTCACTCTGAGTTAATTTCACTCTGAGTTAATTTGACTCTGAGTTATTTCAATGCTGAGTTAATGTCACTCTGAGTTAATTTCACTCTGAGTTAATTTCACTCTGAGTTATTTTCACTCTGAGTTAATTTCACTCTGAGTTATTTTCATGCTGAGTTAATTTCACTCTGAGTTAATTTCACTGTTATTTTCACTCTGAGTTATTTTCACTCTGAGTTATTTTCACTGAGTTAATTTCACTCTGAGATATCTTCACTGAGTTATTTTCACTCTGAGTTAATTTCACTCTGAGTTATCTTCACTGAGTTATTTTCACTCTGAGTTAATTTCACTCTGAATTAATTTCACTCTGAGTTAATCTCACTCTGAGTTATTTTCACCCTTAGTAAATTTAATTCTGAGTTAATTTCACAGAGTTATTTTCACTCTGAGTTAATTTCACACTGATTTATTTTCACTTTGTGTTATTTTCACTCTGAGTTAATTTCACTCTGAGTTAATGTCACTCTGAGTTAATTTCACTGAGTTAATTTCACTGAGTTAATTTCACTCTGAGTTATTTTCACTCTGAGTTATTTTCACTGTTATTTTCACTCTGAGTTATTTTCACTCTGAGTTATTTTCACTCTGAGTTAAATTAATTCTGAGTTAATTTCACTCTGAGTTAATTTCACTCTGAGTTATTTTCACTCTGAGTTAATTTCACACTGAGTTAATGTCACTCTGAGTTAATTTCACTCAGATTTATTTTCACTAAGTTTTTTTCACTCTGAGTTAATTTCACTCTGAGTTAATTTGACTCTGAGTTATTTCAATGCTGAGTTAATGTCACTCTGAGTTAATTTCACTCTGAGTTAATTTCACTCTGAGTTATTTTCACTCTGAGTTAATTTCACTCTGAGTTATTTTCATGCTGAGTTAATTTCACTCTGAGTTAATTTCACTGTTATTTTCACTCTGAGTTATTTTCACTCTGAGTTATTTTCACTGAGTTAATTTCACTCTGAGTTATCTTCACTGAGTTATTTTCACTCTGAGTTAATTTCACTCTGAGTTATCTTCACTGAGTTATTTTCACTCTGAGTTAATTTCACTGAGTTAATTTCACTGAGTTATTTTCACTCTGAGTTATTTTCACTGTTATTTTCACTCTGAGTTATTTTCACTCTGAGTTATTTTCACTCTGAGTTAATTTAATTCTGAGTTAATTTCACTCTGAGTTAATTTCACTCTGAGTTATTTTCACTGAGTTAATTTCACTCTGAGTTATCTTCACTGAGTTATTTTCACTCTGAGTTAATTTCACTCTGAGTTATCTTCTCTGAGTTATTTTCACTCTGAGTTAATTTCACTCTGAGTCAATTTCACTCTGAGTTATTTTAACTCTGAGTTAATTTCACTCTGAGTTAATTTGACTCTGAGTTATTTTCACTCTGAATTAATTTCACTCTGAGTTAATTTCTCTCTGTTATTTTCACTCTGAGTTATTTTCACTCTGAGTTAATTTAATTCTGAGTTAATTTCACTCTGAGTTAATTTCACTCTGAGTTATTTTCACTCTGAGTTAATTTCACACTGAGTTAATGTCACTCTGAGTTAATTTCACTCAGATTTATTTTCACTAAGTTATTTTCACTCTGAGTTAATTTCACTCTGAGTTAATTTGACTCTGAGTTATTTCAATGCTGAGTTAATGTCACTCTGAGTTAATTTCACTCTGAGTTAATTTCACTCTGAGTTATTTTCACTCTGAGTTAATTTCACTCTGAGTTATTTTCATGCTGAGTTAATTTCACTCTGAGTTAATTTCACTGTTATTTTCACTCTGAGTTATTTTCACTCTGAGTTATTTTCACTGAGTTAATTTCACTCTGAGATATCTTCACTGAGTTATTTTCACTCTGAGTTAATTTCACTCTGAGTTATCTTCACTGAGTTATTTTCACTCTGAGTTAATTTCACTCTGAATTAATTTCACTCTGAGTTAATCTCACTCTGAGTTATTTTCACCCTTAGTAAATTTAATTCTGAGTTAATTTCACAGAGTTATTTTCACTCTGAGTTAATTTCACACTGATTTATTTTCACTTTGTGTTATTTTCACTCTGAGTTAATTTCACTCTGAGTTAATGTCACTCTGAGTTAATTTCACTGAGTTAATTTCACTGAGTTAATTTCACTCTGAGTTATTTTCACTCTGAGTTATTTTCACTGTTATTTTCACTCTGAGTTATTTTCACTCTGAGTTATTTTCACTCTGAGTTAATTTAATTCTGAGTTAATTTCACTCTGAGTTAATTTCACTCTGAGTTATTTTCACTGAGTTAATTTCACTCTGAGTTATCTTCACTGAGTTATTTTCACTCTGAGTTAATTTCACTCTGAGTTATCTTCTCTGAGTTATTTTCACTCTGAGTTAATTTCACTCTGAATTAATTTCACTCTGAGTTAATTTCACTCTGAGTTAATTTCACCCTGAGTTAATTTAATTCTGAGTTAATTTCACTAAGTTATTTTCACTCTGAGTTAATTTCACACTGATTTATTTTCACTCTGTGTTATTTTCACTCTGAGTTAATTTCACTCTGAGTTAATTTCACTCTGAGTTAATTTCACTGAGTTAATTTCACTGAGTTATTTTCACTCTGAGTTATTTTCACTCTGAGTTATTTTCACTGTTATTTTCACTCTGAGTTATTTTCACTCTGAGTTAATTTCACACTGAGTTAATTTCATTCTGAGTTAATTTCAGTCAGAGTTATTTTCACCCTGAGTTAATTTATTTCTGAGTTAATTTAATTCTGATTTTATTTCACTCTGAGTTACTTTCACTCTGAGTTATTTTCACTCTGAGTTATTTTCACTCTGAGTTAATTTGACTCTGTTATTTTCACTCTGAATTAATTTCACTCGGAGTTATTTTCACTCTGTTATTTTCACTCTGAGTTATTTTCACTCTGAGTTAATTTCACACTGAGTTAATGTCACTCTGAGTTAATTTCACTCTGAGTTAATTTCACTCTGAGTTATTTTCACTCTGAGTTATTTTCACTCATTTATTTTCACTGAGTTATTTTCACTCTGAGTTAATTTCACTCTGAGTCAATTTCACTCTGAGTTATTGTAACTCTGAGTTATTTTCACTGAATTAATTTCACTCTGAGTTAATTTCTCTCTGTTATTTTCACTCTGAGTTATTTTCACCCTGAGTTAATTTAATTCTGAGTTAATTTCACAGAGTTATTTTCACTCTGAGTTAATTTCACTCTGAGTTAATGTCACTCTGACTTAATTTCACTGAGTTAATTTCACTGAGTTATTTTCACTCTGAGTTATTTTCACTCTGAGTTATTTTCACTGTTATTTTCACTCTGAGTTATTTTCACTCTGAGTTATTTTCACTCTGAGTTAATTTAATTCTGAGTTAATTTCACTCTGAGTTAATTTCACTCTGAGTTATTTTCACTGAGTTAATTTCACTCTGAGTTATCTTCACTGAGTTATTTTCACTCTGAGTTAATTTCACTCTGAGTTATCTTCTCTGAGTTATTTTCACTCTGAGTTAATTTCACTCTGAATTAATTTCACTCTGAGTTAATTTCACTCTGAGTTAATTTCACCCTGAGTTAATTTAATTCTGAGTTAATTTCACTAAGTTATTTTCACTCTGAGTTAATTTCACACTGATTTATTTTCACTCTGTGTTATTTTCACTCTGAGTTAATTTCACTCTGAGTTAATGTCACTCTGAGTTAATTTCACTGAGTTAATTTCACTGAGTTATTTTCACTCTGAGTTATTTTCACTCTGAGTTATTTTCACTGTTATTTTCACTCTGAGTTATTTTCACTCTGAGTTAATTTCACACTGAGTTAATTTCATTCTGAGTTAATTTCAGTCAGAGTTATTTTCACCCTGAGTTAATTTATTTCTGAGTTAATTTAATTCTGATTTTATTTCACTCTGAGTTACTTTCACTCTGAGTTATTTTCACTCTGAGTTATTTTCACTCTGAGTTAATTTGACTCTGTTATTTTCACTCTGAATTAATTTCACTCGGAGTTATTTTCACTCTGTTATTTTCACTCTGAGTTATTTTCACTCTGAGTTAATTTCACACTGAGTTAATGTCACTCTGAGTTAATTTCACTCTGAGTTAATTTCACTCTGAGTTATTTTCACTCTGAGTTATTTTCACTCATTTATTTTCACTGAGTTATTTTCACTCTGAGTTAATTTCACTCAGAGTCAATTTCACTCTGAGTTATTGTAACTCTCAGTTATTTTCACTGAATTAATTTCACTCTGAGTTAATTTCTCTCTGTTATTTTCACTCTGAGTTAATTTCACCCTGAGTTAATTTAATTCTGAGTTAATTTCACAGAGTTATTTTCACTCTGAGTTAATTTCACACTGATTTATTTTCACTTTGTGTTATTTTCACTCTGAGTTAATTTCACTCTGAGTTAATGTCACTCTGATTTAATTTCACTGAGTTAATTTCACTGAGTTATTTTCACTCTGAGTTATTTTCACTCTGAGTTATTTTCACTGTTATTTTCACTCTGAGTTATTTTCACTCTGAGTTAATTTAATTCTGAGTTAATTTCACTCTGAGTTAATTTCACTCTGAGTTATTTTCACTGAGTTAATTTCACTCTGAGTTATCTTCACTGAGTTATTTTCACTCTGAGTTAATTTCACTCTGAGTTATCTTCTCTGAGTTATTTTCACTCTGAGTTAATTTCACTCTGAGTCAATTTCACTCTGAGTTATTTTAACTCTGAGTTAATTTCACTCTGAGTTAATTTGACTCTGAGTTATTTTCACTCTGAATTAATTTCACTCTGAGTTAATTTCTCTCTGTTATTTTCTCTCTGAGTTATTTTCACCCTGAGTTAATTTAATTCTGAGTTAATTTCACTCTGAGTTAATTTCACTCTGAGTTATTTTCACTCTGAGTTAATTTCACACTGAGTTAATGTCACTCTGAGTTAATTTCACTCTGAGTTAATTTCACTCAGATTTATTTTCACTAAGTTATTTTCACTCTGAGTTAATTTCACTCTGAGTTAATTTGACTCTGAGTTATTTCAATGCTGAGTTAATGTCACTCTGAGTTAATTTCACTCTGAGTTAATTTCACTCTGAGTTATTTTCACTCTGAGTTAATTTCACTCTGAGTTATCTTCACTGAGTTATTTTCACTCTGAGTTAATTTCACTCTGAGTTATCTTCACTGAGTTATTTTCACTCTGAGTTAATTTCACTCTGAATTAATTTCACTCTGAGTTAATCTCACTCTGAGTTATTTTCACCCTTAGTAAATTTAATTCTGAGTTAATTTCACAGAGTTATTTTCACTCTGAGTTAATTTCACACTGATTTATTTTCACTTTGTGTTATTTTCACTCTGAGTTAATTTCACTCTGAGTTAATGTCACTCTGAGTTAATTTCACTGAGTTAATTTCACTGAGTTATTTTCACTCTGAGTTATTTTCACTCTGAGTTATTTTCACTGTTATTTTCAGTCTGAGTTATTTTCACTCTGAGTTATTTTCACTCTGAGTTAATTTAATTCTGAGTTAATTTCACTCTGAGTTAATTTCACTCTGAGTTATTTTCACTGAGTTAATTTCTCTCTGAGTTATCTTCACTGAGTTATTTTCACTCTGAGATAATTTCACTCTGAGTTATCTTCTCTGAGTTATTTTCACTCTGAGTTAATTTCACTCTGAATTAATTTCACTCTGAGTTAATTTCATTCTGAGTTAATTTCACCCTGAGTTAATTTAATTCTGAGTTAATTTCACTGAGTTATTTTCACTCTGAGTTAATTTCACACTGATTTATTTTCACTCTGTGTTATTTTCACTCTGAGTTAATTTCACTCTGAGTTAATGTCACTCTGAGATAATTTCACTGAGTTAATTTCACTGAGTTATTTTCACTCTGAGTTATTTTCACTGTTATTTTCACTCTGAGTTATTTTCACTCTGAGTTAATTTCACACTGAGTTAATTTCATTCTGAGTTAATTTCACTCTGAGTTATTTTCACTCTGAGTTAATTTAATTCTGAGTTAATTTCACTCTGTTATTTTCACTGAGTTAATTTCACTCTGAGTTATTTTCACTCTGAGTTATTTTCATTCTGAGTTAATTTCACTCTGAATCATTTTCACCCTGAGTTAATTAATTCTGACATAATTTAATTCTGAGTTAATTTCACTCTGATTTATTTTCACTCTGAGTTAATTTAATTCTGAGTTAATTTCACTATGTTATTTTCACTGAGTTAATTTCACTCTGAGTTATTTTCACTGAGTTATTTGCACTCTGATTTAATTTCATTCTGAGTTAATGACACTCTGAGTTAATTTCACTCTGAGTTATTTTCACTGAGTTATTTTCACTCTGAGTTATTTTCATTCTGAGTTAATTTCAGTCAGAGTTATTTTCACCCTGAGTTAATTTAATTTTGAGTTAATTTAATTCTGATTTTATTTCACTCTGAGTTACTTTCACTCTGAGTTATTTTCACTCTGAGTTATTTTCACTCTGAGTTAATTTGACTCTGTTATTTTCACTCTGTTCTTTTCATTCTGAGTTATTTTCACTCTGAGTTAATTTCACACTGAGTTAATGTCACTCTGAGTTAATTTCACTCTGAGTTAATTTCACTCTGAGTTATTTTCACTCTGAGTTATTTTCACTCATTTATTTTCACTGAGTTATTTTCACTCTGAGTTAATTTCACTCGGAGTCAATTTCACTCTGAGTTATTGTAACTCTGAGTTATTTTCACTCTGAATTAATTTCACTCTGAGTTAATTTCTCTCTGTTATTTTCACTCTGAGTTAATTTAATTCTGAGTTAATTTCACGGAGTTATTTTCACTCTGAGTTAATTTCACACTGATTTATTTTCACTTTGTGTTATTTTCACTTTGAGTTAATTTCACTCTGAGTTAATGTCACTCTGAGTTAATTTCACTGAGTTAATTTCACTGAGTTATTTTCACTCTGAGTTATTTTCACTCTGAGTTATTTTAACTGTTATTTTCACTCTGAGTTATTTTCACTCTGAGTTATTTTCACTCTGAGTTAATTTAATTCTGAGTTAATTTCACTCTGAGTTAATTTCACTCTGAGTTATTTTCACTGAGTTAATTTCACTCTGAGTTATCTTCACTGAGTTATTTTCACTCTGAGTTAATTTCACTCTGAGTTATCTTCTCTGAGTTATTTTCACTCTGAGTTAATTTCACTCTGAATTAATTTCACTCTGAGTTAATTTCACTCTGAGTTATTTTCACCCTGAGTTAATTTAATTCTGAGTTAATTTCACTGAGTTATTTTCACTCTGAGTTAATTTCACACCGATTTATTTTCACTCTGTGTTATTTTCACTCTGAGTTAATTTCACTCTGAGTTAATGTCAATCTGAGTTAATTTCACTGAGTTATTTTCACTGAGTTATTTTCACTCTGAGTTATTTTCACTGTTATTTTCACTCTGAGTTATTTTCACTCTGAGTTAATTTCACACTGAGTTAATTTCATTCTGAGTTAATTTCACTCTGAGTTATTTTCACTCTGAGTTAATTTAATTCTGAGTTAATTTCACTCTGTTATTTTCACTGAGTTAATTTCACTCTGAGTTATTTTCACTCTGAGTTATTTTCATTCTGAGTTAATTTCACTCTGAGTCATTTTCACCCTGAGTTAATTAATTCTGACATAATTTAATTCTGATTTAATTTCACTCTGATTTATTTTCACTCTGAGTTAATTTAATTCTGAGTTAATTTCACTCAGTTATTTTCACTGAGTTAATTTCACTCTGAGTTATTTTCACTGAGTTATTTTCACTCTGAGTTATTTTCATTCTGAGTTAATTTCAGTCAGAGTTATTTTCACCCTGAGTTAATTTAATTCTGAGTTAATTTAATTCTGATTTTATTTCACTCTGAGTTACTTTCACTCTGAGTTATTTTCACTCTGAGTTATTTTCACTCTGAGTTAATTTGATTCTGTTATTTTCACTCTGAATTAATTTCACTCGGAGTTAATTTCACTCTGAGTTAATGTCACTCTGAGTTAATTTCACTCTGAGTTAATTTCACTCTGAGTTATTTTCACTCTGAGTTATTTTCACTCATTTATTTTCACTGAGTTATTTTCACTCTGAGTTAATTTCACTCTGAGTCAATTTCACTCTGAGTTATTTTACCTCTGAGTTATTTTCACTCTGAATTAATTTCACTCTGAGTTAATTTCTCTCTGTTATTTTCACTTTGAGTTATTTTCACCCTGAGTTAATTCAATTCTGAGTTAATTACACTCTGAGTTAATTTCACTCTGAGTTATTTTCACTCTGAGTTAATTTCCCACAGAGTTAATGTCACTCTGAGTTAATTTCACTCTGAGTTAATTTCACTCAGATTAATTTTAACTAAGTTATTTTCACTCTGAGATAATTTCACTCTGAGTTAATCTAACTCTGAGTTATTTGCACCCTTAGTAAATTTAATTCTGAGTTAATTTCACTGAGTTATTTTCACTCTGAGTTAATTTCACACTGATTTATTTTCACTTTGTGTTATTTTCAATCTGAGTTAATTTCACTCTGAGTTAATGTCACTCTGAGTTAATTTCACTGAGTTAATTTCACTGAGTTATTTTCACTCTGAGTTATTTTCACTGTTATTTTCACTCTGAGTTATTTTCACTCTGAGTTCATTTAATTCTGAGTTAATTTCACTCTGAGTTAATTTCACTCTGAGTTATTTTCACTGAGTTAATTTCACTCTGAGTTATCTTCACTGAGTTATTTTCACTCTGAGTTAATTTCACTCTGAGTTATCTTCTCTGAGTTATTTTCACTCTGAGTTAATTTCACTCTGAATTAATTTCACTCTGAGTTAATTTCACTCTGAGTTATTTTCACCCTGAGTTAATTTAATTCTGAGTTAATTTCACTGAGTTATTTTCACTCTGAGTTAATTTCACACTGATTTATTTTCACTCTGTGTTATTTGCACTCTGAGTTAATTTCACTCTGAGTTAATGTCACTCTGAGTTAATTTCACTGAGTTAATTTCACTGAGTTATTTTCACTCTGAGTTATTTTCACTCTGAGTTATTTTCACTGTTATTTTCACTCTGAGTTATTTTCACTCTGAGTTAATTTCACACTGAGTTAATTTCATTCTGAGTTAATTTCACTCTGAGTTATTTTCACTCTGATTTAATTTAATTCTGAGTTAATTTCACTCTGTTATTTTCACCCTGAGTTAATTAATTCTGACATAATTTAATTCTGAGTAAATTTCACTCTGATTTATTTTCACTTTGAGTTAATTTAATTCTGAGTTAATTTCACTCTGTTATTTTCACTGAGTTAATTTCACTCTGAGTTATTTTCACTGAGTTATTTGCACTCTGATTTAATTTCATTCTGAGTTAATGACACTCTGAGTTAATTTCACTCTGAGTTATTTTCATGCTGAGTTAATTTCACTCTGAGTAAATTTCACTCTGAGTTATTTTCACAATGAGTTATTTTCACAGAGTTATTTTCACTGTGTTATTTTCACTCTGAGTTAATTTCACTCTGATTTAATGTCACTCTGATATAATTTCACTGAGTTAATTTCACTCCGAGTTAAAGTCACTCTGAGTTAATTTCACTCTGAGTTCATGTCACTCTGAGTTATTTTCACTCTAAGTTAATTTCACTCTGAGTTAATTTCACTCTGAGTTATTTTCATTATGAGTTAATTTCACTCTGAATTATTTTCCCCCTGATTTAATTTAATTCTGAGTTAATTTCACTGAGTTATTTTCACTCTGAGTTAATTTCACTCTGAGTTATCTTCACTGAGTTATTTTCACTCTGAGTTAATTTCACTCTGAGTTAATTTCACTCTGAGTTATTTTCACTCTGAGTTAATTTCACTCTGAGTTATTTTCATGTTGAGTTAATTTCACTCTGAGTTATTTTCACTCTGAGTTATTTTCACTGAGTTAATTTCACTCTGAGTTATCTTCACTGAGTTATTTTCACTCTGAGTTAATTTCACTCTGAGTTATCTTCACTGAGTTATTTTCACTCTGAGTTAATTTCACTCTGAATTAATTTCACTCTGAGTTAATTTCACTCTGAGTTATTTTCACCCTTAGTAAATTTAATTCTGAGTTAATTTCACTGAGTTATTTTCACTCTGAGTTAATTTCACACTGATTTATTTTCACTTTGTGTTATTTTCACTCTGAGTTAATTTCACTCTGAGTTAATGTCACTCTGAGTTAATTTCACTGAGTTATTTTCACTGTTATTTTCACTCTGAGTTATTTTCACTCTGAGTTATTTTCACTCTGAGTTAATTTCATTATGAGTTAATTTCACTCTGAGTTAATTTAATTCTGAGTTAATTTCACTCAGTTATTTTCACTGAGGTAATTTCACTCTGAGTTATTTTCACTCTGAGTTATTTTCATTCTGAGTTAATTTCACTCTGACTCATTTTCACCCTGAGTTAATTAATTCTGACATAATTTAATTCTGAGTTAATTTCACTCTGATTTATTTTCACTCTGAGTTAATTTAATTCTGAGTTAATTTCACTCTGTTATTTTCACTGAGTTAATTTCACTCTGAGTTATTTTCACTGACTTATTTGCATTCTGATTTAATTTCATTCTGAGTTAATGACACTCTGAGTTAATTTCACTCTGAGTTATTTTCACTGAGTTATTTTCACTCTGTTATTTTCATTCTGAGTTAATTTCAGTCAGAGTTATTTTCACCCTGAGTTAATTTAATTCTGAGATAATTTAATTCTGAGTTAATTTCACTCTGAGTTATTTTCACTCTGAGTTATTTTCACTCTGAGTTAATTTGACTCTGAGTTATTTTCACTCTGAATTAATTTCACTCCGAGTTAATTTCACTCTGTTATTTCACTCTGAGTTAATTTCACACTGAGTTAATGTCACTCTGAGTTAATTTCACTCTGAATTAATTTCACTCTGAGTTATTTTCACTCTGAGTTATTTTCACTCATTTATTTTCACTGACTTATTTTCACTCTGAGTTAATTTCACTCTGAGTCAATTTCACTCTGAGTTATTTTAACTCTGAGTTAATTTCACTCTGAGTAAATTTGACTGAGTTATTTTCACTCAATTAATTTCACTCTGAGTTAATTTCTCTCTGTTATTTTCACTCTGAGTTATTTTCACCCTGAGTTAATTTAATTCTGAGTTAATTTCACTCTGAGTTAATTTCACTCTGAGTTATTTTCACTCTGAGTTAATTTCACACTGAGTTAATGTCACTCTGAGTTAATTTCACTCTGAGTTATCTTCACTGAGTTATTTTCACTCTGAGTTAATTTCACTCTAAATTAATTTCACTCTGAGTTAATCTCACTCTGAGTTATTTTCACCCTTAGTAAATTTAATTCTGAGATAATTTCACTGAGTTATTTTCACTCTGAGTTAATTTCACACTGATTTATTTTCACTTTGTGTTATTTTCACTCTGAGTTAATTTCACTCTGAGTTAATGTCACTCTGAGTTAATTTCACTGAGTTAATTTCACTGAGTTATTTTCACTCTGAGTTATTTTCACTGTTATTTTCACTCTGAGTTATTTTCACTCTGAGTTAATTTCACACTGAGTTAATTTCATTCTGAGTTAATTTCACTCTGAGTTATTTTCACTCTGAGTTAATTTAATTCTGAGTTAATTTCACTCTGTTATTTTCACTGAGTTAATTTCACTCTGAGTTATTTTCACCCTGAGTTAATTAATTCTGACATAATTTAATTCTGAGTTAATTTCACTCTGATTTATTTTCACTTTGAGTTAATTCAATTCTGAGTTAATTTCACTCTGTTATTTTCACTGAGTTAATTTCACTCTGAGTTATTTTCACTGAGTTATTTGCACTCTGATTTAATTTCATTCTGAGTTAATGACACTCTGAGTTAATTTCACTCTGAGTTATTTTCATGCTGAGTTAATTTCACTCTGAGTAAATTTCACTCTGAGTTATTTTCACAATGAGTTATTTTCACAGAGTTATTTTCACTGTGTTATTTTCACTCTGAGTTAATTTCACTCTGATTTAATGTCACTCTGATATAATTTCACTGAGTTAATTTCACTCCGAGTGAAAGTCACTCTGAGTTAATTTCACTCTGAGTTCATGTCACTCTGAGTTGTTTTCACTCTAAGTTAATTTCACTCTGAGTTAATTTCACTCTGAGTTATTTTCATTATGAGTTAATTTCACTCTGAATTATTTTCCCCCTGATTTAATTTAATTCTGAGTTAATTTCACTGAGTTATTTTCACTCTGAGTTAATTTCACTCTGAGTTATCTTCACTGAGTTATTTTCACTCTGAGTTAATTTCACTCTGAGTTAATTTCACTCTGAGTTATTTTCACTCTGAGTTAATTTCACTCTGAGTTATTTTCATGTTGAGTTAATTTCACTCTGAGTTAATTTCACTCTGAGTTATTTTCACTGAGTTAATTTCACTCTGAGTTATCTTCACTGAGTTATTTTCACTCTGAGTTAATTTCACTCTGAGTTATCTTCACTGAGTTATTTTCACTCTGAGTTAATTTCACTCTGAATTAATTTCACTCTGAGTTAATTTCACTCTGAGTTATTTTCACCCTTAGTAAATTTAATTCTGAGTTAATTTCACTGAGTTATTTTCACTCTGAGTTAATTTCACACTGATTTATTTTCACTTTGTGTTATTTTCACTCTGAGTTAATTTCACTCTGAGTTAATGACACTCTGAGTTAATTTCACTGAGTTATTTTCACTGTTATTTTCACTCTGAGTTATTTTCACTCTGAGTTATTTTCACTCTGAGTTAATTTCATTATGAGTTAATTTCACTCTGAGTTATTTTCACTCTGAGTTAATTTAATTCTGAGTTAATTTCACTCAGTTATTTTCACTGAGGTAATTTCACTCTGAGTTATTTTCACTCTGAGTTATTTTCATTCTGAGTTAATTTCACTCTGACTCATTTTCACCCTGAGTTAATTAATTCTGACATAATTTAATTCTGAGTTAATTTCACTCTGATTTATTTTCACTCTGAGTTAATTTAATTCTGAGTTAATTTCACTCTGTTATTTTCACTGAGTTAATTTCACTCTGAGTTATTTTCACTGACTTATTTGCATTCTGATTTAATTTCATTCTGAGTTAATGACACTCTGAGTTAATTTCACTCTGAGTTATTTTCACTGAGTTATTTTCACTCTGTTATTTTCATTCTGAGTTAATTTCAGTCAGAGTTATTTTCACCCTGAGTTAATTTAATTCTGAGATAATTTAATTCTGAGTTAATTTCACTCTGAGTTATGTTCACTCTGAGTTATTTTCACTCTGAGTTAATTTGACTCTGAGTTATTTTCACTCTGAATTAATTTCACTCCGAGTTAATTTCACTCTGTAATTTCACTCTGAGTTAATTTCACACTGAGTTAATGTCACTCTGAGTTAATTTCACTCTGAATTAATTTCACTCTGAGTTATTTTCACTCTGAGTTATTTTCACTCATTTATTTTCACTGACTTATTTTCACTCTGAGTTAATTTCACTCTGAGTCAATTTCACTCTGAGTTATTTTAACTCTGAGTTAATTTCATTCTGAGTAAATTTGACTGAGTTATTTTCACTCTGAATTAATTTCACTCTGAGTTAATTTCACTCTGAGTTAATTTCACTCAGATTTATTTTCACTAAGTTATTTTCACTCTGAGTTAATTTCACTCTGAGCTAATTTGACTCTGAGTTATTTCAATGCTGAGTTAATGTCACTCTGAGTTAATTTCACTCTGAGTTAATTTCACTCTGAGTTATTTTCACTCTGAGTTAATTTCACTCTGAGTTATTTTCATGCTGAGTTAATTTCACTCTGAGTTAATTTCACTGTTATTTTCACTCTGAGTTATTTTCACTCTCAGTTATTTTCACTGAGTTAATTTCACTCTGAGTTATCTTCACTGAGTTATTTTCACTCTGAGTTAATTTCACTCTGAGTTATCTTCACTGAGTTATTTTCACTCTGAGTTAATTTCACTCTGAATTAATTTCACTCTGAGTTAATCTCACTCTGAGTTATTTTCACCCTTAGTAAATTTAATTCTGAGATAATTTCACTGAGTTATTTTCACTCTGAGTTAATTTCACACTGATTTATTTTCACTTTGTGTTATTTTCACTGAGTTAATTTCACTCTGAGTTAATGTCACTCTGAGTTAATTTCACTGAGTTAATTTCACTGAGTTATTTTCACTCTGAGTTATTTTCACTCTGAGTTATTTTCACTGTTATTTTCACTCTGAGTTATTTTCACTCTGAGTTATTTTCACTCTGAGTTCATTTAATTCTGAGTTAATTTCACTCTGAGTTAATTTCACTCTGAGTTATTTTCACTGAGTTAATTTCACTCTGAGTTATCTTCACTGAGTTATTTTCACTCTGAGTTAATTTCACTCTGAGTTATCTTCTCTGAGTTATTTTCACTCTGAGTTAATTTCACTCTGAATTAATTTAACTCTGAGTTAATTTCACTCTGAGTTATTTTCACCCTGAGTTAATTTAATTCTGAGTTAATTTCACTGAGTTATTTTCACTCTGAGTTATTTTCACTCATTTATTTTCACTGAGTTATTTTCACTCTGAGTTAATTTCACTCTGAGTCAATTTCACTGAGTTATTTTAACTCTGAGTTATTTTCACTCTGAATTAATTTCACTCTGAGTTAATTTCTCTCTGTTATTTTCACTCTGAGTTATTTTCACCCTGAGTTAATTTAATTCTGAGTTAATTACACTCTGAGTAAATTTCACTCTGTGTTATTTTTCACTCTGAGTTAATTTCACACAGAGTTAATGTCACTCTGAGTTAATTTCACTCTGAGTAAATTTCACTCAGATTTATT
This sequence comes from Isurus oxyrinchus, assembly GCA_026770705.1. Classification (NCBI taxonomy): domain Eukaryota; kingdom Metazoa; phylum Chordata; class Chondrichthyes; order Lamniformes; family Lamnidae; genus Isurus; species Isurus oxyrinchus. The sequence goes on from JANJGN010000017.1 coordinate 117,880,083, forward strand.
TTCACTAAGTTATTTTCACTCTGAGTTAATTTCACTGAGTTAATTTCACTCTGAGTTATTTTAATGCTGAGTTAATGTCACTCTGAGTAAATTTCACTCTGAGTTATTTTCATTCGGATTTAATATCACTCTGAATTATTTTCCCCCTGAGTTAATTTCACTCTGAGTCAATTTCACTCTGAGTTATTTTAACTCTGAGTTAATTTCACTCTGAGTTAATTTGTCTCTGAGTTATTTTCACTCTGAATTAATTTCACTCTGAGTTAATTTCTCTCTGTTATTTTCACTCTGAGTTAATATCACCCTGAGTTAATTTAATTCAGAGTTAATTTCACTCAAAGTTTATTTCACTCTGAGTTAATTTCACTCCGAGTTATTTTCACTGAGTTATTTTCACTCTGAGTTATTTTCATTCTGAGTTAATTTCAGTCAGAGTTATTTTCACCCTTAGTTAATTTAATTCTGAGATAATTTAATTCTGAGTTAATTTCACTCTGAGTTAATTTTACTCTGAGTTATTTTCACTCTGAATTAATTTCACTCTGAGTTATTTTCACTCTGAATTAATTTCACTCCGAGTAAATTTCACTCTGTTATTTTCACTCTGAGTTATTTTCACTCTGAGTTAATTTCACACAGAGTTAATGTCACTCTGAGTTAATTTCACTCTGAGTTAATTTCACTCAGATTTATTTTCACTAAGTTATTTTCACTCTGAGTTAATTTCACTCTGAGTTAATTTCACTCTGAGTTATTTTAATGCTGAGTTAATGTCACTCTGAGTAAATTTCACTCTGAGTTATTTTCATTCGGATTTAATATCACTCTGAATTATTTTCACCCTGAGTTAATTTCACTCTGAGTCAATTTCACTCTGAGTTATTTTAGCTCTGACTTAATTTCACTCTGAGTTAATTTGTCTCTGAGTTATTTTCACTCTGAATTAATTTCACTCTGAGTTAATTTCTCTCTGTTATTTTCACTCTGAGTTAATATCACCCTGAGTTAATTTAATTCTGAGTTAATTTCACTCAAAGTTAATTTCACTCTGAGTTATTTTCACTCTGAGTTAATTTCACAATGAGTTAATGTCACTCTGATTTAATTTCACTCAGAGTTAACTTCACTGAGATTTATTTTCAGAGTGATTTTCACTCTGACTTACTATCACTCTGAGTTAATTTCACTCTGAGTTAATTTCACTCTGAGTTATTTTAACGCTGAGTTAATTTCACTCTGAGTTATTTTCACGCTGAGTTAATTTCACTCCGAGTTATTTTCACTCTGAGTAAATTTCACTCTGAGTTATTTTCCCTCTGAGTTAATTTCACCCTGAGTTAATTTCACTCTGAGTTATTTTAACTCGGATTTAATTTCACTCTGAGTTATTTTCACTCTGAGTTATTTTCATTCGGATTTAATATCGCTTTGAGTTATTTTCACCCTGACTTAATTTAATTCTGAGTTAATTTCACTCTGAGTTATATTCACTCTGAGTTAATTTCACTCCGAGTTAATGTCACTCTGAGTTAATTTCACTCTGAGTTAATTTCACTCTGAGTTAATGTCACTCTGAGTTACTATCACTCTGAGTTATCTTCACTGAGTTATTTTCACTCTGAGTTAATTTCACACTTAGTTAATGTCACTCTGAGTTAATTTCACTCTGAGTTATTTTCATTCGGATTTAATATCACTCTGAATTATTTTCACCCTGAGTTAATTTAATTCTGAGTTAATTTCAGTCTGAGTTATTTTCACTCTGAGTTAATTTCACTCTGAGTTAATTTCACTCTGAGTTATTTTCACTCTGAATTAATTTCACTCTGAATTAATTTCTCTCTGTTATTTTCACACTGAGTTATTTTCACCCTGAGTTAATTTAATTCTGATTTAATTTCACTCTGAGTTAATTTCACTCTGAGTTATTTTCGCTTTGAGTTATTTTCACTCAGATTTATTTTCACTCTGAGTTAATTTCACTCTGAGTTACTTTCAGCCTGAGTTAATTTAATTCTGAGTTAATTTCACTTTGAGTTATTTTCACTCAGATTTATTTTCACTCTGAGTTAATTTCACTCTGAGTTATTTTCAGCCTGAGTTAATTTAATTCTGAGATAATTTAATTCTGAGTTAATTTCACTCTGAGTTATTTTCACTCTGAGTTATTTTCACTCTGAATTAATTTCACTCCGAGTTAATTTCACTCTGTTATTTCACTCTGAGTTAATTTCACACTGAGTTAATGTCACTCTGAGTTATTTTCACTCTCAGTTATTTTCACTGAGTTAATTTCACTCTGAGTTATCTTCACTGAGTTATTTTCACTCTGAGTTAATTTCACTCTGAGTTATCTTCACTGAGTTATTTTCACTCTGAGTTAATTTCACTCTGAATTAATTTCACTCTGAGTTAATCTCACTCTGAGTTATTTTCACCCTTAGTAAATTTAATTCTGAGATAATTTCACTGAGTTATTTTCACTCTGAGTTAATTTCACACTGATTTATTTTCACTTTGTGTTATTTTCACTCTGAGTTAATTTCACTCTGAGTTAATGTCACTCTGAGTTAATTTCACTGAGTTAATTTCACTGAGTTATTTTCACTCTGAGTTATTTTCACTCTGAGTTATTTTCACTGTTATTTTCACTCTGAGTTATTTTCACTCTGAGTTATTTTCACTCTGAGTTCATTTAATTCTGAGTTAATTTCACTCTGAGTTAATTTCACTCTGAGTTATTTTCACTGAGTTAATTTCACTCTGAGTTATTTTAACTCGGATTTAATTTCACTCTGAGTTATTTTCACTCTGAGTTATTTTCATTCGGATTTAATATCACTTTGAGTTATTTTCACCCTGACTTAATTTAATTCTGAGTTAATTTCACTCTGAGTTATTTTCACTCTGAGTTAATTTCACTCCGAGTTAATGTCACTCTGAGTTAATTTCACTCTGAGTTAATTTCACTCTGAGTTAATGTCACTCTGAGTTACTATCACTCTGAGTTATCTTCACTGAGTTATTTTCACTCTGAGTTAATTTCACACTGAGTTAATGTCACTCTGAGTTAATTTCACTCTGAGTTATTTTCATTCGGATTTAATATCACTCTGAATTATTTTCACCCTGAGTTAATTTAATTCTGAGTTAATTTCAGTCTGAGTTATTTTCACTCTGAGTTAATTTCACTCTGAGTTAATTTCACTCTGAGTTATTTTCACTCTGAATTAATTTCACTCTGAATTAATTTCTCTCTGTTATTTTCACACTGAGTTATTTTCACCCTGAGTTAATTTAATTCTGATTTAATTTCACTCTGAGTTAATTTCACTCTGAGTTATTTTCGCTTTGAGTTATTTTCACTCAGATTTATTTTCACTCTGAGTTAATTTCACTCTGAGTTACTTTCAGCCTGAGTTAATTTAATTCTGAGTTAATTTCACTTTGAGTTATTTTCACTCAGATTTATTTTCACTCTGAGTTAATTTCACTCTGAGTTATTTTCAGCCTGAGTTAAATTAATTCTGAGATAATTTAATTCTGAGTTAATTTCACTCTGAGTTATTTTCACTCTGAGTTATTTTCACTCTGAGTTAAATTAACTCTGAGTTATTTTCACTCTGAATTAATTTCACTCCGAGTTAATTTCACTCTGTTATTTCACTCTGAGTTAATTTCACACTGAGTTAATGTCACTCTGAGTTATTTTCACTCTGTTATTTTCACTGAGTTAATTTCACTCTGAGTTATCTTCACTGAGTTATTTTCACTCTGAGTTAATTTCACTCTGAGTTATCTTCACTGAGTTATTTTCACTCTGAGTTAATTTCACTCTGAATTAATTTCACTCTGAGTTAATCTCACTCTGAGTTATTTTCACCCTTAGTAAATTTAATTCTGAGATAATTTCACTGAGTTATTTTCACTCTGAGTTAATTTCACACTGATTTATTTTCACTTTGTGTTATTTTCACTCTGAGTTAATTTCACTCTGAGTTAATGTCACTCTGAGTTAATTTCACTGAGTTAATTTCACTGAGTTATTTTCACTCTGAGTTATTTTCACTCTGAGTTATTTTCACTGTTATTTTCACTCTGAGTTATTTTCACTCTGAGTTATTTTCACTCTGAGTTCATTTAATTCTGAGTTAATTTCACTCTGAGTTAATTTCACTCTGAGTTATTTTCACTGAGTTAATTTCACTCTGAGTTATTTTAACTCGGATTTAATTTCACTCTGAGTTATTTTCACTCTGAGTTATTTTCATTCGGATTTAATATCACTTTGAGTTATTTTCACCCTGACTTAATTTAATTCTGAGTTAATTTCACTCTGAGTTATTTTCACTCTGAGTTAATTTCACTCCGAGTTAATGTCACTCTGAGTTAATTTCACTCTGAGTTAATTTCACTCTGAGTTAATGTCACTCTGAGTTACTATCACTCTGAGTTATCTTCACTGAGTTATTTTCACTCTGAGTTAATTTCACACTGAGTTAATGTCACTCTGAGTTAATTTCACTCTGAGTTATTTTCGTTCGGATTTAATATCACTCTGAATTATTTTCACCCTGAGTTAATTTAATTCTGAGTTAATTTCAGTCTGAGTTATTTTCACTCTGAGTTAATTTCACTCTGAGTTAATTTCACTCTGAGTTATTTTCACTCTGAATTAATTTCACTCTGAATTAATTTCTCTCTGTTATTTTCACACTGAGTTATTTTCACCCTGAGTTAATTTAATTCTGATTTAATTTCACTCTGAGTTAATTTCACTCTGAGTTATTTTCGCTTTGAGTTATTTTCACTCAGATTTATTTTCACTCTGAGTTAATTTCACTCTGAGTTACTTTCAGCCTGAGTTAATTTAATTCTGAGTTAATTTCACTTTGAGTTATTTTCACTCAGATTTATTTTCACTCTGAGTTAATTTCACTCTGAGTTATTTTCAGCCTGAGTTAAATTAATTCTGAGATAATTTAATTCTGAGTTAATTTCACTCTGAGTTATTTTCACTCTGAGTTATTTTCACTCTGAGTTAATTTAACTCTGAGTTATTTTCACTCTGAATTAATTTCACTCCGAGTTAATTTCACTCTGTTATTTCACTCTGAGTTAATTTCACACTGAGTTAATGTCACTCTGAGTTATTTTCACTCTGTTATTTTCACTGAGTTAATTTCACTCTGAGTTATCTTCACTGAGTTATTTTCACTCTGAGTTAATTTCACTCTGAGTTATCTTCACTGAGTTATTTTCACTCTGAGTTAATTTCACTCTGAATTAATTTCACTCTGAGTTAATCTCACTCTGAGTTATTTTCACCCTTAGTAAATTTAATTCTGAGATAATTTCACTGAGTTATTTTCACTCTGAGTTAATTTCACACTGATTTATTTTCACTTTGTGTTATTTTCACTCTGAGTTAATTTCACTCAGAGTTAATGTCACTCTGAGTTAATTTCACTGAGTTAATTTCACTGAGTTATTTTCACTCTGAGTTATTTTCACTCTGAGTTATTTTCACTGTTATTTTCACTCTGAGTTATTTTCACTCTGAGTTATTTTCACTCTGACTTCATTTAATTCTGAGTTAATTTCACTCTGAGTTAATTTCACTCTGAGTTATTTTCACTGAGTTAATTTCACTCAGAGTTATCTTCACTGAGTTATTTTCACTCTGAGTTAATTTCACTCTGAGATATCTTCTCTGAGTTATTTTCACTCTGAGTTAATTTCACTCTGAATTAATTTAACTCTGAGTTAATTTCACTCTGAGTTATTTTCACCCTGAGTTAATTTAATTCTGAGTTAATTTCACTGAGTTATTTTCACTCTCAGTTATTTTCACTCATTTATTTTCACTGAGTTATTTTCACTCTGAGTTAATTTCACTCTGAGTCAATTTCACTCTGAGTTATTTTAACTCTGAGTTATTTTCACTCTGAATTAATTTCACTCTGAGTTAATTTCTCTCTGTTATTTTCACTCTGAGTTATTTTCACCCTGAGTTAATTTAATTCTGAGTTAATTACACTCTGAGTAAATTTCACTCTGTGTTATTTTCACTCTGAGTTAATTTCACACAGAGTTAATGTCACTCTGAGTTAATTTCACTCTGAGTAAATTTCACTCAGATTTATTTTCACTAAGTTATTTTCACTCTGAGTTAATTTCACTGAGTTAATTTCACTCTGAGTTATTTTAATGCTGAGTTAATGTCACTCTGAGTAAATTTCACTCTGAGTTATTTTCATTCGGATTTAATATCACTCTGAATTATTTTCCCCCTGAGTTAATTTCACTCTGAGTCAATTTCACTCTGAGTTATTTTAACTCTGAGTTAATTTCACTCTGAGTTAATTTGTCTCTGAGTTATTTTCACTCTGAATTAATTTCACTCTGAGTTAATTTCTCTCTGTTATTTTCACTCTGAGTTAATATCACCCTGAGTTAATTTAATTCTGAGTTAATTTCACTCAAAGTTAATTTCACTCTGAGTTAATTTCACTCCGAGTTATTTTCACTGAGTTATTTTCACTCTGAGTTATTTTCATTCTGAGTTAATTTCAGTCAGAGTTATTTTCACCCTTAGTTAATTTAATTCTGAGATAATTTAATTCTGAGTTAACTTCACTCTGAGTTATTTTCACTCTGAGTTATTTTCACTCTGAGTTAATTTCACTCTGAGTTATTTTCACTCTGAATTAATTTCACTCCGAGTAAATTTCACTCTGTTATTTTCACTCTGAGTTATTTTCACTCTGAGTTAATTTCACACAGAGTTAATGTCACTCTGAGTTAATTTCACTCTGAGTTAATTTCACTCAGATTTATTTTCACTAAGTTATTTTCACTCTGAGTTAATTTCACTCTGAGTTAATTTCACTCTGAGTTATTTTAAGGCTGAGTTAATGTCACTCTGAGTAAATTTCACTCTGAGTTATTTTCATTCGGATTTAATATCACTCTGAATTATTTTCACCCTGAGTTAATTTCACTCTGAGTCAATTTCACTCTGAGTTATTTTAACTCTGAGTTAATTTCACTCTGAGTTAATTTGTCTCTGAGTTATTTTCACTCTGAATTAATTTCACTCTGAGTTAATTTCTCTCTGTTATTTTCACTCTGAGTTAATATCACCCTGAGTTAATTTAATTCTGAGTTAATTTCACTCAAAGTTAATTTCACTCTGAGTTATTTTCACTCTGAGTTAATTTCACAATGAGTTAATGTCACTCTGATTTAATTTCACTCAGTTAATTTCACTGAGATTTATTTTCAGAGTGATTTTCACTCTGACTTACTATCACTCTGAGTTAATTTCACTCTGAGTTAATTTCACTCTGAGTTATTTTAACGCTGAGTTAATTTCACTCTGAGTTATTTTCACGCTGAGTTAATTTCACTCCGAGTTATTTTCACTCTGAGTAAATTTCACTCTGAGTTATTTTCCCTCTGAGTTAATTTCACCCTGAGTTAATTTCACTCTGAGTTATTTTAACTCGGATTTAATTTCACTCTGAGTTATTTTCACTCTGAGTTATTTTCATTCGGATTTAATATCACTTTGAGTTATTTTCACCCTGACTTAATTTAATTCTGAGTTAATTTCACTCTGAGTTATTTTCACTCTGAGTTAATTTCACTCCGAGTTAATGTCACTCTGAGTTAATTTCACTCTGAGTTAATTTCACTCTGAGTTAATGTCACTCTGAGTTACTATCACTCTGAGTTATCTTCACTGAGTTATTTTCACTCTGAGTTAATTTCACACTGAGTTAATGTCACTCTGAGTTAATTTCACTCTGAGTTATTTTCATTCGGATTTAATATCACTCTGAATTATTTTCACCCTGAGTTAATTTAATTCTGAGTTAATTTCAGTCTGAGTAATTTTCACTCTGAGTTAATTTCACTCTGAGTTAATTTCACTCTGAGTTATTTTCACTCTGAATTAATTTCACTCTGAATTAATTTCTCTCTGTTATTTTCACACTGAGTTATTTTCACCCTGAGTTAATTTAATTCTGATTTAATTTCACTCTGAGTTAATTTCACTCTGAGTTATTTTCGCTTTGAGTTATTTTCACTCAGATTTATTTTCACTCTGAGTTAATTTCACTCTGAGTTACTTTCAGCCTGAGTTAATTTAATTCTGAGTTAATTTCACTTTGAGTTATTTTCACTCAGATTTATTTTCACTCTGAGTTAATTTCACTCTGAGTTATTTTCAGCCTGAGTTAATTTAATTCTGAGATAATTTAATTCTGAGTTAATTTCACTCTGAGTTATTTTCACTCTGAGTTATTTTCACTCTGAGTTAATTTAACTCTGAGTTATTTTCACTCTGAATTAATTTCACTCCGAGTTAATTTCACTCTGTTATTTCACTCTGAGTTAATTTCACACTGAGTTAATGTCACTCTGAGTTAATTTCACTCTGAGTTAATTTCACTCTGAGTTATTTTCACTCTGAGTTATTTTCACTCATTTATTTTCACTGACTTATTTTCACTCTGAATTAATTTCACTCTGAGTTAATTTCTCTCTGTTATTTTCACTCTGAGTTAATTTCACACTGAGTTAATGTCAATCTGAGTTAATTTCACTCTGAGTTAATTTCACTCAGATTTATTTTCACTAAGTTAATTTCACTCTGAATTAATTTCACTCTGAGTTAATCTCACTCTGAGTTATTTTCACCCTCAGTAAATTTAATTCTGAGATAATTTCACTGAGTTATTTTCACTCTGAGTTAATTTCACACTGATTTATTTTCACTTTGTGTTATTTTCACTCTGAGTTAATTTCACTCTGAGTTATTTTCATTCTGAGTTAATTTCAGTCAGAGTTATTTTCACCCTTAGTTAATTTAATTCTGAGATAATTTAATTCTGAGTTAATTTCACTCTGAGTTATTTTCACTCTGAGTTATTTTCACTCTGAGTTAATTTCACTCTGAGTTATTTTCACTCTGAATTAATTTCACTCCGAGTAAATTTCACTCTGTTATTTTCACTCTGAGTTATTTTCACTCTGAGTTAATTTCACACAGAGTTAATGTCACTCTGAGTTAATTTCACTCTGAGTTAATTTCACTCAGATTTATTTTCACTAAGTTATTTTCACTCTGAGTTAATTTCACTCTGAGTTAATTTCACTCTGAGTTATTTTAATGCTGAGTTAATGTCACTCTGAGTAAATTTCACTCTGAGTTATTTTCATTCGGATTTAATATCACTCTGAATTATTTTCACCCTGAGTTAATTTCACTCTGAGTCAATTTCACTCTGAGTTATTTTAACTCTGGGTTAATTTCACTCTGAGTTAATTTGTCTCTGAGTTATTTTCACTCTGAATTAATTTCACTCTGAGTTAATTTCTCTCTGTTATTTTCACTCTGAGTTAATATCACCCTGAGTTAATTTAATTCTGAGTTAATTTCACTCAAAGTTAATTGCACTCTGAGTTATTTTCACTCTGAGTTAATTTCACAATGAGTTAATGTCACTCTGATTTAATTTCACTCAGAGTTAATTTCACTGAGATTTATTTTCAGAGTTATTTTCACTCTGACTTACTATCACTCTGAGTTAATTTCACTCTGAGTTAATTTCACTCTGAGTTATTTTAACGCTGAGTTAATTTCACTCTGAGTTATTTTCACGCTGAGTTAATTTCACTCCGAGTTATTTTCACTCTGAGTAAATTTCACTCTGAGTTATTTTCCCTCTGAGTTAATTTCACCCTGAGTTAATTTCACTCTGAGTTATTTTAACTCGGATTTAATTTCACTCTGAGTTATTTTCACTCTGAGTTATTTTCATTCGGATTTAATATCACTTTGAGTTATTTTCACCCTGACTTAATTTAATTCTGAGTTAATTTCACTCTGAGTTATTTTCACTCTGAGTTAATTTCACTCAGAGTTAATGTCACTCTGAGTTAATTTCACTGAGTTAATTTCACTGAGTTATTTTCACTCTGAGTTATTTTCACTCTGAGTTATTTTCACTGTTATTTTCACTCTGAGTTATTTTCACTCTGAGTTATTTTCACTCTGACTTCATTTAATTCTGAGTTAATTTCACTCTGAGTTAATTTCACTCTGAGTTATTTTCACTGAGTTAATTTCACTCAGAGTTATCTTCACTGAGTTATTTTCACTCTGAGTTAATTTCACTCTGAGATATCTTCTCTGAGTTATTTTCACTCTGAGTTAATTTCACTCTGAATTAATTTAACTCTGAGTTAATTTCACTCTGAGTTATTTTCACCCTGAGTTAATTTAATTCTGAGTTAATTTCACTGAGTTATTTTCACTCTCAGTTATTTTCACTCATTTATTTTCACTGAGTTATTTTCACTCTGAGTTAATTTCACTCTGAGTCAATTTCACTCTGAGTTATTTTAACTCTGAGTTATTTTCACTCTGAATTAATTTCACTCTGAGTTAATTTCTCTCTGTTATTTTCACTCTGAGTTATTTTCACCCTGAGTTAATTTAATTCTGAGTTAATTACACTCTGAGTAAATTTCACTCTGTGTTATTTTCACTCTGAGTTAATTTCACACAGAGTTAATGTCACTCTGAGTTAATTTCACTCTGAGTAAATTTCACTCAGATTTATTTTCACTAAGTTATTTTCACTCTGAGTTAATTTCACTGAGTTAATTTCACTCTGAGTTATTTTAATGCTGAGTTAATGTCACTCTGAGTAAATTTCACTCTGAGTTATTTTCATTCGGATTTAATATCACTCTGAATTATTTTCCCCCTGAGTTAATTTCACTCTGAGTCAATTTCACTCTGAGTTATTTTAACTCTGAGTTAATTTCACTCTGAGTTAATTTGTCTCTGAGTTATTTTCACTCTGAATTAATTTCACTCTGAGTTAATTTCTCTCTGTTATTTTCACTCTGAGTTAATATCACCCTGAGTTAATTTAATTCTGAGTTAATTTCACTCAAAGTTAATTTCACTCTGAGTTAATTTCACTCCGAGTTATTTTCACTGAGTTATTTTCACTCTGAGTTATTTTCATTCTGAGTTAATTTCAGTCAGAGTTATTTTCACCCTTAGTTAATTTAATTCTGAGATAATTTAATTCTGAGTTAACTTCACTCTGAGTTATTTTCACTCTGAGTTATTTTCACTCTGAGTTAATTTCACTCTGAGTTATTTTCACTCTGAATTAATTTCACTCCGAGTAAATTTCACTCTGTTATTTTCACTCTGAGTTATTTTCACTCTGAGTTAATTTCACACAGAGTTAATGTCACTCTGAGTTAATTTCACTCTGAGTTAATTTCACTCAGATTTATTTTCACTAAGTTATTTTCACTCTGAGTTAATTTCACTCTGAGTTAATTTCACTCTGAGTTATTTTAAGGCTGAGTTAATGTCACTCTGAGTAAATTTCACTCTGAGTTATTTTCATTCGGATTTAATATCACTCTGAATTATTTTCACCCTGAGTTAATTTCACTCTGAGTCAATTTCACTCTGAGTTATTTTAACTCTGAGTTAATTTCACTCTGAGTTAATTTGTCTCTGAGTTATTTTCACTCTGAATTAATTTCACTCTGAGTTAATTTCTCTCTGTTATTTTCACTCTGAGTTAATATCACCCTGAGTTAATTTAATTCTGAGTTAATTTCACTCAAAGTTAATTTCACTCTGAGTTATTTTCACTCTGAGTTAATTTCACAATGAGTTAATGTCACTCTGATTTAATTTCACTCAGAGTTAATTTCACTGAGATTTATTTTCAGAGTGATTTTCACTCTGACTTACTATCACTCTGAGTTAATTTCACTCTGAGTTAATTTCACTCTGAGTTATTTTAACGCTGAGTTAATTTCACTCTGAGTTATTTTCACGCTGAGTTAATTTCACTCCGAGTTATTTTCACTCTGAGTAAATTTCACTCTGAGTTATTTTCCCTCTGAGTTAATTTCACCCTGAGTTAATTTCACTCTGAGTTATTTTAACTCGGATTTAATTTCACTCTGAGTTATTTTCACTCTGAGTTATTTTCATTCGGATTTAATATCACTTTGAGTTATTTTCACCCTGACTTAATTTAATTCTGAGTTAATTTCACTCTGAGTTATTTTCACTCTGAGTTAATTTCACTCCGAGTTAATGTCACTCTGAGTTAATTTCACTCTGAGTTAATTTCACTCTGAGTTAATGTCACTCTGAGTTACTATCACTCTGAGTTATCTTCACTGAGTTATTTTCACTCTGAGTTAATTTCACACTGAGTTAATGTCACTCTGAGTTAATTTCACTCTGAGTTATTTTCATTCGGATTTAATATCACTCTGAATTATTTTCACCCTGAGTTAATTTAATTCTGAGTTAATTTCAGTCTGAGTAATTTTCACTCTGAGTTAATTTCACTCTGAGTTAATTTCACTCTGAGTTATTTTCACTCTGAATTAATTTCACTCTGAATTAATTTCTCTCTGTTATTTTCACACTGAGTTATTTTCACCCTGAGTTAATTTAATTCTGATTTAATTTCACTCTGAGTTAATTTCACTCTGAGTTATTTTCGCTTTGAGTTATTTTCACTCAGATTTATTTTCACTCTGAGTTAATTTCACTCTGAGTTACTTTCAGCCTGAGTTAATTTAATTCTGAGTTAATTTCACTTTGAGTTATTTTCACTCAGATTTATTTTCACTCTGAGTTAATTTCACTCTGAGTTATTTTCAGCCTGAGTTAATTTAATTCTGAGATAATTTAATTCTGAGTTAATTTCACTCTGAGTTATTTTCACTCTGAGTTATTTTCACTCTGAGTTAATTTAACTCTGAGTTATTTTCACTCTGAATTAATTTCACTCCGAGTTAATTTCACTCTGTTATTTCACTCTGAGTTAATTTCACACTGAGTTAATGTCACTCTGAGTTAATTTCACTCTGAGTTAATTTCACTCTGAGTTATTTTCACTCTGAGTTATTTTCACTCATTTATTTTCACTGACTTATTTTCACTCTGAATTAATTTCACTCTGAGTTAATTTCTCTCTGTTATTTTCACTCTGAGTTAATTTCACACTGAGTTAATGTCAATCTGAGTTAATTTCACTCTGAGTTAATTTCACTCAGATTTATTTTCACTAAGTTAATTTCACTCTGAATTAATTTCACTCTGAGTTAATCTCACTCTGAGTTATTTTCACCCTCAGTAAATTTAATTCTGAGATAATTTCACTGAGTTATTTTCACTCTGAGTTAATTTCACACTGATTTATTTTCACTTTGTGTTATTTTCACTCTGAGTTAATTTCACTCTGAGTTATTTTCATTCTGAGTTAATTTCAGTCAGAGTTATTTTCACCCTTAGTTAATTTAATTCTGAGATAATTTAATTCTGAGTTAATTTCACTCTGAGTTATTTTCACTCTGAGTTATTTTCACTCTGAGTTAATTTCACTCTGAGTTATTTTCACTCTGAATTAATTTCACTCCGAGTAAATTTCACTCTGTTATTTTCACTCTGAGTTATTTTCACTCTGAGTTAATTTCACACAGAGTTAATGTCACTCTGAGTTAATTTCACTCTGAGTTAATTTCACTCAGATTTATTTTCACTAAGTTATTTTCACTCTGAGTTAATTTCACTCTGAGTTAATTTCACTCTGAGTTATTTTAATGCTGAGTTAATGTCACTCTGAGTAAATTTCACTCTGAGTTATTTTCATTCGGATTTAATATCACTCTGAATTATTTTCACCCTGAGTTAATTTCACTCTGAGTCAATTTCACTCTGAGTTATTTTAACTCTGGGTTAATTTCACTCTGAGTTAATTTGTCTCTGAGTTATTTTCACTCTGAATTAATTTCACTCTGAGTTAATTTCTCTCTGTTATTTTCACTCTGAGTTAATATCACCCTGAGTTAATTTAATTCTGAGTTAATTTCACTCAAAGTTAATTGCACTCTGAGTTATTTTCACTCTGAGTTAATTTCACAATGAGTTAATGTCACTCTGATTTAATTTCACTCAGAGTTAATTTCACTGAGATTTATTTTCAGAGTTATTTTCACTCTGACTTACTATCACTCTGAGTTAATTTCACTCTGAGTTAATTTCACTCTGAGTTATTTTAACGCTGAGTTAATTTCACTCTGAGTTATTTTCACGCTGAGTTAATTTCACTCCGAGTTATTTTCACTCTGAGTAAATTTCACTCTGAGTTATTTTCCCTCTGAGTTAATTTCACCCTGAGTTAATTTCACTCTGAGTTATTTTAACTCGGATTTAATTTCACTCTGAGTTATTTTCACTCTGAGTTATTTTCATTCGGATTTAATATCACTTTGAGTTATTTTCACCCTGACTTAATTTAATTCTGAGTTAATTTCACTCTGAGTTATTTTCACTCTGAGTTAATTTCACTCCGAGTTAATGTCACTCTGAGTTAATTTCACTCTGAGTTAATTTCACTCTGAGTTAATGTCACTCTGAGTTACTATCACTCTGAGTTATCTTCACTGAGTTATTTTCACCCTGACTTAATTTAATTCTGAGTTAATTTCACTCTGAGTTATTTTCACTCTGAGTTAATTTCACTCCGAGTTAATGTCACTCTGAGTTAATTTCACTCTGAGTTAATTTCACACTGAGTTAATGTCACTCTGAGTTAATTTCACTCTGAGTTATTTTCATTCGGATTTAATATCACTCTGAATTATTTTCACCCTGAGTTAATTTAATTCTGAGTTAATTTCAGTCTGAGTTATTTTCACTCTGAGTTAATTTCACTCTGAGTTAATTTCACTCAGAGTTATTTTCACTCTGAATTAATTTCACTCTGAATTAATTTCTCTCTGTTATTTTCACACTGAGTTATTTTCACCCTGAGTTAATTTAATTCTGATTTAATTTCACTCTGAGTTAATTTCACTCTGAGTTATTTTCGCTTTGAGTTATTTTCACTCAGATTTATTTTCACTCTGAGTTAATTTCACTCTGAGTTAATTTCACTCTGAGTTACTTTCAGCCTGAGTTAATTTAATTCTGAGTTAATTTCACTTTGAGTTATTTTCACTCAGATTTATTTTCACTCTGAGTTAATTTCACTCTGAGTTATTTTCAGCCTGAGTTAATTTAATTCTGAGATAATTTAATTCTGAGTTAATTTCACTCTGAGTTATTTTCACTCTGAGTTATTTTCACTCTGAGTTAATTTAACTCTGATTTATTTTCACTCTGAATTAATTTCACTCCGAGTTAATTTCACTCTGTTATTTCACTCTGAGTTAATTTCACTCTGAGTTAATGTCACTCTGAGTTAATTTCACTCTGAGTTAATTTCACTCTGAGTTATTTTCACTCTGAGTTATTTTCACTCATTTATTTTCACTGACTTTTTTCACTCTGAATTAATTTCACTCTGAGTTAATTTCTCTCTGTTATTTTCACTCTGAGTTATTTTCACCCTGAGTTAATTTAATTCTGAGTTAATTTCACTCTGAGTTAATTTCACTCTGAGTTATTTTCACTCTGAGTTAATTTCACACTGAGTTAATGTCAATCTGAGTTAATTTCACTCTGAGTTAATTTCACTCAGATTTATTTTCACTAAGTTAATTTCACTCTGAATTAATTTCACTCTGAGTTAATCTCACTCTGAGTTATTTTCACCCTCAGTAAATTTAATTCTGAGAAATTTCACTGAGTTATTTTCACTCTGAGTTAATTTCACACTGATTTATTTTCACTTTGTGTTATTTTCACTCTGAGTTAATTTCACTCTGAGTTAATGTCACTCTGAGTTAATTTCACTGAGTTAATTTCACTGAGTTATTTTCACTCTGAGTTATTTTCACTCTGAGTTATTTTCACTGTTATTTTCACTCTGAGTTATTTTCACTCTGAGTTATTTTCACTCTGAGTTCATTTAATTCTGAGTTAATTTCACTCTGAGTTAATTTCACTCTGAGTTATTTTCACTGAGTTAATTTCACTCTGAGTAATCTTCACTGAGTTATTTTCACTCTGAGTTAATTTCACTCTGAGTTATCTTCTCTGAGTTAATTTCACTCTGAGTTATTTTCAGCCTGAGTTAATTTAATTCTGAGTTAATTTCACTCTGAGTTTTTTTCACTCTGAGTTAATTGCACTCTGAGTTAATTTCACTCTGAGTTATTTTCACTCTGAGTTAATTTCACACTGAGTTAATGTCACTCTGAGTTAATTTCACTCTGAGATAATTTCACTCTGAGTTAATTTCACTCTGAGTTATTTTAATGCTGAGTTAATGTCACTCTGAGTTAATTTCACTCTGAGTTATTTCATTCGGATTTAATATCACTCTGAATTATTTTCACCCTGAGTTAATTTAATTCTGAGTTAATTTCACTCCGAGTTAATTTCACTCTGAGTTATTTTCACTCTGAGTTAATTTCACACTGAGTTAATGTCACTCTGATTTAATTTCACTCAGAGTTAATTTCACTGAGATTTATTTTCAGAGTTATTTTCACTCTGAGTTAATTTCACTCTGAGTTAATTTCACTCTGAGTTGTTTTAACGCTTAGTTAATTTCACTCAGAGTTATTTTCACGCTGAGTTAATATCACTCCGAGTTATTTTCACTCTGAGTAAATTTCACACTGAGTTAATGTCGCTCTGAGTTAATTTCACTCTGAGTTATTTTCACTCTGAGTTAATTTCACCCTGAGTTAATTTCACTCTGAGTTATTTTAACTCGGAGTTAATTTCACTCTGAGTTATTTTCACTCTGAGTTATTTGCATTCGGATTTAATATCACTTTGAGTTATTTTCACCCTGACTTAATTTAATTCTGAGTTAATTTCACTCCGAGTTATTTTCACTCTGAGTAAATTTCACACTGAGTTAATGTCACTCTGAGTTAATTTCACTCTGAGTTAATTTCACTCTGAGTTATTTTCACTCTGAGTTAATTTCACACTCAGTTAATGTCACTCTGAGTTAATTTCACTCTGAGTTATTTTCATTCGGATTTAATATCACTCTGAATTATTTTCACCCTGAGTTAATTAAATTCTGAGTTAATTTCACTCTGATTTATTTTCACTCTGAGTTAATTTCACTCTGAGTTAATTTCACTCTGAGTTATTTTCACTCTGAATTAATTTCACTCTGAGTTAATTTCTCTCTGTTATTTTCACACTGAGTTATTTTCACCCTGAGTTAATTTAATTGTGATGTAATTTCACTCTGAGTTAATTTCACTCTGAATGATTTTCACTTTGAGTTATTTTCACTCAGATTTATTTTCACTCTGAGTTAATTTCAGCCTGAGTTAATTTAATTCTGAGTTAATTTCACTCTGAGTTAATTTCACTCTGAGTTGTTTTAACGCCGAGTTAATTTCACTCAGAGTTATTTTCACGCTGAGTTAATATCACTCCGAGTTATTTTCACTCTGAGTAAATTTCACACTGAGTTAATGTCACTCTGAGTTAATTTCACTCTGAGTTATTTTCATTCTGAGTTAATTTCACTCTGACTTATTTTCACCCTGATTTAATTTAATTCTGAGTTAATTTCACTGAGTTATTTTCACTCTGAATTAATTTCACTCTGAGTTATCCTCACTGAGTTATTTTCACTCTGAGTTAATTTCACTCTGAGTTAATTTCACTCTGAGTTATTTTCACTCTGAGTTAATTTCACTCTGAGTTATTTTCATGCTGAGTTAATTTCACTCTGAGTAAATTTCACTCTGAGTTATTTTCACAATGAGTTATTTTCATTCTGAGTTAATTTCACTCTGAGTCATTTTCACCCTGAGTTAATTAATTCTGACATAATTTAATTCTGAGTTAATTTCACTCTGATTTATTTTCACTCTGAGTTAATTTAATTCTGAGTTAATTTCACTCTGTTATTTTCACTGAGTTAATTTCACTCTGAGTTATTTTCACTGAGTTATTTGCACTCTGATTTAATTTCATTCTGAGTTAATGACACTCTTAGTTAATTTCACTCTGAGTTATTTTCACTGAGTTATTTTCACTCTGAGTTATTTTCATTCTGTGTTAATTTCAGTCAGAGTTATTTTCGCCCTGAGTTAATTTAATTCTGAGTTAATTTAATTCTGATTTTATTTCACTCTGAGTTATTTTCACTCTGAGTTATTTTCACTCTGAGTTATTTTCACTCTGAGTTAATTTGACTCTGTTATTTTCACTCTGAATTAATTTCACTCGGAGTTAATTTCACTCTGTTATTTTCACTCTGAGTTATTTTCACTCTGCGATTATTTCACACTGAGTTAATGTCACTCGGAGTTAATTTCACTCTGAGTTAATTTCACTCTGAGTTATTTTCACTCTGAGTTATTTTCACTCATTTATTTTCACTGAGTTATTTTCACTCTGAGTTAATTTCACTCTGAGTCAATTTCACTCTGAGTTATTTTAACTCTGAGTTATTTTCACTCTGATTTAATTTCACTCAGAGTTAATTTCTCTCTGTTATTTTCACTCTGAGTTATTTTCACCCTGAGTTAATTTAATTCTGAGTTAATTACACTCTGAGTTAATTTCACTCTGAGTTATTTTCACTCTGAGTTAATTTCACACAGAGTTAATGTCACTCTGAGTTAATTTCACTCTGAGTTAATTTCACTCAGATTTATTTTCACTAAGTTATTTTCACTCTGAGTTAATTTCACTCTGAGTTATTTTAATGCTGAGTTAATGTCACTCTGAGTAAATTTCACTCTGAGTTATTTTCATTCGGATTTAATATCACTCTGAATTATTTTCACCCTGAGTTAATTTCACTCTGAGTCAATTTCACTCTGAGTTATTTTAACTCTGAGTTAATTTCACTCTGAGTTAATTTGTCTCTGAGTTATTTTCACTCTGAATTAATTTCACTCTGAGTTAATTTCTCTCTGTTATTTTCACTCTGAGTTAATATCACCCTGAGTTAATTTAATTCTGAGTTAATTTCACTCAAAGTTAATTTCACTCTGAGTTATTTTCACTCTGAGTTAATTTGACAATGAGTTAATGTCACTCTGATTTAATTTCACTCAGAGTTAATTTCACTGAGATTTATTTTCAGAGTTATTTTCACTCTGACTTACTATCACTCTGAGTTAATTTCACTCTGAGTTAATTTCACTCTGAGTTATTTTAACGCTGAGTTAATTTCACTCTGAGTTATTTTCACGCTGAGTTAATTTCACTCCGAGTTATTTTCACTCTGAGTAAATTTCACACTGAGTTAATGTCACTCTGAGTTAATTTCACTCTGAGTTATTTTCCCTCTGAGTTAATTTCACCCTGAGTTAATTTCACTCTGAGTTATTTTAACTCGGATTTAATTTCACTCTGAGTTATTTTCACTCTGAGTTATTTTCATTCGGATTTAATATCACTTTGAGTTATTTTCACCCTGACTTAATTTAATTCTGAGTTAATTTCACTCTGAGTTATTTTCACTCTGAATTAATTTCACTCTGAGTTAATTTCACTCTGAATTATTTTCACTATGAATTAATTTCTCTCTGTTATTTTCACACTGAGTTATTTTCACCCTGAGTTAATTTAATTCTGATTTAATTTCACTCTGAGTTAATTTCACTCTGAGTTATTTTCACTTTGAGTTATTTTCACTCAGATTTATTTTCACTCTGAGTTAATTTCACTCTGAGTTACTTTCAGCCTGAGTTAATTTAATTCTGAGTTAATTTCACTTTGAGTTATTTTCACTCAGATTTATTTTCACTCTGAGTTAATTTCACTCTGAGTTATTTTCAGCCTGAGTTAATTTAATTCTGAGTTAATTTCACTCTGAGTTATTTTCACTCAGAGTTAATTGCACTCTGAGTTAATTTCACTCTGAGTTATTTTCACTCTGAGTAAATTTCACACTGAGTTAATGTCACTCTGAGTTAATTTCACTCTGAGTTAATGTCACTCTGAGTTAATTTCACTCTGAGTTATTTTAATGCTGAGTTAATGTCACTCTGAGTTAATTTCACTCTGAGTTATTTTCATTCGGATTTAATATCACTCTGAATTATTTTCACCCTGAGTTAATTTAATTCTGAGTTAATTTCACGCCGAGTTAATTTCACTCTGAGTTATTTTCACTCTGAGTTAATTTCACACTGAGTTAATGTCACTCTGATTTGTTTTAACGCTGAGTTAATTTCACTCAGAGTTATTTTCACGCTGAGTTAATATCACTTCGAGTTATTTTCACTGGGTAAATTTCTCACTGAGTTAATGTCGCTCTGAGTTAATTTCACTCTGAGTTATTTTCACTCTGAGTTAATTTCACTCCGAGTTATTTTCACTCTGAGTAAATTTCACACTGAGTTAATGTCACTCTGAGTTAATTTCACTCTGAGTTATTTTCACTCTGAGTTAATTTCACCGAGTTAATTTCACTCTGAGTTATTTTAACTCTGAGTTAATTTCACTCTGAGTTATTTTCACTCTGAGTTATTTTCATTCGGATTTAATATCACTTTGAGTTATTTTCACCCTGACTTAATTTAATTCTGAGTTAATTTCACTCTGAGTTAGTTTCACAATGAGTTATTTTCACAGAGTTATTTTCACTGTGTTATTTTCACTCTGAGTGAATTTCACTCTGATTTAATGTCACTCTGATATAATTTCACTGAGTTAATTTCACTCCGAGTTAAAGTCACTCTGAGTTAATTTCACTCTGAGTTAATTTCACTCTGAGTTCATGTCACTCTGAGTTATTTTCACTCTGAGTTAATTTCACTCTGAGTTAATTTCACTCTGAGTTATTTTCATTATGAGTTAATTTCACTCTGAATTATTTTCCCCCTGATTTAATTTAATTCTGAGTTAATTTCACTGAGTTATTTTCACTCTGAGTTAATTTCACTCTGAGTTATCTTCACTGAGTTATTTTCACTCTGAGTTAATTTCACTCTGAGTTAATTTCACTCTGAGTTATTTTCACTCTGAGTTAATTTCACTCTGAGTTATTTTCATGCTGAGTTAATTTCACTCTGAGTTAATTTCACTCTGAGTTATTTTCACTGAGTTAATTTCACTCTGAGTTATCTTCACTGAGTTATTTTCACTCTGAGTTAATTTCACTCTGAGTTATCTTCACTGAGTTATTTTCACTCTGAGTTAATTTCACTCTGAGTTATCTTCACTGAGTTATTTTCACTCTGAGTTAATTTCACTCTGAATTAATTTCATTCTGAGTTAATTTCACTCTGAGTTATTTTCACCCTTAGTAAATTTAATTCTGAGTTAATTTCACTGAGTTATTTTCACTCTGAGTTAATTTCACACTGATTTATTTTCACTTTGTGTTATTTTCACTCTGAGTTAATTTCACTCTGAGTTAATGTCACTCTGAGTTAATTTCACTGAGTTAATTTCACTGAGTTATTTTCACTCTGAGTTATTTTCACTCTGAGTTATTTTCACTGTTATTTTCACTCTGAGTTATTTTCACTCTGAGTTATTTTCACTCTGAGTTAATTTCATTCTGAGTTAATTTCACTCTGAGTTATTTTCACTCTGAGTTAATTTAATTCTGAGTTAATTTCACTCTGTTATTTTCACTGAGGTAATTTCACTCTGAGTTATTTTCACTCTGAGTTATTTTCATTCTGAATTAATTTCACTCTGAGTCATTTTCACCCTGAGTTAATTAATTCTGACATAATTTAATTCTGAGTTAATTTCACTCTGATTTATTTTCACTCTGAGTTAATTTAATTCTGAGTTAAATTCACTCTGTTATTTTCACTGAGTTAATTTCACTCTGAGTTATTTTCACTGAGTTATTTGCACTCTGATTTAATTTCATTCTGAGTTAATGACACTCTGAGTAAATTTCACTCTGAGTTATTTTCACTGAGTTATTTTCACTCTGAGTTATTTTCATTCTGAGTTAATTTCAGTCAGAGTTATTTTCACCCTGAGTTAATTTAATTCTGAGATAATTTAATTCTGAGTTAATTTCACTCTGAGTTATTTTCACTCTGTGTTATTTTCACTCTGAGTTAATTTGACTGAGTTATTTTCACTCTGAATTAATTTCACTCCGAGTTAATTTCACTCTGTTATTTCACTCTGAGTTATTTTCACTCTGAGTTAATTTCACACAGAGTTATTTTCACTGAGTTAATTTCACTCTGAGTTATCTTCACTGAGTTATTTTCACTCTGAGTTAATTTCACTCTGAGTTATCTTCACTGAGTTATTTTCACTCTGAGTTAATTTCACTCTGAATAAATTTCATTCTGAGTTAATTTCACTCTGAGTTATTTTCACCCTTAGTAAATATAATTCTGAGTTAATTTCACTGAGTTATTTTCACTCTGAGTTAATTTCACACTGATTTATTTTCACTTTGTGTTATTTTCACTCTGAGTTAATTTCACTCTGAGTTAATGTCACTCTGAGTTAATTTCACTGAGTTAATTTCACTGAGTTATTTTCACTCTGAGTTATTTTCACTCTGAGTTATTTTCTCTGTTATTTTCACTCTGAGTTATTTTCACTCTGAGTTATTTTCACTCTGAGTTAATTTAATTCTGAGTTAATTTCACTCTGTTATTTTCACTGAGGTAATTTCACTCTGAGTTATTTTCACTCTGAGTTATTTTCATTCTGAATTAATTTCACTCTGATTCATTTTCACCCTGAGTTAATTAATTCTGACATAATTTAATTCTGAGTTAATTTCACTCTGATTTATTTTCACTCTGAGTTAATTTAATTCTGAGTTAAATTCACTCTGTTATTTTCACTGAGTTAATTTCACTCTGAGTTATTTTCACTGAGTTATTTGCACTCTGATTTAATTTCATTCTGAGTTAATGACACTCTGAGTAAATTTCACTCTGAGTTATTTTCACTGAGTTATTTTCACTCTGAGTTATTTTCATTCTGAGTTAATTTCAGTCAGAGTTATTTTCACCCTGAGTTAATTAAATTCTGAGATAATTTAATTCTGAGTTAATTTCACTCTGAGTTATTTTCACTCTGTGTTATTTTCACTCTGATTTGATTTGACTGAGTTATTTTCACTCTGAATTAATTTCACTCCGAGTTAATTTCACTCTGTTATTTTCACTCTGAGTTATTTTCACTCTGAGTTAATTTCACACAGAGTTAATGTCACTCTGAGTAAATTTCACTCTGAGTTATTTTCATTCGGATTTAATATCAATCTGAATTATTTTCACCCTGAGTTAATTTCACTCTGAGTCAATTTCACTCTGAGTTATTTTAACTCTGAGTTAATTTCACTCTGAGTTAATTTGTCTCTGAGTTATTTTCACTCTGAATTAATTTCACTCTGAGTTAATTTCTCTCTGTTATTTTCACTCTGACTTAATATCACCCTGAGTTAATTTAATTCTGAGTTAATTTCACTCAAAGTTAATTTCACTCTGAGTTATTTTCACTCTGATTTAATTTCACAATGAGTTAATGTCAATCTGATTTAATTTCACTCAGAGTTAATTTCACTGAGATTTATTTTCAGAGTTATTTTCACTCTGACTTACTATCACTCTGAGTTAATTTCACTCTGAGTTAATTTCACTCTGAGTTATTTTAACGCTGAGTTAATTTCACTCTGCGTTATTTTCACGCTGAGTTAATTTCACTCTGAGTTATTTTCACTCTGAGTAAATTTCACACTGAGTTAATGTCACTCTGAGTTAATTTCACTCTGAGTTATTTTCCCTCTGAGTTAATTTCACCCTGAGTTAATTTCACTCTAAGTTATTTTAACTCGGATTTAATTTCACTCTGAGTTATTTTCACTCTGAGTTATTTTCATTCGGATTTAATATCACTTTGAGTTATTTTCACCCTGACTTAATTTAATTCTGAGTTAATTTCACTCTGAGTTATTTTCACTCTGAGTTAATTTCACTCCGAGTTAATGTCACTCTGAGTTAATTTCACTCTGAGTTAATTTCACTCTGAGTTAATGTCACTCTGAGTTACTATCACTCTGAGTTATCTTCACTGAGTTATTTTCACTCTGAGTTAATTTCACTCTGAGTTAATTTCACTCTGAGTTATTTTCACTCTGAGTTAATTTCACACTGAGTTAATGTCACTCTGAGTTAATTTCACTCTGAGTTATTTTCATTCGGATTTAATATCACTCTGAATTATTTTCACCCTGAGTTAATTTAATTCTGAGTTAATTTCACTCTGAGTTATTTTCACTCTGAGTTAATTTCACTCTGAGTTAATTTCACTCTGAGTTATTTTCACTCTGAATTAATTTCACTCTGAATTAATTTCTCTCTGTTATTTTCACACTGAGTTATTTTCACCCTGAGTTAATTTAATTCTGATTTAATTTCACTCTGAGTTAATTTCACTCTAAGTTATTTTCACTTTGAGTTATTTTCACTCAGATTTATTTTCACTCTGAGTTAATTTCACTCTGAGTTACTTTCAGCCTGAGTTAATTTAATTCTGAGTTAATTTCACTTTGAGTTATTTTCACTCAGATTTATTTTCACTCTGAGTTAATTTCACTCTGAGTTATTTTCAGCCTGAGTTAATTTAATTCTGAGTTAATTTCACTCTGAGTTATTTTCACTCTGAGTTAATTGCACTCTGAGTTAATTTCACTCTGAGTTATTTTCACTCTGAGTTAATTTCACACTGAGTTAATGTCACTCTGAGTTAATTTCACTCTGAGTTAATTTCACTCTGAGTTAATTTCACTCTGAGTTATTTTAATGCTGAGTTAATGTCACTCTGAGTTAATTTCACTCTGAGTTATATTCATTCGGATTTAATAACACTCTGAATTATTTTCACCCTGAGTTAATTTAATTCTGAGTTAATTTCACTCCGAGTTAATTTCACTCTGAGTTATTTTCACTCTGAGTTAATTTCACACTGAGTTAATGTCACTCTAATTTAATTTCACTCAGAGGTAATTTCACTGAGATTTAATTTCAGAGTTATTTTCACTCTGAGTTAATTTCACTCTGAGTTAATTTCACTCTGAGTTATTTTAACGCTGAGTTAATTTCACTCAGAGTTATTTTCACGCTGAGTTAATATCACTCCGAGTTATTTTCACTCTGAGTAAATTTCACACTGAGTTAATGTCGCTCTGAGTTAATTTCACTCTGAGTTATTTTCACTCTGAGTTAATTTCACCCTGAGTTAATTTCACTCTGCGTTATTTTAACTCTGAGTTAATTTCACTCTGACTTATTTTCACTCTGAGTTATTTGCATTCGGATTTAATATCACTTTGAGTTATTTTCACACTGAGTTAATTTAATTCTGAGTTAATTTCACTCCGAGTTATTTTCACTCTGAGTAAATTTCACACTGAGTTAATGTCACTCTGAGTTAATTTCACTCTGAGTTATTTTCACTCTGAGTTAATTTCACCGAGTTAATTTCACTCTGAGTTATTTTAACTCTGAGTTAATTTCACTCTGAGTTATTTTCACTCTGAGTTAATTTCACTCCGAGTTAATGTCACTCTGAGTTAATTTCACTCTGAGTTAATTTCACTCTGAGTTAATGTCACTCTGAGTTACTATCACTCTGAGTTATCTTCACTGAGTTATTTTCACTCTGAGTTAATTTCACTCTGAGTTAATTTCACTCTGAGTTATTTTCACTCTGAGTTAATTTCACACTGAGTTAATGTCACTCTGAGTTAATTTCACTCTGAGTTATTTTCATTCGGATTTAATATCACTCTGAATTATTTTCACCCTGAGTTAATTTAATTCTGAGTTAATTTCAGTCTGAGTTATTTTCACTCTGAGTTAATTTCACTCTGAGTTATTTTCACTCTGAATTAATTTCACTCTGAATTAATTTCTCTCTGTTATTTTCACACTGAGTTATTTTCACCCTGAGTTAATTTAATTCTGATTTAATTTCACTCTGAGTTAATTTCACTCTGAGTTATTTTCACTTTGAGTTATTTTCACTCAGATTTATTTTCACTCTGAGTTAATTTCACTCTGAGTTACTTTCAGCCTGAGTTAATTTAATTCTGAGTTAATTTCACTGAGTTATTTTCACTCAGATTTATTTTCACTCTGAGTTAATTTCACTCTGAGTTATTTTCAGCCTGAGTTAATTTTATTCTGAGTTAATTTCACTCTGAGTTATTTTCACTCTGAGTTAATTGCACTCTGAGTTAATTTCACTCTGAGTTATTTTCACTCTGAATTAATTTCACTCCGAGTTAATTTCACTCTGTTATTTTCACTCTGAGTTATTTTCACTCTGAGTTAATTTCACACAGAGTTAATGTCACTCTGAGTTAATTTCACTCTGAGTTATTTTCATTCGGATTTAATATCACTCTGAATTATTTTCACCCTGAGTTAATTTCACTCTGAGTCAATTTCACTCTGAGTTATTTTAACTCTGAGTTAGTTTCACTCTTAGTTAATTTGTCTCTGAGTTATTTTCACTCTGAATTAATTTCACTCTGAGTTAATTTCTCTCTGTAATTTTCACTCTGAGTTAATATCACCCTGAGTTAATTTAATTCTGAGTTAATTTCACTCAAAGTTAATTTCACTCTGAGTTATTTTCACTCTGAGTTAATTTCACAATGAATCAATGTCACTCTGATTTAATTTCACTCAGAGTTAATTTCACTGAGATTTATTTTCAGAGTTATTTTCAGTCTGACTTACTATCACTCAGAGTTAATTTCACTCTGAGTTAATTTCACTCTGAGTTATTTTAACGATGAGTTAATTTCACTCTGAGTTATTTTCACGCTGAGTTAATTTCACTCTGAGTTATTTTCACTCTGAGTAAATTTCACACTGAGTTAATGTCACTCTGAGTTAATTTCACTCTGAGTTATTTTCCCTCTGAGTTAATTTCACCCTGAGTTAATTTCACTCTAAGTTATTTTAACTCGGATTTAATTTCACTCTGAGTTATTTTCACTCTGAGTTATTTTCATTCGGATTTAATATCACTTTGAGTTATTTTCACCCTGACTTAATTTAATTCTGAGTTAATTTCACTCTGAGTTATTTTCACTCTGAGTTAATTTCACTCCGAGTTAATGTCACTCTGAGTTAATTTCACTCTGAGTTAATTTCACTCTGAGTTAATGTCACTCTGAGTTACTATCACTCTGAGTTATCTTCACTGAGTTATTTTCACTCTGAGTTAATTTCACTCTGAGTTATTTTCACTCTGAGTTAATTTCACACTGCGTTAATGTCACTCTGAGTTAATTTCACTCTGAGTTATTTTCATTCGGATTTAATATCTCTCTGAATTATTTTCACCCTGAGTTAATTTAATTCTGAGTTAATTTCAGTCTAAGTTATTTTCACTCTGAGTTAATTTCACTCTGAGTTAATTTCACTCTGAGTTATTTTCACTCTTGATTAATTTCACTCTGAATTAATTTCTCTCTGTTATTTTCACACTGAGTTATTTTCACCCTGAGTTAATTTAATTCTGATTTAATTTCACTCTGAGTTAATTTCACTCTGAGTTATTTTCACTTTGAGTTAATTTCACTCAGATTTATTTTCACTCTGAGTTAATTTCACTCTTAGTTACTTTCAGCCTGAGTTAATTTAATTCTGAGTTAATTTCACTTTGAGTTATTTTCACTCAGATTTATTTTCACTCTGAGTTAATTTCACTCTGAGTTATTTTCAGCCTGAGTTAATTTAATTCTGAGTTAATTTCACTCTGAGTTATTTTCACTCTGAGTTAATTGCACTCTGAGTTAATTTCACTCTGAGTTATTTTCACTCTGAGTTAATTTCACACTGAGTTAATGTCACTCTGAGTTAATTTCACTCTGAGTTAATGTCACTCTGAGTTAATTTCACTCTGAGTTATATTCATTCGGATTTAATAACACTCTGAATTATTTTCACCCTGAGTTAATTTAATTCTGAGTTAATTTCACTCCGAGTTAATTTCACTCTGAGTTATTTTCACTCTGAGTTAATTTCACACTGAGTTAATGTCACTCTGATTTAATTTCACTCAGAGGTAAATTCACTGAGATTTATTTTCAGAGTTATTTTCACTCTGAGTTAATTTCACTCTGAGTTAATTTCACTCTGAGTTGTTTTAACGCTGAGTTAATTTCACTCAGAGTTATTTTCACGCTGAGTTAATATCACTCCGAGTTATTTTCACTCTGAGTAAATTTCACACTGAGTTAATGTCGCTCTGAGTTAATTTCACTCTGAGTTATTTTCACTCTGAGTTAATTTCACCCTGAGTTAATTTCACTCTGCGTTATTTTAACTCTGAGTTAATTTCACTCTGAGTTATTTTCACTCTGAGTTATTTGCATTCGGATTTAATATCACTTTGAGTTATTTTCACACTGAGTTAATTTAATTCTGAGTTAATTTCACTCCGAGTTATTTTCACTCTGAGTAAATTTCACACTGAGTTAATGTCACTCTGAGTTAATTTCACTCTGAGTTATTATCACGCTGAGTTAATTTCACCGAGTTAATCTCACTCTGATTTATTTTAACTCTGAGTTAATTTCACTCTGAGTTATTTTCACTCTGAGTTATTTTCATTCGGATTTAATATCACTTTGAGTTATTTTCACCCTGACTTAATTTAATTCTGAGTTAATTTCACTCCGAGTTAATGTCACTCTGAGTTAATTTCACTCTGAGTTAATTTCACTCTGAGTTAATGTCACTCTGAGTTACTATCACTCTGAGTTATCTTCACTGAGTTATTTTCACTCTGAGTTAATTTCACTCTGAGTTAATTTCACTCTGAGTTATTTTCACTCTGAGTTAATTTCACACTGAGTTAATGTCACTCTGAGTTAATTTCACTCTGAGTTATTTTCATTCGGATTTAATATCACTCTGAATTATTTTCACCCTGAGTTAATTTAATTCTGAGTTAATTTCAGTCTGAGTTATTTTCACTCTGAGTTAATTTCACTCTGAGTTAATTTCACTCTGAGTTATTTTCACTCTGAATTAATTTCACTCTGAATTAATTTCTCTCTGTTATTTTCACACTGAGTTATTTTCACCCTGAGTTAATTTAATTCTGATTTAATTTCACTCTGAGTTAATTTCACTCTGAGTTATTTTCACTTTGAGTTATTTTCACTCAGATTTATTTTCACTCTGAGTTAATTTCACTCTGAGTTACTTTCAGCCTGAGTTAATTTAATTCTGAGTTAATTTCACTTTGAGTTATTTTCACTCAGATTTATTTTCACTCTGAGTTAATTTCACTCTGAGTTATTTTCAGCCTGAGTTAATTTTATTCTGAGTTAATTTCACTCTGAGTTATTTTCACTCTGAGTTAATTGCACTCTGAGTTAATTTCACTCTGAGTTATTTTCACTCTGAGTTAATTTCACACTGAGTTAATGTCACTGAGTTAATTTCACTCTGAGTTAATTTCACTCTGAGTTAATTTCACTCTGAGTTATTTTAATGCTGAGTTAATGTCACTCTGAGTTAATTTCTCTCTGAGTTATTTTCATTCGGATTTAATATCACTCTGAATTATTTTCACCCTGAGTTAATTTAATTCTGAGTTAATTTCACTCCGAGTTAATTTCACTCTGAGTTATTTTCACTCTGAGTTAATTTCACACTGAGTTAATGTCACTCTGATTTAATTTCACTCAGAGTTAATTTCACTGAGATTTATTTTCAGAGTTATTTTCACTCTGAGTTAATTTCACTCTGAGTTAATTTCACTCTGAGCTGTTTTAACGCTAAGTTAATTTCACTCAGAGTTATTTTCACGCTGAGTTAATATCACTCCGAGTTATTTTCACTCTGAGTAAATTTCACACTGAGTTAATGTCGCTCTGAGTTAATTTCACTCTGAATTATTTTAACTCTGAGTTAATTTCACTCTGAGTTATTTTCACTCTGAGTTATTTGCATTCGGATTTAATATCACTTTGAGTTATTTTCACCCTGAGTTAATTTAATTCTGAGTTAATTTCACTCCGAGTTATTTTCACTCTGAGTAAATTTCACACTGAGTTAATGTCACTCTGAGTTAATTTCACTCTGAGTTAATTTCACTCTGAGTTATTTTCACTCTGAGTTAATTTCACACTGAGTTAATGTCACTCTGAGTTAATTTCACTCTGAGTTATTTTCATTCGGATTTAATATCTCTCTGAATTATTTTCACCCTGAGTTAATTTAATTCTGAGTTAATTTCAGTCTAAGTTATTTTCACTCTGAGTTAATTTCACTCTGAGTTAATTTCACTCTGAGTTATTTTCACTCTTGATTAATTTCACTCTGAATTAATTTCTCTCTGTTATTTTCACACTGAGTTATTTTCACCCTGAGTTAATTTAATTCTGATTTAATTTCACTCTGAGTTAATTTCACTCTGAGTTATTTTCACTTTGAGTTAATTTCACTCAGATTTATTTTCACTCTGAGTTAATTTCACTCTTAGTTACTTTCAGCCTGAGTTAATTTAATTCTGAGTTAATTTCACTTTGAGTTATTTTCACTCAGATTTATTTTCACTCTGAGTTAATTTCACTCTGAGTTATTTTCAGCCTGAGTTAATTTAATTCTGAGTTAATTTCACTCTGAGTTATTTTCACTCTGAGTTAATTGCACTCTGAGTTAATTTCACTCTGAGTTATTTTCACTCTGAGTTAATTTCACACTGAGTTAATGTCACTCTGAGTTAATTTCACTCTGAGTTAATGTCACTCTGAGTTAATTTCACTCTGAGTTATATTCATTCGGATTTAATAACACTCTGAATTATTTTCACCCTGAGTTAATTTAATTCTGAGTTAATTTCACTCCGAGTTAATTTCACTCTGAGTTATTTTCACTCTGAGTTAATTTCACACTGAGTTAATGTCACTCTGATTTAATTTCACTCAGAGGTAAATTCACTGAGATTTATTTTCAGAGTTATTTTCACTCTGAGTTAATTTCACTCTGAGTTAATTTCACTCTGAGTTGTTTTAACGCTGAGTTAATTTCACTCAGAGTTATTTTCACGCTGAGTTAATATCACTCCGAGTTATTTTCACTCTGAGTAAATTTCACACTGAGTTAATGTCGCTCTGAGTTAATTTCACTCTGAGTTATTTTCACTCTGAGTTAATTTCACCCTGAGTTAATTTCACTCTGCGTTATTTTAACTCTGAGTTAATTTCACTCTGAGTTATTTTCACTCTGAGTTATTTGCATTCGGATTTAATATCACTTTGAGTTATTTTCACACTGAGTTAATTTAATTCTGAGTTAATTTCACTCCGAGTTATTTTCACTCTGAGTAAATTTCACACTGAGTTAATGTCACTCTGAGTTAATTTCACTCTGAGTTATTATCACGCTGAGTTAATTTCACCGAGTTAATCTCACTCTGATTTATTTTAACTCTGAGTTAATTTCACTCTGAGTTATTTTCACTCTGAGTTATTTTCATTCGGATTTAATATCACTTTGAGTTATTTTCACCCTGACTTAATTTAATTCTGAGTTAATTTCACTCCGAGTTAATGTCACTCTGAGTTAATTTCACTCTGAGTTAATTTCACTCTGAGTTAATGTCACTCTGAGTTACTATCACTCTGAGTTATCTTCACTGAGTTATTTTCACTCTGAGTTAATTTCACTCTGAGTTAATTTCACTCTGAGTTATTTTCACTCTGAGTTAATTTCACACTGAGTTAATGTCACTCTGAGTTAATTTCACTCTGAGTTATTTTCATTCGGATTTAATATCACTCTGAATTATTTTCACCCTGAGTTAATTTAATTCTGAGTTAATTTCAGTCTGAGTTATTTTCACTCTGAGTTAATTTCACTCTGAGTTAATTTCACTCTGAGTTATTTTCACTCTGAATTAATTTCACTCTGAATTAATTTCTCTCTGTTATTTTCACACTGAGTTATTTTCACCCTGAGTTAATTTAATTCTGATTTAATTTCACTCTGAGTTAATTTCACTCTGAGTTATTTTCACTTTGAGTTATTTTCACTCAGATTTATTTTCACTCTGAGTTAATTTCACTCTGAGTTACTTTCAGCCTGAGTTAATTTAATTCTGAGTTAATTTCACTTTGAGTTATTTTCACTCAGATTTATTTTCACTCTGAGTTAATTTCACTCTGAGTTATTTTCAGCCTGAGTTAATTTTATTCTGAGTTAATTTCACTCTGAGTTATTTTCACTCTGAGTTAATTGCACTCTGAGTTAATTTCACTCTGAGTTATTTTCACTCTGAGTTAATTTCACACTGAGTTAATGTCACTGAGTTAATTTCACTCTGAGTTAATTTCACTCTGAGTTAATTTCACTCTGAGTTATTTTAATGCTGAGTTAATGTCACTCTGAGTTAATTTCTCTCTGAGTTATTTTCATTCGGATTTAATATCACTCTGAATTATTTTCACCCTGAGTTAATTTAATTCTGAGTTAATTTCACTCCGAGTTAATTTCACTCTGAGTTATTTTCACTCTGAGTTAATTTCACACTGAGTTAATGTCACTCTGATTTAATTTCACTCAGAGTTAATTTCACTGAGATTTATTTTCAGAGTTATTTTCACTCTGAGTTAATTTCACTCTGAGTTAATTTCACTCTGAGCTGTTTTAACGCTAAGTTAATTTCACTCAGAGTTATTTTCACGCTGAGTTAATATCACTCCGAGTTATTTTCACTCTGAGTAAATTTCACACTGAGTTAATGTCGCTCTGAGTTAATTTCACTCTGAATTATTTTAACTCTGAGTTAATTTCACTCTGAGTTATTTTCACTCTGAGTTATTTGCATTCGGATTTAATATCACTTTGAGTTATTTTCACCCTGAGTTAATTTAATTCTGAGTTAATTTCACTCCGAGTTATTTTCACTCTGAGTAAATTTCACACTGAGTTAATGTCACTCTGAGTTAATTTCACTCTGAGTTAATTTCACTCTGAGTTATTTTCACTCTGAGTTAATTTCACACTGAGTTAATGTCACTCTGAGTTAATTTCACTCTGAGTTATTTTCATTCGGATTTAATATCACTCTGAATTATTTTCAACCTGAGTTAATTAAATTCTGAGTTAATTTCACTCTGATTTATTTTCACTCTGAGATAATTTCACTCTGAGTTAATTTCACTCTGAGTTATTTTCACTCTGAATTAATTTCACTCTGAGTTAATTTCTCTCTGTTATTTTCACACTGAGTTATTTTCACCCTGAGTTAATTTAATTCTGATTTAATTTCACTCTGAGTTAATTTCACTCTGAGTTAATTTCACTTTGAGTTATTTTCACTCAGATTTATTTTCACTCTGAGTTATTTTCAGCCTGAGTTAATTTAATTCTGAGTTAATTTCACTCTGAGTTATTTTCACTCTGAGTTAATTGCACTCTGAGTTATTTTCACCCTGATTTAATTTAATTCTGAGTTAATTTCACTGAGTTATTTTCACTCTGAATTAATTTCACTCTGAGTTATCTTCACTGAGTTATTTTCACTCTGAGTTAATTTCACTCTGAGTTAATTTCACTCTGAGTTATTTTCATGTTGAGTTAATTTCACTCTGAGTTAATTTCACTCTGAGTTATTTTCACTGAGTTCATTTCACTCTGAGTTATCTTCACTGAGTTATTTTCACTCTGAGTTAATTTCACTCTGAGTTATTTTCATGCTGAGTTAATTTCACTCTGAGTAAATTTCACTCTGAGTTATTTTCACAATGAGTTATTTTCACAGAGTTATTTTCACTGTGTTATTTCCACTCTGAGTTAATTTCACTGTGATTTAATGTCACTCTGATATAATTTCACTGAGTTAATTTCACTCCGAGTTTAAGTCACTCTGAGTTAATTTCACTCTGAGTTAATTTCACTCTGAGTTCATGTCACTCTGAGTTATTTTCACTCTGAATTAATTTCTATCTGAGTTAATTTCACTCTGAGTTATTTTCATTATGAGTTAATTTCACTCTGAATTATTTTCCCCCTGATTTAATTTAATTCTGAGTTAATTTCACTGAGTTATTTTCACTCTGAGTTAATTTCACTCTGAGTTATCTTCACTGAGTTATTTTCACTCTGAGTTAATTTCACTCTGAGTTAATTTCACTCTGAGTTATTTTCATGTTGAGTTAATTTCACTCTGAGTTAATTTCACTCTGAGTTATTTTCACTGAGTTCATTTCACTCTGAGTTATCTTCACTGAGTTATTTTCACTCTGAGTTAATTTCACTCTGAGTTATCTTCACTGAGTTATTTTCACTCTGAGTTAATTTCACTCTGAATTAATTTCACTCTGAGTTAATTTCACACTGAGTTATTTTCACTCTGAGTTATTTTCACTCTGAGTTAATTTCACTCTGAGTTATTTTCATGTTGAGTTAATTTCACTCTGAGTTAATTTCACTCTGAGATATTTTCACTGAGTTAATTTCACTCTGAGTAATCTTCACTGAGTTATTTTCACTCTGAGTTAATTTCACTCTGTGTTATCTTCACTGAGTTATTTTCACTCTGAGTTAATTTCACTCTGAATTAATTTCACTCTGAGTTAATTTCACACTGATTTATTTTCACTTTGTGTTATTTTCACTCTGAGTTAATTTCACTCTGAGTTAATGTCACTCTGAGTTAATTTCACTCTGAGCTAATTTCACTCTGAGTTAATTTCACTCTGAGTTATTTTCACTCCGAGTTATTTTCCCTCTGAGTTAATTTCACCCTGATTTAATTTCACTCTAAGTTATTTTAACTCGGATTTAATTTCACTCTGAGTTATTTTCAATCTGAGTTATTTTCATTCGGATTTAATATCACTTTGAGTTATTTTCACCCTGACTTAATTTAATTCTGAGTTAATTTCACTCTGAGTTATTTTCACTCTGAGTTAATTTCACTCCGAGTTAATGTCACTCTGAGTTAATTTCACTCTGAGTTAATTTCACTCTGAGTTAATGTCACTCTGAGTTACTATCACTCTGAGTTATCTTCACTGAGTTATTTTCACTCTGAGTTAATTTCACTCTGAGTTATTTTCACTCTGAGTTAATTTCACACTTAGTTAATGTCACTCTGACTTAATTTCACTCTGAGTTATTTTCATTCGGATTTAATATCACTCTGAATTATTTTCACCCTGAGTTAATTTAATTCTGAGTTAATTTCAGTCTAAGTTATTTTCACTCTGAGTTAATTTCACTCTGAGTTAATTTCACTCTGAGTTATTTTCACTCTTGATTAATTTCACTCTGAATTAATTTCTCTCTGTTATTTTCACACTGAGTTATTTTCACCCTGAGTTAATTTAATTCTGATTTAATTTCACTCTGAGTCAATTTCACTCTGAGTTATTTTCACTTTGAGTTAATTTCACTCAGATTTATTTTCACTCTGAGTTAATTTCACTCTGAGTTACTTTCAGCCTGAGTTAATTTAATTCTGAGTTAATTTCACTTTGAGTTATTTTCACTCAGATTTATTTTCACTCTGAGTTAATTTCACTCTGAGTTATTTTCAGCCTGAGTTAATTTAATTCTGAGTTAATTTCACTCTGAGTTATTTTCACTCTGAGTTAATTGCACTCTGAGTTAATCTCACTCTGAGTTATTTTCACTCTGAGTTAATTTCACACTGAGTTAATGTCACTCTGAGTTAATTTCACTCTGAGTTAATGTCACTCTGAGTTAATTTCACTCTGAGTTATATTCATTCGGATTTAATAACACTCTGAATTATTTTCACCCTGAGTTAATTTAATTCTGAGTTAATTTCACTCCGAGTTAATTTCACTCTGAGTTATTTTCACTCTGAGTTAATTTCACACTGAGTTAATGTCACTCTGATTTAATTTCACACAGAGGTAATTTCACTGAGATTTATTTTCAGAGTTATTTTCACTCTGAGTTAATTTCACTGAGTTAATTTCACTCTGAGTTGTTTTAACGCTGAGTTAATTTCACTCAGAGTTATTTTCACGCTGAGTTAATATCACTCCGAGTTATTTTCACTCTGAGTAAATTTCACACTGAGTTAATGTCGCTCTGAGTTAATTTCACTCTGAGTTATTTTCACTCTGAGTTAATTTCACCCTGAGTTAATTTCACTCTGCGTTATTTTAACTCTGAGTTAATTTCACTCTGAGTTATTTTCACTCTGAGTTATTTGCATTCGGATTTAATATCACTTTGAGTTATTTTCACAATGAGTTAATTTAATTCTGAGTTAATTTCACTCCGAGTTATTTTCACTCTGAGTAAATTTCACACTGAGTTAATGTCACTCTGAGTTAATTTCACTCTGAGTTATTTTCACGCTGAGTTAATTTCACCGAGTTAATTTCACTCTGAGTTATTTTAACTCTGAGTTAATTTCACTCTGAGTTATTTTCACTCTGAGTTATTTTCATTCGGATTTAATATCACTTTGAGTTATTTTCACTCTGACTTAATTTAATTCTGAGTTAATTTCACTCTGAGTTATTTTCACTCTGAGTTAATTTCACTCCGAGTTAATGTCACTCTGAGTTAATTTCACTCTGAGTTAATTTCACTCTGAGTTAATGTCACTCTGAGTTACTATCACTCTGAGTTATCTTCACTGAGTTATTTTCACTCTGAGTTAATTTCATTCTGAGTTAATTTCACTCTGAGTTATTTTCACTCTGAGTTAATTTCACACTGAGTTAATGTCACTCTGAGTTAATTTCACTCTGAGTTATTTTCACTCTGAATTAATTTCTCTCTGTTATTTTCACGCTGAGTTATTTTCACCCTGAGTTAATTTAATTCTGATTTAATTTCACTCTGAGTTAATTTCACTCTGAGTTATTTTCACTTTGAGTTATTTTCACTCAGATTTATTTTCACTCTGAGTTAATTTCACTCTGAGTTACTTTCAGCCTGAGTTAATTTAATTCTGAGTTAATTTCACTTTGAGTTATTTTCACTCAGATTTATTTTCACTCTGAGTTAATTTCACTCTGAGTTATTTTCAGCCTGAGTTAATTATATTCTGAGTTAATTTCACTCTGAGTTATTTTCACTCTGAGTTAATTGCACTCTGAGTTAATTTCACTCTGAGTTATTTTCACTCTGAGTTAATTTCACACTGAGTTAATGTCACTGAGTTAATTTCACTCTGAGTTAATTTCACTCTGAGTTAATTTCACTCTGAGTTATTTTAATGCTGAGTTAATGTCACTCTGAGTTAATTTCACTCTGAGTTATTTTCATTCGGATTTAATATCACTCTGAATTATTTTCGCCCTGAGTTAATTTAATTCTGAGTTAATTTCACTCCGAGTTAATTTCACTCTGAGTTATTTTCACTCTGAGTTAATTTCACACTGAGTTAATGTCACTCTGATTTAATTTCACTCAGAGTTAATTTCACTGAGATTTATTTTCAGAGTTATTTTCACTCTGAGTTAATTTCACTCTGAGTTAATTTCACTCTGAGTTGTTTTAACGCTGAGTTAATTTCACTCAGAGTTATTTTCACGCTGAGTTAATATCACTCCGAGTTATTTTCACTCTGAGTAAATTTCACACTGAGTTAATGTCGCTCTGAGTTAATTTCACTCTGAGTTATTTTAACTCTGAGTTAATTTCACTCTGAGTTATTTTCACTCTGAGTTATTTGCATTCGGATTTAATATCACTTTGAGTTATTTTCACCCTGAGTTAATTTAATTCTGAGTTAATTTCACTCCGAGTTATTTTCACTCTGAGTAAATTTCACACTGAGTTAATGTCACTCTGAGTTAATTTCACTCTGAGTTAATTTCACTCTGAGTTATTTTCACTCTGAGTTAATTTCACACTGAGTTAATGTCACTCTGAGTTAATTTCACTCTGAGTTATTTTCATTCGGATTTAATATCACTCTGAATTATTTTCAACCTGAGTTAATTAAATTCTGAGTTAATTTCACTCTGATTTATTTTCACTCTGAGATAATTTCACTCTGAGTTAATTTCACTCTGAGTTATTTTCACTCTGAATTAATTTCACTCTGAGTTAATTTCTCTCTGTTATTTTCACACTGAGTTATTTTCACCCTGAGTTAATTTAATTCTGATTTAATTTCACTCTGAGTTAATTTCACTCTGAGTTATTTTCACTTTGAGTTATTTTCACTCAGATTTATTTTCACTCTGAGTTATTTTCAGCCTGAGTTAATTTAATTCTGAGTTAATTTCACTCTGAGTTATTTTCACTCTGAGTTAATTGCACTCTGAGTTATTTTCACCCTGATTTAATTTAATTCTGAGTTAATTTCACTGAGTTATTTTCACTCTGAATTAATTTCACTCTGAGTTATCTTCACTGAGTTATTTTCACTCTGAGTTAATTTCACTCTGAGTTAATTTCACTCTGAGTTATTTTCACTCTGAGTTAATTTCACTCTGAGTTATTTTCATGCTGAGTTAATTTCACTCTGAGTAAATTTCACTCTGAGTTATTTTCACAATGAGTTATTTTCACAGAGTTATTTTCACTGTGTTATTTCCACTCTGAGTTAATTTCACTCTGATTTAATGTCACTCTGATATAATTTCACTGAGTTAATTTCATTCCGAGTTAAAGTCACTCTGAGTTAATTTCACTCTGAGTTAATTTCACTCTGAGTTCATGTCACTCTGAGTTATTTTCACTCTGAATTAATTTCACTCTGAGTTAATTTCACTCTGAGTTATGTTCATTATGAGTTAATTTCACTCTGAATTATTTTCCCCCTGATTTAATTTAATTCTGAGTTAATTTCACTGAGTTATTTTCACTCTGAGTTAATTTCACTCTGAGTTATCTTCACTGAGTTATTTTCACTCTGAGTTAATTTCACTCTGAGTTAATTTCACTCTGAGTTATTTTCATGTTGAGTTAATTTCACTCTGAGTTAATTTCACTCTGAGTTATTTTCACTGAGTTAATTTCACTCTGAGTTATCTTCACTGAGTTATTTTCACTCTGAGTTAATTTCACTCTGAGTTATCTTCACTGAGTTATTTTCACTCTGAGTTAATTTCACTCTGAATTAATTTCACTCTGAGTTAATTTCACACTGAGTTACTTTCACTCTGAGTTATTTTCACTCTGAGTTAATTTCACTCTGAGTTATTTTCATGTTGAGTTAATTTCACTCTGAGTTAATTTCACTCTGAGATATTTTCACTGAGTTAATTTCACTCTGAGTAATCTTCACTGAGTTATTTTCACTCTGAGTTAATTTCACTCTGTGTTATCTTCACTGAGTTATTTTCACTCTGAGTTAATTTCTCTCTGTTATTTTCACACTGAGTTATTTTCACCCTGAGTTAATTTAATTCTGATTTAATTTCACTCTGAGTTAATTTCACTCTGAGTTATTTTCACTTTGAGTTATTTTCACTCAGATTTATTTTCACTCTGAGTTAATTTCACTCTGAGTTACTTTCAGCCTGAGTTAATTTAATTCTGAGTTAATTTCACTTTGAGTTATTTTCACTCAGATTTATTTTCACTCTGAGTTAATTTCACTCTGAGTTATTTTCAGCCTGAGTTAATTTTATTCTGAGTTAATTTCACTCTGAGTTATTTTCACTCTGAGTTAATTGCACTCTGAGTTAATTTCACTCTGAGTTATTTTCACTCTGAGTTAATTTCACACTGAGTTAATGTCACTGAGTTAATTTCACTCTGAGTTAATTTCACTCTGAGTTATTTTAATGCTGAGTTAATGTCACTCTGAGTTAATTTCTCTCTGAGTTATTTTCATTCGGATTTAATATCACTCTGAATTATTTTCACCCTGAGTTAATTTAATTCTGAGTTAATTTCACTCCGAGTTAATTTCACTCTGAGTTATTTTCACTCTGAGTTAATTTCACACTGAGTTAATGTCACTCTGATTTAATTTCACTCAGAGTTAATTTCACTGAGATTTATTTTCAGAGTTATTTTCACTCTGAGTTAATTTCACTCTGAGTTAATTTCACTCTGAGTTGTTTTAACGCTGAGTTAATTTCACTCAGAGTTATTTTCACGCTGAGTTAATATCACTCCGAGTTATTTTCACTCTGAGTAAATTTCACACTGAGTTAATGTCGCTCTGAGTTAATTTCACTCTGAGTTATTTTAACTCTGAGTTAATTTCACTCTGAGTTATTTTCACTCTGAGTTATTTGCATTCGGATTTAATATCACTTTGAGTTATTTTCACCCTGAGTTAATTTAATTCTGAGTTAATTTCACTCCGAGTTATTTTCACTCTGAGTAAATTTCACACTGAGTTAATGTCACTCTGAGTTAATTTCACTCTGAGTTAATTTCACTCTGAGTTATTTTCACTCTGAGTTAATTTCACACTGAGTTAATGTCACTCTGAGTTAATTTCACTCTGAGTTATTTTCATTCGGATTTAATATCACTCTGAATTATTTTCAACCTGAGTTAATTAAATTCTGAGTTAATTTCACTCTGATTTATTTTCACTCTGAGATAATTTCACTCTGAGTTAATTTCACTCTGAGTTATTTTCACTCTGAATTAATTTCACTCTGAGTTAATTTCTCTCTGTTATTTTCACACTGAGTTATTTTCACCCTGAGTTAATTTAATTCTGATTTAATTTCACTCTGAGTTAATTTCACTCTGAGTTATTTTCACTTTGAGTTATTTTCACTCAGATTTATTTTCACTCTGAGTTATTTTCAGCCTCAGTTAATTTAATTCTGAGTTAATTTCACTCTGAGTTATTTTCACTCTGAGTTAATTGCACTCTGAGTTATTTTCACCCTGATTTAATTTAATTCTGAGTTAATTTCACTGAGTTATTTTCACTCTGAATTAATTTCACTCTGAGTTATCTTCACTGAGTTATTTTCACTCTGAGTTAATTTCACTCTGAGTTAATTTCACTCTGAGTTATTTTCACTCTGAGTTAATTTCACTCTGAGTTATTTTCATGCTGAGTTAATTTCACTCTGAGTAAATTTCACTCTGAGTTATTTTCACAATGAGTTATTTTCACAGAGTTATTTTCACTGTGTTATTTCCACTCTGAGTTAATTTCACTCTGATTTAATGTCACTCTGATATAATTTCACTGAGTTAATTTCATTCCGAGTTAAAGTCACTCTGAGTTAATTTCACTCTGAGTTAATTTCACTCTGAGTTCATGTCACTCTGAGTTATTTTCACTCTGAATTAATTTCACTCTGAGTTAATTTCACTCTGAGTTATGTTCATTATGAGTTAATTTCACTCTGAATTATTTTCCCCCTGATTTAATTTAATTCTGAGTTAATTTCACTGAGTTATTTTCACTCTGAGTTAATTTCACTCTGAGTTATCTTCACTGAGTTATTTTCACTCTGAGTTAATTTCACTCTGAGTTAATTTCACTCTGAGTTATTTTCATGTTGAGTTAATTTCACTCTGAGTTAATTTCACTCTGAGTTATTTTCACTGAGTTAATTTCACTCTGAGTTATCTTCACTGCGTTATTTTCACTCTGAGTTAATTTCACTCTGAGTTATCTTCACTGAGTTATTTTCACTCTGAGTTAATTTCACTCTGAATTAATTTCACTCTGAGTTAATTTCACACTGAGTTATTTTCACTCTGAGTTATTTTCACTCTGAGTTAATTTCACTCTGAGTTATTTTCATGTTGAGTTAATTTCACTCTGAGTTAATTTCACTCTGAGATATTTTCACTGAGTTAATTTCACTCTGAGTAATCTTCACTGAGTTATTTTCACTCTGAGTTAATTTCACTCTGTGTTATCTTCACTGAGTTATTTTCACTCTGAGTTAATTTCACTCTGAATTAATTTCACTCTGAGTTAATTTCACACTGATTTATTTTCACTTTGTGTTATTTTCACTCTGAGTTAATTTCACTCTGAGTTAATGTCACTCTGAGTTAATTTCACTCTGAGCTAATTTCACTCTGAGTTAATTTCACTCTGAGTTATTTTAATGCTGAGTTAATGTCACTCTGAGTTAATTTCACTCTGAGTTATTTTCATTCGGATTTAATATCACTCTGAATTATTTTCACCCTGAGTTAATTTAATTCTGAGTTAATTTCACTCCGAGTTAATTTCACTCTGAGTTATTTTCACTCTGAGTTAATTTCACACTGAGTTAATGTCACTCTGATTTAATTTCACTCAGAGTTAATTTCACAGAGATTTATTTTCAGAGTTATTTTCACTCTGAGTTAATTTCACTCTGAGTTAATTTCACTCTGAGTTGTTTTAACGCTGAGTTAATTTCACTCAGAGTTATTTTCACGCTGAGTTAATATCACTCCGAGTTATTTTCACTCTGAGTAAATTTCACACTGAGTTAATGTCGCTCTGAGTTAATTTCATTCTGAGTTATTTTCACTCTGAGTTAATTTCACCCTGAGTTAATTTCACTCTGAGTTATTTTAACTCTGAGTTAATTTCACTCTGAGTTATTTTCACTCTGAGTTATTTGCATTCGGATTTAATATCACTTTGAGTTATTTTCACACTGAGTTAATTTAATTCTGAGTTAATTTCACTCCGAGTTATTTTCACTCTGAGTAAATTTCACACTGAGTTAATGTCACTCTGAGTTAATTTCACTCTGAGTTATTTCCACTCTGAGTTAATTTCACCGAGTTAATTTCACTCTGAGTTATTTTAACTCTGAGTTAATTTCACTCTGAGTTATTTTCACTCTGAGTTATTTTCATTCGGATTTAATATCACTTTGAGTTATTTTCATCCTGACTTAATTTAATTCTGAGTTAATTTCACTCTGAGTTATTTTCACTCTGAGTTAATTTCACTCCGAGTTAATGTCACTCTGAGTTACTATCACTCTGAGTTATCTTCACTGAGTTATTTTCACTCTGAGTTAATTTCACTCTGAGTTAATTTCACTCTGAGTTATTTTCATGTTGAGTTAATTTCACTCTGAGTTAATTTCACTCTGAGTTATTTTCACTGAGTTAATTTCACTCTGAGTTATCTTCACTGAGTTATTTTCACTCTGAGTTAATTTCACTCTGAGTTATCTTCACTGAGTTATTTTCACTCTGAGTTAATTTCACTCTGAATTAATTTCACTCTGAGTTAATTTCACACTGAGTTAGTTTCACTCTGAGTTATTTTCACTCTGAGTTAATTTCACTCTGAGTTATTTTCATGTTGAGTTAATTTCACTCTGAGTTAATTTCACTCTGAGATATTTTCACTGAGTTAATTTCACTCTGAGTAATCTTCACTGAGTTATTTTCACTCTGAGTTAATTTCACTCTGTGTTATCTTCACTGAGTTATTTTCACTCTGAGTTAATTTCACTCTGAATTAATTTCACTCTGAGTTAATTTCACACTGATTTATTTTCACTTTGTGTTATTTTCACTCTGAGTTAATTTCACTCTGAGTTAATGTCACTATGAGTTAATTTCACTCTGAGCTAATTTCACTCTGAGTTAATTTCACTCTGAGTTATTTTAATGCTGAGTTAATGTCACTCTGAGTTAATTTCACTCTGAGTTATTTTCATTCGGATTTAATATCACTCTGAATTATTTTCACCCTGAGTTAATTTAATTCTGAGTTAATTTCACTCCGAGTTAATTTCACTCTGAGTTATTTTCACTCTGAGTTAATTTCACACTGAGTTAATGTCACTCTGATTTAATTTCACTCAGAGTTAATTTCACAGAGATTTATTTTCAGAGTTATTTTCACTCTGAGTTAATTTCACTCTGAGTTAATTTCACTCTGAGTTGTTTTAACGCTGAGTTAATTTCACTCAGAGTTATTTTCACGCTGAGTTAGTATCACTCCGAGTTATTTTCACTCTGAGTAAATTTCACACTGAGTTAATGTCGCTCTGAGTTAATTTCATTCTGAGTTATTTTCACTCTGAGTTAATTTCACCCTGAGTTAATTTCACTCTGAGTTATTTTAACTCTGAATTAATTTCACTCTGAGTTATTTTCACTCTGAGTTATTTGCATTCGGATTTAATATCACTTTGAGTTATTTTCACACTGAGTTAATTTAATTCTGAGTTAATTTCACTCCGAGTTATTTTCACTCTGAGTAAATTTCACACTGAGTTAATGTCACTCTGAGTTAATTTCACTCTGAGTTATTTTCACTCTGAGTTAATTTCACCGAGTTAATTTCACTCTGAGTTATTTTAACTCTGAGTTAATTTCACTCTGAGTTATTTTCACTCTGAGTTATTTTCATTCGGATTTAATATCACTTTGAGTTATTTTCATCCTGACTTAATTTAATTCTGAGTTAATTTCACTCTGAGTTATTTTCACTCTGAGTTAATTTCACTCCGAGTTAATGTCACTCTGAGTTACTATCACTCTGAGTTGTCTTCACTGAGTTATTTTCACTCTGAGTTAATTTCACTCTGAGTTAATTTCACTCTGAGTTATTTTCACTCTGAGTTAATTTCACACTGAGTTAATGTCACTCTGAGTTAATTTCACTCTGAGTTATTTTCATTCGGATTTAATATCACTCTGAATTATTTTCACCCTGAGTTAATTTAATTCTGAGTTAATTTCAGTCTGAGTTATTTTCACTCTGAGTTAATTTCACTCTGAGTTAATTTCACTCTGAGTTATTTTCACTCTGAATTAATTTCACTCTGAATTAATTTCTCTCTGTTATTTTCACACTGAGTT
Organism: Isurus oxyrinchus; assembly: GCA_026770705.1. Taxonomy (NCBI): domain Eukaryota; kingdom Metazoa; phylum Chordata; class Chondrichthyes; order Lamniformes; family Lamnidae; genus Isurus; species Isurus oxyrinchus. The sequence goes on from JANJGN010000017.1 coordinate 117,924,765, forward strand.
ATTTTCACCCTGAGTTAATTTAATTCCGATTTAATTTCACTCTGAGTTAATTTAATTCTGAGTTAATTTCACTTTGAGTTATTTTCACTCAGATTTATTTTCACTCTGAGTTAATTTCACTCTGAGTTAATTTCACTGAGATTTATTTTCAGAGTTATTTTCACTCTGAGTTAATTTCACTCTGAGTTAATTTCACTCTGAGTTGTTTTAACGCTGAGTTAATTTCACTCAGAGTTATTTTCACTCTGAGTTAATTTCACACTGAGTTAATGTCACTCTGAGTTAATTTCACTCTGAGTTAATTTCACTCTGAGTTATTTTCACTCTGAGTTAATTTCACACTGAGTTAATGTCACTCTGAGTTAATTTCACTATGAGTTATTTTCATTCGGATTTAATATCACTCTGAATTATTTTCAACCTGAGTTAATTAAATTCTGAGTTAATTTCACTCTGATTTATTTTCACTCTGAGTTAATTTCACTCTGAGTTAATTTCACTCTGAGTTATTTTCACTCTGAATTAATTTCACTCTGAGTTAATTTCTCTCTGTTATTTTCACACTGAGTTATTTTCACCCTGAGTTAATTTAATTCTGATTTAATTTCACTCTGAGTTAATTTCACTCTGAGTTATTTTCACTTTGAGTTATTTTCACTCAGATTTTTTTTCACTCTGAGTTAATTTCAGCCTGAGTTAATTTCACTCTGAGTAAATTTCACTCTGAGTTATTTTCACAATGAGTTATATTCACAGAGTTATTTTCACCGTGTTATTTCCACTCTGAGTTAATTTCACTCTGATTTAATGTCACTCTGATATAATTTCACTGAGTTAATTTCACTCCGAGTTAATGTCACTCTGAGTTAATTTCACTCTGAGTTAATTTCACTCTGACTTCATGTCACTCTGAGTTATTTTCACTCTGAGTTAATTTCACTCTGAGTTAATTTCACTCTGAGTTATTTTCATTATGAGCTAATTTCACTCTGAATTATTTCCCCCTGATTTAATTTAATTCTGAGTTAATTTCACTGAGTTATTTTCACTCTGAGTTAATTTAACTCTGAGTTATCTTCACTGAGTTATTTTCACTCTGAGTTAATTTCACTCTGAGTTAATTTCACTCTGAGTTATTTTCATGTTGAGTTAATTTCACTCTGAGTTAATTTCACTCTGAGTTATTTTCACTGAGTTAATTTCACTCTGAGTTATCTTCACTGAGTGATTTTCACTCTGAGTTAATTTCACTCTGAGTTATCTTCACTGAGTTATTTTCACTCTGAGTTAATTTCACTCTGAATTAATTTCACTCTGAGTTAATTTCACTCTGAGTTATTTTCACTCTGAGTTATTTTCACTCTGAGTTAATTTCACTCTGAGTTATTTTCATGTTGAGTTAATTTCACTCTGAGTTAATTTCACTCTGAGATATTTTCACTGAGTTAATTTCACTCTGAGTTATCTTCACTGAGTTATTTTCACTCTGAGTTAATTTCACTCTGAGTTATCTTCACTGAGTTATTTTCACTCTGAGTTAATTTCACTCTGAATTAATTTCACTCTGAGTTAATTTCACACTGATTTATTTTCACTTTGTGTTATTTTCACTCTGAGTTAATTTCACTCTTAGTTAATGTCACTCTGAGTTAATTTCACTGAGTTAATTTCACTGAGTTATTTTCACTCTGAGTTATTTTCACTCTGAGTTATTTTCACTGTTATTTTCACTCTGAGTTATTTTCACTCTGAGTTATTTTCACTCTGAGTTAATTTCATTCTGAGTTAATTTCACTCTGAGTTATTTTCTCTCTGAGTTAATTTAATTCTGAGTTAATTTCACTCTGTTATTTTCACTGAGGTAATTTCACTCTGAGTTATTTTCACTCTGAGTTATTTTCATTCTGAGTTAATTTCACTCTGAGTCATTTTCACCCTGAGTTAATTAATTCTGACATAATTTAATTCTGAGTTAATTTCACTCTGATTTATTTTCACTCTGAGTTAATTTAATTCTGAGTTAATTTCACTCTGTTATTTTCACTGAGTTATTTTCACTCTGAGTTATTTTCACTCTGTTATTTTCACTCTGAGTTATTTTCACTCTGAGTTAATTTCACACTGAGTTAATGTCACTCTGAGTTAATTTCCCTCTGAGTTAATTTCACTCTGAGTTATTTTCACTCTGAGTTATTTTCACTCATTTATTTTCACTGAGTTATTTTCACTCTGAGTTAATTTCACTCTGAGTCAATTTCATTCTGAGTTATTTTAACTCTGAGTTAATTTCACTCTGAGTTAATTTGACTCTGAGTTATTTTCACTCTGAATTAATTTCACTCTGAGTTAATTTCTCTCTTTTATTTTCACTCTGAGTTATTTTCACCCTGAGTTAATTTAATTCTGAGTTAATTTCACTCTGAGTTATTTTCACTCTGAGTTAATTTCACTCTGAGTTAATTTCACTCAGATTAATTTTCACTAAGTTATTTTCACTCTGAGTTAATGTCACTCTGAGTTAATTTGACTCTGAGTTAATGTCACTCTGAGTTAATTTCTCTCTGACTTATTTTCATTCGGATTAAATATCACTCTGAATTATTTTCACCCTGAGTTAATTTAATTCTGACTTAATTTCACTCTGAGTTATTTTCACTCTGAGTTAATTTCACTCTGAATTAATTTCACTCTGGGTTATTTTCACTCTGAATTAATTTCACTCTGAGTTAATTTCTCTCTGTTATTTTCACTCTGAGCTATTATCCCCCTGAGTTAATTTAATTCTGATTTAATTTCACTCTGAGTTATTTTCACTCTGAGTTAATTTCACACTGAGTTAATGTCACTCTGAGTTAATTCCACTCTGAGTTAATTTCACTCAGATTTATTTTCACTGAGTTATTTTCACTCTGAGTTAATTTCACTCTGAGTCAATTTCACTCTGAGTTATTAGAACTCTGAGTTAATTTCACTCTGAGTTAATTTGGCTCTGAGTTATTTTCACTGTGAGTTAATTTCACTCTGAGTTAATTTAACTCTGAGTTAATTTCACTCTGAGTTATTTTAACGCTGAGTTAATTTCACTCAGTTATTTTCACTCTGAGTTAATTTCACTCCAAGTTAATTTCATTCTGAGTTTATTTCAGTCTGAGTTAATTTGACTCTGAGTTATTTTCACTCTGAATTAATTTCACTCCGAGTTAATTTCACTCTGTTATTTTCACTCTGAGTTATTTTCACCCTGAGTTAATTTTATTCTGATCGAATTTCACTCTGAGTTAATTTCACTCTGAGATATTTTAACTCTGAGTTCATTTCACACTGAGTTAATGTCACCCTGAGTTAATTTCACTCTGAGTTAATTTCACTCTGAGTTATTTTAATGCTGAGTTAATTTCACTCTGAGTTATTTTCACGCTGAGTTAATTTCACTCCGAGTTATTTTCACTCTGAGTAAATTTCACACTGAGTTAATGTCACTCTGAGTTAATTTCACTCTGAGTTATTTTCACTCTGAGTTAATTTCACCGAGTTAATTTCACTCTGAGTTATTTTAACTCTGAGTTAATTTCACTCTGAGTTATTTTCACTCTGAGTTATTTTCATTCGGATTTAATATCACTTTGAGTTATTTTCACCCTGACTTAATTTAATTCTGAGTAAATTTCACTCTGAGTTAGTTTCACAATGAGTTATTTTCACAGAGTTATTTTCACTGTGTTATTTTCACTCTGAGTGAATTTCACTCTGATTTAATGTCACTCTGATATAATTTCACTGAGTTAATTTCACTCCAAGTTAAAGTCACTCTGAGTTAATTTCACTCTGAGTTAATTTCACTCTGAGTTCATGTCACTCTGAGTTATTTTCACTCGGAGTTAATTTCACTCTGAGTTAATTTCACTCTGTGTTATTTTCATTATGAGTTAATTTCACTCTGAATTATTTTCCCCCTGATTTAATTTAATTCTGAGTTAATTTCACTGAGTTATTTTCACTCTGAGTTAATTTCACTCTGAGTTATCTTCACTGAGTTATTTTCACTCTGAGCTATTATCCCCCTGAGTTAATTTAATTCTGATTTAATTTCACTCTGAGTTATTTTCACTCTGAGTTAATTTCACACTGAGTTAATGTCACTCTGAGTTAATTCCACTCTGAGTTAATTTCACTCAGATTTATTTTCACTAAGTTATTTTCTCTCTGAGTTAATGTCACTCTGAGTTAATTTGACTCTGAGTTAATGTCACTCTGAGTTAATTTCTCTCTGAGTTATTTTCCTTCGGATTAAATATCACTCTGAATTATTTTCACCCTGAGTTAATTTAATTCTGAGTTAATTTCACTCTGAGTTATTTTCACTCTGAGTTAATTTCACTCTGAGTTAATTTCACTCTGGGTTATTTTCACTCTGAATTAATTTCACTCTGAGTTAATTTCTCTCTGTTATTTTCACTCTGAGCTATTTTCCCCCTGAGTTAATTTAATTCTGCTTTAATTTCACTCTGAGTTAATTTCACTCTGAGTTATTTTCACTTTGAGTTATTTTCACTCAGATTTATTTTCACTGAGTTATTTTCACTCTGAGTTAATTTCACTCTGAGTCAATTTCACTCTGAGTTATTAGAACTCTGAGTTAATTTCACTCTGAGTTAATTTGGCTCTGAGTTATTTTCACTGTGAGTTAATTTCACTCTGAGTTAATTTAACTCTGAGTTAATTTCACTCTGAGTTATTTTAACGCTGAGTTAATTTCACTCAGTTATTTTCACTCTGAGTTAATTTCACTCCAAGTTAATTTCATTCTGAGTTTATTTCAGTCTGAGTTAATTTGACTCTGAGTTATTTTCACTCTGAATTAATTTCACTCCGAGTTAATTTCACTCTGTTATTTTCACTCTGAGTTATTTTCACCCTGAGTTAATTTTATTCTGATCGAATTTCACTCTGAGTTAATTTCACTCTGAGATATTTTCACTCTGAGTTCATTTCACACTGAGTTAATGTCACCCTGAGTTAATTTCACTCTGAGTTAATTTCACTCTGAGTTATTTTAATGCTGAGTTAATTTCACTCTGAGTTATTTTCACGCTGAGTTAATTTCACTCCGAGTTATTTTCACTCTGAGTAAATTTCACACTGAGTTAATGTCACTCTGAGTTAATTTCACTCTGAGTTATTTTCACTCTGAGTTAATTTCACCGAGTTAATTTCACTCTGAGTTATTTTAACTCTGAGTTAATTTCACTCTGAGTTATTTTCACTCTGAGTTATTTTCATTCGGATTTAATATCACTTTGAGTTATTTTCACCCTGACTTAATTTAATTCTGAGTAAATTTCACTCTGAGTTAGTTTCACAATGAGTTATTTTCACAGAGTTATTTTCACTGTGTTATTTTCACTCTGAGTGAATTTCACTCTGATTTAATGTCACTCTGATATAATTTCACTGAGTTAATTTCACTCCAAGTTAAAGTCACTCTGAGTTAATTTCACTCTGAGTTAATTTCACTCTGAGTTCATGTCACTCTGAGTTATTTTCACTCTGAGTTAATTTCACTCTGAGTTAATTTCAATCTGTGTTATTTTCATTATGAGTTAATTTCACTCTGAATTATTTTCCCCCTGATTTAATTTAATTCTGAGTTAATTTCACTGAGTTATTTTCACTCTGAGTTAATTTCACTCTGAGTTATCTTCACTGAGTTATTTTCACTCTGAGTTAATTTCACTCTGAGTTATTTTCACACTGAGTTAATTTCGCTCTGAGTTATTTTCATGCTGAGTTAATTTCACTCTGAGTTAATTTCACTCTGAGTCATTTTCACTGAGTTAATTTCACTCTGAGTTAACTTCACGGAGTTATTTTCACTCTGAGTTAATTTCACTCTGAGTTATCTTCACTGATTTATTTTCACTCTGAGTTAATTTCACTCTGAATTAATTTCATTCTGAGTTAATTTCACTCTGAGTTATTTTCACCCTTAGTAAATTTAATTCTGAGTTAATTTCACTGAGTTATTTTCACTCTGAGTTAATTTCACACTGATTTATTTTCACTTTGTGTTATTTTCACTCTGAGTTAATTTCACTCTGAGTTAATGTCACTCTGAGTTAATTTCACTGAGTTAATTTCACTGAGTTATTTTCACTCTGAGTTATTTTCACTCTGAGTTATTTTCATTATGAGTTAATTTCACTCTGAATTATTTTCCCCCTGATTTAATTTAATTCTGAGTTAATTTCACTGAGTTATTTTCACTCTGAGTTAATTTCACTCTGAGTTATCTTCACTGAGTTATTTTCACTCTGAGTTAATTTCACTCTGAGTTAATTTCACTCTGAGTTATTTTAACGCTGAGTTAATTTCACTCTGAGTTATTTTCACACTGAGTTAATTTCACTCCGAGTTATTTTCACTCTGAGTAAATTTCACACTGAGTTAATGTCACTCTGAGTTAATTTCACTCTGAGTTATTTTCACTCTGAGTTAATTTCACCGAGTTAATTTCACTCTGAGTTATTTTAACTCTGAGTTAATTTCACTCTGAGTTATTTTCACTCTGAGTTATTTTCATTCGGATTTAATATCACTTTGAGTTATTTTAACCCTGACTTAATTTAATTCTGAGTTAATTTCACTCTGAGTTATTTTCACTCTGAGTTAATTTCACTCCGAGTTAATGTCACTCTGAGTTAATTTCACTCTGAGTTAATTTCACTCTGAGTAATTGTCACTCTGTTTTACTTTCACTCTGAGTTATCTTCACTGAGTTATTTTCACTCTGAGTTAATTTCACTCTGAGTTAATTTCACTCTGAGTTATTTTCACTCTGAGTTAATTTCACACTGAGTTAATGTTACTCTGAGTTAATTTCACTCTGAGTTATTTTCATTCGGATTTAATATCACTCTGAATTAATATCACCCTGAGCTAATTGAATTCTGAGTTAATTTCACTCTGAGTTATTTTCACTCTGAGTTAATTTCACTCTGAGTTATTTTCATGCTGAGTTAATTTCACTCTGAGTTAATTCCACTCTGAGTTATTTTCACTGAGTTAATTTCACTCTGAGTTATCTTCACTGAGTTATTTTCACTCTGAGTTAATGTCACTCTGAGTTAATTTCACTCTGAGTTAATTTCACTCTGAGTTCATGTCACTCTGAGTTATTTTAACTCTGAGTTAATTTCACTCTGAGTTAATTTCACTCTGTGTTATTTTCATTATGAGTTAATTTCACTCTGAATTATTTTCCCCCTGATTTAATTTAATTCTGAGTTAATTTCACTGAGTTATTTTCACTCTGAGTTAATTTCACTCTGAGTTATCTTCACTGAGTTATTTTCACTCTGAGTTAATTTCACTCTGAGTTATTTTCACTCTGAGTTAATTTCGCTCTGAGTTATTTTCATGCTGAGTTAATTTCACTCTGAGTTAATTTCACTGAGTCATTTTCACTGAGTTAATTTCACTCTGAGTTAACTTCACTGAGTTATTTTCACTCTGAGTTAATTTCACTCTGAGTTATCTTCACTGATTTATTTTCACTCTGAGTTAATTTCACTCTGAATTAATTTCATTCTGAGTTAATTTCACTCTGAGTTATTTTCACCCTTAGTAAATTTAATTCTGAGTTAATTTCACTGAGTTATTTTCACTCTGAGTTAATTTCACACTGATTTATTTTCACTTTGTGTTATTTTCACTCTGAGTTAATTTCACTCTGAGTTAATGTCACTCTGAGTTAATTTCACTGAGTTAATTTCACTGAGTTATTTTCACTCTGAGTTATTTTCACTCTGAGTTATTTTCATTATGAGTTAATTTCACTCTGAATTATTTTCCCCCTGATTTAATTTAATTCTGAGTTAATTTGACTGAGTTATTTTCACTCTGAGTTAATTTCACTCTGAGTTATCTTCACTGAGGTATTTTCACTCTGAGTTAATTTCACTCTGAGTTAATTTCACTCTGAGTTATTTTAACGCTGAGTTAATTTCACTCTGAGTTATTTTCACGCTGAGTTAATTTCACTCCGAGTTATTTTCACTCTGAGTAAATTTCACACTGAGTTAATGTCACTCTGAGTTAATTTCACTCTGAGTTATTTTCACTCTGAGTTAATTTCACCGAGTTAATTTCACTCTGAGTTATTTTAACTCTGAGTTAATTTCACTCTGAGTTATTTTCACTCTGAGTTATTTTCATTCGGATTTAATATCACTTTGAGTTATTTTAACCCTGACTTAATTTAATTCTGAGTTAATTTCACTCTGAGTTATTTTCACTCTGAGTTAATTTCACTCCGAGTTAATGTCACTCTGAGTTAATTTCACTCTGAGTTAATTTCACTCTGAGTAATTGTCACTCTGTTTTACTTTCACTCTGAGTTATCTTCACTGAGTTATTTTCACTCTGAGTTAATTTCACTCTGAGTTAATTTCACTCTGAGTTATTTTCACTCTGAGTTAATTTCACACTGAGTTAATGTTACTCTGAGTTAATTTCACTCTGAGTTATTTTCATTCGGATTTAATATCACTCTGAATTAATATCACCCTGAGCTAATTGAATTCTGAGTTAATTTCACTCTGAGTTATTTTCACTCTGAGTTAATTTCACTCTGAGTTATTTTCATGCTGAGTTAATTTCACTCTGAGTTAATTTCACTCTGAGTTATTTTCACTGAGTTGATTTCACTCTGAGTTATCTTCACTGAGTTATTTTCACTCTGAGTTAATGTCACTCTGAGTTAATTTCACTCTGAGTTAATTTCACTCTGAGTTATTTTCACTCTGAGTTAATTTCACACTGAGTTATTTTCACTCTGAGTTAATTTCGCTCTGAGTTATTTTCATGCTGAGTTAATTTCACTCTGAGTTAATTTCACTCTGATTCATTTTCACTGAGTTAATTTCACTCTGAGTTATCTTCACTGATTTACTTTCACTCTGAGTTAATTTCACTCTGAATTAATTTCATTCTGAGTTAATTTCACTCTGAGTTAATTTCACACTGATTTATTTTCACTTTGTGTTATTTTCACTCTGAGTTAATTTCACTCTGAGTTAATGTCACTCTGAGTTAATTTCACTGAGTTAATTTCACTGAGTTATTTTCACTCTGAGTTATTTTCACTCTGAGTTATTTTCATTATGAGTTAATTTCACTCTGAATTATTTTCCCCCTGATTTAATTTAATTCTGAGTTAATTTCACTGAGGTATTTTCACTCTGAGTTAATTTCACTCTGAATTATCTTCACTGAGTTATTTTCACTCTGAGTTAATTTCACTCTGAGTTAATTTCACTCTGAGTTATTTTAACGCTGAGTTAATTTCACTCTGAGTTATTTTCACTCTGAGTTATTTTCATTCGGATTTAATATCACTTTGAGTTATTTTAACCCTGACTTAATTTAATTCTGAGTTAATTTCACTCTGAGTTATTTTCACTCTGAGTTAATTTCACTCCGAGTTAATGTCACTCTGAGTTAATTTCACTCTGAGTTAATTTCACTCTGAGTAATTGTCACTCTGTTTTACTTTCACTCTGAGTTATCTTCACTGAGTTAGTTTCACTGAGTTAATTTCACTCTGAGTTAATTTCACTCTGAGTTATTTTCACTCTGAATTAATTTCACACTGAGTTAATGTTACTCTGAGTTAATTTCACTCTGAGTTATTTTCATTCGGATTTAATATCACTCTGAATTAATATCACCCTGAGCTAATTGAATTCTGAGTTAATTTCACTCTGAGTTATTTTCACTCTGAGTTAATTTCACTCTGAGTTATTTTCATGCTGAGTTAATTTCACTCTGAGTTAATTTCACTCTGAGTTATTTTCACTGAGTTAATTTCACTCTGAGTTATCTTCACTGAGTTATTTTCACTCTGAGTTAATGTCACTCTGAGTTAATTTCACTCTGAGTTAATTTCACTCTGAGTTCATGTCACTCTGAGTTATTTTCACTCTGAGTTAATTTCACTCTGAGTTAATTTCACTCTGTGTTATTTTCATTATGAGTTAATTTCACTCTGAATTATTTTCCCCCTGATTTAATTTAATTCTGAGTTAATTTCACTGAGTTATTTTCACTCTGAGTTAATTTCACTCTGAGTTATCTTCACTGAGTTATTTTCACTCTGAGTTAATTTCACTCTGAGTTATTTTCACTCTGAGTTAATTTCGCTCTGAGTTATTTTCATGCTGATTTAATTTCACTCTGAGTTAATTTCACTCTGAGTCATTTTCACTGAGTTAATTTCACTCTGAGTTAACTTCACTGAGTTATTTTCACTCTGAGTTAATTTCACTCTGAGTTATCTTCACTGATTTATTTTCACTCTGAGTTAATTTCACTCTGAATTAATTTCATTCTGAGTTAATTTCACTCTGAGTTATTTTCACCCTTAGTAAATTTAATTCTGAGTTAATTTCACTGAGTTATTTTCACTCTGAGTTAATTTCACACTGATTTATTTTCACTTTGTGTTATTTTCACTCTGAGTTAATTTCACTCTGAGTTAATGTCACTCTGAGTTAATTTCACTGAGTTAATTTCACTGAGTTATTTTCACTCTGAGTTATTTTCACTCTGAGTTATTGTCATTATGAGTTAATTTCACTCTGAATTATTTTCCCCCTGATTTAATTTAATTCTGAGTTAATTTCACTGAGTTATTTTCACTCTGAGTTAATTTCACTCTGAGTTATCTTCACTGAGTTATTTTCACTCTGAGTTAATTTCACTCTGAGTTAATTTCACTCTGAGTTATTTTAACGCTGAGTTAATTTCACTCTGAGTTATTTTCACGCTGAGTTAATTTCACTCCGAGTTATTTTCACTCTGAGTAAATTTCACACTGAGTTAATGTCACTCTGAGTTAATTTCACTCTGAGTTATTTTCACTCTGAGTTAATTTCACCGAGTTAATTTCACTCTGAGTTATTTTAACTCTGAGTTAATTTCACTCTGAGTTATTTTCACTCTGAGTTATTTTCACTCGGATTTAATATCACTTTGAGTTATTTTAACCCTGACTTAATTTAATTCTGAGTTAATTTCACTCTGAGTTATTTTCACTCTGAGTTAATTTCACTCCGAGTTAATGTCACTCTGAGTTAATTTCACTCTGAGTTAATTTCACTCTGAGTAATTGTCACTCTGTTTTACTTTCACTCTGAGTTATCTTCACTGAGTTATTTTCACTCTGAGTTAATTTCACTCTGAGTTAATTTCACTCTGAGTTATTTTCACTCTGAGTTAATTTCACACTGAGTTAATGTTACTCTGAGTTAATTTCACTCTGAGTTATTTTCCTTCGGATTTAATATCACTCTGAATTAATATCACCCTGAGCTAATTGAATTCTGAGTTAATTTCACTCTGAGTTATTTTCACTCTGAGTTAATTTCACTCTGAGTTATTTTCATGCTGAGTTAATTTCACTCTGAGTTAATTTCACTCTGAGTTATTTTCACTGAGTTAATTTCACTCTGAGTTATCTTCACTGAGTTATTTTCACTCTGAGTTAATGTCACTCTGAGTTAATTTCACTCTGAGTTAATTTCACTCTGAGTTATTTTCACTCTGAGTTAATTTCACACTGAGTTAATGTCACTCTGAGTTAATTTCACTCTGAGTTATTTTCATTCGGATTTAATATCACTCTGAATTATTATCACCCTGAGTTAATTTAATTCTGAGTTATTTTCACTCTGAGTTAATTTCACTCTGAGTTATTTTCATGCTGAGTTAATTTCACTCTGAGTTATCTTCACTGAGTTATTTTCACTCTGAGTTAATGTCACTCTGAGTTTATTTCACTCTGAGTTAATTTCACTCTGAGTTATTTTCACTCTGAGTTAATTTCACACTGAGTTAATGTCACTCTGAGTTAATTTCACTCTGAGTTATTTTCATTCGGATTTAATATCACTCTGAATTATTATCTCCCTAAGTTAATTGAATTCTGAGTTAATTTCACTCTGAGTTATTTTCACTCTGAGTTAATTTCACTCTGCGTTATTTTCATGCTGAGTTAATTTCACTCTGAGTTAATTTCACTCTGAGTTATTTTCACTGAGTTAATTTCACTCTGAGTTATCTTCACTGAGTTATTTTCACTCTGAGTTATTTTCACTGTTATTTTCACTCTGAGTTATTTTCACTCTGAGTTATTTTCACTCTGAGTTAATTTCATTCTGTGTTAATTTCACTCTGAGTTATTTTCACTCTGAGTTAATTTAATTCTGAGTTAATTTCACTCTGTTATTTTCACTGAGGTAATTTCACTCTGAGTTATTTTCACTCTGAGTTATTTTCATTCTGAGTTAATTTCACTCTGAGTCATTTTCACCCTGAGTTAATTAATTCTGACATAATTTAATTCTGAGTTAATTTCACTCTGATTTATTTTCACTCTGAGTTAATTTAATTCTGAGTTAATTTCACTGTTATTTTCACTGAGTTAATTTCACTCTGAGTTCTTTTCACTGAGTTATTTGCACTCTGATTTAATTTCATTCTGAGTTAATGACACTCTGAGTTAATTACACTCCGAGTTATTTTCACTGAGTTATTTACACTCTGAGTTATTTTCACTCTGAGTTAATTTCAGTCAGAGTTATTTTCACCCTGAGTTAATTTAATTCTGAGATAATTTAATTCTGAGTTAATTTCACTCTGAGTTATTTTCACTCTGAGTTATTTTCACTCTGAGTTAATTTGACTCTGAGTTATTTTCACTCTGAATTAATTTCACTCCGAGTTAATTTCACTCTGTTATTTTCACTCTGAGTTATTTTCACTCTGAGTTAATTTCACACTGAGTTAATGTCACTCTGAGTTAATTTCACTCTGAGTTAATTTCACTCTGAGTTATTTTCACTCTGAGTTATTTTCACTCATTTATTTTCACTGAGTTATTTTCACTCTGAGTTAATTTCACTCTGAGTCAATTTCATTCTGAGTTATTTTAACTCCGAGTTAATTTCACTCTGAGTTAATTTGACTCTGAGTTATTTTCACTCTGAATTAATTTCACTCTGAGTTAATTTTTCTCTGTTATTTTCATTCTGAGATATTTTCACCCTGAGTTAATTTAATTCTGAGTTAATTTCACTCTGAGTTAATTTCACACTGAGTTAATGTCACTCTGAGTTAATTTCACTCTGAGTGAATTTCACTCAGATTTATTTTCACTAAGTTATTTTCACTCTGAGTTAATTTCACTCTGAGTTAATTTGACTCTGAGTTATTTTAATGCTGAGTTAATGTCACTCTGAGTTAATTTCTCTCTGAGTTACTTTCATTCGGATTAAATACCACTCTGAATTATTTTCACCCTGAGTTAATTTAATTCTGAGTTAATTTCACTCTGAGTTATTTTCACTCTGAGTTATTTTCACTCTGAGTTAATTTGACTCTGAGTTATTTTCACTCTGAATTAATTTCACTCCGAGTTAATTTCACTCTGTTATTTTCACTCTGAGTTATTTTCACTCTGAGTTAAATTCACACTGAGTTAATGTCACTCTGAGTTAATTTCACTCTGAGTTAATTTCACTCTGAGTTATTTTCTCTCTGAGTTATTTTCACTCATTTATTTTCACTGAGTTATTTTCACTCTGAGTTAATTTCACTCTGATTCAATTTCATTCTGAGTTATTTTAACTCCGAGTTAATTTCACTCTGAGTTAATTTGACTCTGAGTTATTTTCACTCTGAATTAATTTCACTCTGAGTTAATTTCTCTCTGTTATTTTCACTCTGAGATATTTTCACCCTGAGTTAATTTAATTCTGAGTTAATTTCACTCTGAGTTAATTTCACACTGAGTTAATGTCACTCTGAGTTAATTTCACTCTGAGTGAATTTCACTCAGATTTATTTTCACTAAGTTATTTTCACTCTGAGTTAATTTCACTCTGAGTTAATTTGAATCTGAGTTATTTTAATGCTGAGTTAATGTCACTCTGAGTTAATTTCTCTCTGAGTTATTTTCATTCGGATTAAATACCACTCTGAATTATTTTCACCCTGAGTTAATTTAATTCTGAGTTAATTTCACTCTGAGTTATTTTCACTCTGAGTTAATTTCACTCTGAGTTAATTTCACTCTGGGTTATTTTCACTCTGAATTAATTTCACTCAGATTTATTTTCACTGAGTTATTTTCACTCTGAGTTAATTTCACTCTGAGTCAATTTCACTCTGAGTTATTTTAACTCTGAGTTAATTTCACTCTGAGTTAATTTGGCTCTGAGTTATTTTCACTCTGAGTTAATTTCACTCTGAGTTAATTTCTCTCTGTTATTTTCACTCTGAGTTAATTTCACCCTGAGTTAATGTAATTCTGATTTAATTTCACTCTGAGTTAATTTCACTCTGAGTTATTTTCACTATGAGTTATTTTCACTCAGATTTATTTTCACTGAGTTATTTTCACTCTGAGTTAATTTCACTCTGAGTCAATTTCACTCTGAGTTATTTTAACTCTGAGTTAATTTCACTCTGAGTTAAATTGGCTCTGAGTTATTTTCACTCTGAGTTAATTTCACTCTGAGTTAATTTCTCTGAGTTATTTTCACTCTGAGTTAATTTCACCCTGAGTTAATTTAATTCTGAGTTAATTTCACTCTGAGTTAATTTCACTCTGAGTTATTTTCACTCTGAGTTAATTTCACACTGAGTTAATGTCACTCTGATTTAATTACACTCTGAGTTAATTTCACTCAGATTTATTTTCAGAGTTATTTCACTCTGAGTTAATTTCACTCTGAGTTAATTTCACTCTGAGTTAATTTCACTGTGAGTTATTTTAACGCTGAGTTAATTTCACTCTGAGTTATTTTCACGCTGAGTTAATTTCACTCCGAGTTATTTTCACTCTGAGTAAATTTCACACTGAGTTAATGTCACTCTGAGTTAATTTCACTCTGAGTTATTTTCACTCTGAGTTAATTTCACCGAGTTAATTTCACTCTGAGTTATTTTCACTCTGAGTTATTTTCATTCGGATTTAATATCACTTTGAGTTATTTTCACCCTGACTTAATTTAATTCTGAGTTAATTTCACTCTGAGTTATTTTCACTCTGAGTTAATTTCACTCCGAGTTAATGTCACTCTGAGTTAATTTCACTCTGAGTTAATTTCACTCTGAGTAATTGACACTCTGTGTTACTTTCACTCTGAGTTATCTTCACTGAGTTATTTTCACTCTGAGTTAATTTCACTCTGAGTTAATTTCACTCTGAGTAAATTTCACACTGAGTTAATGTCACTCTGAGTTAATTTCACTCTGAGTTATTTTCATTCGGATTTAATATCACTCTGAATTATTATCACCCTGAGTTAATTGAATTCTGAGTTAATTTCACTCTGAGTTATTTTCACTCTGAGTTATTTTCACTCTGAGTTAATTTGACTCTGAGTTATTTTCACTCTGAATTAATTTCACTCCGAGTTAATTTCACTCTGTTATTTTCACTCTGAGTTATTTTCACTCTGAGTTAAATTCACACTGAGTTAATGTCACTCTGAGTTAATTTCACTCTGAGTTAATTTCACTCTGAGTTATTTTCTCTCTGAGTTATTTTCACTCATTTATTTTCACTGAGTTATTTTCACTCTGAGTTAATTTCACTCTGATTCAATTTCATTCTGAGTTATTTTAACTCCGAGTTAATTTCACTCTGAGTTAATTTGACTCTGAGTTATTTTCACTCTGAATTAATTTCACTCTGAGTTAATTTCTCTCTGTTATTTTCACTCTGAGATATTTTCACCCTGAGTTAATTTAATTCTGAGTTAATTTCACTCTGAGTTAATTTCACACTGAGTTAATGTCACTCTGAGTTAATTTCACTCTGAGTGAATTTCACTCAGATTTATTTTCACTAAGTTATTTTCACTCTGAGTTAATTTCACTCTGAGTTAATTTGAATCTGAGTTATTTTAATGCTGAGTTAATGTCACTCTGAGTTAATTTCTCTCTGAGTTATTTTCATTCGGATTAAATACCACTCTGAATTATTTTCACCCTGAGTTAATTTAATTCTGAGTTAATTTCACTCTGAGTTATTTTCACTCTGAGTTAATTTCACTCTGAGTTAATTTCACTCTGGGTTATTTTCACTCTGAATTAATTTCACTCAGATTTATTTTCACTGAGTTATTTTCACTCTGAGTTAATTTCACTCTGAGTCAATTTCACTCTGAGTTATTTTAACTCTGAGTTAATTTCACTCTGAGTTAATTTGGCTCTGAGTTATTTTCACTCTGAGTTAATTTCACTCTGAGTTAATTTCTCTCTGTTATTTTCACTCTGAGTTAATTTCACCCTGAGTTAATGTAATTCTGATTTAATTTCACTCTGAGTTATTTTCACTCTGAGTTAATTTCACACTGAGTTAATGTCACTCTGATTTAATTACACTCTGAGTTAATTTCACTCAGATTTATTTTCAGAGTTATTTCACTCTGAGTTAATTTCACTCTGAGTTAATTTCACTCTGAGTTAATTTCACTGTGAGTTATTTTAACGCTGAGTTAATTTCACTCTGAGTTATTTTCACGCTGAGTTAATTTCACTCCGAGTTATTTTCACTCTGAGTAAATTTCACACTGAGTTAATGTCACTCTGAGTTAATTTCACTCTGAGTTATTTTCACTCTGAGTTAATTTCACCGAGTTAATTTCACTCTGAGTTATTTTCACTCTGAGTTATTTTCATTCGGATTTAATATCACTTTGAGTTATTTTCACCCTGACTTAATTTAATTCTGAGTTAATTTCACTCTGAGTTATTTTCACTCTGAGTTAATTTCACTCCGAGTTAATGTCACTCTGAGTTAATTTCACTCTGAGTTAATTTCACTCTGAGTAATTGACACTCTGTGTTACTTTCACTCTGAGTTATCTTCACTGAGTTATTTTCACTCTGAGTTAATTTCACTCTGAGTTAATTTCACTCTGAGTAAATTTCACACTGAGTTAATGTCACTCTGAGTTAATTTCACTCTGAGTTATTTTCATTCGGATTTAATATCACTCTGAATTATTATCACCCTGAGTTAATTGAATTCTGAGTTAATTTCACTCTGAGTTATTTTCACTCTGAGTTAATTTCACTCTGAGTTATTTTCATGCTGAGTTAATTTCACTCTGAGTTAATTTCACTCTGAGTTATCTTCACTGAGTTATTTTTACTCTGAGTTATTTTCTCTGTTATTTTCACTCTGAGTTATTTTCACTCTGAGTTATTTTCACTCTGAGTTAATTTCATTCTGAGTTAATTTCACTCTGAGTTATTTTCACTCTGAGTTAATGTAATTCTGAGTTAATTTCACTCTGTTATTTTCACTGAGTTAATTTCACTCTGAGTTATCTTCACTGAGTTATTTTCACTCTGAGTTAATGTCACTCTGAGTTAATTTCACTCTGAGTTAATTTCACTCTGAGTTATTTTCACTCTGAGTTAATTTCACACTGAGTTAATGTCACTCTGAGTTAATTTCACTCTGAGTTATTTTCATTCGGATTTAATATCACTCTGAATTATTATCACCCTGAGTTAATTTAATTCTGAGTTATTTTTACTCTGAGTTAATTTCACTCTGAGTTATTTTCATGCTGAGTTAATTTCACTCTGAGTTATCTTCACTGAGTTATTTTCACTCTGAGTTAATGTCACTCTGAGTTTATTTCACTCTGAGTTAATTTCACTCTGAGTTATTTTCACTCTGAGTTAATTTCACACTGAGTTAATGTCACTCTGAGTTAATTTCACTCTGAGTTATTTTCATTCGGATTTAATATCACTCTGAATTATTATCACCCTGAGTTAATTGAATTCTGAGTTAATTTCACTCTGAGTTATTTTCACTCTGAGTTAATTTCACTCTGCGTTATTTTCATGCTGAGTTTATTTCACTCTGAGTTAATTTCACTCTGAGTTATTTTCACTGAGTTAATTTCACTCTGAGTTATCTTCACTGAGTTATTTTCACTCTGAGTTATTTTCACTGTTATTTTCACTCTGAGTTATTTTCACTCTGAGTTAATTTCATTCTGTGTTAATTTCACTCTGAGTTATTTTCACTCTGAGTTAATTTAATTCTGAGTTAATTTCACTCTGTTATTTTCACTGAGGTAATTTCACTCTGAGTTATTTTCACTCTGAGTTATTTTCATTCTGAGTTAATTTCACTCTGAGTCATTTTCACCCTGAGTTAATTAATTCTGACATAATTTAATTCTGAGTTAATTTCACTCTGATTTATTTTCACTCTGAGTTAATTTAATTCTGAGTTAATTTCACTCTGTTATTTTCACTGAGTTAATTTCACTCTGAGTTATTTTCACTGAGTTATTTGCACTCTGATTTAATTTCATTCTGAGTTAATGACACTCTGAGTTAATTACACTCCGAGTTATTTTCACTGAGTTATTTACACTCTGAGTTATTTTCATTCTGAGTTAATTTTAGTCAGAGTTATTTTCACCCTGAGTTAATTTAATTCTGAGATAATTTAATTCTGAGTTAATTTCACTCTGAGTTATTTTCACTCTGAGTTATTTTCACTCTGAGTTAATTTGACTCTGAGTTATTTTCACTCTGAATTAATTTCACTCCGAGTTAATTTCACTCTGTTATTTTCACTCTGAGTTATTTTCACTCTGAGTTATTTTCACTCTGAGTTAATTTGACTCTGAGTTATTTTCACTCTGAATTAATTTCACTCCGAGTTAATTTCACTCTGTTATTTTCACTCTGAGTTATTTTCACTCTGAGTTAATTTCACACTGAGTTAATGTCACTCTGAGTTAATTTCACTCTGAGTTAATTTCACTCTGAGTTATTTTCACTCTGAGTTATTTTCACTCATTTATTTTCACTGAGTTATTTTCACTCTGAGTTAATTTCACTCTGAGTCAATTTCATTCTGAGTTATTTTAACTCCGAGTTAATTTCACTCTGAGTTAATTTGACTCTGAGTTATTTTCACTCTGAATTAATTTCACTCTGAGTTAATTTCTCTCTGTTATTTTCACTCTGAGATATTTTCACCCTGAGTTAATTTAATTCTGAGTTAATTTCACTCTGAGTTAATTTCACACTGAGTTAATGTCACTCTGAGTTAATTTCACTCTGAGTGAATTTCACTCAGATTTATTTTCACTAAGTTATTTTCACTCTGAGTTAATTTCACTCTGAGTTAATTTGACTCTGAGTTATTTTCACTCTGAATTAATTTCACTCTGAGTTAATTTCTCTCTGTTATTTTCACTCTGAGTTATTTTCACCCTGAGTTAATTTAATTCTGAGTTAATTTCACTCTGAGTTAATTTCACACTGAGTTAATGTCACTCTGAGTTAATTTCACTCTGAGTGAATTTCACTCAGATTTATTTTCACTAAGTTATTTTCACTCTGAGTTAATTTGACTCTGAGTTATTTTAATGCTGAGTTATTGTCACTCTGAGTTAATTTCTCTCTGAGTTATTTTCATTCGGATTAAATACCACTCTGAATTATTTTCACCCTGAGTTAATTTAATACTGAGTTAATTTCACTCTGAGTTATTTTCACTCTGAGTTAATTTCACTCTGAGTTAATTTCACTCTGGGTTATTTTCACTCTGAATTAATTTCACTCAGATTTATTTTGACTGAGTTATTTTCACTCTGAGTTAATTTCACTCTGAGTCAATTTCACTCTGAGTTATTTTAACTCTGAGTTAATTTCTCTCTGAGTTAATTTGGCTCTGAGTTATTTTCACTCTGAGTTAATTTCACTCTGAGTTAATTTCTCTCTGTTATTTTCACTCTGAGTTAATTTCACCCTGAGTTAATTTAATTCTGATTTAATTTCACTCTGAGTTAATTTCACTCTGAGTTATTTTCACTTTGAGTTATTTTCACTCAGATTTATTTTCACTGAGTTAATTTCACTCTGAGTTAATTTCACTCTGAGTCAATTTCACTCTGAGTTATTTTAACTCTGAGTTAATTTCACTCTGAGTTAAATTGGCTCTGAGTTATTTTCACTCTGAGTTAATTTCACTCTGAGTTAATTTGGCTCTGATTTATTTTCACTCTGAGTTAATTTCACTCTGAGTTAATTTCTCTCTGTTATTTTCACTCTGAGTTAATTTCTCTCTGAGTTAATTTGGCTCTGAGTTATTTTCACTCTGAGTTAATTTCACTCTGAGTTAATTTCTCTCTGTTATTTTCACTCTGAGTTAATTTCACCCTGAGTTAATTTAATTCTGATTTAATTTCACTCTGAGTTAATTTCACTCTGAGTTATTTTCACTTTGAGTTATTTTCACTCAGATTTATTTTCACTGAGTTAATTTCACTCTGAGTTAATTTCACTCTGAGTCAATTTCACTCTGAGTTATTTTAACTCTGAGTTAATTTCACTCTGAGTTAAATTGGCTCTGAGTTATTTTCACTCTGAGTTAATTTCACTCTGAGTTAATTTCTCTGAGTTATTTTCACTCTGAGTTAATTTCACCCTGAGTTAATTTAATTCTGCGTTAATTTCACTCTGAGTTAATTTCACTCTGAGTTATTTTCACTCTGAGTTAATTTCACACTGAGTTAATGTCACTCTGATTTAATTACACTCTGAGTTAATTTCACTCAGATTTATTTTCAGAGTTATTTTCACTCTGAGTTAATTTCACTCTGAGTTAATTTCACTCTGAGTTAATTTCACTCTGAGTTATTTTAACGCTGAGTTAATTTCACTCTGAGTTATTTTCACGCTGAGTTAATTTCACTCCGAGTTATTTTCAGTCTGAGTAAATTTCACACTGAGTTAATGTCACTCTGAGTTAATTTCACTCTGAGTTATTTTCACTCTGAGTTAATTTCACCGAGTTAATTTCACTCTTAGTTATTTTAACTCTGAGTTAATTTCACTCTGAGTTATTTTCACTCTGAGTTATTTTCATTCGGATTTAATATCACTTTGAGTTATTTTCACCCTGACTTAATTTAATTCTGAGTTAATTTCACTCTGAGTTATTTTCACTCTGAGTTAATTTCACTCCGAGTTAATGTCACTCTGAGTTAATTTCACTCTGAGTTAATTTCACTCTGAGTAATTGTCACTCTGTGTTACTTTCACTCTGAGTTATCTTCACTGAGTTATTTTCACTCTGAGTTAATTTCACTCTGAGTTAATTTCACTCTGAGTTAATTTCACACTGAGTTAATGTCACTCTGAGTTAATTTCACTCTGAGTTATTTTCATTCGGATTTAATATCACTCTGAATTATTATCACCCTGAGTTAATTGAATTCTGAGTTAATTTCACTCTGAGTTATTTTCACTCTGAGTTAATTTCACTCTGAGTTATTTTCATGCTGAGTTAATTTCACTCTGAGTTAATTTCACTCTGAGTTATTTTCACTGAGTTAATTTCACTCTGAGTTATCTTCACTGAGTTATTTTTACTCTGAGTTATTTTCTCTGTTATTTTCACTCTGAGTTATTTTCACTCTGAGTTATTTTCACTCTGAGTTAATTTCATTCTGAGTTAATTTCACTCTGAGTTATTTTCACTCTGAGTTAATGTAATTCTGAGTTAATTTCACTCTGTTATTTTCACTGAGGTAATTTCACTCTGAGTTATTTTCACTCTGAGTTATTTTCATTCTGAGTTAATTTCACTCTGAGTCATTTTCACCCTGAGTTAATTAATTCTGACATAATTTAATTCTGAGTTAATTTCACTCTGATTTATTTTCACTCTGAGTTAATTTAATTCTGAGTTAATTTCACTCTGTTATTTTCACTGAGTTAATTTCACTCTGAGTTATTTTCACTGATTTATTTGCACTCTGATTTAATTTCATTCTGAGTTAATGACACTCTGAGTTAATTTCACTCCGAGTTATTTTCACTGAGTTATTTTCACTCTGAGTTATTTTCATTCTGAGTTAATTTCAGTCAGAGTTATTTTCACCCTGAGTTAATTTAATTCTGAGATAATTTAATTCTGAGTTAATTACACTCTGAGTTATTTTCACTCTGAGTTATTTTCACTCTGAGTTAATGTAATTCTGAGTTAATTTCACTCTGTTATTTTCACTGAGTTAATTTCACTCTGAGTTATCTTCACTGAGTTATTTTCACTCTGAGTTAATGTCACTCTGAGTTAATTTCACTCTGAGTTAATTTCACTCTGAGTTATTTTCACTCTGAGTTAATTTCACACTGAGTTAATGTCACTCTGAGTTAATTTCACTCTGAGTTATTTTCATTCGGATTTAATATCACTCTGAATTATTATCACCCTGAGTTAATTTAATTCTGAGTTATTTTTACTCTGAGTTAATTTCACTCTGAGTTATTTTCATGCTGAGTTAATTTCACTCTGAGTTATCTTCACTGAGTTATTTTCACTCTGAGTTAATGTCACTCTGAGTTTATTTCACTCTGAGTTAATTTCACTCTGAGTTATTTTCACTCTGAGTTAATTTCACACTGAGTTAATGTCACTCTGAGTTAATTTCACTCTGAGTTATTTTCATTCGGATTTAATATCACTCTGAATTATTATCACCCTGAGTTAATTGAATTCTGAGTTAATTTCACTCTGAGTTATTTTCACTCTGAGTTAATTTCACTCTGCGTTATTTTCATGCTGAGTTTATTTCACTCTGAGTTAATTTCACTCTGAGTTATTTTCACTGAGTTAATTTCACTCTGAGTTATCTTCACTGAGTTATTTTCACTCTGAGTTATTTTCACTGTTATTTTCACTCTGAGTTATTTTCACTCTGAGTTAATTTCATTCTGTGTTAATTTCACTCTGAGTTATTTTCACTCTGAGTTAATTTAATTCTGAGTTAATTTCACTCTGTTATTTTCACTGAGGTAATTTCACTCTGAGTTATTTTCACTCTGAGTTATTTTCATTCTGAGTTAATTTCACTCTGAGTCATTTTCACCCTGAGTTAATTAATTCTGACATAATTTAATTCTGAGTTAATTTCACTCTGATTTATTTTCACTCTGAGTTAATTTAATTCTGAGTTAATTTCACTCTGTTATTTTCACTGAGTTAATTTCACTCTGAGTTATTTTCACTGAGTTATTTGCACTCTGATTTAATTTCATTCTGAGTTAATGACACTCTGAGTTAATTACACTCCGAGTTATTTTCACTGAGTTATTTACACTCTGAGTTATTTTCATTCTGAGTTAATTTTAGTCAGAGTTATTTTCACCCTGAGTTAATTTAATTCTGAGATAATTTAATTCTGAGTTAATTTCACTCTGAGTTATTTTCACTCTGAGTTATTTTCACTCTGAGTTAATTTGACTCTGAGTTATTTTCACTCTGAATTAATTTCACTCCGAGTTAATTTCACTCTGTTATTTTCACTCTGAGTTATTTTCACTCTGAGTTATTTTCACTCTGAGTTAATTTGACTCTGAGTTATTTTCACTCTGAATTAATTTCACTCCGAGTTAATTTCACTCTGTTATTTTCACTCTGAGTTATTTTCACTCTGAGTTAATTTCACACTGAGTTAATGTCACTCTGAGTTAATTTCACTCTGAGTTAATTTCACTCTGAGTTATTTTCACTCTGAGTTATTTTCACTCATTTATTTTCACTGAGTTATTTTCACTCTGAGTTAATTTCACTCTGAGTCAATTTCATTCTGAGTTATTTTAACTCCGAGTTAATTTCACTCTGAGTTAATTTGACTCTGAGTTATTTTCACTCTGAATTAATTTCACTCTGAGTTAATTTCTCTCTGTTATTTTCACTCTGAGATATTTTCACCCTGAGTTAATTTAATTCTGAGTTAATTTCACTCTGAGTTAATTTCACACTGAGTTAATGTCACTCTGAGTTAATTTCACTCTGAGTGAATTTCACTCAGATTTATTTTCACTAAGTTATTTTCACTCTGAGTTAATTTCACTCTGAGTTAATTTGACTCTGAGTTATTTTCACTCTGAATTAATTTCACTCTGAGTTAATTTCTCTCTGTTATTTTCACTCTGAGTTATTTTCACCCTGAGTTAATTTAATTCTGAGTTAATTTCACTCTGAGTTAATTTCACACTGAGTTAATGTCACTCTGAGTTAATTTCACTCTGAGTGAATTTCACTCAGATTTATTTTCACTAAGTTATTTTCACTCTGAGTTAATTTGACTCTGAGTTATTTTAATGCTGAGTTATTGTCACTCTGAGTTAATTTCTCTCTGAGTTATTTTCATTCGGATTAAATACCACTCTGAATTATTTTCACCCTGAGTTAATTTAATACTGAGTTAATTTCACTCTGAGTTATTTTCACTCTGAGTTAATTTCACTCTGAGTTAATTTCACTCTGGGTTATTTTCACTCTGAATTAATTTCACTCAGATTTATTTTGACTGAGTTATTTTCACTCTGAGTTAATTTCACTCTGAGTCAATTTCACTCTGAGTTATTTTAACTCTGAGTTAATTTCTCTCTGAGTTAATTTGGCTCTGAGTTATTTTCACTCTGAGTTAATTTCACTCTGAGTTAATTTCTCTCTGTTATTTTCACTCTGAGTTAATTTCACCCTGAGTTAATTTAATTCTGATTTAATTTCACTCTGAGTTAATTTCACTCTGAGTTATTTTCACTTTGAGTTATTTTCACTCAGATTTATTTTCACTGAGTTAATTTCACTCTGAGTTAATTTCACTCTGAGTCAATTTCACTCTGAGTTATTTTAACTCTGAGTTAATTTCACTCTGAGTTAAATTGGCTCTGAGTTATTTTCACTCTGAGTTAATTTCACTCTGAGTTAATTTGGCTCTGAGTTATTTTCACTCTGAGTTAATTTCACTCTGAGTTAATTTCTCTCTGTTATTTTCACTCTGAGTTAATTTCTCTCTGAGTTAATTTGGCTCTGAGTTATTTTCACTCTGAGTTAATTTCACTCTGAGTTAATTTCTCTCTGTTATTTTCACTCTGAGTTAATTTCACCCTGAGTTAATTTAATTCTGATGTAATTTCACTCTGAGTTAATTTCACTCTGAGTTATTTTCACTTTGAGTTATTTTCACTCAGATTTATTTTCACTGAGTTAATTTCACTCTGAGTTAATTTCACTCTGAGTCAATTTCACTCTGAGTTATTTTAACTCTGAGTTAATTTCACTCTGAGTTAAATTGGCTCTGAGTTATTTTCACTCTGAGTTAATTTCACTCTGAGTTAATTTCTCTGAGTTATTTTCACTCTGAGTTAATTTCACCCTGAGTTAATTTAATTCTGCGTTAATTTCACTCTGAGTTAATTTCACTCTGAGTTATTTTCACTCTGAGTTAATTTCACACTGAGTTAATGTCACTCTGATTTAATTACACTCTGAGTTAATTTCACTCAGATTTATTTTCAGAGTTATTTTCACTCTGAGTTAATTTCACTCTGAGTTAATTTCACTCTGAGTTAATTTCACTCTGAGTTATTTTAACGCTGAGTTAATTTCACTCTGAGTTATTTTCACGCTGAGTTAATTTCACTCCGAGTTATTTTCAGTCTGAGTAAATTTCACACTGAGTTAATGTCACTCTGAGTTAATTTCACTCTGAGTTATTTTCACTCTGAGTTAATTTCACCGAGTTAATTTCACTCTTAGTTATTTTAACTCTGAGTTAATTTCACTCTGAGTTATTTTCACTCTGAGTTATTTTCATTCGGATTTAATATCACTTTGAGTTATTTTCACCCTGACTTAATTTAATTCTGAGTTAATTTCACTCTGAGTTATTTTCACTCTGAGTTAATTTCACTCCGAGTTAATGTCACTCTGAGTTAATTTCACTCTGAGTTAATTTCACTCTGAGTAATTGTCACTCTGTGTTACTTTCACTCTGAGTTATCTTCACTGAGTTATTTTCACTCTGAGTTAATTTCACTCTGAGTTAATTTCACTCTGAGTTAATTTCACACTGAGTTAATGTCACTCTGAGTTAATTTCACTCTGAGTTATTTTCATTCGGATTTAATATCACTCTGAATTATTATCACCCTGAGTTAATTGAATTCTGAGTTAATTTCACTCTGAGTTATTTTCACTCTGAGTTAATTTCACTCTGAGTTATTTTCATGCTGAGTTAATTTCACTCTGAGTTAATTTCACTCTGAGTTATTTTCACTGAGTTAATTTCACTCTGAGTTATCTTCACTGAGTTATTTTTACTCTGAGTTATTTTCTCTGTTATTTTCACTCTGAGTTATTTTCACTCTGAGTTATTTTCACTCTGAGTTAATTTCATTCTGAGTTAATTTCACTCTGAGTTATTTTCACTCTGAGTTAATGTAATTCTGAGTTAATTTCACTCTGTTATTTTCACTGAGGTAATTTCACTCTGAGTTATTTTCACTCTGAGTTATTTTCATTCTGAGTTAATTTCACTCTGAGTCATTTTCACCCTGAGTTAATTAATTCTGACATAATTTAATTCTGAGTTAATTTCACTCTGATTTATTTTCACTCTGAGTTAATTTAATTCTGAGTTAATTTCACTCTGTTATTTTCACTGAGTTAATTTCACTCTGAGTTATTTTCACTGATTTATTTGCACTCTGATTTAATTTCATTCTGAGTTAATGACACTCTGAGTTAATTTCACTCCGAGTTATTTTCACTGAGTTATTTTCACTCTGAGTTATTTTCATTCTGAGTTAATTTCAGTCAGAGTTATTTTCACCCTGAGTTAATTTAATTCTGAGATAATTTAATTCTGAGTTAATTACACTCTGAGTTATTTTCACTCTGAGTTATTTTCACTCTGAGTTAATTTCACACTGACTTAATGTCACTCTGAGTTAATTTCACTCTGAGTTAATTTCACTCTGAGATATTTTCACTCTGAGTTATTTTCACTCATTTATTTTCACTGAGTTATTTTCACTCTGAGTTAATTTCACGCTGAGTCAATTTCATTCTGAGTTATTTTAACTCCGAGTTAATTTCACTCTGAGTTAATTTGACTCTGAGTTATTTTCACTCTGAATTAATTTCACTCTGAGTTAATTTCTCTCTGTTATTTTCACTCTGAGTTATTTTCACCCTGAGTTAATTTAATTCTGAGTTAATTTCACTCTGAGTTAATTTCACTCTGAGTTATTTTCACTCTGAGTTAATTTCACACTGAGTTAATGTCACTCTGAGTTAATTTCACTCTGAGTGAATTTCACTCAGATTTATTTTCACTAAGTTATTTTCACTCTGAGTTAATTTCACTCTGAGTTAATTTGACTCTGAGTTATTTTAATGCTGAGTTAATGTCACTCTGAGTTAATTTCTCTCTGAGTTATTTTCATTCGGATTAAATACCACTCTGAATTATTTTCACCCTGAGTTAATTTAATTCTGAGTTAATTTCACTCTGAGTTATTTTCACTCTGAGTTAATTTCACTCTGAGTTAATTTCACTGTGGGTTATTTTCACTCAGAATTAATTTCACTCTGAGTTAATTTCTCTCTGTTATTTTCACTCTGAGCTATTTTCCCCCTGAGTTAATTTAATTCTGATTTAATTTCACTCTGAGTTAATTTCACTCTGAGTTATTTTCACTTTGAGTTATTTTCACTCAGATTTATTTTCACTGAGTTATTTTCACTCTGAGTTAATTTCACTCCGAGTCAATTTCACTCTGAGTTATTTTCACCCTGAGTTAATTTTATTCTGATCGAATTTCCCTCTGAGTTAATTTCACTCTGAGATATTTTCACTCTGAGTTCATTTCACACTGAGTTAATGTCACTCTGAGTTAATTTCACTCTGAGTTAATTTCACTCTGAGTTATTTTAACGCTGAGTTAATTTCACTCTGAGTTATTTTCACGCTGAGTTAATTTCACTCTGAGTTATTTTCACTCTGAGTAAGTTTCACCCTGAGTTAATGTCACTCTGAGTTAATTTCACTCTGAGTTATTTTCACTCTGAGTTAATTTCACCGAGTTAATTTCACTCTGAGTTATTTTAACTCTGAGTTAATTTCACTCTGAGTTATTTTCACTCTGAGTTATTTTCATTCGGATTTAATATCACTTTGAGTTATTTTCACCCTGACTTAATTTAATTCTGAGTTAATTTCACTCTGAGTTATTTTCACTCTGAGTTAATTTCACTCCGAGTTAATGTCACTCTGAGTTAATTTCACTCTGAGTTAATTTCACTCTGAGTAATTGACACTCTGTGTTACTTTCACTCTGAGTTATCTTCACTGAGTTATTTTACTCTGAGTTAATTTCACTCTGAGTTAATTTCACTCTGAGTTAATTTCACACTGAGTTAATGTCACTCTGAGTTAATTTCACTCTGAGTTATTTTCATTCGGATTTAATATCACTCTGAATTATTATCACCCTGAGTTAATTGAATTCTGAGTTAATTTCACTCTGAGTTATTTTCACTCTGAGTTATTTTCATGCTGAGTTAATTTCACTCTGAGTTATCTTCACTGAGTTATTTTCACTCTGAGTTAATGTCACTCTGAGTTTATTTCACTCTGAGTTAATTTCACTCTGAGTTATTTTCACTCTGAGTTAATTTCACACTGAGTTAATGTCACTCTGAGTTAATTTCACTCTGAGTTATTTTCATTCGGATTTAATATCACTCTGAATTATTATCACCCTGAGTTAATTGAATTCTGAGTTAATTTCACTCTGAGTTATTTTCACTCTGAGTTAATTTCACTCTGCGTTATTTTCATGCTGAGTTAATTTCACTCTGAGTTATTTTCATGCTGAGTTAATTTCACTCTGAGTTAATTTCACTCTGAGTTATCTTCACTGAGTTATTTTTACTCTGAGTTATTTTCTCTGTTATTTTCACTCTGAGTTATTTTCACTCTGAGTTAATTTCACTCTGAGTTATCTTCACTGAGTTATTTTTACTCTGAGTTATTTTCTCTGTTATTTTCACTCTGAGTTATTTTCACTCTGAGTTATTTTCACTCTGAGTTAATTTCATTCTGAGTTAATTTCACTCTGAGTTATTTTCACTCTGAGTTAATGTAATTCTGAGTTAATTTCACTCTGTTATTTTCACTGAGGTAATTTCACTCTGAGTTATTTTCACTCTGAGTTATTTTCATTCTGAGTTAATTTCACTCTGAGTCATTTTCACCCTGAGTTAATTAATTCTGACATAATTTAATTCTGAGTTAATTTCACTCTGATTTATTTTCACTCTGAGTTAATTTAATTCTGAGTTAATTTCACTCTGTTATTTTCACTGAGTTAATTTCACTCTGAGTTATTTTCACTGATTTATTTGCACTCTGATTTAATTTCATTCTGAGTTAATGACACTCTGAGTTAATTTCACTCCGAGTTATTTTCACTGAGTTATTTTCACTCTGAGTTATTTTCATTCTGAGTTAATTTCAGTCAGAGTTATTTTCACCCTGAGTTAATTTAATTCTGAGATAATTTAATTCTGAGTTAATTACACTCTGAGTTATTTTCACTCTGAGTTATTTTCACTCTGAGTTAATTTCACACTGACTTAATGTCACTCTGAGTTAATTTCACTCTGAGTTAATTTCACTCTGAGATATTTTCACTCTGAGTTATTTTCACTCATTTATTTTCACTGAGTTATTTTCACTCTGAGTTAATTTCACGCTGAGTCAATTTCATTCTGAGTTATTTTAACTCCGAGTTAATTTCACTCTGAGTTAATTTGACTCTGAGTTATTTTCACTCTGAATTAATTTCACTCTGAGTTAATTTCTCTCTGTTATTTTCACTCTGAGTTATTTTCACCCTGAGTTAATTTAATTCTGAGTTAATTTCACTCTGAGTTAATTTCACTGAGTTATTTTCACTCTGAGTTAATTTCACACTGAGTTAATGTCACTCTGAGTTAATTTCACTCTGAGTGAATTTCACTCAGATTTATTTTCACTAAGTTATTTTCACTCTGAGTTAATTTCACTCTGAGTTAATTTGACTCTGAGTTATTTTAATTCTGAGTTAATGTCACTCTGAGTTAATTTCTCTCTGAGTTATTTTCATTCGGATTAAATACCACTCTGAATTATTTTCACCCTGAGTTAATTTAATTCTGAGTTAATTTCACTCTGAGTTATTTTCACTCTGAGTTAATTTCACTCTGAGTTAATTTCACTCTGGGTTATTTTCACTCAGAATTAATTTCACTCTGAGTTAATTTCTCTCTGTTATTTTCACTCTGAGCTATTTTCCCCCTGAGTTAATTTAATTCTGATTTAATTTCACTCTGAGTTAATTTCACTCTGAGTTATTTTCACTTTGAGTTATTTTCACTCAGATTTATTTTCACTGAGTTATTTTCACTCTGAGTTAATTTCACTCTGAGTCAATTTCATTCTGAGTTATTTTCACCCTGAGTTAATTTTATTCTGATCGAATTTCCCTCTGAGTTAATTTCACTCTGAGATATTTTCACTCTGAGTTCATTTCACACTGAGTTAATGTCACTCTGAGTTAATTTCACTCTGAGTTAATTTCACTCTGAGTTATTTTAACGCTGAGTTAATTTCACTCTGAGTTATTTTCACGCTGAGTTAATTTCACTCCGAGTTATTTTCACTCTGAGTAAGTTTCACACTGAGTTAATGTCACTCTGAGTTAATTTCACTCTGAGTTATTTTCACTCTGAGTTAATTTCACCGAGTTAATTTCACTCTGAGTTATTTTAACTCTGAGTTAATTTCACTCTGAGTTATTTTCACTCTGAGTTATTTTCATTCGGATTTAATATCACTTTGAGTTATTTTCACCCTGACTTAATTTAATTCTGAGTAAATTTCACTCTGAGTGAGTTTCACAATGAGTTATTTTCACAGAGTTATTTTCACTGTGTTATTTTCACTCTGAGTGAATTTCACTCTGATTTAATGTCACTCTGATATAATTACACTGAGTTAATTTCACTCTGAGTTCATGTCACTCTGAGTTATTTTCACTCTGAGTTAATTTCACTCTGAGTTAATTTCACTCTGAGTTATTTTCATTATGAGTTAATTTCACTCTGAATTATTTTCCCCCTAATTTAATTTAATTCTGAGTTAATTTCACTGAGTTATTTTCACTCTGAGTTAATTTCACTCTGAGTTATTTTCACTGAGTTATTTTCACTCTGAGTTAATTTCACTCTGAGTTATTTTCACTCTGAGTTAATTTCACTCTGAGTTATTTTCATGCTGAGGTAATTTCACTCTGAGTTAATTTCACTCTGAGTTATTTTCACTGAGTTAATTTCACTCTGAGTTAACTTCACTGAGTTATTTTCACTCTGAGTTAATTTCACTCTGAGTTATCTTCACTGATTTATTTTCACTCTGAGTTAATTTCACTCTGAATTAATTTCATTCTGAGTTAATTTCACTCTGAGTTATTTTCACCCTTAGTAAATTTAATTCTGAGTTAATTTCACTGAGTTATTTTCACTCTGAGTTAATTTCACACTGATTTATCTTCACTTTGTGTTATTTTCACTCTGAGTTAATTTCACTCTGAGTTAATGTCACTCTGAGTTAATTTCACTGAGTTAATTTCACTGAGTTATTTTCACTCTGAGTTATTTTCACTCTGAGTTATTTTCATTATGAGTTAATTTCACTCTGAATTATTTTCCCCCTGATTTAATTTAATTCTGAGTTAATTTCACTGAGTTATTTTCACTCTGAGTTAATTTCACTCTGAGTTATCTTCACTGAGTTATTTTCACTCTGAGTTAATTTCACTCTGAGTTAATTTCACTCTGAGTTATTTTAACGCTGAGTTAATTTCACTCTGAGTTATTTTCACGCTGAGTTAATTTCACTCCGAGTTATTTTCACTCTGAGTAAATTTCACACTGAGTTAATGTCACTCTGAGTTAATTTCACTCTGAGTTATTTTCACTCTGAGTTAATTTCACCGAGTTAATTTCACTCTGAGTTATTTTAACTCTGAGTTAATTTCACTCTGAGTTATTTTCACTCTGAGTTATTTTCATTCGGATTTAATATCATTTTGAGTTATTTTAACCCTGACTTAATATAATTCTGAGTTAATTTCACTCAGAGTTATTTTCACTCTGAGTTAATTTCACTCCGAGTTAATGTCACTCTGAGTTAATTTCACTCTGAGTTAATTTCACTCTGAGTAATTGTCACTCTGTTTTACTTTCACTCTGAGTTATCTTCAATGAGTTATTTTCACTCTGAGTTAATTTCACTCTGAGTTAATTTCACTCTGAGTTATTTTCACTCTGAGTTAATTTCACACTGAGTTATTTTAATTCTGAGTTAATGTCACTCTGAGTTAATTTCTCTCTGAGTTATTTTCATTCGGATTAAATACCACTCTGAATTATTTTCACCCTGAGTTAATTTAATTCTGAGTTAATTTCACTCTGAGTTATTTTCACTCTGAGTTAATTTCACTCTGAGTTAATTTCACTCTGGGTTATTTTCACTCAGAATTAATTTCACTCTGAGTTAATTTCTCTCTGTTATTTTCACTCTGAGCTATTTTCCCCCTGAGTTAATTTAATTCTGATTTAATTTCACTCTGAGTTAATTTCACTCTGAGTTATTTTCACTTTGAGTTATTTTCACTCAGATTTATTTTCACTGAGTTATTTTCACTCTGAGTTAATTTCACTCTGAGTCAATTTCACTCTGAGTTATTTTCACCCTGAGTTAATTTTATTCTGATCGAATTTCCCTCTGAGTTAATTTCACTCTGAGATATTTTCACTCTGAGTTCATTTCACACTGAGTTAATGTCACTCTGAGTTAATTTCACTCTGAGTTAATTTCACTCTGAGTTATTTTAACGCTGAGTTAATTTCACTCTGAGTTATTTTCACGCTGAGTTAATTTCACTCCGAGTTATTTTCACTCTGAGTAAGTTTCACACGGAGTTAATGTCACTCTGAGTTAATTTCACTCTGAGTTATTTTCACTCTGAGTTAATTTCACCGAGTTAATTTCACTCTGAGTTATTTTAACTCTGAGTTAATTTCACTCTGAGTTATTTTCACTCTGAGTTATTTTCATTCGGATTTAATATCACTTTGAGTTATTTTCACCCTGACTTAATTTAATTCTGAGTAAATTTCACTCTGAGTGAGTTTCACAATGAGTTATTTTCACAGAGTTATTTTCACTGTGTTATTTTCACTCTGAGTGAATTTCACTCTGATTTAATGTCACTCTGATATAATTACACTGAGTTAATTTCACTCTGAGTTCATGTCACTCTGAGTTATTTTCACTCTGAGTTAATTTCACTCTGAGTTAATTTCACTCTGAGTTATTTTCATTATGAGTTAATTTCACTCTGAATTATTTTCCCCCTAATTTAATTTAATTCTGAGTTAATTTCACTGAGTTATTTTCACTCTGAGTTAATTTCACTCTGAGTTATTTTCACTGAGTTATTTTCACTCTGAGTTAATTTCACTCTGAGTTATTTTCACTCTGAGTTAATTTCACTCTGAGTTATTTTCATGCTGAGGTAATTTCACTCTGAGTTAATTTCACTCTGAGTTATTTTCACTGAGTTAATTTCACTCTGAGTTAACTTCACTGAGTTATTTTCACTCTGAGTTAATTTCACTCTGAGTTATCTTCACTGATTTATTTTCACTCTGAGTTAATTTCACTCTGAATTAATTTCATTCTGAGTTAATTTCACTCTGAGTTATTTTCACCCTTAGTAAATTTAATTCTGAGTTAATTTCACTGAGTTATTTTCACTCTGAGTTAATTTCACACTGATTTATTTTCACTTTGTGTTATTTTCACTCTGAGTTAATTTCACTCTGAGTTAATGTCACTCTGAGTTAATTTCACTGAGTTAATTTCACTGAGTTATTTTCACTCTGAGTTATTTTCACTCTGAGTTATTTTCATTATGAGTTAATTTCACTCTGAATTATTTTCCCCCTGATTTAATTTAATTCTGAGTTAATTTCACTGAGTTATTTTCACTCTGAGTTAATTTCACTCTGAGTTATCTTCACTGAGTTATTTTCACTCTGAGTTAATTTCACTCTGAGTTAATTTCACTCTGAGTTATTTTAACGCTGAGTTAATTTCACTCTGAGTTATTTTCACGCTGAGTTAATTTCACTCCGAGTTATTTTCACTCTGAGTAAATTTCACACTGAGTTAATGTCACTCTGAGTTAATTTCACTCTGAGTTATTTTCACTCTGAGTTAATTTCACCGAGTTAATTTCACTCTGAGTTATTTTAACTCTGAGTTAATTTCACTCTGAGTTATTTTCACTCTGAGTTATTTTCATTCGGATTTAATATCATTTTGAGTTATTTTAACCCTGACTTAATTTAATTCTGAGTTAATTTCACTCTGAGTTATTTTCACTCTGAGTTAATTTCACTCCGAGTTAATGTCACTCTGAGTTAATTTCACTCTGAGTTAATTTCACTCTGAGTAATTGTCACTCTGTTTTACTTTCACTCTGAGTTATCTTCAATGAGTTATTTTCACTCTGAGTTAATTTCACTCTGAGTAAATTTCACTCTGAGTTATTTTCACTCTGAGTTAATTTCACACTGAGTTAATGTCACTCTGAGTTAATTTCACTCTGAGTTATTTTCATTCGGATTTAATATCACTCTGAATTAATATCACCCTGAGTTAATTGAATTCTGAGTTAATTTCACTCTGAGTTATTTTCACTCTGAGTTAATTTCACTCTGAGTTATTTTCATGCTGAGTTAATTTCACTCTGAGTTAATTTCACTCTGAGTTATTTTCACTGAGTTAATTTCACTCTGAGTTATCTTCACTGAGTTATTTTCACTCTGAGTTAATGTCACTCTGAGTTAATTTAACTCTGAGTTATTTTCACTCTGAGTTAATTTCACACTGAGTTAATGTCACTCTGAGTTAATTTCACTCTGAGTTATTTTCATTCGGATTTAATATCACTCTGAATTATTATCACCCTGAGTTAATTTAATTCTGAGTTATTTTCACTCTGAGTTAATTTCACTCTGAGTTATTTTCATGCTGAGTTAATTTCACTCTGAGTTATCTTCACTGAGTTATTTTCACTCTGAGTTAATGTCACTCTGAGTTTATTTCACTCTGAGTTAATTTCACTCTGAGTTATTTTCACTCTGAGTTAATTTCACACTGAGTTAATGTCACTCTGAGTTAATTTCACTCTGAGTTATTTTCATTCGGATTTAATATCACTCTGAATTATTATCACCCTGAGTTAATTGAATTCTGAGTTAATTTCACTCTGAGTTATTTTCACTCTGAGTTAATTTCACTCTGCGTTATTTTCATGCTGAGTTAATTTCACTCTGAGTTAATTTCACTCTGAGTTATTTTCACTGAGTTAATTTCACTCTGAGTTATCTTCACTGAGTTATTTTCACTCTGAGTTATTTTCACTGTTATTTTCACTCTGAGTTATTTTCACTCTGAGTTATTTTCACTCTGAGTTAATTTCATTCTGTGTTAATTTCACTCTGAGTTATTTTCACTCTGAGTTAATTTAATTCTGAGTTAATTTCACTCTGTTATTTTCACTGAGGTAATTTCACTCTGAGTTATTTTCACTCTGAGTTATTTTCATTCTGAGTTAATTTCACTCTGAGTCATTTTCACCCTGAGTTAATTAATTCTGACATAATTTAATTCTGAGTTAATTTCACTCTGATTTATTTTCACTCTGAGTTAATTTAATTCTGAGTTAATTTCACTCTGTTATTTTCACTGAGTTAATTTCACTCTGAGTTATTTTCACTGAGTTATTTGCACTCTGATTTAATTTCATTCTGAGTTAATGACACTCTGAGTTAATTTCACTCCGAGTTATTTTCACTGAGTTATTTACACTCTGAGTTATTTTCATTCTGAGTTAATTTCAGTCAGAGTTATTTTCACCCTGAGTTAATTTAATTCTGAGATAATTTAATTCTGAGTTAATTTCACTCTGAGTTATTTTCACTCTGAGTTATTTTCACTCTGAGTTAATTTGACTCTGAGTTATTTTCACTCTGAATTAATTTCACTCCGAGTTAATTTCACTCTGTTATTTTCACTCTGAGTTATTTTCAATCTGAGTTAATTTCACACTGAGTTAATGTCACTCTGAGTTAATTTCACTCTGAGTTAATTTCACTCAGTTATTTTCACTCTGAGTTATTTTCACTCATTTATTTTCACTGAGTTATTTTCACTCTGAGTTAATTTCACTCCGAGTTATTTTCACTCTGAGTAAATTTCACACTGAGTTAATGTCACTCTGAGTTAATTTCACTCTGAGTTATTTTCACTCTGAGTTAATTTCACCGAGTTAATTTCACTCTGAGTTATTTCAACTCTGAGTTAATTTCACTCTGAGTTATTTTCACTCTGAGTTATTTTCATTCGGATTTAATATCACTTTGAGTTATTTTAACCCTGACTTAATTTAATTCTGAGTTAATTTCACTCTGAGTTATTTTCACTCTGAGTTAATTTCACTCCGAGTTAATGTCACTCTGAGTTAATTTCACTCTGAGTTAATTTCACTCTGAGTAATTGTCACTCTGTTTTACTTTCACTCTGAGTTATCTTCACTGAGTTATTTTCACTCTGAGTTAATTTCACTCTGAGTTAATTTCACTCTGAGTTATTTTCACTCTGAGTTAATTTCACACTGAGTTAATGTCACTCTGAGTTAATTTCACTCTGAGTTATTTTCATTCGGATTTAATATCGCTCTGAATTAATTTCACCCTGAGTTAATTGAATTCTGAGTTAATTTCACTCTGAGTTATTTTCACTCTAAGTTAATTTCACTCTGAGTTATTTTCATGCTGAGTTAATTTCACTCTGAGTTAATTTCACTCTGAGTTATTTTCACTGAGTTAATTTCACTCTGAGTTATCTTCACTGAGTTATTTTCACTCTGCGTTAATGTCACTCTGAGTTATTTTCATGCTGAGTTAATTTCACTCTGAGTTATCTTCACTGAGTTATTTTCACTCTGAGTTAATGTCACTCTGAGTTTATTTCACTCTGAGTTAATTTCACTCTGAGTTATTTTCACTCTGAGTTAATTTCACACTGAGTTAATGTCACTCTGAGTTAATTTCACTCTGAGTTATTTTCATTCGGATTTAATATCACTCTGAATTATTATCACCCTGAGTTAATTGAATTCTGAGTTAATTTCACTCTGAGTTATTTTCACTCTGAGTTAATTTCACTCTGCGTTATTTTCATGCTGAGTTAATTTCACTCTGAGTTATCTTCACTGAGTTATTTTCACTCTGAGTTAATGTCACTCTGAGTTTATTTCACTCTGAGTTAATTTCACTCTGAGTTATTTTCACTCTGAGTTAATTTCACACTGAGTTAATGTCACTCTGAGTTAATTTCACTCTGAGTTATTTTCATTCGGATTTAATATCACTCTGAATTATTATCACCCTGAGTTAATTGAATTCTGAGTTAATTTCACTCTGCGTTATTTTCATGCTGAGTTAATTTCACTCTGAGTTAATTTCACTCTGAGTTATTTTCACTGAGTTAATTTCACTCTGAGTTATCTTCACTGAGTTATTTTCACTCTGAGTTATTTTCACTGTTATTTTCACTCTGAGTTATTTTCACTCTGAGTTATTTTCACTCTGAGTTAATTTCATTCTGTGTTAATTTCACTCTGAGTTATTTTCACTCTGAGTTAATTTAATTCTGAGTTAATTTCACTCTGTTATTTTCACTGAGGTAATTTCACTCTGAGTTATTTTCACTCTGAGTTATTTTCATTCTGAGTTAATTTCACTCTGAGTCATTTTCACCCTGAGTTAATTAATTCTGACATAATTTAATTCTGAGTTAATTTCACTCTGATTTATTTTCACTCTGAGTTAATTTAATTCCGAGTTAATTTCACTCTGTTATTTTCACTGAGTTAATTTCACTCTGAGTTATTTTCACTGAGTTATTTGCACTCTGATTTAATTTCATTCTGAGTTAATGACACTCTGAGTTAATTTCACTCCGAGTTATTTTCACTGAGTTCTTTTCACTCTGAGTTATTTTCATTCTGAGTTAATTTCAGTCAGAGTTATTTTCACCCTAAGTTAATTTAATTCTGAGATAATTTAATTCTGAGTTAATTTCACTCTGAGTTATTTTCACTCTGAGTTATTTTCACTCTGAGTTAATTTGACTCTGAGTTATTATCACTCTGAATTAATTTCACTCCGAGTTAATTTCACTCTGTTATTTTCACTCTGAGTTATTTTCACTCTGAGTTAATTTCACACTGAGTTAATGTCACTCTGAGTTAATTTCACTCTGAGTTAATTTCACTCTGAGTTATTTTCACTCTGAGTTATTTTCATTCATTTATTTTCACTGAGTTATTTTCACTCTGAGTTAATTTCACTCTGAGTCAATTTCATTCTGAGTTATTTTAACTCCGAGTTAATTTCACTCTGAGTTAATTTGACTCTGAGTTATTTTCACTCTGAATTAATTTCACTCTGAGTTAATTTCTCTCTGTTATTTTCACTCTGAGTTATTTTCACCCTGAGTTAATTTAATTCTGAGTTAATTTCACTCTGAGTTAATTTCACACTGAGTTATTTTCACTCTGAGTTAATTTCACACTGATTTAATGTCACTCTGAGTTAATTTCACTCTGAGTGAATTTCACTCAGATTTATTTTCACTAAGTTATTTTCACTCTGAGTTAATTTCACTCTGAGTTATTTTCACTCTGAGTTAATTTCACCGAGTTAATTTCACTCTGAGTTATTTTAACTCTGAGTTAATTTCACTCTGAGTTATTTTCACTCTGAGTTATTTTCATTCGGATTTAATATCACTTTGAGTTATTTTCACCCAGACTTAATTTAATTCTGAGTTAATTTCACTCTGAGTTATTTTCACTCTGAGTTAATTTCACTCCGAGTTAATGTCACTCTGAGTTAATTTCACTCTGAGTTAATTTCACTCTGAGTAATTGTCACTCTGTGTTACTTTCACTCTGAGTTATCTTCACTGAGTTATTTTCACTCTGAGTTAATTTCACTCTGAGTTAATTTCACTCTGAGTTATTTTCACTCTGAGTTAATTTCACACTGAGTTAATGTCACTCTGAGTTAATTTCACTCTGAGTTATTTTCATTCGGATTTAATATCACTCTGAATTATTATCACCCTGAGTTAATTGAATTCTGAGTTAATTTCACTCTGATTTATTTTCACTCTGAGTTAATTTAATTCTGAGTTAATTTCACTCTGTTATTTTCACTGAGTTAATTTCACTCTGAGTTATTTTCACTGAGTTATTTGCACTCTGATTTAATTTCATTCTGAGTTAATGACACTCTGAGTTAATTTCACTCCGAGTTATTTTCACTGAGTTATTTACACTCTGAGTTATTTTCATTCTGAGTTAATTTCAGTCAGAGTTATTTTCACCCTGAGTTAATTTAATTCTGAGATAATTTAATTCTGAGTTAATTTCACTCTGAGTTATTTTCACTCTGAGTTATTTTCACTCTGAGTTAATTTGACTCTGAGTTATTTTCACTCTGAATTAATTTCACTCCGAGTTAATTTCACTCTGTTATTTTCACTCTGAGTTATTTTCAATCTGAGTTAATTTCACACTGAGTTAATGTCACTCTGAGTTAATTTCACTCTGAGTTAATTTCACTCAGTTATTTTCACTCTGAGTTATTTTCACTCATTTATTTTCACTGAGTTATTTTCACTCTGAGTTAATTTCACTCCGAGTTATTTTCACTCTGAGTAAATTTCACACTGAGTTAATGTCACTCTGAGTTAATTTCACTCTGAGTTATTTTCATTCGGATTTAATCTCACTCTGAATTATTATCACCCTGAGTTAATTGAATTCTGAGTTAATTTCACTCTGAGTTATTTTCACTCTGAGTTAATTTCACTCTGCGTTATTTTCATGCTGAGTTAATTTCACTCTGAGTTATCTTCACTGAGTTATTTTCACTCTGAGTTAATGTCACTCTGAGTTTATTTCACTCTGAGTTAATTTCACTCTGAATTATTTTCACTCTGAGTTAATTTCACACTGAGTTAATGTCACTCTGAGTTAATTTCACTCTGAGTTATTTTCATTCGGATTTAATATCACTCTGAATTATTATCACCCTGAGTTAATTGAATTCTGAGTTAATTTCACTCTGCGTTATTTTCATGCTGAGTTAATTTCACTCTGAGTTAATTTCACTCTGAGTTATTTTCACTGAGTTAATTTCACTCTGAGTTATCTTCACTGAGTTATTTTCACTCTGAGTTATTTTCACTGTTATTTTCACTCTGAGTTATTTTCACTCTGAGTTATTTTAACTCTGAGTTAATTTCATTCTGTGTTAATTTCACTCTGAGTTATTTTCACTCTGAGTTAATTTAATTCTGAGTTAATTTCACTCTGTTATTTTCACTGAGGTAATTTCACTCTGAGTTATTTTCACTCTGAGTTATTTTCATTCTGAGTTAATTTCACTCTGAGTCATTTTCACCCTGAGTTAATTAATTCTGACATAATATAATTCTGAGTTAATTTCACTCTGATTTATTTTCACTCTGAGTTAATTTAATTCCGAGTTAATTTCACTCTGTTATTTTCACTGAGTTAATTTCACTCTGAGTTATTTTCACTGAGTTATTTGCACTCTGATTTAATTTCATTCTGAGTTAATGACACTCTGAGTTAATTTCACTCCGAGTTATTTTCACTGAGTTCTTTTCACTCTGAGTTATTTTCATTCTGAGTTAATTTCAGTCAGAGTTATTTTCACCCTAAGTTAATTTAATTCTGAGATAATTTAATTCTGAGTTAATTTCACTCTGAGTTATTTTCACTCTGAGTTATTTTCACTCTGAGTTAATTTGACTCTGAGTTATTATCACTCTGAATTAATTTCACTCCGAGTTAATTTCACTCTGTTATTTTCACTCTGAGTTATTTTCACTCTGAGTTAATTTCACACTGAGTTAATGTCACTCTGAGTTAATTTCACTCTGAGTTAATTTCACTCTGAGTTATTTTCACTCTGAGTTATTTTCATTCATTTATTTTCACTGAGTTATTTTCACTCTGAGTTAATTTCACTCTGAGTCAATTTCATTCTGAGTTATTTTAACTCCGAGTTAATTTCACTCTGAGTTAATTTGACTCAGAGTTATTTTCACTCTGAATTAATTTCACTCTGAGTTAATTTCTCTCTGTTATTTTCACTCTGAGTTATTTTCACCCTGAGTTAATTTAATTCTGAGTTAATTTCACTCTGAGTTAATTTCACACTGAGTTATTTTCACTCTGATTTAATTTCACACTGAGTTAATGTCACTCTGAGTTAATTTCACTCTGAGTGAATTTCACTCAGATTTATTTTCACTAAGTTATTTTCACTCTGAGTTAATTTCACTCTGAGTTATTTTCACTCTGAGTTAATTTCACCGAGTTAATTTCACTCTGAGTTATTTTAACTCTGAGTTAATTTCACTCTGAGTTATTTTCAC
This sequence comes from Isurus oxyrinchus, assembly GCA_026770705.1. Classification (NCBI taxonomy): domain Eukaryota; kingdom Metazoa; phylum Chordata; class Chondrichthyes; order Lamniformes; family Lamnidae; genus Isurus; species Isurus oxyrinchus. Next base: position 117,966,335 of record JANJGN010000017.1, read on the forward strand.
TCTGAGTTATTTTCATTCGGATTTAATATCACTTTGAGTTATTTTCACCCAGACTTAATTTAATTCTGAGTTAATTTCACTCTGAGTTATATTCACTCTGAGTTAATTTCACTCCGAGTTAATGTCACTCTGAGTTAATTTCACTCTGAGTTAATTTCACTCTGAGTAATTGTCACTCTGTGTTACTTTCACTCTGAGTTATCTTCACTGAGTTATTTTCACTCTGAGTTATTTTCACTCGGGTTAATTTCACACTGAGTTAATGTCACTCTGAGTTAATTTCACTCTGAGTTATTTTCATTCGGATTTAATATCACTCTGAATTATTATCACCCTGAGTTAATTGAATTCTGAGTTAATTTCACTCTGAGTTATTTTCACTCTGAGTTAATTTCACTCTGAGTTATTTTCACTCTGAGTTATTTTCATTCATTTATTTTCACTGAGTTATTTTCACTCTGAGTTAATTTCACTCTGAGTCAATTTCATTCTGAGTTATTTTAACTCCGAGTTAATTTCACTCTGAGTTAATTTGACTCTGAGTTATTTTCACTCTGAATTAATTTCACTCTGAGTTAATTTCTCTCTGTTATTTTCACTCTGAGTTATTTTCACCCTGAGTTAATTTAATTCTGAGTTAATTTCACTCTGAGTTAATTTCACACTGAGTTATTTTCACTCTGAGTTAATTTCACACTGAGTTAATGTCACTCTGAGTTAATTTCACTCTGAGTGAATTTCACTCAGATTTATTTTCACTAAGTTATTTTCACTCTGAGTTAATTTCACTCTGAGTTATTTTCACTCTGAGTTAATTTCACCGAGTTAATTTCACTCTGAGTTATTTTAACTCTGAGTTAATTTCACTCTGAGTTATTTTCACTGAGTTATTTTCATTCGGATTTAATATCACTTTGAGTTATTTTCACCCAGACTTAATTTAATTCTGAGTTAATTTCACTCTGAGTTATTTTCACTCTGAGTTAATTTCACTCCGAGTTAATGTCACTCTGAGTTAATTTCACTCTGAGTTAATTTCACTCTGAGTAATTGTCACTCTGTGTTACTTTCACTCTGAGTTATCTTCACTGAGTTATTTTCACTCTGAGTTAATTTCACTCTGAGTTAATTTCACTCTGAGTTATTTTCACTCTGAGTTAATTTCACACTGAGTTAATGTCACTCTGAGTTAATTTCACTCTGAGTTATTTTCATTCGGATTTAATATCACTCTGAATTATTATCACCCTGAGTTAATTGAATTCTGAGTTAATTTCACTCTGATTTATTTTCACTCTGAGTTAATTTAATTCTGAGTTAATTTCACTCTGTTATTTTCACTGAGTTAATTTCACTCTGAGTTATTTTCACTGAGTTATTTGCACTCTGATTTAATTTCATTCTGAGTTAATGACACTCTGAGTTAATTTCACTCCGAGTTATTTTCACTGAGTTATTTACACTCTGAGTTATTTTCATTCTGAGTTAATTTCAGTCAGAGTTATTTTCACCCTGAGTTAATTTAATTCTGAGATAATTTAATTCTGAGTTAATTTCACTCTGAGTTATTTTCACTCTGAGTTATTTTCACTCTGAGTTAATTTGACTCTGAGTTATTTTCACTCTGAATTAATTTCACTCCGAGTTAATTTCACTCTGTTATTTTCACTCTGAGTTATTTTCAATCTGAGTTAATTTCACACTGAGATAATGTCACTCTGAGTTAATTTCACTCTGAGTTAATTTCACTCAGTTATTTTCACTCTGAGTTATTTTCACTCATTTATTTTCACTGAGTTATTTTCACTCTGAGTTAATTTCACTCCGAGTTATTTTCACTCTGAGTAAATTTCACACTGAGTTAATGTCACTCTGAGTTAATTTCACTCTGAGTTATTTTCACTCGGAGTTAATTTCACCGAGTTAATTTCACTCTGAGTTATTTTAACTCTGAGTTAATTTCACTCTGAGTTATTTTCACTCTGAGTTATTTTCATTCGGATTTAATATCACTTTGAGTTATTTTAACCCTGACTTAATTTAATTCTGAGTTAATTTCACTCTGAGTTATTTTCACTCTGAGTTAATTTCACTCTGAGTTAATGTCACTCTGAGTTAATTTCACTCTGAGTTAATTTCACTCTGAGTAATTGTCACTCTGTTTTACTTTCACTCTGAGTTATCTTCACTGAGTTATTTTCACTCTGAGTTAATTTCACTCAGTTAATTTCACTCTGAGTTATTTTCACTCTGAGTTAATTTCACACTGAGTTAATGTCACTCTGAGTTAATTTCACTCTGAGTTATTTTCATTCGGATTTAATATCGCTCTGAATTAATATCACCCTGAGTTAATTGAATTCTGAGTTAATTTCACTCTGAGTTATTTTCACTCTAAGTTAATTTCACTCTGAGTTATTTTCATGCTGAGTTAATTTCACTCTGAGTTAATTTCACTCTGAGTTATTTTCACTGAGTTAATTTCACTCTGAGTTATCTTCACTGAGTTATTTTCACTCTGCGTTAATGTCACTCTGAGTTATTTTCATGCTGAGTTAATTTCACTCTGAGTTATCTTCACTGAGTTATTTTCACTCTGAGTTAATGTCACTCTGAGTTTATTTCACTCTGAGTTAATTTCACTCTGAGTTATTTTCACTCTGAGTTAATTTCACACTGAGTTAATGTCACTCTGAGTTAATTTCACTCTGAGTTATTTTCATTCGGATTTAATATCACTCTGAATTATTATCACCCTGAGTTAATTGAATTCTGAGTTAATTTCACTCTGAGTTATTTTCACTCTGAGTTAATTTCACTCTGCGTTATTTTCATGCTGAGTTAATTTCACTCTGAGTTATCTTCACTGAGTTATTTTCACTCTGAGTTAATGTCACTCTGAGTTTATTTCACTCTGAGTTAATTTCACTCTGAGTTATTTTCACTCTGAGTTAATTTCACACTGAGTTAATGTCACTCTGAGTTAATTTCACTCTGAGTTATTTTCATTCGGATTTAATATCACTCTGAATTATTATCACCCTGAGTTAATTGAATTCTGAGTTAATTTCACTCTGCGTTATTTTCATGCTGAGTTAATTTCACTCTGAGTTAATTTCACTCTGAGTTATTTTCACTGAGTTAATTTCACTCTGAGTTATCTTCACTGAGTTATTTTCACTCTGAGTTATTTTCACTGTTATTTTCACTCTGAGTTATTTTCACTCTGAGTTATTTTCACTCTGAGTTAATTTCATTCTGTGTTAATTTCACTCTGAGTTATTTTCACTCTGAGTTAATTTAATTCTGAGTTAATTTCACTCTGTTATTTTCACTGAGGTAATTTCACTCTGAGTTATTTTCACTCTGAGTTATTTTCATTCTGAGTTAATTTCACTCTGAGTCATTTTCACCCTGAGTTAATTAATTCTGACATAATTTAATTCTGAGTTAATTTCACTCTGATTTATTTTCACTCTGAGTTAATTTAATTCTGAGTTAATTTCACTCTGTTATTTTCACTGAGTTAATTTCACTCTGAGTTATTTTCACTGAGTTATTTGCACTCTGATTTAATTTCATTCTGAGTTAATGACACTCTGAGTTAATTTCACTCCGAGTTATTTTCACTGAGTTCTTTTCACTCTGAGTTATTTTCATTCTGAGTTAATTTCAGTCAGAGTTATTTTCACCCTGAGTTAATTTAATTCTGAGATAATTTAATTCTGAGTTAATTTCACTCTGAGTTATTTTCACTCTGAGTTATTTTCACTCTGAGTTAATTTGACTCTGAGTTATTATCACTCTGAATTAATTTCACTCCGAGTTAATTTCACTCTGTTATTTTCACTCTGAGTTATTTTCACTCTGAGTTAATTTCACACTGAGTTAATGTCACTCTGAGTTAATTTCACTCTGAGTTAATTTCACTCTGAGTTATTTTCACTCTGAGTTATTTTCATTCATTTATTTTCACTGAGTTATTTTCACTCTGAGTTAATTTCACTCTGAGTCAATTTCATTCTGAGTTATTTTAACTCCGAGTTAATTTCACTCTGAGTTAATTTGACTCTGAGTTATTTTCACTCTGAATTAATTTCACTCTGAGTTAATTTCTCTCTGTTATTTTCACTCTGAGTTATTTTCACCCTGAGTTAATTTAATTCTGAGTTAATTTCACTCTGAGTTAATTTCACTCTGAGTTATTTTCACTCTGAGTTAATTTCACACTGAGTTAATGTCACTCTGAGTTAATTTCACTCTGAGTGAATTTCACTCAGATTTATTTTCACTAAGTTATTTTCACTCTGAGTTAATTTCACTCTGAGTTATTTTCACTCTGAGTTAATTTCACCGAGTTAATTTCACTCTGAGTTATTTTAACTCTGAGTTAATTTCACTCTGAGTTATTTTCACTCTGAGTTATTTTCATTCGGATTTAATATCACTTTGAGTTATTTTCACCCAGACTTAATTTAATTCTGAGTTAATTTCACTCTGAGTTATTTTCACTCTGAGTTAATTTCACTCCGAGTTAATGTCACTCTGAGTTAATTTCACTCTGAGTTAATTTCACTCTGAGCAATTGTCACTCTGTGTTACTTTCACTCTGAGTTATCTTCACTGAGATATTTTCACTCTGAGTTAATTTCACTCTGAGTTAATTTCACTCTGAGTTATTTTCACTCTGAGTTAATTTCACACTGAGTTAATGTCACTCTGAGTTAATTTCACTCTGAGTTATTTTCATTCGGATTTAATATCACTCTGAATTATTATCACCCTGAGTTAATTGAATTCTGAGTTAATTTCACTCTGAGTTATTTTCACTCTGAGTTAATTTCACTCTGAGTTATTTTCATGCTGAGTTAATTTCACTCTGAGTTAATTTCACTCTGAGTTATTTTCACTGAGTTAATTTCACTCTGAGTTATCTTCACTGAGTTATTTTCACTCTGAGTTAATGTCACTCTGAGTTAATTTCACTCTGAGTTAATTTCACTGTGAGATATTTTCTCTCTGAGTTAATTTCACACTGAGTAAATGTCAATCTGAGTTAATTTCACTCTGAGTTATTTTCATTCGGATTTAATATCACTCTGAATTATTATCACCCTGAGTTAATTTAATTCAGGGTTATTTTCACTCTGAGTTAATTTCACTCTGAGTTATTTTCATGCTGAGTTAATTTCACTCTGAGTTATCTTCACTGAGTTATTTTCACACTGAGTTAATGTCACTCTGAGTTTATTTCACTCTGAGTTAATTTCACTCTGAGTTATTTTCACTCTGAGTTAATTTCACACTGAGTTAATGTCACTCTGAGTTAAGTTCACTCTGAGTTATTTTCATTCGGATTTAATATCACTCTGAATTATTATCACCCTGAGTCAATTTCACTCTGAGTTAATTTCACTCTGAGTTAATTTCACTCTGAGTTAATTTCACTCTGCGTTATTTTCATGCTGAGTTAATTTCACTCTGAGTTAATTTCACTCTGAGTTATTTTCACTGAGTTAATTTCACTCTGAGTTATCTTCACTGAGTTATTTTCACTCTGAGTTATTTTCACTGTTATTTTCACTCTGAGTTATTTTCACTCTGAGTTAATTTCATTCTGTGTTAATTTCACTCTGAGTTATTTTCACTCTGAGTTAATTTAATTCTGAGTTAATTTCACTCTGTTATTTTCACTGAGGTAATTTCACTCTGAGTTATTTTCACTCTGAGTTATTTTCATTCTGAGTTAATTTCACTCTGAGTCATTTTCACCCTGAGTTAATTAATTCTGACATAATTTAATTCTGAGTTAATTTCACTCTGATTTATTTTCACTCTGAGTTAATTTAATTCTGAGTTAATTTCACTCTGTTATTTTCACTGAGTTAATTTCACTCTGAGTTATTTTCACTGAGTTATTTGCACTCTGATTTAATTTCATTCTGAGTTAATGACACTCTGAGTTAATTTCACTCTGAGTTATTTTCACTGAGTTATTTTCACTCTGAGTTATTTTCATTCTGAGTTAATTTCAGTCAGAGTTATTTTCAGTCTGAGTTATTTTAATTCTGAGATAATTTAATTCTGAGTTAATTTCACTCTGAGTTATTTTCACTCTGAGTTATTTTCACTCTGAGTTAATTTGACTCTGAGTTATTTTCACTCTGAATTAATTTCACTCCGAGTTAATTTCACTCTGTTATTTTCACTCTGAGTTATTTTCACTCTGAGTTAATTTCACACTGAGTTAATGTCACTCTGAGTTAATTTCACTCTGAGTTAATTTCACTCTGAGTTATTTTCACTCTGAGTTAATTTAATTCTGAGTTAATTTCACTCTGTTATTTTCACTGAGGTAATTTCACTCTGAGTTATTTTCACTCTGAGTTATTTTCATTCTGAGTTAATTTGACTCTGAGTTATTTTCACTCTGAATTAATTTCACTCCGAGTTAATTTCACTCTGTTATTTTCACTCTGAGTTATTTTCACTCTGAGTTAATTTCACACTGAGTTAATGTCACTCTGAGTTAATTTCACTCTGAGTTAATTTCACTCTGAGTTATTTTCACTCTGAGTTAATTTAATTCTGAGTTAATTTCACTCTGTTATTTTCACTGAGGTAATTTCACTCTGAGTTATTTTCACTCTGAGTTATTTTCATTCTGAGTTAATTTCACTCTGAGTCATTTTCACCCTGAGTTAATTAATTCTGACATAATTTAATTCTGAGTTAATTTCACTCTGATTTATTTTCACTCTGAGTTAATTTAATTCTGAGTTAATTTCACTCTGTTATTTTCACTGAGTTAATTTCACTCTGAGTTATTTTCACTGAGTTATTTGCACTCTGATTTAATTTCATTCTGAGTTAATGACACTCTGAGTTAATTTCACTCCGAGTTATTTTCACTGAGTTATTTTCACTCTGAGTTATTTTCATTCTGAGTTAATTTCAGTCAGAGTTATTTTCACCCTGAGTTAATTTAATTCTGAGATAATTTAATTCTGAGTTAATTTCACTCTGAGTTATTTTCACTCTGAGTTATTTTCACTCTGAGTTAATTTGACTCTGAGTTATTTTCACTCTGAATTAATTTCACGCTGAGTTAATTTCACTCTGTTATTTTCACTCTGAGTTATTTTCACTTTGAGTTAATTTCACTCTGAGTCAATTTCATTCTGAGTTATTTTAACTCCGAGTTAATTTCACTCTGAGTTAATTTGACTCTGAGTTATTTTCACTCTGAATTAATTTCACTCTGAGTTAATTTCTCTCTGTTATTTTCACTCTGAGTTATTTTCACCCTGAGTTAATTTAATTCTGAGTTAATTTCACTCTGAGTTAATTTCACTCTGAGTTATTTTCACTCTGAGTTAATTTCACACTGAGTTAATGTCACTCTGAGTTAATTTCACTCTGAGTGAATTTCACTCAGATTTATTTTCACTAAGTTATTTTCACTCTGAGTTAATTTCACTCTGAGTTAATTTGACTCTGAGTTATTTTAATGCTGAGTTAATGTCACTCTGAGTTAATTTCTCTCTGAGTTATTTTCATTCAGATTAAATACCACTCTGAATTATTTTCACCCTGAGTTAATTTAATTCTGTGTTAATTTCACTCTGAGTCAATTTCACTCTGAGTTATTTTAACTCTGAGTTAATTTCACTCTGAGTTAATTTTGCTCAGAGTTATTTTCACTCTGAGTTAATTTGGCTCTGAGTTATTTTCACTCTGAGTTAATTTCACTCTGAGTTAATTTCTCTCTGTTATTTTCACTCTGAGTTAATTTCACCCTGAGTTAATTTAATTCTGAGTTATTTTCACTCTGAGTTATTTTAACGCTGACTTAATTTCACTCTGAGTTATTTTCACGCTGAGTTAATTTCACTCCGAGTTATTTTCACTCTGAGTAAATTTCACACTGAGTTAATGTCACTCTGAGTTAATTTCACTCTGAGTTATTTTTACTCTGAGTTAATTTCACCGAGTTAATTTCACTCTGAGTTATTTTAACTCTGAGTTAATTTCACTCTGAGTTATTTTCACTCTGAGTTATTTTCATTCGGATTTAATATCACTTTGAGTTATTTTCACCCTGACTTAATTTAATTCTGAGTTAATTTCACTCTGAGTTATTTTCACTCTGAGTTAATTTCACTCCGAGTTAATGTCACTCTGAGTTAATTTCACTCTGAGTTAATTTCACTCTGAGTAATTGTCACTCTGTGTTACTTTCACTCTGAGTTATCTTCACTGAGTTATTTTCACTCTGAGTTAATTTCACTCTGAGTTAATTTCACTCTGAGTTATTTTCACTCTGAGTTAATTTCACACTGAGTTAATGTCACTCTGAGTTAATTTCACTCTGAGTTATTTTCACTCTGAGTTATTTTCACTCTGAGTTAATTTCACACTGAGTTAATGTCACTCTGAGTTAAGTTCACTCTGAGTTATTTTCATTCGGATTTAATATCACTCTGAATTATTATCACCCTGAGTCAATTTCACTCTGAGTTAATTTCACTCTGAGTTAATTTCACTCTGAGTTAATTTCACTCTGCGTTATTTTCATGCTGAGTTAATTTCACTCTGAGTTAATTTCACTCTGAGTTATTTTCACTGAGTTAATTTCACTCTGAGTTATCTTCACTGAGTTATTTTCACTCTGAGTTATTTTCACTGTTATTTTCACTCTGAGTTATTTTCACTCTGAGTTAATTTCATTCTGTGTTAATTTCACTCTGAGTTATTTTCACTCTGAGTTAATTTAATTCTGAGTTAATTTCACTCTGTTATTTTCACTGAGGTAATTTCACTCTGAGTTATTTTCACTCTGAGTTATTTTCATTCTGAGTTAATTTCACTCTGAGTCATTTTCACCCTGAGTTAATTAATTCTGACATAATTTAATTCTGAGTTAATTTCACTCTGATTTATTTTCACTCTGAGTTAATTTAATTCTGAGTTAATTTCACTCTGTTATTTTCACTGAGTTAATTTCACTCTGAGTTATTTTCACTGAGTTATTTGCACTCTGATTTAATTTCATTCTGAGTTAATGACACTCTGAGTTAATTTCACTCTGAGTTATTTTCACTGAGTTATTTTCACTCTGAGTTATTTTCATTCTGAGTTAATTTCAGTCAGAGTTATTTTCAGTCTGAGTTATTTTAATTCTGAGATAATTTAATTCTGAGTTAATTTCACTCTGAGTTATTTTCACTCTGAGTTATTTTCACTCTGAGTTAATTTGACTCTGAGTTATTTTCACTCTGAATTAATTTCACTCCGAGTTAATTTCACTCTGTTATTTTCACTCTGAGTTATTTTCACTCTGAGTTAATTTCACACTGAGTTAATGTCACTCTGAGTTAATTTCACTCTGAGTTAATTTCACTATGAGTTATTTTCACTCTGAGTTAATTTAATTCTGAGTTAATTTCACTCTGTTATTTTCACTGAGGTAATTTCACTCTGAGTTATTTTCACTCTGAGTTATTTTCATTCTGAGTTAATTTGACTCTGAGTTATTTTCACTCTGAATTAATTTCACTCCGAGTTAATTTCACTCTGTTATTTTCACACTGAGTTATTTTCACTCTGAGTTAATTTCACACTGAGTTAATGTCACTCTGAGTTAATTTCACTCTGAGTTAATTTCACTCTGAGTTATTTTCACTCTGAGTTAATTTAATTCTGAGTTAATTTCACTCTGTTATTTTCACTGAGGTAATTTCACTCTGAGTTATTTTCACTCTGAGTTATTTTCATTCTGAGTTAATTTCACTCTGAGTCATTTTCACCCTGAGTTAATTAATTCTGACATAATTTAATTCTGAGTTAATTTCACTCTGATTTATTTTCACTCTGAGTTAATTTAATTCTGAGTTAATTTCACTCTGTTATTTTCACTGAGTTAATTTCACTCTGAGTTATTTTCACTGAGTTATTTGCACTCTGATTTAATTTCATTCTGAGTTAATGACACTCTGAGTTAATTTCACTCCGAGTTATTTTCACTGAGTTATTTTCACTCTGAGTTATTTTCATTCTGAGTTAATTTCAGTCAGAGTTATTTTCACCCTGAGTTAATTTAATTCTGAGATAATTTAATTCTGAGTTAATTTCACTCTGAGTTATTTTCACTCTGAGTTATTTTCACTCTGAGTTAATTTGACTCTGAGTTATTTTCACTCTGAATTAATTTCACGCTGAGTTAATTTCACTCTGTTATTTTCACTCTGAGTTATTTTCACTTTGAGTTAATTTCACTCTGAGTCAATTTCATTCTGAGTTATTTTAACTCCGAGTTAATTTCACTCTGAGTTAATTTGACTCTGAGTTATTTTCACTCTGAATTAATTTCACTCTGAGTTAATTTCTCTCTGTTATTTTCACTCTGAGTTATTTTCACCCTGAGTTAATTTAATTCTGAGTTAATTTCACTCTGAGTTAATTTCACTCTGAGTTATTTTCACTCTGAGTTAATTTCACACTGAGTTAATGTCACTCTGAGTTAATTTCACTCTGAGTGAATTTCACTCAGATTTATTTTCACTAAGTTATTTTCACTCTGAGTTAATTTCACTCTGAGTTAATTTGACTCTGAGTTATTTTAATGCTGAGTTAATGTCACTCTGAGTTAATTTCTCTCTGAGTTATTTTCATTCAGATTAAATACCACTCTGAATTATTTTCACCCTGAGTTAATTTAATTCTGTGTTAATTTCACTCTGAGTTATTTTCACTCTGAGTTAATTTCACTCTGAGTTAATTTCACTCTGGGTTACTTTCACTCTGAATTAATTTCACTCAGATTTATTTTCACTGAGTTATTTTCACTCTGAGTTAATTTCACTCTGAGTCAATTTCACTCTGAGTTATTTTAACTCTGAGTTAATTTCACTCTGAGTTAATTTTGCTCAGAGTTATTTTCACTCTGAGTTAATTTGGCTCTGAGTTATTTTCACTCTGAGTTAATTTCACTCTGAGTTAATTTCTCTCTGTTATTTTCACTCTGAGTTAATTTCACCCTGAGTTAATTTAATTCTGAGTTATTTTCACTCTGAGTTAATTTCACTCTGAGTTATTTTCACTCTGAGTTAATTTCACACTGAGTTAATTTCACTCCGAGTTATTTTCACTCTGAGTAAATTTCACACTGAGTTAATGTCACTCTGAGTTAATTTCACTCTGAGTTATTTTTACTCTGAGTTAATTTCACCGAGTTAATTTCACTCTGAGTTATTTTAACTCTGAGTTAATTTCACTCTGAGTTATTTTCACTCTGAGTTATTTTCATTCGGATTTAATATCACTTTGAGTTATTTTCACCCTGACTTAATTTAATTCTGAGTTAATTTCACTCTGAGTTATTTTCACTCTGAGTTAATTTCACTCCGAGTTAATGTCACTCTGAGTTAATTTCACTCTGAGTTAATTTCACTCTGAGTAATTGTCACTCTGTGTTACTTTCACTCTGAGTTATCTTCACTGAGTTATTTTCACTCTGAGTTAATTTCACTCTGAGTTAATTTCACTCTGAGTTATTTTCACTCTGAGTTAATTTCACACTGAGTTAATGTCACTCTGAGTTAATTTCACTCTGAGTTATTTTCACTCTGAGTTATTTTCACTCTGAGTTAATTTCACACTGAGTTAATGTCACTCTGAGTTAAGTTCACTCTGAGTTATTTTCATTCGGATTTAATATCACTCTGAATTATTATCACCCTGAGTCAATTTCACTCTGAGTTAATTTCACTCTGAGTTAATTTCACTCTGAGTTAATTTCACTCTGCGTTATTTTCATGCTGAGTTAATTTCACTCTGAGTTAATTTCACTCTGAGTTATTTTCACTGAGTTAATTTCACTCTGAGTTATCTTCACTGAGTTATTTTCACTCTGAGTTATTTTCACTGTTATTTTCACTCTGAGTTATTTTCACTCTGAGTTAATTTCATTCTGTGTTAATTTCACTCTGAGTTATTTTCACTCTGAGTTAATTTAATTCTGAGTTAATTTCACTCTGTTATTTTCACTGAGGTAATTTCACTCTGAGTTATTTTCACTCTGAGTTATTTTCATTCTGAGTTAATTTCACTCTGAGTCATTTTCACCCTGAGTTAATTAATTCTGACATAATTTAATTCTGAGTTAATTTCACTCTGATTTATTTTCACTCTGAGTTAATTTAATTCTGAGTTAATTTCACTCTGTTATTTTCACTGAGTTAATTTCACTCTGAGTTATTTTCACTGAGTTATTTGCACTCTGATTTAATTTCATTCTGAGTTAATGACACTCTGAGTTAATTTCACTCTGAGTTATTTTCACTGAGTTATTTTCACTCTGAGTTATTTTCATTCTGAGTTAATTTCAGTCAGAGTTATTTTCAGTCTGAGTTATTTTAATTCTGAGATAATTTAATTCTGAGTTAATTTCACTCTGAGTTATTTTCACTCTGAGTTATTTTCACTCTGAGTTAATTTGACTCTGAGTTATTTTCACTCTGAATTAATTTCACTCCGAGTTAATTTCACTCTGTTATTTTCACTCTGAGTTATTTTCACTCTGAGTTAATTTCACACTGAGTTAATGTCACTCTGAGTTAATTTCACTCTGAGTTAATTTCACTATGAGTTATTTTCACTCTGAGTTAATTTAATTCTGAGTTAATTTCACTCTGTTATTTTCACTGAGGTAATTTCACTCTGAGTTATTTTCACTCTGAGTTATTTTCATTCTGAGTTAATTTGACTCTGAGTTATTTTCACTCTGAATTAATTTCACTCCGAGTTAATTTCACTCTGTTATTTTCACACTGAGTTATTTTCACTCTGAGTTAATTTCACACTGAGTTAATGTCACTCTGAGTTAATTTCACTCTGAGTTAATTTCACTCTGAGTTATTTTCACTCTGAGTTAATTTAATTCTGAGTTAATTTCACTCTGTTATTTTCACTGAGGTAATTTCACTCTGAGTTATTTTCACTCTGAGTTATTTTCATTCTGAGTTAATTTCACTCTGAGTCATTTTCACCCTGAGTTAATTAATTCTGACATAATTTAATTCTGAGTTAATTTCACTCTGATTTATTTTCACTCTGAGTTAATTTAATTCTGAGTTAATTTCACTCTGTTATTTTCACTGAGTTAATTTCACTCTGAGTTATTTTCACTGAGTTATTTGCACTCTGATTTAATTTCATTCTGAGTTAATGACACTCTGAGTTAATTTCACTCCGAGTTATTTTCACTGAGTTATTTTCACTCTGAGTTATTTTCATTCTGAGTTAATTTCAGTCAGAGTTATTTTCACCCTGAGTTAATTTAATTCTGAGATAATTTAATTCTGAGTTAATTTCACTCTGAGTTATTTTCACTCTGAGTTATTTTCACTCTGAGTTAATTTGACTCTGAGTTATTTTCACTCTGAATTAATTTCACGCTGAGTTAATTTCACTCTGTTATTTTCACTCTGAGTTATTTTCACTTTGAGTTAATTTCACTCTGAGTCAATTTCATTCTGAGTTATTTTAACTCCGAGTTAATTTCACTCTGAGTTAATTTGACTCTGAGTTATTTTCACTCTGAATTAATTTCACTCTGAGTTAATTTCTCTCTGTTATTTTCACTCTGAGTTATTTTCACCCTGAGTTAATTTAATTCTGAGTTAATTTCACTCTGAGTTAATTTCACTCTGAGTTATTTTCACTCTGAGTTAATTTCACACTGAGTTAATGTCACTCTGAGTTAATTTCACTCTGAGTGAATTTCACTCAGATTTATTTTCACTAAGTTATTTTCACTCTGAGTTAATTTCACTCTGAGTTAATTTGACTCTGAGTTATTTTAATGCTGAGTTAATGTCACTCTGAGTTAATTTCTCTCTGAGTTATTTTCATTCAGATTAAATACCACTCTGAATTATTTTCACCCTGAGTTAATTTAATTCTGTGTTAATTTCACTCTGAGTTATTTTCACTCTGAGTTAATTTCACTCTGAGTTAATTTCACTCTGGGTTACTTTCACTCTGAATTAATTTCACTCAGATTTATTTTCACTGAGTTATTTTCACTCTGAGTTAATTTCACTCTGAGTCAATTTCACTCTGAGTTATTTTAACTCTGAGTTAATTTCACTCTGAGTTAATTTTGCTCAGAGTTATTTTCACTCTGAGTTAATTTGGCTCTGAGTTATTTTCACTCTGAGTTAATTTCACTCTGAGTTAATTTCTCTCTGTTATTTTCACTCTGAGTTAATTTCACCCTGAGTTAATTTAATTCTGAGTTATTTTCACTCTGAGTTAATTTCACTCTGAGTTATTTTCACTCTGAGTTAATTTCACACTGAGTTAATGTCACTCTGATTTAATTACACTCTGAGTTAATTTCACTCAGATTTATTTTCAGAGTTATTTTCACTCTGAGTTAATTTCACTCTGAGTTAATTTCACTCTGAGTTAATTTCACTCTGAGTTATTTTAACGCTGACTTAATTTCACTCGGAGTTATTTTCACGCTGAGTTAATTTCACTCCGAGTTATTTTCACTCTGAGTAAATTTCACACTGAGTTAATGTCACTCTGAGTTAATTTCACTCTGAGTTATTTTTACTCTGAGTTAATTTCACCGAGTTAATTTCACTCTGAGTTATTTTAACTCTGAGTTAATTTCACTCTGAGTTATTTTCACTCTGAGTTATTTTCATTCGGATTTAATATCACTTTGAGTTATTTTCACCCTGACTTAATTTAATTCTGAGTTAATTTCACTCTGAGTTATTTTCACTCTGAGTTAATTTCACTCTGAGTTAATTTCACTCTGAGTAATTGTCACTCTGTGTTACTTTCACTCTGAGTTATCTTCACTGAGTTATTTTCACTCTGAGTTAATTTCACTCTGAGTTAATTTCACTCTGAGTTATTTTCACTCTGAGTTAATTTCACACTGAGTTAATGTCACTCTGAGTTAATTTCACTCTGAGTTATTTTCATTCGGATTTAATATCACTCTGAATTATTATCACCCTGAGTTAATTGAATTCTGAGTTAATTTCACTGAGTTATTTTCACTCTGAGTTAATTTCACTCTGAGTTATTTTCATGCTGAGTTAATTTCACTCTGAGTTAATGTCACTCTGAGTTATTTTCACTGAGTTAATTTCACTCTGAGTTATCTTCACTGAGTTATTTTTACTCTGAGTTATTTTCTCTGTTATTTTCACTCTGAGTTATTTTCACTCTGAGTTATTTTCACTCTGAGTTAATTTCATTCTGAGTTAATTTCACTCTGAGTTATTTTCACTCTGAGTTAATTTAATTCTGAGTTAATTTCACTCTGTTATTTTCACTGAGGTAATTTCACTCAGAGTTATTTTCACTCTGAGTTATTTTCATTCTGAGTTAATTTCACTCTGAGTCATTTTCACCCTGAGTTAATTAATTCTGACATAATTTAATTCTGAGTTAATTTCACTCTGATTTATTTTCACTCTGAGTTAATTTAATTCTGAGTTAATTTCACTCTGTTATTTTCACTGAGTTAATTTCACTCTGAGTTATTTTCACTGAGTTATTTGGACTCTGATTTAATTTCATTCTGAGTTAATGACACTCTGAGTTAATTTCACTCCGAGTTATTTTCACTGAGTTATTTTCACTCAGAGTTATTTTCATTCTGAGTTAAATTCAGTCAGAGTTATTTTCACCCTGAGTTAATTTAATTCTGAGATAATTTAATTCTGAGTTAATTACACTCTGAGTTATTTTCACTCTGAGTTAATTTCACACTGAGTTAATGTCACTCTGAGTTAATTTCACTCTGAGTGAATTTCACTCAGATTTATTTTCACTAAGTTATTTTCACTCTGAGTTAATTTCACTCTGAGTTAATTTGACTCTGAGTTATTTTAATGCTGAGTTAGTGTCACTCTGAGTTAATTTCTCTCTGAGTTATTTTCATTCGGATTAAATACCACTCTGAATTATTTTCACCCTGAGTTAATTTAATTCTGAGTTAATTTCACTCTGAGTTATTTTCACTCTGAGTTAATTTCACTCTGAGTTAATTTCACTCTGGGTTATTTTCACTCTGAATTAATTTCACTCAGATTTATTTACACTGAGTTATTTTCACTCTGAGTTAATTTCACTCTGAGTCAATTTCACTCTGAGTTATTTTAACTCTGAGTTAATTTCACTGTGAGTTAATTTGGCTCTGAGTTATTTTCACTCTGAGTTAATTTCACTCTGAGTTAATTTCTCTCTGTTATTTTCACTCTGAGTTAATTTCACCCTGAGTTAATTTAATTCTGAGTTAATTTCACTCTGAGTTATTTTCACTCTGAGTTATTTTCATTCTGAGTTAATTTCACTCTGAGTCATTTTCACCCTGAGTTAATTAATTCTGACATAATTTAATTCTGAGTTAATTTCACTCTGATTTATTTTCACTCTGAGTTAATTTAATTCTGAGTTAATTTCACTCTGTTATTTTCACTGAGTTAATTTCACTCTGAGTTATTTTCACTGAGTTATTTGCACTCTGATTTAATTTCACTCTGAGTTAATGACACTCTGAGTTAATTTCACTCCGAGTTATTTTCACTGAGTTATTTTCACTCTGAGTTATTTTCATTCTGAGTTAATTTCAGTCAGAGTTATTTTCACCCTGAGTTAATTTAATTCTGAGATAATTTAATTCTGAGTTAATTACACTCTGAGTTATTTTCACTCTGAGTTATTTTCACTCTGAGTTAATTTGACTCTGAGTTATTTTCACTCTGAATTAATTTCACTCCGAGTTAATTTCACTCTGTTATTTTCCCTCTGAGTTATTTTCACTCTGAGTTAATTTCACACTGAGTTAATGTCACTCTGAGTTAATTTCACTCTGAGTTAATTTCACTCTGAGATATTTTCACTCTGAGTTATTTTCACTCATTTATTTTCACTGAGTTATTTTCACTCTGAGTTAATTTCACGCTGAGTCCATTTCATTCTGAGTTATTTTAACGCCGAGTTAATTTCACTCTGAGTTAATTTGACTCTGAGTTATTTTCACTCTGAATTAATTTCACTCTGAGTTAATTTCTCTCTGTTATTTTCACTCTGAGTTATTTTCACCCTGAGTTAATTTAATTCTGAGTTAATTTCACTCTGAGTTAATTTCACTCTGAGTTATTTTCACTCTGAGTTAATTTCACACTGAGTTAATGTCACGCTGAGTTAATTTCACTCTGAGTGAATTTCACTCAGATTTATTTTCACTAAGTTATTTTCACTCTGAGTTAATTTCACTCTGAGTTAATTTGACTCTGAGTTATTTTAATGCTGAGTTAATGTCACTCTGAGTTAATTTCTCTCTGAGTTATTTTCATTCGGATTAAATACCACTCTGAATTATTTTCACCCTGAGTTAATTTAATTCTGAGTTAATTTCACTCTGAGTTATTTTCACTCTGAGTTAATTTCACTCTGAGTTAATTTCACTCTGGGTTATTTTCACTCTGAATTAATTTCACTCAGATTTATTTTCACTGAGTTATTTTCACTCTGAGTTAATTTCACTCTGAGTCAATTTCACTCTGAGTTATTTTAACTCTGAGTTAATTTCACTCTGAGTTAATTTGGCTCTGAGTTATTTTCACTCTGAGTTAATTTCACTCTGAGTTAATTTCTCTCTGTTATTTTCACTCTGAGTTAATTTCACCCTGAGTTAATTTAATTCTGAGTTAATTTCACTCTGAGTTAATTTCTCTCTGAGTTATTTTCATTCGGATTAAATACCACTCTGAATTATTTTCACCCTGAGTTAATTTAATTCTGAGTTAATTTCACTCTGAGTTATTTTCACTCTGAGTTAATTTCACTCTGAGTTAATTTCACTCTGGGTTATTTTCACTCTGAATTAATTTCACTCAGATTTATTTTCACTGAGTTATTTTCACTCTGAGTTAATTTCACTCTGAGTCAATTTCACTCTGAGTTATTTTAACTCTGAGTTAATTTCACTCTGAGATAATTTGGCTCTGAGTTATTTTCACTCTGAGTTAATTTCACTCTGAGTTAATTTCTCTCTGTTATTTTCACTCTGAGTTAATTTCACCCTGAGTTAATTTAATTCTGATTTAATTTCACACTGAGTTAATTTCACTCTGAGTTATTTTCACTTTGAGTTATTTTCACTCAGATTTATTTTCACTGAGTTATTTTCACTCTGAGTTAATTTCACTCTGAGTCAATTTCACTCTGAGTTATTTTCACTCTGAGTTAATTTCACTCTGAGTCAATTTCATTCTGAGTTATTTTAACTCTGAGTTAATTTCACTCTGAGTTAATTTCTCTCTTTTATTTTCACTCTGAGTTAAATTCACCCTGAGTTAATTTAATTCTGAGTTAATTTCACTCTGAGTTAATTTCACTCTGAGTTATTTTCACTCTGAGTTAATTTCACACTGAGTTAATGTCACTCTGATTTAATTACACTCTGAGTTAATTTCACTCAGATTTATTTTCAGAGTTATTTTCACTCTGAGTTAATTTCACTCTGAGTTAATTTCACTCTGAGTTAATTTCACTCTGAGTTATTTTAACGCTGAGTTAATTTCACTCTGAGTTATTTTCACGCTGAGTTAATTTCACTCTGCGTTATTTTCACGCTGAGTTAATTTCACTCCGAGTTATTTTCACTCTGAGTAAATTTCACACTGACTTAATGTCACTCTGAGTTAATTTCACTCTGAGTTATTTTCACTCTGAGTTAATTTCACCAAGTTAATTTCACTCTGAGTTATTTTAACTCTGAGTTAATTTCACTCTGAGTTATTTTCACTCTGAGTTATTTTCATTCGGATTTAATATCACTTTGAGTTATTTTCACCCTGACTTAATTTAATTCTGAGTTAATTTCACTCCCAGTTAATGTCACTCCGAGTTAATTTCACTCTGAGTTAATTTCACTCTGAGTAATTGTCACTCTGTGTTACTTTCACTCTGAGTTATCTTCACTGAGTTATTTTCACTCTGAGTTAATTTCACTCTTAGTTAATTTCACTCTGAGTTATTTTCACTCTGAGTTAATTTCACACTGAGTTAATGTCACTCTGAGTTAATTTCACTCTGAGTTATTTTCATTCGGATTTAATATCACTCTGAATTATTATCACCCTGAGTTAATTGAATTCTGAGTTAATTTCACTCTGAGTTATTTTCACTCTGAGTAAATTTCACTCTGAGTTATTTTCATGCTGAGTTAATTTCACTCTGAGTTAATTTCACTCTGAGTTATTGTCACTGAGTTAATTTCACTCTGAGTTATCTTCACTGAGTTATTTTCACTCTGAGTTAATGTCACTCTGAGTTAATTTCACTCTGAGTTAATTTCACTCTGAGTTATTTTCACTCTGAGTTAATTTCACACTGAGTTAAGGTCACTCTGAGTTAATTTCACTCTGAGTTATTTTCATTCGGATTTAATATCACTCTGAATTATTATCACCCTGAGTTAATTTAATTCTGAGTTATTTTCACTCTGAGTTAATTTCACTCTGAGTTATTTTCATGCTGAGTTAATTTCACTCTGAGTTATCTTCACTGAGTTATTTTCACTCTGAATTAATGTCACTCTGAGTTTATTTCACTCTGAGTTAATTTCACTCTGAGTTATTTTCACTCTGAGTTAATTTCACACTGAGTTAATGTCACTCTGAGTTAATTTCACTCTGAGTTATTTTCATTCGGATTTAATATCACTCTGAATTATTATCACCCTGAGTTAATTGAATTCTGAGTTAATTTCACTCTGAGTTATTTTCACTCTGAGTTAATTTCACTCTGCGTTATTTTCATGCTGAGTTAATTTCACTCTGAGTTAATTTCACTCTGAGTTATTTTCACTGAGTTAATTTCACTCTGAGTTATCTTCACTGAGTTATTTTCACTCTGAGTTATTTTCACTGTTATTTTCACTCTGAGTTATTTTCACTCTGAGTTATTTTCACTCTGAGTTAATTTCATTCTGTGTTAATTTCACTCTGAGTTATTTTCACTCTGAGTTAATTTAATTCTGAGTTAATTTCACTCTGTTATTTTCACTGAGGTAATTTCACTCTGAGTTTTTTTCACTCTGAGTTATTTTCATTCTGAGTTAATTTCACTCTGAGTCATTTTCACCCTGAGTTAATTAATTCTGACATAATTTAATTCTGAGTTAATTTCACTCTGATTTATTTTCACTCTGAGTTAATTTAATTCTGAGTTAATTTCACTCTGTTATTTTCACTGAGTTAATTTCACTCTGAGTTATTTTCACTGAGTTATTTGCACTCTGATTTAATTTCATTCTGAGTTAATGACACTCTGAGTTAATTTCACTCCGAGTTATTTTCACTGAGTTATTTTCACTCTGAGTTATTTTCATTCTGAGTTAATTTCAGTCAGAGTTATTTTCACCCTGAGTTAATTTAATTCTGAGATAATTTAATTCTGAGTAAATTTCACTCTGAGTTATTTTCACTCTGAGTTATTTTCACTCTGAGTTAATTTGACTCTGAGTTATTTTCACTCTGAATTAATTTCACTCCGAGTTAATTTCACTCTGTTATTTTCACTCTGAGTTATTTTCACTCTGAGTTAATTTCACACTGAGTTAATGTCACTCTGAGTTAATTTCACTCTGAGTTAATTTCACTCTGAGTTATTTTCACTCTGAGTTATTTTCACTCATTTATTTTCACTGAGTTATTTTCACTCTGAGTTAATTTCATTCTGAGTCAATTTCATTCTGAGTTATTTTAACTCTGAGTTAATTTCACACTGAGTTAATGTCACTCTGAGTTAATTTCACTCTGAGTTATTTTCATTCGGATTTAATATCACTCTGAATTATTATCACCCTGAGTTAATTGAATTCTGAGTTAATTTCACTCTGAGTTATTTTCACTCTGAGTAAATTTCACTCTGAGTTATTTTCATGCTGAGTTAATTTCACTCTGAGTTAATTTCACTCTGAGTTATTGTCACTGAGTTAATTTCACTCTGAGTTATCTTCACTGAGTTATTTTCACTCTGAGTTAATGTCACTCTGAGTTAATTTCACTCTGAGTTAATTTCACTCTGAGTTATTTTCACTCTGAGTTAATTTCACACTGAGTTAATGTCACTCTGAGTTAATTTCACTCTGAGTTATTTTCATTCGGATTTAATATCACTCTGAATTATTATCACCCTGAGTTAATTTAATTCTGAGTTATTTTCACTCTGAGTTAATTTCACTCTGAGTTATTTTCATGCTGAGTTAATTTCACTCTGAGTTATCTTCACTGAGTTATTTTCACTCTGAATTAATGTCACTCTGAGTTTATTTCACTCTGAGTTAATTTCACTCTGAGTTATTTTCACTCTGAGTTAATTTCACACTGAGTTAATGTCACTCTGAGTTAATTTCACTCTGAGTTATTTTCATTCGGATTTAATATCACTCTGAATTATTATCACCCTGAGTTAATTGAATTCTGAGTTAATTTCACTCTGAGTTATTTTCACTCTGAGTTAATTTCACTCTGCGTTATTTTCATGCTGAGTTAATTTCACTCTGAGTTAATTTCACTCTGAGTTATTTTCACTGAGTTAATTTCACTCTGAGTTATCTTCACTGAGTTATTTTCACTCTGAGTTATTTTCACTGTTATTTTCACTCTGATTTATTTTCACTCTGAGTTATTTTCACTCTGAGTTAATTTCATTCTGTGTTAATTTCACTCTGAGTTATTTTCACTCTGAGTTAATTTAATTCTGAGTTAATTTCACTCTGTTATTTTCACTGAGGTAATTTCACTCTGAGTTTTTTTCACTCTGAGTTATTTTCATTCTGAGTTAATTTCACTCTGAGTCATTTTCACCCTGAGTTAATTAATTCTGACATAATTTAATTCTGAGTTAATTTCACTCTGATTTATTTTCACTCTGAGTTAATTTAATTCTGAGTTAATTTCACTCTGTTATTTTCACTGAGTTAATTTCACTCTGAGTTATTTTCACTGAGTTATTTGCACTCTGATTTAATTTCATTCTGAGTTAATGACACTCTGAGTTAATTTCACTCCGAGTTATTTTCACTGAGTTATTTTCACTCTGAGTTATTTTCATTCTGAGTTAATTTCAGTCAGAGTTATTTTCACCCTGAGTTAATTTAATTCTGAGATAATTTAATTCTGAGTAAATTTCACTCTGAGTTATTTTCACTCTGAGTTATTTTCACTCTGAGTTAATTTGACTCTGAGTTATTTTCACTCTGAATTAATTTCACTCCGAGTTAATTTCACTCTGTTATTTTCACTCTGAGTTATTTTCACTCTGAGTTAATTTCACACTGAGTTAATGTCACTCTGAGTTAATTTCACTCTGAGTTAATTTCACTCTGAGTTATTTTCACTCTGAGTTATTTTCACTCATTTATTTTCACTGAGTTATTTTCACTCTGAGTTAATTTCATTCTGAGTCAATTTCATTCTGAGTTATTTTAACTCCGAGTTAATTTCACTCTGAGTTAATTTGACTCTGAGTTATTTTCACTCTGAATTAATTTCACTCTGAGTTAATTTCTCTCTGTTATTTTCACTCTGAGTTATTTTCACCCTGAGTTAATTTAATTCTGAGTTAATTTCACTCTGAGTTAATTTCACTCTGAGTTATTTTCACTCTGAGTTAATTTCACACTGAGTTAATGTCACTCTGAGTTAATTTCACTCTGAGTGAATTTCACTCAGATTTATTTTCACTAAGTTATTTTCACTCTGAGTTAATTTCACTCTGAGTAAATTTGACTCTGAGTTATTTTAATGCTGAGTTAATGTCACTCTGAGTTAATTTCTCTCTGAGTTATTTTCATTTGGATTAAATACCACTCTGAATTATTTTCACCCTGAGTTAATTTAATTCTGAGTTAATTTCACTCTGAGTTATTTTCACTCTGAGTTAATTTCACTCTGAGTTAATTTCACTCTGGGTTATTTTCACTCTGAGTTATTTTCACTCATTTATTTTCACTGAGTTATTTTCACTCTGAGTTAATTTCACTCTGAGTCAATTTCATTCTGAGTTATTTTAACTCCGAGTTAATTTCACTCTGAGTTAATTTGACTCTGAGTTATTTTCACTCTGAATTAATTTCACTCTGAGTTAATTTCTCTCTGTTATTTTCACTCTGAGTTATTTTCACCCTGAGTTAATTTAATTCTGAGTTAATTTCACTCTGAGTTAATTTCACTCTGAGTTATTTTCACTCTGAGTTAATTTCACACTGAGTTAATGACACTCTGAGTTAATTTCACTCTGAGTGAATTTCACTCAGGTTTATTTTCACTAAGTTATTTTCACTCTGAGTTAATTTCACTCTGAGTTAATTTGACTCTGAGTTATTTTAATGCTGAGTTAATGTCACGCTGAGTTATTTTCTCTCTGAGTTATTTTCATTCGGATTAAATACCACTCTGAATTATTTTCACCCTGAGTTAATTTAATTCTGAGTTAATTTCACTCTGAGTTATTTTCACTCTGAGTTAATTTCACTCTGAGTTAATTTCACTCTGGGTTATTTTCACTCTGAATTAATTTCACTCAGATTTATTTTCACTGAGTTATTTTCACTCTGAGTTAATTTCACTCTGAGTCAATTTCACTCTGAGTTATTTTAACTCTGAGTTAATTTCACTCTGAGTTAATTTGGCTCTGAGTTATTTTCACTCTGAGTTAATTTCACTCTGAGTTAATTTCTCTCTGTTATTTTCACTCTGAGTTAATTTCACCCTGAGTTAATTTAATTCTGAGTTAATTTCACTCTGAGTTAATTTCACTCTGAGTTATTTTCACTCTGAGTTAATTTCACACTGAGTTAATGTCACTCTGATTTAATTACACTCTGAGTTATTTTCACTCAGATTTATTTTCAGAGTTATTTTCACTCTGAGTTAATTTCATTCTGAGTTAATTTCACTCTGAGTTAATTTCGCTCTGAGCTATTTTAACGCTGAGTTAATTTCACTCTGAGTTATTTTCACGCTGAGTTAATTTCACTCCGAGTTATTTTCACTCTGAGTAAATTTCACACTGAGTTAATGTCACTCTGAGTTAATTTCACTCTGAGTTAATTTCACTCCGAGTTATTTTCACTGAGTTATTTTCACGCTGAGTTATTTTCATTCTGAGTTAATTTCAGTCAGAGTTATTTTCACCCTGAGTTAATTTAATTCTGAGATAATTTAATTCTGAGTTAATTACACTCTGAGTTATTTTCACTCTGAGTTATTTTCACTCTGAGTTAATTTGACTCTGAGTTATTTTCACTCTGAAATAATTTCACTCCGAGTTAATTTCACTCTGTTATTTTCACTCTGAGTTATTTTCACTCTGAGTTAATTTCACACTGAGTTAATGTCACTCTGAGTTAATTTCACTCTGAGTTAATTTCACTCTGAGTTATTTTCACTCTGAGTTATTTTCACTCATTTATTTTCAGAGTAATTTTCACTCTGAGTTAATTTCACTCTGAGTCAATTTCATTCTGAGTTATTTTAACTCCGAGTTAATTTCACTCTGAGTTAATTTGACTCTGAGTTATTTTCACTCCGAATTAATTTCACTCTGAGTTAATTTCTCTCTGTTATTTTCACTCTGAGTTATTTTCACCCTGAGTTAATTTAATTCTGAGTTAATTTCACTCTGAGTTAATTTCACTCTGAGTTATTTTCACTCTGAGTTAATTTCACACTGAGTTAATGTCACTCTGAGTTAATTTCACTCTGAGTGAATTTCACTCAGATTTATTTTCACTAAGTTATTTTCACTCTGAGTTAATTTCACTCTGAGTTAATTTGACTCTGAGTTATTTTAATGCTGAGTTAATGTCACTCTGAGTTAATTTCTCTGTGAGTTATTTTCATTCGGATTAAATACCACTCTGAATTATTTTCACCCTGAGTTAATTTAATTCTGAGTTAATTTCACTCTGAGTTATTTTCACTCTGAGTTAATTTCACTCTGAGTTAATTTCACTCTGGGTTATTTTCACTCTGAATTAATTTCACTCAGATTTATTTTCACTGAGTTATTTTCACTCTGAGTTAATTTCACTCTGAGTCAATTTCACTCTGAGTTATTTAAACTCTGAGTTAATTTCACTCTGAGATAATTTGGCTCTGAGTTATTTTCACTCTGAGTTAATTTCACTCTGAGTTAATTTCTCTCTGTTATTTTCACTCTGAGTTAATTTCACCCTGAGTTAATTTAATTCTGATTTAATTTCACTCTGAGTTAATTTCACTCTGAGTTATTTTCACTTTGAGTTATTTTCACTCAGATTTATTTTCACTGAGTTATTTTCACTCTGAGTTAATTTCACTCTGAGTCAATTTCACTCTGAGTTATTTTAACTCCGAGTTAATTTCACTCTGAGTCAATTTCATTCTGAGTTATTTTAACTCCGAGTTAATTTCACTCTGAGTTAATTTCTCTCTGTTATTTTCACTCTGAGTTAATTTCACCCTGAGTTAATTTAATTCTGAGTTAATTTCACTCTGAGTTAATTTCACTCTGAGTTATTTTCACTCTGAGTTAATTTCACACTGAGTTAATGTCACTCTGAGTTAATTTCACTCTGAGTGAATTTCACTCAGATTTATTTTCACTAAGTTATTTTCACTCTGAGTTAATTTCACTCTGAGTTAATTTCACTCTGAGTTATTTTAATGCTGAGTTAATGTCACTCTGAGTTAATTTCTCTCTGAGTTATTTTCATTCGGATTAAATACCACTCTGAATTATTTTCACCCTGAGTTAATTTAATTCTGAGTTAATTTCACTCTGAGTTATTTTCACTCTGAATTAATTTCACTCAGATTTATTTTCACTGAGTTATTTTCACTCTGAGTTAATTTCACTCTGAGTCAATTTCACTCTGAGTTATTTAAACTCTGAGTTAATTTCACTCTGAGATAATTTGGCTCTGAGTTATTTTCACTCTGAGTTAATTTCACTCTGAGTTAATTTCTCTCTGTTATTTTCACTCTGAGTTAATTTCACCCTGAGTTAATTTAATTCTGATTTAATTTCACTCTGAGTTAATTTCACTCTGAGTTATTTTCACTTTGAGTTATTTTCACTCAGATTTATTTTCACTGAGTTATTTTCACTCTGAGTTAATTTCACTCTGAGTCAATTTCACTCTGAGTTATTTTAACTCCGAGTTAATTTCACTCTGAGTCAATTTCATTCTGAGTTATTTTAACTCCGAGTTAATTTCACTCTGAGTTAATTTCTCTCTGTTATTTTCACTCTGAGTTAATTTCACCCTGAGTTAATTTAATTCTGAGTTAATTTCACTCTGAGTTAATTTCACTCTGAGTTAATGTCACTCTGAGTTAATTTCTCTGTGAGTTATTTTCATTCGGATTAAATACCACTCTGAATTATTTTCACCCTGAGTTAATTTAATTCTGAGTTAATTTCACTCTGAGTTATTTTCACTCTGAGTTAATTTCACTCTGAGTTAATTTCACTCTGGGTTATTTTCACTCTGAATTAATTTCACTCAGATTTATTTTCACTGAGTTATTTTCACTCTGAGTTAATTTCACTCTGAGTCAATTTCACTCTGAGTTATTTAAACTCTGAGTTAATTTCACTCTGAGATAATTTGGCTCTGAGTTATTTTCACTCTGAGTTAATTTCACTCTGAGTTAATTTCTCTCTGTTATTTTCACTCTGAGTTAATTTCACCCTGAGTTAATTTAATTCTGATTTAATTTCACTCTGAGTTAATTTCACTCTGAGTTATTTTCACTTTGAGTTATTTTCACTCAGATTTATTTTCACTGAGTTATTTTCACTCTGAGTTAATTTCACTCTGAGTCAATTTCACTCTGAGTTATTTTAACTCCGAGTTAATTTCACTCTGAGTCAATTTCATTCTGAGTTATTTTAACTCCGAGTTAATTTCACTCTGAGTTAATTTCTCTCTGTTATTTTCACTCTGAGTTAATTTCACCCTGAGTTAATTTAATTCTGAGTTAATTTCACTCTGAGTTATTTTCACTCTGAGTTAATTTCACACTGAGTTAATGTCATTCTGAGTTAATTTCACTCTGAGTGAATTTCACTCAGATTTATTTTCACTAAGTTATTTTCACTCTGAGTTAATTTCACTCTGAGTTAATTTCACTCTGAGTTATTTTAATGCTGAGTTAATGTCACTCTGAGTTAATTTCTCTCTGAGTTATTTTCATTCGGATTAAATACCACTCTGAATTATTTTCACCCTGAGTTAATTTAATTCTGAGTTAATTTCACTCTGAGTTATTTTCACTCTGAATTAATTTCACTCAGATTTATTTTCACTGAGTTATTTTCACTCTGAGTTAATTTCACTCTGAGTCAATTTCACTCTGAGTTATTTAAACTCTGAGTTAATTTCACTCTGAGATAATTTGGCTCTGAGTTATTTTCACTCTGAGTTAATTTCACTCTGAGTTAATTTCTCTCTGTTATTTTCACTCTGAGTTAATTTCACCCTGAGTTAATTTAATTCTGATTTAATTTCACTCTGAGTTAATTTCACTCTGAGTTATTTTCACTTTGAGTTATTTTCACTCAGATTTATTTTCACTGAGTTATTTTCACTCTGAGTTAATTTCACTCTGAGTCAATTTCACTCTGAGTTATTTTAACTCCGAGTTAATTTCACTCTGAGTCAATTTCATTCTGAGTTATTTTAACTCCGAGTTAATTTCACTCTGAGTTAATTTCTCTCTGTTATTTTCACTCTGAGTTAATTTCACCCTGAGTTAATTTAATTCTGAGTTAATTTCACTCTGAGTTAATTTCACTCTGAGTTATTTTCACTCTGAGTTAATTTCACACTGAGTTAATGTCACTCTGAGTTAATTTCACTCTGAGTGAATTTCACTCAGATTTATTTTCACTAAGTTATTTTCACTCTGAGTTAATTTCACTCTGAGTTAATTTCACTCTGAGTTATTTTAATGCTGAGTTAATGTCACTCTGAGTTAATTTCTCTCTGAGTTATTTTCATTCGGATTAAATACCACTCTGAATTATTTTCACCCTGAGTTAATTTAATTCTGAGTTAATTTCACTCTGAGTTATTTTCACTCTGAATTAATTTCACTCAGATTTATTTTCACTGAGTTATTTTCACTCTGAGTTAATTTCACTCTGAGTCAATTTCACTCTGAGTTATTTAAACTCTGAGTTAATTTCACTCTGAGATAATTTGGCTCTGAGTTATTTTCACTCTGAGTTAATTTCACTCTGAGTTAATTTCTCTCTGTTATTTTCACTCTGAGTTAATTTCACCCTGAGTTAATTTAATTCTGATTTAATTTCACTCTGAGTTAATTTCACTCTGAGTTATTTTCACTTTGAGTTATTTTCACTCAGATTTATTTTCACTGAGTTATTTTCACTCTGAGTTAATTTCACTCTGAGTCAATTTCACTCTGAGTTATTTTAACTCCGAGTTAATTTCACTCTGAGTCAATTTCATTCTGAGTTATTTTAACTCCGAGTTAATTTCACTCTGAGTTAATTTCTCTCTGTTATTTTCACTCTGAGTTAATTTCACCCTGAGTTAATTTAATTCTGAGTTAATTTCACTCTGAGTTAATTTCACTCTGAGTTAATGTCACTCTGAGTTAATTTCTCTGTGAGTTATTTTCATTCGGATTAAATACCACTCTGAATTATTTTCACCCTGAGTTAATTTAATTCTGAGTTAATTTCACTCTGAGTTATTTTCACTCTGAGTTAATTTCACTCTGAGTTAATTTCACTCTGGGTTATTTTCACTCTGAATTAATTTCACTCAGATTTATTTTCACTGAGTTATTTTCACTCTGAGTTAATTTCACTCTGAGTCAATTTCACTCTGAGTTATTTAAACTCTGAGTTAATTTCACTCTGAGATAATTTGGCTCTGAGTTATTTTCACTCTGAGTTAATTTCACTCTGAGTTAATTTCTCTCTGTTATTTTCACTCTGAGTTAATTTCACCCTGAGTTAATTTAATTCTGATTTAATTTCACTCTGAGTTAATTTCACTCTGAGTTATTTTCACTTTGAGTTATTTTCACTCAGATTTATTTTCACTGAGTTATTTTCACTCTGAGTTAATTTCACTCTGAGTCAATTTCACTCTGAGTTATTTTAACTCCGAGTTAATTTCACTCTGAGTCAATTTCATTCTGAGTTATTTTAACTCCGAGTTAATTTCACTCTGAGTTAATTTCTCTCTGTTATTTTCACTCTGAGTTAATTTCACCCTGAGTTAATTTAATTCTGAGTTAATTTCACTCTGAGTTATTTTCACTCTGAGTTAATTTCACACTGAGTTAATGTCATTCTGAGTTAATTTCACTCTGAGTGAATTTCACTCAGATTTATTTTCACTAAGTTATTTTCACTCTGAGTTAATTTCACTCTGAGTTAATTTCACTCTGAGTTATTTTAATGCTGAGTTAATGTCACTCTGAGTTAATTTCTCTCTGAGTTATTTTCATTCGGATTAAATACCACTCTGAATTATTTTCACCCTGAGTTAATTTAATTCTGAGTTAATTTCACTCTGAGTTATTTTCACTCTGAATTAATTTCACTCAGATTTATTTTCACTGAGTTATTTTCACTCTGAGTTAATTTCACTCTGAGTCAATTTCACTCTGAGTTATTTAAACTCTGAGTTAATTTCACTCTGAGATAATTTGGCTCTGAGTTATTTTCACTCTGAGTTAATTTCACTCTGAGTTAATTTCTCTCTGTTATTTTCACTCTGAGTTAATTTCACCCTGAGTTAATTTAATTCTGATTTAATTTCACTCTGAGTTAATTTCACTCTGAGTTATTTTCACTTTGAGTTATTTTCACTCAGATTTATTTTCACTGAGTTATTTTCACTCTGAGTTAATTTCACTCTGAGTCAATTTCACTCTGAGTTATTTTAACTCCGAGTTAATTTCACTCTGAGTCAATTTCATTCTGAGTTATTTTAACTCCGAGTTAATTTCACTCTGAGTTAATTTCTCTCTGTTATTTTCACTCTGAGTTAATTTCACCCTGAGTTAATTTAATTCTGAGTTAATTTCACTCTGAGTTAATTTCACTCTGAGTTATTTTCACTCTGAGTTAATTTCACACTGAGTTAATGTCACTCTGAGTTAATTTCACTCTGAGTGAATTTCACTCAGATTTATTTTCACTAAGTTATTTTCACTCTGAGTTAATTTCACTCTGAGTTAATTTCACTCTGAGTTATTTTAATGCTGAGTTAATGTCACTCTGAGTTAATTTCTCTCTGAGTTATTTTCATTCGGATTAAATACCACTCTGAATTATTTTCACCCTGAGTTAATTTAATTCTGAGTTAATTTCACTCTGAGTTATTTTAATGCTGAGTTAATGTCACTCTGAGTTAATTTCTCTCTGAGTTATTTTCATTCGGATTAAATACCACTCTGAATTATTTTCACCCTGAGTTAATTTAATTCTGAGTTAATTTCACTCTGAGTTATTTTCACTCTGAGTTAATTTCACTCTGAGTTAATTTCACTCTGGGTTATTTTCACTCTGAATTAATTTCACTCAGATTTATTTTCACTGAGTTATTTTCACTCTGAGTTAATTTCACTCTGAGTCAATTTCACTCTGAGTTATTTTAACTCTGAGTTAATTTCACTCTGAGATAATTTGTCTCTGAGTTATTTTCACTCTGAGTTAATTTCACTCTGAGTTAATTTCTCTCTGTTATTTTCACTCTGAGTTAATTTCACCCTGAGTTAATTTAATTCTGATTTAATTTCACTCTGAGTTAATTTCACTCTGAGTTATTTTCACTTTGAGTTATTTTCACTCAGATTTATTTTCACTGAGTTATTTTCACTCTGAGTTAATTTCACTCTGAGTCAATTTCACTCTGAGTTATTTTCACTCTGAGTTAATTTCACTCTGAGTCAATTTCATTCTGAGTTATTTTAACTCCGAGTTAATTTCACTCTGAGTTAATTTCTCTCTGTTATTTTCACTCTGAGTTAATTTCACCCTGAGTTAATTTAATTCTGAGTTAATTTCACTCTGAGTTAATTTCACTCTGAGTTATTTTCACTCTGAGTTAATTTCACACTGAGTTAATGTCACTCTGATTTAATTACACTCTGAGTTAATTTCACTCAGATTTATTTTCAGAGTTATTTTCACTCTGAGTTAATTTCACTCTGAGTTAATTTCACTCTGAGTTAATTTCACTCTGAGTTATTTTAACGCTGAGTTAATTTCACTCTGAGTTATTTTCACGCTGAGTTAATTTCACTCCGAGTTATTTTCACTCTGAGTAAATTTCACACTGAGTTAATGTCACTCTGAGTTAATTTCACTCTGAGTTATTTTCACTCTGAGTTAATTTCACCGAGTTAATTTCACTCTGAGTTATTTTAACTCTGAGTTAATTTCACTCTGAGTTATTTTCACTCTGAGTTATTTTCATTCGGATTTAATATCACTTTGAGTTATTTTCACCCTGACTTAATTTAATTCTGAGTTAATTTCACTCTGAGTTATTTTCACTCTGAGTTAATTTCACTCCCAGTAAATGTCACTCTGAGTTAATTTCACTCTGAGTTAATTTCACTCTGAGTAATTGTCACTCTGTGTTACTTTCACTCTGAGTTATCTTCACTGAGTTATTTTCACTCTGAGTTAATTTCACTCTGAGTTAATTTCACTCTGAGTTATTTTCACTCTGAGTTAATTTCACACTGAGTTAATGTCACTCTGAGTTAATTTCACTCTGAGTTATTTTCATTCGGATTTAATATCACTCTGAATTATTATCACCCTGAGTTAATTGAATTCTGAGTTAATTTCACTCTGAGTTATTTTCACTCTGAGTAAATTTCACTCAGTTATTTTCATGCTGAGTTAATTTCACTCTGAGTTAATTTCACTCTGAGTTATTGTCACTGAGTTAATTTCACTCTGCGTTATCTTCACTGAGTTATTTTCACTCTGAGTTAATGTCACTCTGAGTTAATTTCACTCTGAGTTAATTTCACTCTGAGTTATTTTCACTCTGAGTTATTTTCATTCGGATTTAATATCACTTTGAGTTATTTTCACCCTGACTTAATTTAATTCTGAGTTAATTTCACTCTGAGTTATTTTCACTCTGAGTTAATTTCACTCCCAGTAAATGTCACTCTGAGTTATTTTCACTCTGAGTTATTTTCATTCGGATTTAATATCACTTTGAGTTATTTTCACCCTGACTTAATTTAATTCTGAGTTAATTTCACTCTGAGTAATTGTCACTCTGTGTTACTTTCACTCTGAGTTATCTTCACTGAGTTATTTTCACTCTGAGTTAATTTCACTCTGAGTTAATTTCACTCTGAGTTATTTTCACTCTGAGTTAATTTCACACTGAGTTAATGTCACTCTGAGTTAATTTCACTCTGAGATATTTTCATTCGGATTTAATATCACTCTGAATTATTATCACCCTGAGTTAATTGAATTCTGAGTTAATTTCACTCTGAGTTATTTTCACTCTGAGTAAATTTCACTCAGTTATTTTCATGCTGAGTTAATTTCACTCTGAGTTAATTTCACTCTGAGTTATTGTCACTGAGTTAATTTCACTCTGCGTTATCTTCACTGAGTTATTTTCACTCTGAGTTAATGTCACTCTGAGTTAATTTCACTCTGAGTTAATTTCACTCTGAGTTATTTTCACTCTGAGTTAATTTCACACTGAGTTAATGTCACTCTGAGTTAATTTCACTCTGAGTTATTTTCATTCGGATTTAATATCACTCTGAATTATTATCACCCTGAGTTAATTTAATTCTGAGTTATTTTCACTCTGAGTTAATTTCACTCTGAGTTATTTTCATGCTGAGTTAATTTC
The DNA here is from genome assembly GCA_026770705.1 of Isurus oxyrinchus. Lineage (NCBI taxonomy): Eukaryota > Metazoa > Chordata > Chondrichthyes > Lamniformes > Lamnidae > Isurus > Isurus oxyrinchus. The sequence continues at coordinate 117,999,315 of JANJGN010000017.1, forward strand.
ACTCTGAGTTATCTTCACTGAGTTATTTTCATTCTGAGTTAATGTCACTCTGAGTTTATTTCACTCTGAGTTAATTTCACTCTGAGTTATTTTCACTCTGAGTTAATTTCACACTGAGTTAATGTCACTCTGAGTTAATTTCACTCTGAGTTATTTTCATTCGGATTTAATATCACTCTGAATTATTATCACCCTGAGTTAATTGAATTCTGAGTTAATTTCACTCTGAGTTATTTTCACTCTGAGTTAATTTCACTCTGCGTTATTTTCATGCTGAGTTAATTTCACTCTGAGTTAATTTCACTCTGAGTTATTTTCACTGAGTTAATTTCACTCTGAGTTATCTTCACTGAGTTATTTTCACTCTGAGTTATTTTCACTGTTATTTTCACTCTGAGTTATTTTCACTCTGAGTTATTTTCACTCTGAGTTAATTTCATTCTGAGTTAATTTCACTCTGAGTTATTTTCACTCTGAGTTAATTTAATTCTGAGTTAATTTCACTCTGTTATTTTCACTGAGGTCATTTCACTCTGAGTTATTTTCACTGAGTTATTTTCACTCTGAGTTAATTTCACTCTGAGTTAATTTCTCTCTGTTATTTTCATTGAGTTAATTTCACCCTGAGATAATTTAATTCTGAGTTAATTTCACTCTGAGTTAATTTCACTCAGAGTTATTTTCACTCTGAGTGAATTTCACACTGAGTTAATGTCACTCTGATTTAATTGCACTCAGAGTTAATTTCACTGAGATTTATTTTCAGAGTTATTTTCACTCTGAGTTAATTTCACCCTGAGTTAATTTCACTCTTGAGTTATTTTAACTCTGAGTTAATTTCACTCTGAGTTATTTTCACTCTGAGTTATTTGCATTCGGATTACATATCACTTTGAGTTATTTTCACCCTGACTTAATTTAATTCTCAGTTAATTTCAATCTGAGTTATTTTCACTCTGAGTTAATTTCACTCTGAGTTAATGTCACTCTGAGTTAATTTCACTCTGAGTTAATTTCACTCTGAGTTAATGTCACTGTGAGTTACTTTCACTCTGAGTTATCTTCACTGAGTTATTTTCACTCTGAGTTAATTTCACTCTGAGTTAATTTCACTCTGAGTTATTTTCACTCTGAGTTAATTTCACACTGAGTTAATGTCACTCTGAGTTAATTTCACTCTGAGTTATTTTCATTCGGATTTAATATCACTCTGAATTATTTTCAGCCTGAGTTAATTTAATTCTGAGTTAATTTCACTCTGATTTATTTTCACTCTGAGTTAATTTCACTCTGAGTTAATTTCACTCTGAGTTATTTTCACTCTGAATTAATTTCACTCTGAGTTAATTTCTCTCTGTTATTTTCACACTGAGTTATTTTCACCCTGAGTTAATTTAATTCTGATTTAATTTCACTCTGAGTTAATTTCAATCTGAGTTATTTTCACTTTGAGTTATTTTCACTCAGATTTATTTTCACTCTGAGTTAATGTCACTCTGAGTTAATTTCACTCTGAGTTAATTTCACTCTGAGTTAATGTCACTGTGAGTTACTTTCACTCTGAGTTATCTTCACTGAGTTATTTTCACTCTGAGGTAATTTCACTCTGAGTTAATTTCACTCTGAGTTATTTTCACTCTGAGTTAATTTCACACTGAGTTAATGTCACTCTGAGTTAATTTCACTCCAAGTTAATTTCATTCTGAGTTTATTTCACTCTGAGTTAATTTGACTCTGAGTTATTTTCACTCTGAATTAATTTCACTCCGAGTTAATTTCACTCTGTTATTTTCACTCTGAGTTATTTTCACCCTGAGTTAATTTTATTCTGATCGAATTTCACTCTGAGTTAATTTCACTCTGAGATATTTTCACTCTGAGTTCATTTCACACTGAGTTAATGTCACTCTGAGTTAATTTCGCTCTGAGTTAATTTCACTCTGAGTTCTTTTAACGCTGAGTAAATTTCACTCTGAGTTATTTTCACGCTGAGTTAATTTCACTCCGAGTTATTTTCACTCTGAGTAAATTTCTCACTGAGTTAATGTCACTCTGAGTTAATTTCACTCTGAGTTATTTTCACTCTGAGTTAATTTCACCGAGTTAATTTCACTCTGAGTTATTTTAACTCTGAGTTAATTTCACTCTGAGTTATTTTCACTCTGAGTTATTTTCATTCGGATTTAATATCACTTTGAGTTATTTTCACCCTGACTTAATTTAATTCTGAGTAAATTTCACTCTGAGTTAGTTTCACAATGAGTTATTTTCACAGAGTTATTATCAACTGTGTTATTTTCACTCTGAGTGAATTTCACTCTGATTTAATGTCACTCTGATATAATTTCACTGAGTTAATTTCACTCCGAGTTAAAGTCACTCTGAGTTAATTTCACTCTGAGTTAATTTCACTCTGAGTTCATGTCACTCTGAGTTATTTTCACTCCGAGTTAATTTCACTCTGAGTTAATTTCACTCTGAGTTATTTTCATTATGAGTTAATTTCACTCTGAATTATTTTCCCCCTGATTTAATTTAATTCTGAGTTAATTTCACTGAGTTATTTTCACTCTGAGTTAATTTCACTCTGAGTTATCTTCACTGAGTTATTTTCACTCTGAGTTAATTTCACTGAGTTAATTTCACTCTGAGTTATTTTCACTCTGAGTTAATGACACTCTGAATTAATTTCACTCTGAGTTATTTTCACTGAGTTATTTTCACTCTGAGTTATTTTCATTCTGAGTTAATTTCAGTCAGAGTTATTTTCACCCTGAGTTAATTTAATTCTGAGATAATTTAATTCTGAGTTAATTTCACTCTGTTATTTTCACTGAGTTAATTTCACTCTGAGTTATTTTCACTGAGTTATTTGCACTCTGATTTAATTTCATTCTGAGTTAATGACACTCTGAGTTAATTTCACTCTGAGTTATTTTCACTGAGTTATTTTCACTCTGAGTTATTTTCATTCTGAGTTAATTTCAGTCAGAGTTATTTTCACCCTGAGTTAATTTAATTCTGAGATAATTTAATTCTGAGTTAATTTCACTCTGAGTTATTTTCACTCTGAGTTATTTTCACTCTGAGTTAATTTGACTCTGAATTATTTTCACTCTGAATTAATTTCACTCTGAGTTAATTTCACTCTGTTATTTTCACTCTGAGTTATTTTCACTCTGAGTTAATTTCACACTGAGTTAATGTCACTCTGAGTTAATTTCACTCTGAGTTAATTTCACTCTGAGTTATTTTCACTCTGAGTTATTTTCACTCATTTATTTTCACTGAGTTATTTTCACTCTGAGTTAATTTCACTCTGAGTCAATTTCATTCTGAGTTATTTTAACTCTGAGTTAATTTCACTCTGAGTTAATTTCACTCTGAGATATTTTCACTCTGAGTTAATTTCACACTGAGTTAATGTCACTCTGAGTTAATTTCGCTCTGAGTTAATTTCACTCTGAGTTCTTTTAACGCTGAGTAAATTTCACTCTGAGTTATTTTCACGCTGAGTTACTTTCACTCCGAGTTATTTTCACTCTGAGTAAATTTCTAATGAGTTAAAGTCACTCTGAGTTAATTTCACTCTGAGTTATTTTCACTCTGAGTTAATTTCACCGAGTTAATTTCACTCTGAGTTATTTTAACTCTGAGTTAATTTCACTCTGAGTTATTTTCACTCTGAGTTATTTTCATTCGGATTTAATATCACTTTGAGTTATTTTCACCCTGACTTAATTTAATTCTGAGTAAATTTCACTCTGAGTTAGTTTCACAATGAGTTATTTTCACAGAGTTATTTTCAACTGTGTTATTTTCACTCTGAGTGAATTTCACTCTGATTTAATGTCACTCTGATATAATTTCACTGAGATAATTCCACTCCGAGATAAAGTCACTCTGAGTTAATTTCACTCTGAGTTAATTTCACTCTGAGTTCATGTCACTCTGAGTTATTTTCACTCCGAGTTAATTTCACTCTGAGTTAATTTCACTCTGAGTTATTTTCATTATGAGTTAATTTCACTCTGAATTATTTTCCCCCTGATTTAATTTAATTCTGAGTTAATTTCACTGAGTTATTTTCACTCTGAGTTAATTTCACTCTGAGTTATCTTCACTGAGTTATTTTCACTCTGAGTTAATTTCACTGAGTTAATTTCACTCTGAGTTATTTTCACTCTGAGTTAATGACACTCTGAGTTAATTTCACTCTGAGTTATTTTCACTGAGTTATTTTCACTCTGAGTTATTTCATTCTGAGTTAATTTCAGTCAGAGTTATTTTCACCCTGAGTTAATTTAATTCTGAGATAATTTAATTCTGAGTTAATTTCACTCTGTTATTTTCACTGAGTTAATTTCACTCTGAGTTATTTTCACTGAGTTATTTGCAATCTGATTTAATTTCATTCTGAGTTAATGACACTCTGAGTTAATTTCACTCTGAGTTATTTTCACTGAGTTATTTTCACTCTGAGTTATTTTCATTCTGAGTTAATTTCAGTCAGAGTTATTTTCACCCTGAGTTAATTTAATTCTGAGATAATTTAATTCTGAGTTAATTTCACTCTGAGTTATTTTCACTCTGAGTTATTTTCACTCTGAGTTAATTTGACTCTGAATTATTTTCACTCTGAATTAATTTCACTCTGAGTTAATTTCACTCTGTTATTTTCACTCTGAGTTATTTTCACTCTGAGTTAATTTCACACTGAGTTAATGTCACTCTGAGTTAATTTCACTCTGAGTTAATGTCACTCTGAGTTATTTTCACTCTGAGTTATTTTCATTCGGATTTAATATCACTTTGAGTTATTTTCACCCTGACTTAATTTAATTCTGAGTAAATTTCACTCTGAGTTAGTTTCACAATGAGTTATTTTCACAGAGTTATTTTCAACTGTGTTATTTTCACTCTGAGTGAATTTCACTCTGATTTAATGTCACTCTGATATAATTTCACTGAGATAATTTCACTCCGAGTTAAAGTCACTCTGAGTTAATTTCACTCTGAGTTAATTTCACTCTGAGTTCATGTCACTCTGAGTTATTTTCACTCCGAGTTAATTTCACTCTGAGTTAATTTCACTCTGAGTTATTTTCATTATGAGTTAATTTCACTCTGAATTATTTTCCCCCTGATTTAATTTAATTCTGAGTTAATTTCACTGAGTTATTTTCACTCTGAGTTAATTTCACTCTGAGTTATCTTCACTGAGTTATTTTCACTCTGAGTTAATTTCACTGAGTTAATTTCACTCTGAGTTATTTTCACTCTGAGTTAATGACACTCTGAGTTAATTTCACTCTGAGTTATTTTCACTGAGTTATTTTCACTCTGAGTTATTTCATTCTGAGTTAATTTCAGTCAGAGTTATTTTCACCCTGAGTTAATTTAATTCTGAGATAATTTAATTCTGAGTTAATTTCACTCTGTTATTTTCACTGAGTTAATTTCACTCTGAGTTATTTTCACTGAGTTATTTGCACTCTGATTTAATTTCATTCTGAGTTCATGACACTCTGAGTTAATTTCACTCTGAGTTATTTTCACTGAGTTATTTTCACTCTGAGTTATTTTCATTCTGAGTTAATTTCAGTCAGAGTTATTTTCACCCTGAGTTAATTTAATTCTGAGATAAGTTAATTCTGAGTTAATTTCACTCTGAGTTATTTTCACTCTGAGTTATTTTCACTCTGAGTTAATTTGACTCTGAATTATTTTCACTCTGAATTAATTTCACTCTGAGTTAATTTCACTCTGTTATTTTCACTCTGAGTTATTTTCACTCTGAGTTAATTTCACACTGAGTTAATGTCACTCTGAGTTAATGTCACTCGGAGTTAATTTCACTCTGAGTTATTTTCACTCTGAGTTATTTTCACTCATTTATTTTCACTGAGTTATTTTCACTCTGAGTTAATTTCACTCTGAGTCAATTTCATTCTGAGTTATTTTAACTCTGAGTTAATTTCACTCTGAGTTATTTTCACCCTGAGTTAATTTAATTCTGAGTTAATTTCGCTCTGAGTTATTTTCACTCTGAGTTAATTTCACACTGAGTTAATGTCACTCTGAGTTAATTTCACTCTGAGTTAATTTCACTCAGATTTATTTTCACTAAGTTATTTTCACTCTGAGTTAATTTCACTCTGAGTTAATTTGACTCTGAGTTATTTCAATGCTGAGTTAATGTCACTCTGAGTTAATTTCTCTCTGAGTTATTTTCATTCGGATTAAATATCACTCTGAATTATTTTCACCCTGAGTTAATTTAATTCTGAGTTAATTTCACTCTGAGTTATTTTCACTCTGAGTTAATTTCACTCTGAGCTATTTTCCCCCTGAGTTAATTTAATTCTGATTTAATTTCACTCTGAGTTAATTTCACTCTGAGTTATTTTCACTTTGAGTTATTTTCACTCAGATTTATTTTCACTGAGTTATTTTCACTCTGAGTTAATTTCACTCTCAGTCAATTTCACTCTGAGTTATTTGAACTCTGAGTTAATTTCACTCTGAGTTAATTTGGCTCTGAGTTATTTTCACTCTGAGTTAATTTCACTCTGAGTTAATTTCACTCTGAGTTAATTTCACTCTGAGTTATTTTAACGCTGAGTTAATTTCACTCAGTTATTTTCACTCTGAGTTAATTTCACTCCAAGTTAATTTCATTCTGAGTTTATTTCACTCTGAGTTAATTTGACTCTGAGTTATTTTCACTCTGCATTAATTTCACTCCGAGTTAATTTCACTCTGTTATTTTCACTCTGAGTTATTTTCACCCTGAGTTAATTTTATTCTGATCGAATTTCACTCTGAGTTAATTTCACTCTGAGATATTTTCACTCTGAGTTCATTTCACACTGAGTTAATGTCACTCTGAGTTAATTTCGCTCTGAGTTAATTTCACTCTGAGTTCTTTTAACGCTGAGTTAATTTCACTCTGAGTTATTTTCACGCTGAGTTAATTTCACTCCGAGTTATTTTCACTCTGAGTAAATTTCACACTGAGTTAATGTCACTCTGAGTTAATTTCACTCTTAGTTATTTTCACTCTGAGTTAATTTCACCTAGTTAATTTCACTCTGAGTTATTTTAACTCTGAGTTAATTTCACTCTGAGTTATTTTCACTCTGAGTTATTTTCATTCGGATTTAATATCACTTTGAGTTATTTTCACCCTGACTTAATTTAATTCCGAGTAAATTTCACTCTGAGTTAGTTTCACAATGAGTTATTTTCACAGAGTTATTTTCACTGTGTTATTTTCACTCTGAGTGAATTTCACTCTGATTTAATGTCACTCTGATATAATTTCACTGAGTTAATTTCACTCCGAGTTAAAGTCACTCTGAGTTAATTTCACTCTGAGTTAATTTCACTCTGAGTTCATGTCACTCTGAGTTATTTTCACTCTGAGTTAATTTCACTCTGAGTTAATTTCACTCTGAGTTATTTTCATTATGAGTTAATTTCACTCTGAATTATTTTCCCCCTGATTTAATTTAACTCTGAGTTAATTTCACTGAGTTATTTTCACTCTGAGTTAATTTCACTCTGAGTTATCTTCACTGAGTTATTTTCACTCTGAGTTAATTTCACTGAGTTAATTTCACTCTGAGTTATTTTCACTCTGAGTTAATTTCACTCTGAGTTATTTTCATGCTGAGTTAATTTCACTCTGAGTTAATTTCACTCTGAGTTATTTTCACTGAGTTAATTTCACTCTGAGTTATCTTCACTGAGTTATTTTCACTCTTAGTTAATTTCACTCTGAGTTATCTTCACTGAGTTATTTTCACTCTGAGTTAATTTCACTCTGAATTAATTTCATTCTGAGTTAATTTCACTCTGAGTTATTTTCACCCTTAGTAAATTTAATTCTGAGTTAATTTCACTGAGTTATTTTCACTCTGAGTTAATTTCACACTGATTTATTTTCACTTTGTGTTATTTTCACTCTGAGTTAATTTCACTCTGAGTTAATGTCACTCTGAGTTAATTTCACTGAGTTAATTTCACTGAGTTATTTTCACTCTGAGTTATTTTCACTCTGAGTTATTTTCACTGTTATTTTCACTCTGAGTTATTTTCACTCTGAGTTATTTTCACTCTGAGTTAATTTCACTCTGAGCTATTTTCCCCCTGAGTTAATTTAATTCTGATTTAATTTCACTCTGAGTTAATTTCACTCTGAGTTATTTTCACTTTGAGTTATTTTCACTCAGATTTAATTTCACTGAGTTATTTTCACTCTGAGTTAATTTCACTCTCAGTCAATTTCACTCTGAGTTATTTGAACTCTGAGTTAATTTCACTCTGAGTTAATTTGGCTCTGAGTTATTTTCACTCTGAGTTAATTTCACTCTGAGTTAATTTCACTCTGAGTTAATTTCACTCTGAGTTATTTTAACGCTGAGTTAATTTCACTCAGTTATTTTCACTCTGAGTTAATTTCACTCCAAGTTAATTTCATTCTGAGTTTATTTCACTCTGAGTTAATTTGACTCTGAGTTATTTTCACTCTGCATTAATTTCACTCCGAGTTAATTTCACTCTGTTATTTTCACTCTGAGTTATTTTCACCCTGAGTTAATTTTATTCTGATCGAATTTCACTCTGAGTTAATTTCACTCTGAGATATTTTCACTCTGAGTTCATTACACACTGAGTTAATGTCACTCTGAGTTAATTTCGCTCTGAGTTAATTTCACTCTGAGTTCTTTTAACGCTGAGTTAATTTCACTCTGAGTTATTTTCACGCTGAGTTAATTTCACTCCGAGTTATTTTCACTCTGAGTAAATTTCACACTGAGTTAATGTCACTCTGAGTTAATTTCACTCTTAGTTATTTTCACTCTGAGTTAATTTCACCGAGTTAATTTCACTCTGAGTTATTTTAACTCTGAGTTAATTTCACTCTGAGTTATTTTCACTCTGAGTTATTTTCATTCGGATTTAATATCACTTTGAGTTATTTTCACCCTGACTTAATTTAATTCCGAGTAAATTTCACTCTGAGTTAGTTTCACAATGAGTTATTTTCACAGAGTTATTTTCACTGTGTTATTTTCACTCTGAGTGAATTTCACTCTGATTTAATGTCACTCTGATATAATTTCACTGAGTTAATTTCACTCCGAGTTAAAGTCACTCTGAGTTAATTTCACTCTGAGTTAATTTCACTCTGAGTTCATGTCACTCTGAGTTATTTTCACTCTGAGTTAATTTCACTCTGAGTTAATTTCACTCTGAGTTATTTTCATTATGAGTTAATTTCACTCTGAATTATTTTCCCCCTGATTTAATTTAACTCTGAGTTAATTTCACTGAGTTATTTTCACTCTGAGTTAATTTCACTCTGAGTTATCTTCACTGAGTTATTTTCACTCTGAGTTAATTTCACTGAGTTAATTTCACTCTGAGTTATTTTCACTCTGAGTTAATTTCACTCTGAGTTATTTTCATGCTGAGTTAATTTCACTCTGAGTTAATTTCACTCTGAGTTATTTTCACTGAGTTAATTTCACTCTGAGTTATCTTCACTGAGTTATTTTCACTCTTAGTTAATTTCACTCTGAGTTATCTTCACTGAGTTATTTTCACTCTGAGTTAATTTCACTCTGAATTAATTTCATTCTGAGTTAATTTCACTCTGAGTTATTTTCACCCTTAGTAAATTTAATTCTGAGTTAATTTCACTGAGTTATTTTCACTCTGAGTTAATTTCACACTGATTTATTTTCACTTTGTGTTATTTTCACTCTGAGTTAATTTCACTCTGAGTTAATGTCACTCTGAGTTAATTTCACTGAGTTAATTTCACTGAGTTATTTTCACTCTGAGTTATTTTCACTCTGAGTTATTTTCACTGTTATTTTCACTCTGAGTTATTTTCACTCTGAGTTATTTTCACTCTGAGTTAATTTCATTCTGAGTTAATTTCACTCTGAGTTATTTTCACTCTGAGTTAATTTAATTCTGAGTTAATTTCACTCTGTTATTTTCACTGAGGTAATTTCACTTTGAGTTATTTTCACTCAGATTTATTTTCACTGAGTTATTTTCACACTGAGTTAATTTCACTCTCAGTCAATTTCACTCTGAGTTATTTGAACTCTGAGTTAATTTCACTCTGAGTTAATTTGGCTCTGAGTTATTTTCACTCTGAGTTAATTTCACTCTGAGTTAATTTCACTCTGAGTTAATTTCACTCTGAGTTATTTTAACGCTGAGTTAATTTCACTCAGTTATTTTCACTCTGAGTTAATTTCACTCCAAGTTAATTTCATTCTGAGTTTATTTCACTCTGAGTTAATTTGACTCTGAGTTATTTTCACTCTGCATTAATTTCACTCCGAGTTAATTTCACTCTGTTATTTTCACTCTGAGTTATTTTCACCCTGAGTTAATTTTATTCTGATCGAATTTCACTCTGAGTTAATTTCACTCTGAGATATTTTCACTCTGAGTTCATTTCACACTGAGTTAATGTCACTCTGAGTTAATTTCGCTCTGAGTTAATTTCACTCTGAGTTCTTTTAACGCTGAGTTAATTTCACTCTGAGTTATTTTCACGCTGAGTTAATTTCACTCCGAGTTATTTTCACTCTGAGTAAATTTCACACTGAGTTAATGTCACTCTGAGTTAATTTCACTCTTAGTTATTTTCACTCTGAGTTAATTTCACCGAGTTAATTTCACTCTGAGTTATTTTAACTCTGAGTTAATTTCACTCTGAGTTATTTTCACTCTGAGTTATTTTCATTCGGATTTAATATCACTTTGAGTTATTTTCACCCTGACTTAATTTAATTCCGAGTAAATTTCACTCTGAGTTAGTTTCACAATGAGTTATTTTCACAGAGTTATTTTCACTGTGTTATTTTCACTCTGAGTGAATTTCACTCTGATTTAATGTCACTCTGATATAATTTCACTGAGTTAATTTCACTCCGAGTTAAAGTCACTCTGAGTTAATTTCACTCTGAGTTAATTTCACTCTGAGTTCATGTCACTCTGAGTTATTTTCACTCTGAGTTAATTTCACTCTGAGTTAATTTCACTCTGAGTTATTTTCATTATGAGTTAATTTCACTCTGAATTATTTTCCCCCTGATTTAATTTAACTCTGAGTTAATTTCACTGAGTTATTTTCACTCTGAGTTAATTTCACTCTGAGTTATCTTCACTGAGTTATTTTCACTCTGAGTTAATTTCACTGAGTTAATTTCACTCTGAGTTATTTTCACTCTGAGTTAATTTCACTCTGAGTTATTTTCATGCTGAGTTAATTTCACTCTGAGTTAATTTCACTCTGAGTTATTTTCACTGAGTTAATTTCACTCTGAGTTATCTTCACTGAGTTATTTTCACTCTTAGTTAATTTCACTCTGAGTTATCTTCACTGAGTTATTTTCACTCTGAGTTAATTTCACTCTGAATTAATTTCATTCTGAGTTAATTTCACTCTGAGTTATTTTCACCCTTAGTAAATTTAATTCTGAGTTAATTTCACTGAGTTATTTTCACTCTGAGTTAATTTCACACTGATTTATTTTCACTTTGTGTTATTTTCACTCTGAGTTAATTTCACTCTGAGTTAATGTCACTCTGAGTTAATTTCACTGAGTTAATTTCACTGAGTTATTTTCACTCTGAGTTATTTTCACTCTGAGTTATTTTCACTGTTATTTTCACTCTGAGTTATTTTCACTCTGAGTTATTTTCACTCTGAGTTAATTTCATTCTGAGTTAATTTCACTCTGAGTTATTTTCACTCTGAGTTAATTTAATTCTGAGTTAATTTCACTCTGTTATTTTCACTGAGGTAATTTCACACTGAGTTATTTTCACTCTGAGTTATTTTCATTCTGAGTTAATTTCACTCTGAGTCATTTTCATCCTGAGTTAATTAATTCTGACATAATTTAATTCTGAGTTAAATTCACTCTGATTTATTTTCACTCTGAGTTAATTTAATTCTGAGTTAATTTCACTCTGTTATTTTCACTGAGTTAATTTCACTCTGAGTTATTTTCACTGAGTTATTTGTACTCTGATTTAATTTCATTCTGAGTTATTGACACTCTGAGTTAATTTCACTCCGAGTTAATTTCACTGAGTTATTTTTACTCTGAGTTATTTTCATTCTGAGTTAATTTCAGTCAGAGTTATTTTCACCCTGAGTTAATTTAATTCTGAGATAATTTAATTCTGAGTTAATTTCACTCTGAGTTATTTTCACTCTGAGTTATTTTCACTCTGAGTTAATTTGACTCTGAGTTATTTTCACTCGGAATTAATTTCACTCCGAGTTAATTTCACTCTGTTGTTTTCACTCTGAGTTATTTTCACTCTGAGTTAATTTCACACTGAGTTAATGTCACTCTGAGTTAATTTCACTCTGAGTTAATTTCACACTGAGTAATTTTCACTCTGAGTTATTTTCACTCTGAGTTATTTTCATTCGGATTTAATATCACTTTGAGTTATTTTCACCCTGACTTAATTAATTCTGAGTTAATTTCACTGAGTTATTTTCACTCTCAGTTAATTTCACTCCGAGTTATTTTCACTCTGAGTTAATTTCACACTGAGTTAATGTCACTCTGAGTTAATTTCACTCTGAGTTATTTTCATTCGGATTTAATATCACTCTGAATTATTTTCACCCTGAGTTAATTTAATTCTGAGTTAATTTCACTCAGAGTTATTTTCACTGAGTTAATTTCACTCTGAGTTAATTTCACTCTGAGTTATTTTCACTCTGAATTAATTTCACTCTGAGTTAATTTCTCTCTGTTATTTTCACCCTGACTTAATTTAATTCCGATTTAATTTCACTCTGAGTTAATTTCACTCTGAGTTATTTTCATTTTGAGTTATTTTCACTCAGATTTATTTTCACTGAGTTATTTTCACTCTGAGTTAATTTCACTCTGAGTTAATTTCTCTCTGTTATTTTCATTCTGAGTTAATTTCACCCTGAGATAATTTAATTCTGAGTTAATTTCACTCTGAGTTAATTTCACTCTGAGTTATTTTCACTCTGAGTGAATTTCACACTGAGTTAATGTCACTCTGATTTAATTTCACTCAGAGTTAATTTCACTGAGATTTATTTTCAGAGTTATTTTCATTCTGAGTTAATTTCACCCTGAGTTAATTTCACTCTTGAGTTATTTTAACTCTGAGTTAATTTCACTCTGAGTTATTTTCACTCTGAGTTATTTGCATTCGGATTAAATATCACTTTGAGTTATTTTCACCCTGACTTAATTTAATTCTCAGTTAATTTCAATCTGAGTTATTTTCACTCTGAGTTAATTTCACTCTGAGTTAATGTCACTCTGAGTTAATTTCACTCTGAGTTAATTTCACTCTGAGTTATTTTCACTCTGAGTGAATTTCACACTGAGTTAATGTCAATCTGATTTAATTTCACTCAGAGTTAATTTCACTGAGATTTATTTTCAAAGTTATTTTCACTCTGAGTTAATTTCACCCTGAGTTAATTTCACTCTTGAGTTATTTTAACTCTGAGTTAATTTCACTCTGAGTTATTTTCACTCTGAGTTATTTGCATTCGGATTAAATATCACTTTGAGTTATTTTCACCCTGACTTAATTTAATTCTCAGTTAATTTCAATCTGAGTTATTTTCACTCTGAGTTAATTTCACTCTGAGTTAATGTCACTCTGAGTTAATTTCACTCTGAGTTAATTTCACTCTGAGTTAATGTCACTGTGAGTTACTTTCACTCTGAGTTATCTTCACTGAGTTATTTTCACTCTGAGTTAATTTCACTCTGAGTTAATTTCACTCTGAGTTATTTTCATTCTGAGTTAATTTCACACTGAGTTAATGTCACTCTGAGTTAATTTCACTCTGAGTTATTTTCATTCGGATTTAATATCACTCTGAATTATTTTCAGCCTGAGTTAATTTAATTCTGAGTTAATTTCACTCTGATTTATTTTCACTCTGAGTTAATTTCACTCTGAGTTAATTTCACTCTGAGTTATTTTCACTCTGAATTAATTTCACTCTGAGTTAATTTCTCTCTGTTATTTTCACACTGAGTTATTTTCACCCTGAGTTAATTTAATTCTGATTTAATTTCACTCTGAGTTAATTTCAATCTGAGTTATTTTCACTTTGAGTTATTTTCACTCAGATTTATTTTCACTCTGAGTTAATGTCACTCTGAGTTAATTTCACTCTGAGTTAATTTCACTCTGAGTTAATGTCACTGTGAGTTACTTTCACTCTGAGTTATCTTCACTGAGTTATTTTCACTCTGAGTTAATTTCACTCTGAGTTAATTTCACTCTGAGTTATTTTCACTCTGAGTTAATTTCACACTGAGTTAATGTCACTCTAAGTTAATTTCACTCCAAGTTAATTTCATTCTGAGTTTATTTCACTCTGAGTTAATTTGACTCTGAGTTATTTTCACTCTGAATTAATTTCACTCCGAGTTAATTTCACTCTGTTATTTTCACTCTGAGTTATTTTCACCCTGAGTTAATTTTATTCTGATCGAATTTCACTCTGAGTTAATTTCACTCTGAGTTATTTTCACTCTGAGTTCATTTCACACTGAGTTAATGTCACTCTGAGTTAATTTCGCTCTGAGTTAATTTCACTCTGAGTTCTCTTAACGCTGAGTTAATTTCACTCTGAGTTATTTTCACGCTGAGTTAATTTCACTCCGAGTTATTTTCACTCTGAGTAAATTTCACACTGAGTTAATATCACTCTGAGTTAATTTCACTCTGAGTTATTTTCACTCTGAGTTAATTTCACCGAGTTAATTTCACTCTGAGTTATTTTAACTCTGAGTTAATTTCACTCTGAGTTATTTTCATGTTGAGTTATTTTCATTCGGATTTAATATCACTTTGAGTTATTTTCACCCTGACTTAATTTAATTCTGAGTAAATTTCACTCTGAGTTAGTTTCACAATGAGTTATTTTCACAGAGTTATTTTCACTGTGTTATTTTCACTCTGAGTGAATTTCACTCTGATTTAATGTCACTCTGATATAATTACACTGAGTTAATTTCACTCCGAGTTAAAGTCACTCTGAGTTAATTTCACTCTGAGTTAATTTCACTCTGAGTTCATGTCACTCTGAGTTAATTTCACTGAGTTAATTTCACTGAGTTATTTTCACTCTGAGTTATTTTCACTCTGAGTTATTTTCACTGTTATTTTCAGTCTGAGTTATTTTCACTCTGAGTTATTTTCACTCTGAGTTATCTTCATTCTGAGTTAATTTCACTCTGTTATTTTCACTGAGGTAATTTCACCCTGAGTTATTTTCACTCTGAGTTATTTTCATTCTGAGTTAATTTCACTCTGAGTCATTTTCACCCTGAGTTAATTAATTCTGACATAATTTAATTCTGAGTTAATTTCACTCTGATTTATTTTCACTCTGAGTTCATTTAATTCTGAGTTAATTTCACTCTGTTATTTTCACTGAGTTAATTTCACTCTGAATTATTTTCACTGAGTTATTTGCACTCTGATTTAATTTCATTCTGAGTTATTGACACTCTGAGTTAATTTCACTCCGAGTTATTTTCACTGAGTTATTTTCACTCTGAGTTATTTTCATTCTGAGTTAATTTCAGTCAGAGTTATTTTCACCCTGAGTTAATTTAATTCTGAGATAATTTAATTCTGAGTTAATTTCACTCTGAGTTATTTTCACTCTGAGTTATTTTCACTCTGAGTTAATTTGACTCTGAGTTATTTTCACTCTGAATTAATTTCACTCCGAGTTAATTTCACTCTGTTATTTTCACTCTGAGTTATTTTCACTCTGAGTTAATTTCACACTGAGTTAATGTCACTCTGAGTTAATTTCACTCTGAGTTAATTTCACACTGAGTAATTTTCACTCTGAGTTATTTTCATTCGGATTTAATATCACTTTGAGTTATTTTCACCCTGACTTAATTTAATTCTGAGTTAATTTCACTGAGTTATTTTCACTCTCAGTTAATTTCACTCCGAGTTATTTTCACTCTGAGTTAATTTCACACTGAGTTAATGTCACTCTGAGTTAATTTCACTCTGAGTTATTTTCATTCGGATTTAATATCACTCTGAATTATTTTCACCCTGAGTTAATTTAATTCTGAGTTAATTTCACTCTGAGTTATTTTCACTGAGTTAATTTCACTCTGGGTTAATTTCACTCTGAGTTATTTTCACTCTGAATTAATTTCACTCTGAGTTAATTTCTCTCTGTTATTTTCACCCTGACTTAATTTAATTCCGATTTAATTTCACTCTGAGTTAATTTCACTCTGAGTTATTTTCATTTTGAGTTATTTTCACTCAGAGTTATTTTCACTGAGTTATTTTCACTCTGAGTTAATTTCACTCTGAGTTAATTTCTCTCTGTTATTTTCATTCTGAGTTAATTTCACCCTGAGATAATTTAATTCTGAGTTAATTTCACTCTGAGTTAATTTCACTCTGAGTTATTTTCACTCTGAGTGAATTTCACACTGAGTTAATGTCACTCTGATTTAATTTCACTCAGAGTTAATTTCACTGAGATTTATTTTCAGAGTTATTTTCATTCTGAGTTAATTTCACCCTGAGTTAATTTCACTCTTGAGTTATTTTAACTCTGAGTTAATTTCACTCTGAGTTATTTTCACTCTGAGTTATTTGCATTCGGATTAAATATCACTTTGAGTTATTTTCACCCTGACTTCATTTAATTCTCAGTTAATTTCAATCTGAGTTATTTTCACTCTGAGTTAATTTCACTCTGAGTTAATGTCACTCTGAGTTAATTTCACTCTGAGTTAATTTCACTCAGAGTTATTTTCACTCTGAGTTAATTTCACACTGAGTTAATGTCACTCTGAGTTAATTTCACTCTGAGTTATTTTCATTCGGATTTAATATCACTCTGAATTATTTTCAGCCTGAGTTAATTTAATTCTGAGTTAATTTCACTCTGATTTATTTTCACTCTGAGTTAATTTCACTCTGAGTTAATTTCACTCTGAGTTATTTTCACTCTGAATTAATTTCACTCTGAGTTAATTTCTCTCTGTTATTTTCACACTGAGTTATTTTCACCCTGAGTTAATTTAATTCTGATTTAATTTCACTCTGAGTTAATTTCAATCTGAGTTATTTTCACTTTGAGTTATTTTCACTCAGATTTATTTTCACTCTGAGTTAATGTCACTCTGAGTTAATTTCACTCTGAGTTAATTTCACTCTGAGTTAATGTCACTGTGAGTTACTTTCACTCTGAGTTATCTTCACTGAGTTATTTTCACTCTGAGTTAATTTCACACTGAGTTAATGTCACTCTGAGTTAATTTCACTCCAAGTTAATTTCATTCTGAGTTTATTTCACTCTGAGTTAATTTGACTCTGAGTTATATTCACTCTGAATTAATTTCACTCCGAGTTAATTTCACTCTGTTATTTTCACTCTGAGTTATTTTCACCCTGAGTTAATTTTATTCTGATCGTATTTCACTCTGAGTTAATTTCACTCTGAGTTATTTTCACTCTGAGTTCATTTCACACTGAGTTAATGTCACTCTGAGTTAATTTCGCTCTGAGTTAATTTCACTCTGAGTTCTCTTAATGCTGAGTTAATTTCACTCTGAGTTATTTTCACGCTGAGTTAATTTCACTCCGAGTTATTTTCACTCTGAGTAAATTTCACACTGAGTTAATGTCACTCTGAGTTAATTTCACTCTGAGTTATTTTCACTCTGAGTTAATTTCACCGAGTTAATTTCACTCTGAGTTATTTTAACTCTGAGTTAATTTCACTCTGAGTTATTTTCACTCTGAGTTATTTTCATTCGGATTTAATATCACTTTGAGTTATTTTCACCCTGACTTAATTTAATTCTGAGTAAATTTCACTCTGAGTTAGTTTCACAATGAGTTATTTTCACAGAGTTATTTTCACTGTGTTATTTTCACTCTGAGTGAATTTCACTCTGATTTAATGTCACTCTGATATAATTTCACTGAGTTAATTTCACTCCGAGTTAAAGTCACTCTGAGTTAATTTCACTCTGAGTTAATTTCACTCTGAGTTCATGTCACTCTGAGTTATTTTCACTCTGAGTTAATTTCACTCTGAGTTAATTTCACGCTGAGTTATTTTCATTATGAGTTAATTTCACTCTGAATTATTTTCCCCCGATTTAATTTAATTCTGAGTTAATTTCACTGAGTTATTTTCGCTCTGAGTTAATTTCACTCTGAGTTATCTTCACTGAGTTATTTTCACTCTGAGTTAATTTCACTGAGTTAATTTCACTCTGAGTTATTTTCACTCTGAGTTAATTTCACTCTGAGTTATTTTCATGCTGAGTTAATTTCACTCTGAGTTAATTTCACTCTGAGTTATTTTCACTGAGTTAATTTCACTCTGAGTTATCTTCACTGAGTTATTTTCACTCTGAGTTAATTTCACTCTGAGTTATCTTCACTGAGTTATTTTCACTCTGAGTTAATTTCACTCTGAATTATTTTCATTCTGAGTTAATTTCACTCTGAGTTATTTTCACCCTTAGTAAATTTAATTCTGAGTTAATTTCACTGAGTTATTTTCACTGAGTTATTTTCACTCTGAGTTAATTTCTCTGAGTTAATTTCACTGAGTTATTTTCACTCTGAGTTATTTTCACTCTGAGTTATTTTCACTGTTATTTTCACTCTGAGTTATTTCACTCTGAGTTAGTTTCATTCTGAGTTAATTTCACTCTGAGTTATTTTCACTCTGAGTTAATTTAATTCTGAGTTAATTTCACTCTGTTATTTTCACTGAGGTAAATTCACTCTGAGTTATTTTCACTCTGAGTTATTTTCATTCTGAGTTAATTTCACTCAGTCATTTTCACCCTGAGTTAATTAATTCTGACATAATTTAATTCTGAGTTAATTTCACTCTGATTTATTTTCACTCTGAGTTAATTTAATTCTGAGTTAATTTCACTCTTTTATTTTCACTGAGTTAATTTCACTCTGAGTTATTTTCACTGAGTTATTTGCACTCTGATTTAATTTCATTCTGAGTTATTGACACTCTGAGTTAACTTCACTCCGAGTTATTTTCACTGAGTTATTTTCACTCTGAGTTATTTTCATTCTGAGTTAATTTCAGTCAGAGCTATTTTCACCCTGAGTTAATTTATTTCTGAGATAATTTAATTCTGAGTTAATTTCACTCTGAGTTAGTTTCACTCTGAGTTATTTTCACTCTGAGTTAATTTGACTCTGAGTTATTTTCACTCTGAATTAATTTCACTCCGAGTTAATTTCACTCTGTTATTTTCACTCTGAGTTATTTTCACTCTGAGTTAATTTCACACTGAGTTAATGTCACTCTGAGTTAATTTCACTCTGAGTTAATTTCACACTGAGTAATTTTCACTCTGAGTTATTTTCACTCTGAGTTATTTTCATTCGGATTTAATATCACTTTGAGTTATTTTCACCCTGACTTAATTTAATTCTGAGTTAATTTCACTGAGTTATTTTCACTCTCAGTTAATTTCACTCCGAGTTATTTTCACTCTGAGTTAATTTCACACTGAGTTAATGTCACTCTGAGTTAATTTCACACTGAGTAATTTTCACTCCGAGTTATTTTCACTCTGAGTTATTTTCATTCGGATTTAATATCACTTTGAGTTATTTTCACCCTGACTTAATTTAATTCTGAGTTAATTTCACTGAGTTATTTTCACTCTCAGTTAATTTCACTCCGAGTTATTTTCACTCTGAGTTCATTTCACACTGAGTTAATGTCACTCTGAGTTAATTTCGCTCTGAGTTAATTTCACTCTGAGTTCTCTTAACGCTGAGTTAATTTCACTCTGAGTTATTTTCACGCTGAGTTAATTTCACTCCGAGTTATTTTCACTCTGAGTAAATTTCACACTGAGTTAATGTCACTCTGAGTTAATTTCACTCTGAGTTATTTTCACTCTGAGTTAATTTCACCGAGTTAATTTCACTCTGAGTTATTTTAACTCTGAGTTAATTTCACTCTGAGTTATTTTCACTCTGAGTTATTTTCATTCGGATTTAATATCACTTTGAGTTATTTTCACCCTGACTTAATTTAATTCTGAGTAAATTTCACTCTGAGTTAGTTTCACAATGAGTTATTTTCACAGAGTTATTTTCACTGTGTTATTTTCACTCTGAGTGAATTTCACTCTGATTTAATGTCACTCTGATATAATTTCACTGAGTTAATTTCACTCCGAGTTAAAGTCACTCTGAGTTAATTTCACTCTGAGTTAATTTCACTCTGAGTTCATGTCACTCTGAGTTATTTTCACTCTGAGTTAATTTCACTCTGAGTTAATTTCACTCTGAGTTATTTTCATTATGAGTTAATTTCACTCTGAATTATTTTCCCCCTGATTTAATTTAATTCTGAGTTAATTTCACTGAGTTATTTTCGCTCTGAGTTAATTTCACTCTGAGTTATCTTCACTGAGTTATTTTCACTCTGAGTTAATTTCACTGAGTTAATTTCACTCTGAGTTATTTTCACTCTGAGTTAATTTCACTCTGAGTTATTTTCATGCTGAGTTAATATCACTCTGAGTTAATTTCACTCTGAGTTATTTTCACTGAGTTAATTTCACTCTGAGTTATCTTCACTGAGTTATTTTCACTCTGAGTTAATTTCACTCTGAGTTATCTTCACTGAGTTATTTTCACTCTGAGTTAATTTCACTCTGAATTATTTTCATTCTGAGTTAATTTCACTCTGAGTTATTTTCACCCTTAGTAAATTTAATTCTGAGTTAATTTCACTGAGTTATTTTCACTGAGTTATTTTCACTCTGAGTTAATTTCTCTGAGTTAATTTCACTGAGTTATTTTCACTCTGAGTTATTTTCACTCTGAGTTATTTTCACTGTTATTTTCACTCTGAGTTATTTCACTCTGAGTTAATTTCATTCTGAGTTAATTTCACTGAGTTAATTTCACTGAGTTATTTTCACTCTGTTATTTTCACTCTGAGTTATTTTCACTGTTATTTTCACTCTGAGTTATTTTCACTCTGAGTTATTTTCACTCTGAGTTAATTTCATTCTGAGTTAATTTCACTCTGAGTTATTTTCACTCTGAGTTAATTTAATTCTGAGTTAATTTCACTCTGTTATTTTCACTGAGGTAAATTCACTCTGAGTTATTTTCACTCTGAGTTATTTTCATTCTGAGTTAATTTCACTCAGTCATTTTCACCCTGAGTTAATTAATTCTGACATAATTTAATTCTGAGTTAATTTCACTCTGATTTATTTTCACTCTGAGTTAATTTAATTCTGAGTTAATTTCACTCTGTTATTTTCACTGAGTTAATTTCACTCTGAGTTATTTTCACTGAGTTATTTGCACTCTGATTTAATTTCATTCTGAGTTATTGACACTCTGAGTTAATTTCACTCCGAGTTATTTTCACTGAGTTATTTTCACTCTGAGTTATTTTCATTCTGAGTTAATTTCAGTCAGAGTTATTTTCACCCTGAGTTAATTTATTTCTGAGATAATTTAATTCTGAGTTAATTTCACTCTGAGTTATTTTCACTCTGAGTTATTTTCACTCTGAGTTAATTTGACTCTGAGTTATTTTCACTCTGAATTAATTTCACTCCGAGTTAATTTCACTCTGTTATTTTCACTCTGAGTTATTTTCACTCTGAGTTAATTTCACACTGAGTTAATGTCACTCTGAGTTAATTTCACTCTGAGTTAATTTCACACTGAGTAATTTTCACTCTGAGTTATTTTCACTCTGAGTTATTTTCATTCGGATTTAATATCACTTTGAGTTATTTTCACCCTGACTTAATTTAATTCTGAGTTAATTTCACTGAGTTATTTTCACTCTCAGTTAATTTCACTCCGAGTTATTTTCACTCTGAGTTAATTTCACACTGAGTTAATGTCACTCTGAGTTAATTTCACTCTGAGTTATTTTCATTCGGATTTAATATCACTCTGAATTATTTTCACCCTGAGTTAATTTAATTCTGAGTTAATTTCACTCTGAGTTATTTTCACTGAGTTAACTTCACTCTGAGTTAATTTCACTCTGAGTTATTTTCACTCTGAATTCATTTCACTCTGAGTTAATTTCTCTCTGTTATTTTCACCCTGACTTAATTCCGATTTAATTTCACTCTGAGTTAATTTCACTCTGAGTTATTTTCATTTTGAGTTATTTTCACTCAGATTTATTTTCACTGAGTTATTTTCACTCTGAGTTAATTTCACACTGAGTTAATGTCACTCTGAGTTAATTTCACTCTGAGTTATTTTCATTCGGATTTAATATCACTTTGAGTTATTTTCACAATGAGTTAATTTAATTCTGAGTTAATTTCACTCCGAGTTATTTTCACTCTGAGTAAATTTCACACTGAGTTAATATCACTCTGAGTTAATTTCACTCTGAGTTATTTTCACTCTGAGTTAATTTCACCGAGTTAATTTCACTCTGAGTTATTTTAACTCTGAGTTAATTTCACTCTGAGTTATTTTCATGTTGAGTTATTTTCATTCGGATTTAATATCACTTTGAGTTATTTTCACCCTGACTTAATTTAATTCTGAGTAAATTTCACTCTGAGTTAGTTTCACAATGAGTTATTTTCACAGAGTTATTTTCACTGTGTTATTTTCACTCTGAGTGAATTTCACTCTGATTTAATGTCACTCTGATATAATTACACTGAGTTAATTTCACTCCGAGTTAAAGTCACTCTGAGTTAATTTCACTCTGAGTTAATTTCACTCTGAGTTCATGTCACTCTGAGTTAATTTCACTGAGTTAATTTCACTGAGTTATTTTCACTCTGAGTTATTTTCACTCTGAGTTATTTTCACTGTTATTTTCAGTCTGAGTTATTTTCACTCTGAGTTATTTTCACTCTGAGTTAACTTCATTCTGAGTTAATTTCACTCTGAGTTATTTTCACTCTGAGTTAATTTAATTCTGAGCTAATTTCACTCTGTTATTTTCACTGAGGTAATTTCACTCTGAGTTATTTTCACTCTGAGTTATTTTCATTCTGAGTTAATTTCACTCTGAGTCATTTTCACCCTGAGTTAATTAATTCTGACATAATTTAATTCTGAGTTAATTTCACTCTGATTTATTTTCACTCTGAGTTAATTTAATTCTGAGTTAATTTCACTCTGTTATTTTCACTGAGTTAATTTCACTCTGAGTTATTTTCACTGAGTTATTTGCACTCTGATTTAATTTCATTCTGAGTTATTGACACTCTGAGTTAATTTCACTCCGAGTTATTTTCACTGAGTTATTTTCACTCTGAGTTATTTTCATTCTGAGTTAATTTCAGTCTGAGTTATTTTCACTCGGAGTTATTTTCACTCTGAGTTAATTTGACTCTGAGTTATTTTCACTCTGAATTAATTTCACTCCGAGTTAATTTCACTCTGTTATTTTCACTCTGAGTTATTTTCACTCTGAGTTAATTTCACACTGAGTTAATGTCACTCTGAGTTAATTTCACTCTGAGTTAATTTCACACTGAGTAATTTTCACTCTGAGTTATTTTCATTCGGATTTAATATCACTTTGAGTTATTTTCACCCTGACTTAATTTAATTCTGAGTTAATTTCACTGAGTTATTTTCACTCTCAGTTAATTTCACTCCGAGTTATTTTCACTCTGAGTTAATTTCACACTGAGTTAATGTCACTCTGAGTTAATTTCACTCTGAGTTATTTTCATTCGGATTTAATATCACTCTGAATTATTTTCACCCTGAGTTAATTTAATTCTGAGTTAATTTCACTCTGAGTTATTTTCACTGAGTTAATTTCACTCTGAGTTAATTTCACTCTGAGTTATTTTCACTCTGAATTAATTTCACTCTGAGTTAATTTCTCTTTGTTATTTTCACCCTGACTTAATTTAATTCCGATTTAATTTCACTCTGAGTTAATTTCACTCTGAGTTATTTTCATTTTGAGTTATTTTCACTCAGATTTATTTTCACTGAGTTATTTTCACTCTGAGTTAATTTCACTCTGAGTTAATTTCTCTCTGTTATTTTCATTCTGAGTTAATTTCACCCTGAGATAAATTAATTCTGAGTTAATTTCACTCTGAGTTAATTTCACTCTGAGTTATTTTCACTCTGAGTGAATTTCACACTGAGTTAATGTCACTCTGATTTAATTTCACTCAGAGTTAATTTCACTGAGATTTATTTTCAGAGTTATTTTCATTCTGAGTTAATTTCACCCTGAGTTAATTTCACTCTTGAGTTATTTTAACTCTGAGTTAATTTCACTCTGAGTTATTTTCACTCTGAGTTATTTGCATTCGGATTAAATATCACTTTGAGTTATTTTCACCCTGACTTCATTTAATTCTCAGTTAATTTCAACCTGAGTTATTTTCACTCTGAGTTAATTTCACTCTGAGTTAATGTCACTCTGAGTTAATTTCACTCTGAGTTAATTTCACTCAGAGTTATTTTCACTCTGAGTGAATTTCACACTGAGTTAATGTCAATCTGATTTAATTTCACTCAGAGTTAATTTCACTGAGATTTATTTTCAAAGTTATTTTCACTCTGAGTTAATTTCACCCTGAGTTAATTTCACTCTTGAGTTATTTTAACTCTGAGTTAATTTCACTCTGAGTTATTTTCACTCTGAGTTATTTGCATTCGGATTAAATATCACTTTGAGTTATTTTCACCCTGACTTAATTTAATTCTCAGTTAATTTCAATCTGAGTTATTTTCACTCTGAGTTAATTTCACTCTGAGTTAATGTCACTCTGAGTTAATTTCACTCTGAGTTAATTTCACTCTGAGTTAATGTCACTGTGAGTTACTTTCACTCTGAGTTATCTTCACTGAGTTATTTTCACTCCGAGTTAATTTCACTCTGAGTTAATTTCACTCTGAGTTATTTTCACTCTGAGTTAATTTCACACTGAGTTAATGTCACTCTGAGTTAATTTCACTCTGAGTTATTTTCATTCGGATTTAATATCACTCTGAATTATTTTCAGCCTGAGTTAATTTAATTCTGAGTTAATTTCACTCTGATTTATTTTCACTCTGAGTTAATTTCACTCTGAGTTAATTTCACTCTGAGTTATTTTCACTCTGAATTAATTTCACTCTGAGTTAATTTCTCTCTGTTATTTTCACACTGAGTTATTTTCACCCTGAGTTAATTTAATTCTGATTTAATTTCACTCTGAGTTAATTTCAATCTGAGTTATTTTCACTTTGAGTTATTTTCACTCAGATTTATTTTCACTCTGAGTTAATGTCACTCTGAGTTAATTTCACTCTGAGTTAATTTCACTCTGAGTTAATGTCACTGTGAGTTACTTTCACTCTGAGTTATCTTCACTGAGTTATTTTCACTCTGAGTTAATTTCACTCTGAGTTAATTTCACTCTGAGTTATTTTCACTCTGAGTTAATTTCACACTGAGTTAATGTCACTCTGAGTTAATTTCACTCCAAGTTAATTTCATTCTGAGTTTATTTCACTCTGAGTTAATTTGACTCTGAGTTATTTTCACTCTGAATTAATTTCACTCCGAGTTAATTTCACTCTGTTATTTTCACTCTGAGTTATTTTCACCCTGAGTTAATTTTATTCTGATCGAATTTCTCTCTGAGTTAATTTCACTCTGAGTTATTTTCACTCTGAGTTCATTTCACACTGAGTTAATGTCACTCTGAGTTAATTTCGCTCTGAGTTAATTTCACTCTGAGTTCTCTTAACGCTGAGTTAATTTCACTCTGAGTTATTTTCACGCTGAGTTAATTTCACTCCGAGTTATTTTCACTCTGAGTAAATTTCACACTGAGTTAATGTCACTCTGAGTTAATTTCACTCTGAGTTATTTTCACTCTGAGTTAATTTCACCGAGTTAATTTCACTCTGAGTTATTTTAACTCTGAGTTAATTTCACTCTGAGTTATTTTCACTCTGAGTTATTTTCATTCGGATTTAATATCACTTTGAGTTATTTTCACCCTGACTTAATTTAATTCTGAGTAAATTTCACTCTGAGTTAGTTTCACAATGAGTTATTTTCACAGAGTTATTTTCACTGTGTTATTTTCACTCTGAGTGAATTTCACTCTGATTTAATGTCACTCTGATATAATTTCACTGAGTTAATTTCACTCCGAGTTAAAGTCACTCTGAGTTAATTTCACTCTGAGTTAATTTCACTCTGAGTTCATTTCACTCTGAGTTATTTTCGCTCTGAGTTAATTTCACTCTGAGTTATCTTCACTGAGTTATTTTCACTATGAGTTAATTTCACTGAGTTAATTTCACTCTGAGTTATTTTCACTCTGAGTTAATTTCACTCTGAGTTATTTTCATGCTGAGTTAATTTCACTCTGAGTTAATTTCACTCTGAGTTATTTTAACTGAGTTAATTTCACTCTGAGTTATCTTCACTGAGTTATTTTCACTCTGAGTTAATTTCACTCTGAGTTATCTTCACTGAGTTATTTTCACTCTGAGTTAATTTCACTCTGAATTATTTTCATTCTGAGTTAATTTCACTCTGAGTTATTTTCACCCTTAGTAAATTTAATTCTGAGTTAATTTCACTGAGTTATTTTCACTGAGTTATTTTCACTCTGAGTTAATTTCTCTGAGTTAATTTCACTGAGTTATTTTCACTCTGAGTTATTTTCACTCTGAGTTATTTTCACTGTTATTTTCACTCTGAGTTATTTCACTCTGAGTTAATTTCATTCTGAGTTAATTTCACTGAGTTAATTTCACTGAGTTATTTTCACTCTGTTATTTTCACTCTGAGTTATTTTCACTGTTATTTTCACTCTGAGTTATTTTCACTCTGAGTTATTTTCACTCTGAGTTAATTTCATTCTGAGTTAATTTCACTCTGAGTTATTTTCACTTTGAGTTAATTTAATTCTGAGTTAATTTCACTCTGTTATTTTCACTGAGGTAAATTCACTCTGAGTTATTTTCACTCTGAGTTATTTTCATTCTGAGTTAATTTCACTCAGTCATTTTCACCCTGAGTTAATTAATTCTGACATAATTTAATTCTGAGTTAATTTCACTCTGATTTATTTTCACTCTGAGTTAATTTAATTCTGAGTTAATTTCACTCTGTTATTTTCACTGAGTTAATTTCACTCTGAGTTATTTTCACTGAGTTATTTGCACTCTGATTTAATTTCATTCTGAGTTATTGACACTCTGAGTTAATTTCACTCCGAGTTATTTTCACTGAGTTATTTTCACTCTGAGTTATTTTCATTCTGAGTTAATTTCAGTCAGAGTTATTTTCACCCTGAGTTAATTTATTTCTGAGATAATTTAATTCTGAGTTAATTTCACTCTGAGTTATTTTCACTCTGAGTTATTTTCACTCTGAGTTAATTTTACTCTGAGTTATTTTCACTCTGAATTAATTTCACTCCGAGTTAATTTCACTCTGTTATTTTCACTCTAAGTTATTTTCACTCTGAGTTAATTTCACACTGAGTTAATGTCACTCTGAGTTAATTTCACTCTGAGTTAATTTCACACTGAGTAATTTTCACTCTGAGTTATTTTCACTCTGAGTTATTTTCATTCGGATTTAATATCACTTTGAGTTATTTTCACCCTGACTTAATTAAATTCTGAGTTAATTTCACTGAGTTATTTTCACTCTCAGTTAATTTCACTCCGAGTTATTTTCACTCTGAGTTAATTTCACACTGAGTTAATGTCACTCTGAGTTAATTTCACTCTGAGTTATTTTCATTCGGATTTAATATCACTCTGAATTATTTTCACCCTGAGTTAATTTAATTCTGAGTTAATTTCACTCTGAGTTATTTTCACTGAGTTAATTTCACTCTGAGTTAATTTCACTCTGAGTTATTTTCACTCTGAATTCATTTCACTCTGAGTTAATTTCTCTCTGTTATTTTCACCCTGACTTAATTTAATTCCGATTTAATTTCACTCTGAGTTAATTTCACTCTGAGTTATTTTCATTTTGAGTTATTTTCACTCAGATTTATTTTCACTGAGTTATTTTCACTCTGAGTTAATTTCACTCTGAGTTAATTTCTCTCTGTTATTTTCATTCTGAGTTAATTTCACCCTGAGATAATTTAATTCTGAGTTAATTTCACTCTGAGTTAATTTCACTCTGAGTTATTTTACTCTGAGTGAATTTCACACTGAGTTAATGTCACTCTGATTTAATTTCACTCAGAGTTAATTTCACTCTGAATTCATTTCACTCTGAGTTAATTTCTCTCTGTTATTTTCACCCTGACTTAATTTAATTCCGATTTAATTTCACTCTGAGTTAATTTCACTCTGAGTTATTTTCATTTTGAGTTATTTTCACTCAGATTTATTTTCACTGAGTTATTTTCACTCTGAGTTAATTTCACTCTGAGTTAATTTCTCTCTGTTATTTTCATTCTGAGTTAATTTCACCCTGAGATAATTTAATTCTGAGTTAATTTCACTCTGAGTTAATTTCACTCTGAGTTATTTTCACTCTGAGTGAATTTCACACTGAGTTAATGTCACTCTGATTTAATTTCACTCAGAGTTAATTTCACTCTGAGTTAATGTCACTGTGAGTTACTTTCACTCTGAGTTATCTTCACTGAGTTATTTTCACTCTGAGTTAATTTCACTCTGAGTTAATTTCACTCTGAGTTATTATCACTCTGAGTTAATTTCACACTGAGTTAATGTCACTCTGAGTTATTTTCACTCTGAGTTATTTTCATTCGGATTTAATATCACTCTGAATTATTTTCAGCCTGAGTTAATTTAATTCTGAGTTAATTTCACTCTGATTTATTTTCACTCTGAGTTAATTTCACTCTGAGTTAATTTCACTCTGAGTTATTTTCACTCTGAATTAATTTCACTCTGAGTTAATTTCTCTCTGTTATTTTCACACTGAGTTATTTTCACCCTGAGTTAATTTAATTCTGATTTAATTTCACTCTGAGTTAATTTCAATCTGAGTTATTTTCACTTTGAGTTATTTTCACTCAGATTTATTTTCACTCTGAGTTAATGTCACTCTGAGTTAATTTCACTCTGAGTTAATTTCACTCTGAGTTAATGTCACTGTGAGTTACTTTCACTCGGAGTTATCTTCACTGATTTATTTTCACTGAGTTAATTTCACTCTGAGTTAATTTCACTCTGAGTTATTTTCACTCTGAGTTAATTTCACACTGAGTTAATGTCACTCTGAGTTAATTTCACTCCAAGTTAATTTCATTCTGAGTTTATTTCACTCTGAGTTAATTTGACTCTGAGTTATTTTCACTCTGAATTAATTTCACTCCGAGTTAATTTCACTCCGTTATTTTCACTCTGAGTTATTTTCACCCTGAGTTAATTTTATTCTGATCGAATTTCCCTCTGAGTTAATTTCACTCTGAGATATTTTCACTCTGAGTTCATTTCACACTGGGTTAATGTCACTCTGAGTTAATTTCGCTCTGAGTTAATTTCACTCTGAGTTCTTTTAACGCTGAGTTAATTTCACTCTGAGTTATTTTAACGCTGAGTTAATTTCACTCCGAGTTATTTTCACTCTGAGTAAATTTCACACTGAGTTAATGTCACTCTGAGTTAATTTCACTCTGAGTTATTTTCACTCTGAGTTAATTTCACCGAGTTAATTTCAATCTGAGTTATTTTAACTCTGAGTTAATTTCACTCTGAGTTATTTTCACTCTGAGTTATTTTCATTCGGATTTAATATCACTTTGAGTTATTTTCACCCTGACTTAATTAAATTCTGAGTAAATTTCACTCTGAGTTAGTTTCACAATGAGTTATTTTCACAGAGTTATTTTCACTGTGTTATTTTCACTCTGAGTGAATTTCACTCTGATTTAATGTCACTCTGATATAATTTCACTGAGTTAATTTCACTCCGAGTTAAAGTCACTCTGAGTTAATTTCACTCTGAGTTAATTTCACTCTGAGTTCATGTCACTCTGAGTTATTTTCACTCCGAGTTAATTTCACTCTGAGTTAATTTCACTCTGAGTTATTTTCATTATGAGTTAATTTCACTCAGAATTATTTTCCCCCTGATTTAATTTAATTCTGAGTTAATTTCAGAGTTATATTCACTCTGAGTTAATTTCACTCTGAGTTATCTTCACTGAGTTATTTTCACTCTGAGTTAATTTCACTGAGTTAATTTCACTCTGAGTTATTTTCACTCTGAGTTAATTTCACTCTGAGTTATTTTCATGCTGAGTTAATTTCACTCTGAGTTAATTTCACTCTGAGTTATTTTCACTGAGTTAATTTCACTCTGAGTTATCTTCACTGAGTTATTTTCACTCTGAGTTAATTTCACTCTGAGTTATCTTCACTGAGTTATTTTCACTCTGAGTTAATTTCACTCTGAATTAATTTCATTCTGAGTTAATTTCACTCTGAGTTATTTTCACTCTGAGTTAATTTCACACTGATTTATTTTCACTTTGTGTTATTTTCACTCTGAGTTAATTTCACTCTGAGTTAATGTCACTCTGAGTTAATTTCACTGAGTTAATTTCACTGAGTTATTTTCACTCTGAGTTATTTTCACTCTGAGTTATTTTCACTGTTATTTTCACTCTGAGTTATTTTCACTCTGAGTTAATTTCACTCTGAGTTATTTTCACTCTGAGTTAATTTAATTCTGAGTTAATTTCACTCTGTTATTTTCACTGAGGTAAATTCACTCTGAGTTATTTTCACTCTGAGTTATTTTCATTCTGAGTTAATTTCACGCTGAGTCATTTTCACCCTGAGTTAATTAATTCTGACATAATTTAATTCTGAGTTAATTTCACTCTGATTTATTTTCACTCTGAGTTAATTTAATTCTGAGTTAATTTCACTCTGTTATTTTCACTGAGTTAATTTCACTCTGAGTTATTTTCACTGAGTTGTTTGCACTCTGATTTAATTTCATTCTGAGTTAATGACACTCTGAGTTAATTTCACTCCGAGTTATTTTCACTGAGTTATTTTCACTCTGAGTTATTTTCAATCTGAGTTAATTTCAGTCAGAGTTATTTTCACCCTGAGTTAATTTAATTCTGAGATAATTTAATTCTGAGTTAATTTCACTCTGAGTTATTTTCACTCTGAGTTATTTTCACTCTGAGTTAATTTGACTCTGAGTTATTTTCACTCTGAATTAATTTCACTCCGAGTTAATTTCACTCAGTTATTTTCACTCTGAGTTATTTTCACTCTGAGTTAATTTCACACTGAGTTAATGTCACTCTGAGTTAATTTCACTCTGAGTTAATTTCACTCTGAGTTATATTCACTCTGAGTTATTTTCACTCTGAGTTATTTTCATTCGGATTTAATATCACTTTGAGTTATTTTCACCCTGACTTAATTTAATTCTGAGTTAATTTCACTGAGTTATTTTCACTCTCAGTTAATTTCACTCCGAGTTATTTTCACTCTGAGTTAATTTCACACTGAGTTAATGTCACTCTGAGTTAATTTCACTCTGAGTTATTTTCATTCGGATTTAATATCACTCTGAATTATTTTCACCCTGAGTTAATTTAATTCTGAGTTAATTTCACTCTGAGTTATTTACACTGAGTTAATTTCACTCTGAGTTAATTTCACTCTGAGTTATTTTCACTCTGAATTAATTTCACTCTGAGTTAATTTCTCTCTGTTATTTTCACCCTGACTTAATTTAATTCCGATTTAATTTCACTCTGAGTTAATTTCACTCTGAGTTATTTTCATTTTGAGTTATTTTCACTCAGATTTATTTTCACTGAGTTATTTTCACTTTGAGTTAATTTCACTCTGAGTTAATTTCTCTCTGTTATTTTCATTCTGAGTTAATTTCACCCTGAGATAATTTAATTCTGAGTTAATTTCACTCTGAGTTAATTTCACTCTGAGTTATTTTCACTCTGAGTGAATTTCACACTGAGTTAATGTCACTCTGATTTAATTTCACTCAGAGTTAATTTCACTGAGATTTATTTTCAGAGTTATTTTCACTCTGAGTTAATTTCACCCTGAGTTAATTTCACTCTTGAGTTATTTTAACTCTGAGTTAATTTCACTCTGAGTTATTTTCACTCTGAGTTATTTGCATTCGGATTAAATATCACTTTGAGTTATTTTCACCCTGACTTAATTTAATTCTCAGTTAATTTCAATCTGAGTTATTTTCACTCTGAGTTAATTTCACTCTGAGTTAATGTCACTCTGAGTTAATTTCACTCTGAGTTAATTTCACTCTGAGTTAATGTCACTGTGAGTTACTTTCACTCTGAGTTATCTTCACTGAGTTATTTTCACTCTGAGTTAATTTCAATCTGAGTTAATTTCACTCTGAGTTATTTTCACTCTGAGTTAATTTCACACTGAGTTAATGTCACTCTGAGTTAATTTCACTATGAGTTATTTTCATTCGGATTTAATATCACTCTGAATTATTTTCAGCCTGAGTTAATTTAATTCTGAGTTAATTTCACTCTGATTTATTTTCACTCTGAGTTAATTTCACTCTGAGTTAATTTCACTCTGAGTTATTTTCACTCTGAATTAATTTCACTCTGAGTTAATTTCTCTCTGTTATTTTCACACTGAGTTATTTTCACCCTGAGTTAATTTAATTCTGATTTAATTTCACTCTGAGTTAATTTCAATCTGAGTTATTTTCACTTTGAGTTATTTTCACTCAGATTTATTTTCACTCTGAGTTAATGTCACTCTGAGTTAATTTCACTCTGAGTTAATTTCACTCTGAGTTAATGTCATTGTGAGTTACTTTCACTCTGAGTTATCTTCACTGAGTTATTTTCACTCTGAGTTAATTTCACTCTGAGTTAATTTCACTCTGAGTTATTTTCACTCTGAGTTAATTTCACACTGAGTTAATGTCACTCTGAGTTAATTTCACTCTGAGTTATTTTCATTCGGATTTAATATCACTCTGAATTATTTTCAGCCTGAGTTAATTTAATTCTGAGTGAATTTCACTCTGATTTATTTTCACTCTGAGTTAATTTCACTCTGAGTTATTTTCACTCTGAGTTATTTTCACTCTGAATTAATTTCACTCTGAGTTAATTTCTCTCTGTTATTTTCACACTGAGTTATTTTCACCCTGAGTTAATTTAATTCTGATTTAATTTCACTCTGAGTTAATTTCAATCTGAGTTATTTTCACTTTGAGTTATTTTCACTCAGATTTATTTTCACTCTGAGTTAATGTCACTCTGAGTTAATTTCACTCTGAGTTAATTTCACTCTGAGTTAATGTCACTGTGAGTTACTTTCACTCTGAGTTATCTTCACTGAGTTATTTTCACTCTGAGTTAATTTCACTCTGAGTTATTTTTACTCTGAGTTAATTTCACACTGAGTTAATGTCACTCTGAGTTAATTTCACTCTGAGTTATTTTCATTCGGATTTAATATCACTCTGAATTATTTTCAGTCTGAGTTAATTTAATTCTGAGTTAATTTCACTCTGATTTATTTTCACTCTGAGTTAATTTCACTCTGAGTTAATTTCACTCTGAGTTATTTTCACTCTGAATTAATTTCACTCTGAGTTAATTTCTCTCTGTTATTTTCACACTGAGTTATTTTCACCCTGAGTTAATTTAATTCTGATTTAATTTCACTCTGAGTTAATTTCAATCTGAGTTATTTTCACTGAGTTATTTTCACTCAGATTTATTTTCACTCTGAGTTAATTTCACTCTGAGTTATTTTCAGCCTGAGTTAATTTAATTCTGATTAATTTCACTCTGAGTTATTTTCACTCTGAGTTAATTGCACTCTGAGTTATTTTCAACCTTATTTAATTTAATTCTGAGTTAATTTCACTGAGTTATTTTCACTCTGAGTTAATTTCACTCTGAGTTATCTTCACTGAGTTATTTTCACTCTGAGTTAATTTCACTCTGAATTAATTTCACTCTGAGTTATTTTCACTCTGAGTTAATTTCACTCTGAGTTATTTTCATGCTGAGTTAATTTCACTCTGAGTTAATTTCACTCTAAGTTATTTTCACAATGAGTTATTTTCACAGTTATTTTCACTCTGTGTTATTTTCACTCTGAGTTAATTTCACTCTGATTTAATGTGTCACTCTGAGTTAATTTCACTCTGAGTTAATTTCACTCTGAGTTAATTTCACTCTGAGTTAATGTCACTCTGAGTTACTTTCACTGAGTAATCTTCACTGAGTTATTTTCACGCTGAGTTAATTTCACTCTGAGATATTTTCACTCTGAGTTCATTTCACACTGAGTTAATGTCACTCTGAGTTAATTTCACTCTGAGCTAATTTCACTCTGTTATTTTCATTGAGTTATTTTCACTCAGAGTTAATTTCACTGAGTTAATTTCACTCTGAGTTATTTTCACTCTGAATTAATTTCACTCTGAGTTAATTTCTCTCTGTCATTTTCACTCTGAGTTATTTTCACTGTGACTTATTTTCACTCTGATGTAATTTCACTCTGAGTTAATGTCACTCTGAGTTAATTTCACTTTGAGTTATTTTCACTGAGTTATTTTCACTCTGAGTTATTTTCATTCGGATTTAATATCACTCTGAATTATTTTCACCCTGAGTTAATTTAATTCTGAGTTAATTTCACTCTGAGTTATTTTCACTGAGTTAATTTCACTCTGAGTTAATTTCACTCTGAGTTATTTTCAGTCTGAATTAATTTCACTCTGAGTTAATTTCTCTCTGTTATTTTCACCCTGACTTAATTTAATTCCGATTTAATTTCACTCTGAGTTAATTTCACTCTGAGTTATTTTCATTTTGAGTTATTTTCACTCAGATTTATTTTCACTGAGTTATTTTCACTCTGAGTTAATTTCACTCTGAGTTAATTTCTCTCTGTTATTTTCATTCTGAGTTAATTTCACCCTGAGTTAATTTAATTCTGAGTTAATTTCACTCTGAGTTAATTTCACTCTGAGTTATTTTCACTCTGAGTGAATTTCACACTGAGTTAATGTCACTCTGATTTAATTTCACTCTGAGTTATTTTCACTCTGAGTTAATTTCACCGAGTTAATTTCACTCTGAGTTATTTTAACTCTGAGTTAATTTCACACTGAGTTATTTTCACTCTGAGTTATTTTCATTCGGATTTAATATCACTTTGAGTTATTTTCACACTGACTTAATTTAATTCTGAGTAAATTTCACTCTGAGTTAGTTTCACAATGAGTTATTTTCACAGAGTTATTTTCACTGTGTTATTTTCACTCTGAGTGAATTTCACTCTGATTTAATGTCACTCTGATATAATTTCACTGAGTTAATTTCACTCTGAGTTATCTTCACTGAGTTATTTTCACTCTGAGTTAATTTCACTCTGAGTTATCTTCACTGAGTTATTTTCACTCTGAGTTAATTTCACTCTGAATTAATTTCATTCTGAGTTAATTTCACTCTGAGTTATTTTCACCCTTAGTAAATTTAATTCTGAGTTAATTTCACTGAGTTATTTTCACTCTGAGTTAATTTCACACTGATTTATTTTCACTTTGTGTTATTTTCACTCTGAGTGAATTTCACTCTGAGTTAATGTCACTCTGAGTTAATTTCACTGAGTTAATTTCACTGAGTTATTTTCACTCTGAGTTATTTTCACTCTGAGTTATTTTCACTGTTATTTTCACTCTGAGTTATTTTCACTCTGAGTTATTTTCACTCTGAGTTAATTTCATTCTGAGTTAATTTCACTCTGAGTTATTTTCACTCTGAGTTAATTTAATTCTGAGTTAATTTCACTCTGTTATTTTCACTGAGGTAATTTCACTCTGAGTTATTTTCACTCTGAGTTATTTTCATTCTGAGTTAATTTCACTCTGAGTCATTTTCACCCTGAGTTAATTAATTCTGACATAATTTAATTCTGAGTTAATTTCACTCTGATTTATTTTCACTCTGAGTTAATTTAATTCTGAGTTAATTTCACTCTGTTATTTTCACTGAGTTAATTTCACTCTGAGTTATTTTCACTGAGTTATTTGCACTCTGTTTTAATTTCATTCTGAGTTAATGACACTCTGAGTTAATTTCACTCCGAGTTATTTTCACTGAGTTATTTTCACTCTGAGTTATTTTCATTCTGAGTTAATTTCAGTCAGAGTTATTTTCACCCTGAGTTAATTTAATTCTGAGATAATTTAATTCTGAGTTAATTTCACTCTGAGTTATTTTCACTCTGAGTTATTTTCACTCTGAGTTAATTTGACTCTGAGTTATTTTCACGCTGAATTAATTTCACTCCGAGTTAATTTCACTCTGTTATTTTCACTCTGAGTTATTTTCACTCTGAGTTAATTTCACACTGAGTTAATGTCACTCTGAGTTAATTTCACTCTGAGTTAATTTCACTCTGAGTTATTTTCACTCTGAGTTATTTTCACTCTGAGTTATTTTCATTCGGATTTAATATCACTTTGAGTTATTTTCACCCTGACTTAATTTAATTCTGAGTTAATTTCACTGAGTGATTTTCACTCTCAGTTAATTTCACTCCGAGTTATTTTCACTCTGAGTTAATTTCACACTGAGTTAATGTCACTCTGAGTTAATTTCACTCTGAGTTATTTTCATTCGGATTTAATATCACTCTGAATTATTTTCACCCTGAGTTAATTTAATTCTGAGTTAATTTCACTCTGAGTTATTTTCACTGAGTTAATTTCACTCTGAGTTAATTTCACTCTGAGTTATTTTCACGCTGAATTAATTTCACTCTGAGTTAATTTCTCTCTGTTATTTTCACCCTGACTTAATTTAATTCCGATTTAATTTCACACTGAGTTAATTTCACTCTGAGTTATTTTCATTTTGAGTTATTTTCACTCAGATTTATTTTCACTGAGTTATTTTCACTCTGAGTTAATTTCACTCTGAGTTAATTTCTCTCTGTTATTTTCATTCTGAGTTAATTTCACCCTGAGTTAATTTAATTCTGAGTTAATTTCACTCTGAGTTAATTTCACTCTGAGTTATTTTCACTCTGAGTTAATTTCACTCAGAGTTAATTTCACTGAGATTTATTTTCAGAGTTATTTTCACTCTGAGTTAATTTCACCCTGAGTTAATTTCACTCTTGAGTTATTTTAACTCTGAGTTAATTTCACTCTGAGTTATTTTCACTCTGAGTTATTTGCATTCAGATTAAATATCACTTTGAGTTATTTTCACCCTGACTTAATTTAATTCTCAGTTAATTTCAATCTGAGTTATTTTCACTCTGAGTTAATTTCACTCTGAGTTAATGTCACTCTGAGTTAATTTCACTCTGAGTTAATTTCACTCTGAGTTAATGTCACTGTGAGTTACTTTCACTCTGAGTTATCTTCACTGAGTTATTTTCACTCTGAGTTAATTTCACTCTGAGTTAATTTCACTCTGAGTTATTTTCACTCTGAGTTAATTTCACACTGAGTTAATGTCACTCTGAGTTAATTTCACTCTGAGTTATTTTCATTCGGATTTAATATCACTCTGAATTATTTTCAGCCTGAGTTAATTTAATTCTGAGTTAATTTCACTCTGATTTATTTTCACTCTGAGTTAATTTCACTCTGAGTTAATTTCACTCTGAGTTATTTTCACCCTTAGTAAATTTAATTCTGAATTAATTTCACTGATTTATTTTCACTCTGAGTTAATTTCACACTGATTTATTTTCACTTTGTGTTATTTTCACTCTGAGTTAATTTCACTCTGAGTTAATGTCACTCTGAGTTAATTTCACTGAGTTAATTTCACTGAGTTATTTTCACTCTGAGTTATTTTCACTCTGAGTTATTTTCACTGTTATTTTCACTCTGAGTTATTTTCACTCTGAGTTATTTTCACTCTGAGTTAATTTCATTCTGAGTTAATTTCACTCTGAGTTATTTTCACTCTGAGTTAATTTAATTCTGAGTTAATTTCACTCTGTTATTTTCACTGAGGTAATTTCACTCTGAGTTATTTTCACTCTGAGTTATTTTCATTCTGAGTTAATTTCACTCTGAGTCATTTTCACCCTGAGTTAATTAATTCTGACATAATTTAACTCTGAGTTAATTTCACTCTGATTTATTTTCACTCTGAGTTAATTTAATTCTGAGTTAATTTCACTCTGTTATTTTCACTGAGTTAATTTCACTCTGAGTTATTTTCACTGAGTTATTTGCACTCTGTTTTAATTTCATTCTGAGTTAATGACACTCTGAGTTAATTTCACTCCGAGTTATTTTCACTGAGTTATTTTCACTCTGAGTTATTTTCATTCTGAGTTAATTTCAGTCAGAGTTATTTTCACCCTGAGTTAATTTAATTCTGAGATAATTTAATTCTGAGTTAATTTCACTCTGAGTTATTTTCACTCTGAGTTATTTTCACTCTGAGTTAATTTGACTCTGAGTTATTTTCACGCTGAATTAATGTCACTCCGAGTTAATTTCACTCTGTTATTTTCACTCTGAGTTATTTTCACTCTGAGTTAATTTCACACTGAGTTAATGTCACTCTGAGTTAATTTCACTCTGAGTTAATTTCACTCTGAGTTATTTTCACTCTGAGTTATTTTCACTCTGAGTTATTTTCATTCGGATTTAATATCACTTTGAGTTATTTTCACCCTGACTTAATTTAATTCTGAGTTAATTTCACTGAGTGATTTTCACTCTCAGTTAATTTCACTCCGAGTTATTTTCACTCTGAATTAATTTCACACTGAGTTAATGTCACTCTGAGTTAATTTCACTCTGAGTTATTTTCATTCGGATTTAATATCACTCTGAATTATTTTCACCCTGAGTTAATTTAATTCTGAGTTAATTTCACTCTGAGTTATTTTCACTGAGTTAATTTCACTCTGAGTTAATTTCACTCTGAGTTATTTTCACTCTGAATTAATTTCACTCTGAGTTAATTTCACTCTGAGTTATTTTCACTCTGAATTAATTTCACTCTGAGTTAATTTCTCTCTGTTATTTTCACACTGAGTTATTTTCACCCTGAGTTAATTTAATTCTGATTTAATTTCACTCTGAGTTAATTTCAATCTGAGTTATTTTCACTTTGAGTTATTTTCACTCAGATTTATTTTCACTCTGAGTTAATTTTACTCTGAGTTATTTTCAGCCTGAGTTAATTTAATTCTGAGTTAATTTCACTTTGAGTTATTTTCACTGAGATTTATTTTCACTCTGAGTTAATTTCACTCTGAGTTAATTTCTCTCTGTTATTTTCACCCTGACTTAATTTAATTCCGATTTAATTTCACACTGAGTTAATTTCACTCTGAGTTATTTTCATTTTGAGTTATTTTCACTCAGATTTATTTTCACTGAGTTATTTTCACTCTGAGTTAATTTCACTCTGAGTTAATTTCTCTCTGTTATTTTCATTCTGAGTTAATTTCACCCTGAGTTAATTTAATTCTGAGTTAATTTCACTCTGAGTTAATTTCACTCTGAGTTATTTTCACTCTGAGTTAATTTCACTCAGAGTTAATTTCACTGAGATTTATTTTCAGAGTTATTTTCACTCTGAGTTAATTTCACCCTGAGTTAATTTCACTCTTGAGTTATTTTAACTCTGAGTTAATTTCACTCTGAGTTATTTTCACTCTGAGTTATTTGCATTCAGATTAAATATCACTTTGAGTTATTTTCACCCTGACTTAATTTAATTCTCAGTTAATTTCAATCTGAGTTATTTTCACTCTGAGTTAATTTCACTCTGAGTTAATGTCACTCTGAGTTAATTTCACTCTGAGTTAATTTCACTCTGAGTTAATGTCACTGTGAGTTACTTTCACTCTGAGTTATCTTCACTGAGTTATTTTCACTCTGAGTTAATTTCACTCTGAGTTAATTTCACTCTGAGTTATTTTCACTCTGAGTTAATTTCACACTGAGTTAATGTCACTCTGAGTTAATTTCACTCTGAGTTATTTTCATTCGGATTTAATATCACTCTGAATTATTTTCAGCCTGAGTTAATTTAATTCTGAGTTAATTTCACTCTGATTTATTTTCACTCTGAGTTAATTTCACTCTGAGTTAATTTCACTCTGAGTTATTTTCACCCTTAGTAAATTTAATTCTGAATTAATTTCACTGATTTATTTTCACTCTGAGTTAATTTCACACTGATTTATTTTCACTTTGTGTTATTTTCACTCTGAGTTAATTTCACTCTGAGTTAACGTCACTCTGAGTTAATTTCACTGAGTTAATTTCACTGAGTTATTTTCACTCTGAGTTATTTTCACTCTGAGTTATTTTCACTGTTATTTTCACTCTGAGTTATTTTCACTCTGAGTTATTTTCACTCTGAGTTAATTTCATTCTGAGTTAATTTCACTCTGAGTTATTTTCACTCTGAGTTAATTTAATTCTGAGTTAATTTCACTCTGTTATTTTCACTGAGGTAATTTCACTCTGAGTTATTTTCACTCTGAGTTATTTTCATTCTGAGTTAATTTCACTCTGAGTCATTTTCACCCTGAGTTAATTAATTCTGACATAATTTAACTCTGAGTTAATTTCACTCTGATTTATTTTCACTCTGAGTTAATTTAATTCTGAGTTAATTTCACTCTGTTATTTTCACTGAGTTAATTTCACTCTGAGTTATTTTCACTGAGTTATTTGCACTCTGTTTTAATTTCATTCTGAGTTAATGACACTCTGAGTTAATTTCACTCCGAGTTATTTTCACTGAGTTATTTTCACTCTGAGTTATTTTCATTCTGAGTTAATTTCAGTCAGAGTTATTTTCACCCTGAGTTAATTTAATTCTGAGATAATTTAATTCTGAGTTAATTTCACTCTGAGTTATTTTCACTCTGAGTTATTTTCACTCTGAGTTAATTTGACTCTGAGTTATTTTCACGCTGAATTAATGTCACTCCGAGTTAATTTCACTCTGTTATTTTCACTCTGAGTTATTTTCACTCTGAGTTAATTTCACACTGAGTTAATGTCACTCTGAGTTAATTTCACTCTGAGTTAATTTCACTCTGAGTTATTTTCACTCTGAGTTATTTTCACTCTGAGTTATTTTCATTCGGATTTAATATCACTTTGAGTTATTTTCA
Source organism: Isurus oxyrinchus (assembly GCA_026770705.1). NCBI lineage: Eukaryota > Metazoa > Chordata > Chondrichthyes > Lamniformes > Lamnidae > Isurus > Isurus oxyrinchus. Next base: position 118,040,541 of record JANJGN010000017.1, read on the forward strand.
CCCTGACTTAATTTAATTCTGAGTTAATTTCACTGAGTGATTTTCACTCTCAGTTAATTTCACTCCGAGTTATTTTCACTCTGAATTAATTTCACACTGAGTTAATGTCACTCTGAGTTAATTTCACTCTGAGTTATTTTCATTCGGATTTAATATCACTCTGAATTATTTTCACCCTGAGTTAATTTAATTCTGAGTTAATTTCACTCTGAGTTATTTTCACTGAGTTAATTTCACTCTGAGTTAATTTCACTCTGAGTTATTTTCACTCTGAATTAATTTCACTCTGAGTTAATTTCTCTCTGTTATTTTCACACTGAGTTATTTTCACCCTGAGTTAATTTAATTCTGATTTAATTTCACTCTGAGTTAATTTCAATCTGAGTTATTTTCACTTTGAGTTATTTTCACTCAGATTTATTTTCACTCTGAGTTAATTTTACTCTGAGTTATTTTCAGCCTGAGTTAATTTAATTCTGAGTTAATTTCACTTTGAGTTATTTTCACTGAGATTTATTTTCACTCTGAGTTAATTTCACTCTGAGTTATTTTCAGCCTGAGTTAATTTAATTCTGAGTTAATTTCACTCTGAGTTATTTTCACTCTGAGTTAATTGCACTCTGAGTTATTTTCACCCTGATTTAATTTAATTCGGAGTTAATTTCACTGAGTTATTTTCACTCTGAGTTAATTTCACTCTGAGTTATCTTCACTGAGTTATTTTCACTCTGAGTTAATTTCACTCTGAGTTAATTTCACTCTGAGTTATTTTCACTCTGAGTTAATTTCACTCTGAGTTATTTTCATGCTGAGTTAATTTCACTCTGAGTAAATTTCACTCTGAGTTATTTCACAGAGTTAATTTCACTCTGTGTTATTTTCACTCTGAGTTAATTGCACTCTGATTTAATTTGTCACTCTGATATAATTTCACTGAGTTAATTTCACTCCGAGTTAAAGTCACTCTGAGTTAATTTCACTCTGAGTTAATTTCACTCTGAGTTAATTTCACTCTGAGTTAATGTCACTCTGAGTTACTTTCACTGAGTAATCTTCACTGAGTTATTTTCACGCTGAGTTAATTTCACTCTGAGATATTTTCACTCTGAGTTCATTTCACACTGAGTTAATGTCACTCTGAGTTAATTTCACTCTGAGTTAATTTCACTCTGAGTTATTTTCACTGAGTTATTTTCACTCAGAGTTAATTTCACTCTGAGTTAATTTCACTCTGAGTTATTTTCACTCTGAATTAATTTCACTCTGAGTTAATTTCACTCTGTTATTTTCACTCTGAGTTATTTTCACTCTGACTTATTTTCACTCTGAGGTAATTTCACTCTGAGTTAATGTCACTCTGAGTTAATTTCACTCTGAGTTATTTTCACTCTGAGTTAATTTCACTCTGAGTTATTTTCATGCTGAGTTAATTTCACTCTGAGTAAATTTCACTCTGAGTTATTTCACAGAGTTAATTTCACTCTGTGTTATTTTCACTCTGAGTTAATTGCACTCTGATTTAATTTGTCACTCTGATATAATTTCACTGAGTTAATTTCACTCCGAGTTAAAGTCTCTCTGAGTTAATTTCAGTCTGAGTTAATTTCACTCTGAGTTAATTTCACTCTGAGTTAATGTCACTCTGAGTTACTTTCACTGAGTAATCTTCACAGAGTTATTTTCACGCTGAGTTAATTTCACTCTGAGATATTTTCACTCTGAGTTCATTTCACACTGAGTTAATGTCACTCTGAGTTAATTTCACTCTGAGTTAATTTCACTCTGAGTTATTTTCACTGAGTTATTTTCACTCAGAGTTAATTTCACTCTGAGTTAATTTCACTCTGAGTTATTTTCACTCTGAATTAATTTCACTCTGAGTTAATTTCTCTCTGTTATTTTCACTCTGAGTTATTTTCACTGTGACTTATTTTCACTCTGAGGTAATTTCACTCTGAGTTAATGTCACTCTGAGTTAATTTCACTTTGAGTTATTTTCACTGAGTTATTTTCACTCTGAGTTATTTTCATTCGGATTTAATATCACTCTGAATTATTTTCCCCCTGAGTTAATTTAATTCTGAGTTAATTTCACTCTGAGTTATTTTCACTGAGTTAATTTCACTCTGAGTTAATTTCACTCTGAGTTATTTTCACTCTGAATTAATTTCACTCTGAGTTAATTTCTCTCTGTTATTTTCACCCTGACTTAATTTAATTCCGATTTAATTTCACTCTGAGTTAATTTCACTCTGAGTTATTTTCATTTTGAGTTATTTTCACTCAGATTTATTTTCACTGAGTTATTTTCACTCTGAGTTAATTTCACTCTGAGTTAATTTCTCTCTGTTATTTTCATTCTGAGTTAATTTCACCCTGAGGTAATTTAATTCTGAGTTAATTTCACTCTGAGTTAATTTCACTCTGAGTTATTTTCACTGTGAGTGAATTTCACACTGAGTTAATGTCACTCTGATTTAATTTCACTCAGAGTTAATTTCACTGAGATTTATTTTCAGAGTTATTTTCACTCTGAGTTAATTTCACCCTGAGTTAATTTCACTCTTGAGTTATTTTAACTCTGAGTTAATTTCACTCTGAGTTATTTTCACTCTGAGTTATTTGCATTCAGATTAAATATCACTTTGAGTTATTTTCACCCTGACTTAATTGAATTCTCAGTTAATTTCAATCTGAGTTATTTTCACTCTGAGTTAATTTCACTCTGAGTTAATGTCACTCTGAGTTATTTCCACTCTGAGTTATTTTCATTCGGATTTAATATCACTCTGAATTATTTTCCCCCTGAGTTAATTTAATTCTGAGTTAATTTCACTTTGAGTTATTTTCACTGAGTTATTTTCACTCTGAGTTATTTTCATTCGGATTTAATATCACTCTGAATTATTTTCCCCCTGAGTTAATTTAATTCTGAGTTAATTTCACTCTGAGTTATTTTCACTGAGTTAATTTCACTCTGAGTTAATTTCACTCTGAGTTATTTTCACTCTGAATTAATTTCACTCTGAGTTAATTTCTCTCTGTTATTTTCACCCTGACTTAATTTAATTCCGATTTAATTTCACTCTGAGTTAATTTCACTCTGAGTTATTTTCATTTTGAGTTATTTTCACTCAGATTTATTTTCACTGAGTTATTTTCACTCTGAGTTAATTTCACTCTGAGTTAATTTCTCTCTGTTATTTTCATTCTGAGTTAATTTCACCCTGAGGTAATTTAATTCTGAGTTAATTTCACTCTGAGTTAATTTCACTCTGAGTAATTTTCACTCTGAGTGAATTTCACACTGAGTTAATGTCACTCTGATTTAATTTCACTCAGAGTTAATTTCACTGAGATTTATTTTCAGAGTTATTTTCACTCTGAGTTAATTTCACCCTGAGTTAATTTCACTCTTGAGTTATTTTAACTCTGAGTTAATTTCACTCTGAGTTATTTTCACTCTGAGTTATTTGCATTCAGATTAAATATCACTTTGAGTTATTTTCACCCTGACTTAATTTAATTCTCAGTTAATTTCAATCTGAGTTATTTTCACTCTGAGTTAATTTCACTCTGAGTTAATGTCACTCTGAGTTATTTCCACTCTGAGTTATTTTCATTCGGATTTAATATCACTCTGAATTATTTTCACCCTGAGTTAATTTAATTCTGAGTTAATTTCACTCTGAGTTATTTTCACTGAGTTAATTTCACTCTGAGTTAATTTCACTCTGAGTTATTTTCACTCTGAATTAATTTCACTCTGAGTTAATTTCTCTCTGTTATTTTCACCCTGACTTAATTTAATTCCGATTTAATTTCACTCTGAGTTAATTTCACTCTGAGTTATTTTCATTTTGAGTTATTTTCACTCAGATTTATTTTCACTGAGTTATTTTCATTCTGAGTTAATTTCACGCTGAGTTAATTTCTCTCTGTTATTTTCATTCTGAGTTAATTTCACCCTGAGTTAATTTAATTCTGAGTTAATTTCACTCTGAGTTAATTTCACTCTGAGTTATTTTCACTCTGAGTGAATTTCACACTGAGTTAATGTCACTCTGATTTAATTTCACTCAGAGTTAATTTCACTCTGAATTCATTTCACTCTGAGTTAATTTCTCTCTGTTATTTTCACCCTGACTTAATTTAATTCCGATTTAATTTCACTCTGAGTTAATTTCACTCTGAGTTATTTTCATTTTGAGTTATTTTCACTCAGATTTATTTTCACTGAGTTATTTTCACTCTGAGTTAATTTCACTCTGAGTTAATTTCTCTCTGTTATTTTCATTCTGAGTTAATTTCACCCTGAGATAATTTAATTCTGAGTTAATTTCACTCTGAGTTAATTTCACTCTGAGTTATTTTCACTGTGAGTGAATTTCACACTGAGTTAATGTCACTCTGATTTAATTTCACTCAGAGTTAATTTCACTGAGATTTATTTTCAGAGTTATTTTCATTCTGAGTTAATTTCACCCTGAGTTAATTTCACTCTTGATTTATTTTAACTCTGAGTTAATTTCACTCTGAGTTATTTTCACTCTGAGTTATTTGCATTCGGATCAAATATCACTTTGAGTTATTTTCACCCTGAATTAATTTAATTCTCAGTTAATTTCAATCTGAGTTATTTTCACTCTGAGTTAATTTCACTCTGAGTTAATGTCACTCTGAGTTAATTTCACTCTGAGTTAATTTCACTCTGAGTTAATGTCACTGTGAGTTACTTTCACTCTGAGTTATCTTCACTGAGTTATTTTCACTCTGAGTTAATTTCACTCTGAGTTAATTTCACTCTGAGTTATTTTCACTCTGAGTTAATTTCACACTGAGTTAATGTCACTCTGAGTTAATTTCACTCTGAGTTATTTTCATTCGGATTTAATATCACTCTGAATTATTTTCAGCCTGAGTTAATTTAATTCTGAGTTAATTTCACTCTGATTTATTTTCACTCTGAGTTAATTTCACTCTGAGTTAATTTCACTCTGAGTTATTTTCACTCTGAATTAATTTCACTCTGAGTTAATTTCTCTCTGTTATTTTCACACTGAGTTATTTTCACCCTGAGTTAATTTAATTCTGATTTAATTTCACTCTGAGTTAATTTCAATCTGAGTTATTTTCACTTTGAGTTATTTTCACTCAGATTTATTTTCACTCTGAGTTAATGTCACTCTGAGTTAATTTCACTCTGAGTTAATTTCACTCTGAGTTAATGTCACTGTGAGTTACTTTCACTCTGAGTTATCTTCACTGAGTTATTTTCACTGAGTTAATTTCACTCTGAGTTAATTTCACTCTGAGTTATTTTCACTCTGAGTTAATTTCACACTGAGTTAATGTCACTCTGAGTTAATTTCACTCCAAGTTAATTTCATTCTGAGTTTATTTCACTCTGAGTTAATTTGACTCTGAGTTATTTTCACTCTGAATTAATTTCACTCCGAGTTAATTTCACTCCGTTATTTTCACTCTGAGTTATTTTCACCCTGAGTTAATTTTATTCTGATCGAATTTCCCTCTGAGTTAATTTCACTCTGAGATATTTTCACTCTGAGTTCATTTCACACTGGGTTAATGTCACTCTGAGTTAATTTCGCTCTGAGTTAATTTCACTCTGAGTTCTTTTAACGCTGAGTTAATTTCACTCTGAGTTATTTTAACGCTGAGTTAATTTCACTCCGAGTTATTTTCACTCTGAGTAAATTTCACACTGAGTTAATGTCACTCTGAGTTAATTTCACTCTGAGTTATTTTCACTCTGAGTTAATTTCACCGAGTTAATTTCACTCTGAGTTATTTTAACTCTGAGTTAATTTCACTCTGAGTTATTTTCACTCTGAGTTATTTTCATTCGGATTTAATATCACTTTGAGTTATTTTCACCCTGACTTAATTTAATTCTGAGTAAATTTCACTCTGAGTTAGTTTCACAATGAGTTATTTTCACAGAGCTATTTTCACTGTGTTATTTTCACTCTGAGTGAATTTCACTCTGATTTAATGTCACTCTGATATAATTTCACTGAGTTAATTTCACTCCGAGTTAAAGTCACTCTGAGATAATTTCACTCTGAGTTAATTTCACTCTGAGTTCATGTCACTCTGAGTTATTTTCACTCCGAGTTAATTTCACTCTGAGTTAATTTCACTCTGAGTTATTTTCATTATGAGTTAATTTCACTCAGAATTATTTTCCCCCTGATTTAATTTAATTCTGAGTTAATTTCAGAGTTATATTCACTCTGAGTTAATTTCACTCTGAGTTATCTTCACTGAGTTATTTTCACTCTGAGTTAATTTCACTGAGTTAATTTCACTCCGAGTTATTTTCACTCTGAGTTAATTTCACTCTGAGTTATTTTCATGCTGAGTTAATTTCACTCTGAGTTAATTTCACTCTGAGTTATTTTCACTGAGTTAATTTCACTCTGAGTTATCTTCACTGAGTTATTTTCACTCTGAGTTAATTTCACTCTGAGTTATCTTCACTGAGTTATTTTCACTCTGAGTTAATTTCACTCTGAATTAATTTCATTCTGAGTTAATTTCACTCTGAGTTATTTTCACTCTGAGTTAATTTCACACTGATTTATTTTCACTTTGTGTTATTTTCACTCTGAGTTAATTTCACTCTGAGTTAATGTCACTCTGAGTTAATTTCACTGAGTTAATTTCACTGAGTTATTTTCACTCTGTTATTTTCACTCTGAGTTATTTTCACTGTTATTTTCACTCTGAGTTATTTTCACTCTGAGTTATTTTCACTCTGAGTTAATTTCATTCTGAGTTAATTTCACTCTGAGTTATTTTCACTCTGAGTTAATTTAATTCTGAGTTAATTTCACTCTGTTATTTTCACTGAGGTAAATTCACACTGAGTTATTTTCACTCTGAGTTATTTTCATTCTGAGTTAATTTCACGCTGAGTCATTTTCACCCTGAGTTAATTAATTCTGACATAATTTAATTCTGAGTTAATTTCACTCTGCTATTTTCACTGAGGTAAATTCACTCTGATTTATTTTCACTCTGAGTTAATTTAATTCTGAGTTAATTTCACTCTGTTATTTTCACTGAGTTAATTTCACTCTGAGTTATTTTCACTGAGTTATTTGCACTCTGATTTAATTTCATTCTGAGTTAATGACACTCTGAGTTAATTTCACTCCGAGTTATTTTCACTGAGTTATTTTCACTCTGAGTTATTTTCAATCTGAGTTAATTTCAGTCAGAGTTATTTTCACCCTGAGTTAATTTAATTCTGAGATAATTTAATTCTGAGTTAATTTCACTCTGAGTTATTTTCACTCTGAGTTATTTTCACTCTGAGTTAATTTGACTCTGAGTTATTTTCACTCTGAATTAATTTCACTCCGAGTTAATTTCACTCTGTTATTTTCACTCTGAGTTATTTTCACTCTGAGTTAATTTCACACTGAGTTAATGTCACTCTGAGTTAATTTCACTCTGAGTTAATTTCACTCTGAGTTATTTTCACTCTGAGTTATTTTCACTCTGAGTTATTTTCATTCGGATTTAATATCACTTTGAGTTATTTTCACCCTGACTTAATTTAATTCTGAGTTAATTTCACTGAGTTATTTTCACTCTCAGTTAATTTCACTCCGAGTTATTTTCACTCTGAGTTAATTTCACACTGAGTTAATGTCACTCTGAGTTAATTTCACTCTGAGTTATTTTCATGCTGAGTTAATTTCACTCTGAGTTAATTTCACTCTGAGTTATTTTCACTGAGTTAATTTCACTCTGAGTTATCTTCACTGAGTTATTTTCACTCTGAGTTAATTTCACTCTGAGTTATCTTCACTGAGTTATTTTCACTCTGAGTTAATTTCACTCTGAATTAATTTCATTCTGAGTTAATTTCACTCTGAGTTATTTTCACTCTGAGTTAATTTCACACTGATTTATTTTCACTTTGTGTTATTTTCACTCTGAGTTAATTTCACTCTGAGTTAATGTCACTCTGAGTTAATTTCACTGAGTTAATTTCACTGAGTTATTTTCACTCTGTTATTTTCACTCTGAGTTATTTTCACTGTTATTTTCACTCTGAGTTATTTTCACTCTGAGTTATTTTCACTCTGAGTTAATTTCATTCTGAGTTAATTTCACTCTGAGTTATTTTCACTCTGAGTTAATTTAATTCTGAGTTAATTTCACTCTGTTATTTTCACTGAGGTAAATTCACTCTGACTTATTTTCACTCTGAGTTATTTTCATTCTGAGTTAATTTCACGCTGAGTCATTTTCACCCTGAGTTAATTAATTCTGACATAATTTAATTCTGAGTTAATTTCACTCTGATTTATTTTCACTCTGAGTTAATTTAATTCTGAGTTAATTTCACTCTGTTATTTTCACTGAGTTAATTTCACTCTGAGTTATTTTCACTGAGTTATTTGCACTCTGATTTAATTTCATTCTGAGTTAATGACACTCTGAGTTAATTTCACTCCGAGTTATTTTCACTGAGTTATTTTCACTCTGAGTTATTTTCAATCTGAGTTAATTTCAGTCAGAGTTATTTTCACCCTGAGTTAATTTAATTCTGAGATAATTTAATTCTGAGTTAATTTCACTCTGAGTTATTTTCACTCTGAGTTAATTTCACACTGAGTTAATGTCACTCTGAGTTAATTTCACTCTGAGTTAATTTCACTCTGAGTTATTTTCACTCTGAGTTATTTTCACTCTGAGTTATTTTCATTCGGATTTAATATCACTTTGAGTTATTTTCACCCTGACTTAATTTAATTCTGAGTTAATTTCACTGAGTTATTTTCACTCTCAGTTAATTTCACTCCGAGTTATTTTCACTCTGAGTTAATTTCACACTGAGTTAATGTCACTCTGAGTTAATTTCACTCTGAGTTATTTTCATTCGGATTTAATATCACTCTGAATTATTTTCAGCCTGAGTTAATTTAATTCTGAGTTAATTTCACTCTGATTTATTTTCACTCTGAGTTAATTTCACTCTGAGTTAATTTCACTCTGAGTTATTTTCACCCTTAGTAAAATTAATTCTGAGTTAATTTCACTGAGTTATTTTCACTCTGAGTTAATTTCACACTGATTTATTTTCACTTTGTGTTATTTTCACTCTGAGTTAATTTCACTCTGAGTTAATGTCACTCTGAGTTAATTTCACTGAGTTAATTTCACTGAGTTATTTTCACTCTGAGTTATTTTCACTCTGAGTTATTTTCACTGTTATTTTCACTCTGAGTTATTTTCACTCTGAGTTATTTTCACTCTGAGTTAATTTCATTCTGAGTTAATTTCACTCTGAGTTATTTTCACTCTGAGTTAATTTAATTCTGAGTTAATTTCACTCTGTTATTTTCACTGAGGTAATTTCACTCTGAGTTATTTTCACTCTGAGTTATTTTCATTCTGAGTTAATTTCACTCTGAGTCATTTTCACCCTGAGTTAATTAATTCTGACATAATTTAATTCTGAGTTAATTTCACTCTGATTTATTTTCACTCTGAGTTAATTTAATTCTGAGTTAATTTCACTCTGTTATTTTCACTGAGTTAATTTCACTCTGAGTTATTTTCACTGAGTTATTTGCACTCTGTTTTAATTTCATTCTGAGTTAATGACACTCTGAGTTAATTTCACTCCGAGTTATTTTCACTGAGTTATTTTCACTCTGAGTTATTTTCATTCTGAGTTAATTTCAGTCAGAGTTATTTTCACCCTGAGTTAATTTAATTCTGAGATAGTTTAATTCTGAGTTAATTTCACTCTGAGTTATTTTCACTCTGAGTTATTTTCACTCTGAGTTAATTTGACTCTGAGTTATTTTCACGCTGAATTAATTTCATTCCGAGTTAATTTCACTCTGTTATTTTCACTCTGAGTTATTTTCACTCTGAGTTAATTTCACACTGAGTTAATGTCACTCTGAGTTAATTTCACTCTGAGTTATTTTCATGCTGAGTTAATTTCACTCTGAGTTAATTTCACTCTGAGTTATTTTCACTGAGTTAATTTCACTCTGAGTTATCTTCACTGAGTTATTTTCACTCTGAGTTAATTTCACTCTGAGTTATCTTCACTGAGTTATTTTCACTCTGAGTTAATTTCACTCTGAATTAATTTCATTCTGAGTTAATTTCACTCTGAGTTATTTTCACTCTGAGTTAATTTCACACTGATTTATTTTCACTTTGTGTTATTTTCACTCTGAGTTAATTTCACTCTGAGTTAATGTCACTCTGAGTTAATTTCACTGAGTTAATTTCACTGAGTTATTTTCACTCTGTTATTTTCACTCTGAGTTATTTTCACTGTTATTTTCACTCTGAGTTATTTTCACTCTGAGTTATTTTCACTCTGAGTTAATTTCATTCTGAGTTAATTTCACTCTGAGTTATTTTCACTCTGAGTTAATTTAATTCTGAGTTAATTTCACTCTGTTATTTTCACTGAGGTAAATTCACTCTGACTTATTTTCACTCTGAGTTATTTTCATTCTGAGTTAATTTCACGCTGAGTCATTTTCACCCTGAGTTAATTAATTCTGACATAATTTAATTCTGAGTTAATTTCACTCTGATTTATTTTCACTCTGAGTTAATTTAATTCTGAGTTAATTTCACTCTGTTATTTTCACTGAGTTAATTTCACTCTGAGTTATTTTCACTGAGTTATTTGCACTCTGATTTAATTTCATTCTGAGTTAATGACACTCTGAGTTAATTTCACTCCGAGTTATTTTCACTGAGTTATTTTCACTCTGAGTTATTTTCAATCTGAGTTAATTTCAGTCAGAGTTATTTTCACCCTGAGTTAATTTAATTCTGAGATAATTTAATTCTGAGTTAATTTCACTCTGAGTTATTTTCACTCTGAGTTAATTTCACACTGAGTTAATGTCACTCTGAGTTAATTTCACTCTGAGTTAATTTCACTCTGAGTTATTTTCACTCTGAGTTATTTTCACTCTGAGTTATTTTCATTCGGATTTAATATCACTTTGAGTTATTTTCACCCTGACTTAATTTAATTCTGAGTTAATTTCACTGAGTTATTTTCACTCTCAGTTAATTTCACTCCGAGTTATTTTCACTCTGAGTTAATTTCACACTGAGTTAATGTCACTCTGAGTTAATTTCACTCTGAGTTATTTTCATTCGGATTTAATATCACTCTGAATTATTTTCAGCCTGAGTTAATTTAATTCTGAGTTAATTTCACTCTGATTTATTTTCACTCTGAGTTAATTTCACTCTGAGTTAATTTCACTCTGAGTTATTTTCACCCTTAGTAAATTTAATTCTGAGTTAATTTCACTGAGTTATTTTCACTCTGAGTTAATTTCACACTGATTTATTTTCACTTTGTGTTATTTTCACTCTGAGTTAATTTCACTCTGAGTTAATGTCACTCTGAGTTAATTTCACTGAGTTAATTTCACTGAGTTATTTTCACTCTGAGTTATTTTCACTCTGAGTTATTTTCACTGTTATTTTCACTCTGAGTTATTTTCACTCTGAGTTATTTTCACTCTGAGTTAATTTCATTCTGAGTTAATTTCACTCTGAGTTATTTTCACTCTGAGTTAATTTAATTCTGAGTTAATTTCACTCTGTTATTTTCACTGAGGTAATTTCACTCTGAGTTATTTTCACTCTGAGTTATTTTCATTCTGAGTTAATTTCACTCTGAGTCATTTTCACCCTGAGTTAATTAATTCTGACATAATTTAATTCTGAGTTAATTTCACTCTGATTTATTTTCACTCTGAGTTAATTTAATTCTGAGTTAATTTCACTCTGTTATTTTCACTGAGTTAATTTCACTCTGAGTTATTTTCACTGAGTTATTTGCACTCTGTTTTAATTTCATTCTGAGTTAATGACACTCTGAGTTAATTTCACTCCGAGTTATTTTCACTGAGTTATTTTCACTCTGAGTTATTTTCATTCTGAGTTAATTTCAGTCAGAGTTATTTTCACCCTGAGTTAATTTAATTCTGAGATAGTTTAATTCTGAGTTAATTTCACTCTGAGTTATTTTCACTCTGAGTTATTTTCACTCTGAGTTAATTTGACTCTGAGTTATTTTCACGCTGAATTAATTTCATTCCGAGTTAATTTCACTCTGTTATTTTCACTCTGAGTTATTTTCACTCTGAGTTAATTTCACACTGAGTTAATGTCACTCTGAGTTAATTTCACTCTGAGTTAATTTCACTCTGAGTTATTTTCACTCTGAGTTATTTTCACTCTGAGTTATTTTCATTCGGATTTAATATCACTTTGAGTTATTTTCACCCTGACTTAATTTAATTCTGAGTTAATTTCACTGAGTGATTTTCACTCTCAGTTAATTTCACTCCGAGTTATTTTCACTCTGAGTTAATTTCACACTGAGTTAATGTCACTCTGAGTTAATTTCACTCTGAGTTATTTTCATTCGGATTTAATATCACTCTGAATTATTTTCACCCTGAGTTAATTTAATTCTGAGTTAATTTCACTCAGAGTTATTTTCACTGAGTTAATTTCACTCTGAGTTAATTTCACTCTGAGTTATTTTCACTCTGAATTAATTTCACTCTGAGTTAATTTCTCTCTGTTATTTTCACCCTGACTTAATTTAATTCCGATTTAATTTCACTCTGAGTTAATTTCACTCTGAGTTATTTTCATTTTGAGTTATTTTCACTCAGATTTATTTTCACTGAGTTATTTTCACTCTGAGTTAATTTCACTCTGAGTTAATTTCTCTCTGTTATTTTCATTCTGAGTTAATTTCACCCTGAGTTAATTTAATTCTGAGTTAATTTCACTCTGAGTTAATTTCACTCTGAGTTATTTTCACTCTGAGTGAATTTCACACTGAGTTAATGTCACTCTGATTTAATTTCACTCAGAGTTAATTTCACTGAGATTTATTTTCAGAGTTATTTTCACTCTGAGTTAATTTCACCGTGAGTTAATTTCACTCTTGAGTTATTTTAACTCTGAGTTAATTTCACTCTGAGTTATTTGCATTCAGATTAAATATCACTTTGAGTTATTTTCACCCTGACTTAATTTAATTCTCAGTTAATTTCAATCTGAGTTATTTTCACTCTGAGTTAATTTCACTCTGAGTTAATGTCACTCTGAGTTAATTTCACTCTGAGTTAATTTCACTCTGAGTTAATGTCACTGTGAGTTACTTTCACTCTGAGTTATCTTCACTGAGTTATTTTCACTCTGAGTTAATTTCACTCTGAGTTAATTTCACTCTGAGTTATTTTCACTCTGAGTTAATTTCACACTGAGTTAATGTCACTCTGAGTTAATTTCACTCTGAGTTATTTTCACTGAGTTAATTTCACTCTGAGTTATTTTCACTCTGAGTTATTTTCACTGTTATTTTCACTCTGAGTTATTTTCACTCTGAGTTAATTTCACTCTGAGTTAATTTGACTCTGAGTTATTTTCACTCTGAATTAATTTCACTCTGAGTTAATTTCTCTCTGTTATTTTCACCCTGAGTTAATTTAATTCTGATTTAATTTCACTCTGAGTTAATTTCAATCTGAGTTATTTTCACTTTGAGTTATTTTCACTCAGATTTATTTTCACTCTGAGTTAATTTTACTCTGAGTTATTTTCAGCCTGAGTTAATTTAATTCTGAGTTAATTTCACTTTGAGTTATTTTCACTGAGATTTATTTTCACTCTGAGTTAATTTCACTCTGAGTTATTTTCAGCCTGAGTTAATTTAATTCTGAGTTAATTTCACTCTGAGTTATTTTCACTCTGAGTTAATTGCACTCTGAGTTATTTTCACCCTGATTTAATTTAATTCTGAGTTAATTTCACTGAGTTATTTTCACTCTGAGTTAATTTCACTCTGAGTTATCTTCACTGAGTTATTTTCACTCTGAGTTAATTTCACTCTGAGTTAATTTCACTCTGAGTTATTTTCACTCTGAGTTAATTTCACTCTGAGTTATTTTCATGCTGAGTTAATTTCACTCTGAGTAAATTTCACTCTGAGTTATTTTCACAGAGTTAATTTCACTCTGTGTTATTTTCACTCTGAGTTAATTGCACTCTGATTTAATTTGTCACTCTGATATAATTTCACTGAGTTAATTTCACTCCGAGTTAAAGTCACTCTGAGTTAATTTCACTCTGAGTTAATTTCACTCTGAGTTAATTTCACTCTGAGTTAATGTCACTCTGAGTTACTTTCACTGAGTAATCTTCACTGAGTTATTTTCACTCTGAGTTAATTTCACTCTGAGTTAATGTCACTCTGAGTTAATTTCACTCTGAGTTAATTTCACTCTGAGTTAATGTCACTGTGAGTTACTTTCACTCTGAGTTATCTTCACTGAGTTATTTTCACTCTGAGTTAATTTCACTCTGAGTTAATTTCACTCTGAGTTATTTTCACTCTGAGTTAATTTCACACTGAGTTAATGTCACTCTGAGTTAATTTCACTCTGAGTTATTTTCATTCGGATTTAATATCACTCTGAATTATTTTCAGCCTGAGTTAATTTAATTCTGAGTTAATTTCACTCTGATTTATTTTCACTCTGAGTTAATTTCACTCTGAGTTAATTTCACTCTGAGTTATTTTCACCCTTAGTAAATTTAATTCTGAGTTAATTTCACTGAGTTATTTTCACTCTGAGTTAATTTCACACTGATTTATTTTCACTTTGTGTTATTTTCACTCTGAGTTAATTTCACTCTGAGTTAATGTCACTCTGAGTTAATTTCACTGAGTTAATTTCACTGAGTTATTTTCACTCTGAGTTATTTTCACTCTGAGTTATTTTCACTGTTATTTTCACTCTGAGTTATTTTCACTCTGAGTTATTTTCACTCTGAGTTAATTTCATTCTGAGTTAATTTCACTCTGAGTTATTTTCACTCTGAGTTAATTTAATTCTGAGTTAATTTCACTCTGTTATTTTCACTGAGGTAATTTCACTCTGAGTTATTTTCACTCTGAGTTATTTTCATTCTGAGTTAATTTCACTCTGAGTCATTTTCACCCTGAGTTAATTAATTCTGACATAATTTAATTCTGAGTTAATTTCACTCTGATTTATTTTCACTCTGAGTTAATTTAATTCTGAGTTAATTTCACTCTGTTATTTTCACTGAGTTAATTTCACTCTGAGTTATTTTCACTGAGTTATTTGCACTCTGTTTTAATTTCATTCTGAGTTAATGACACTCTGAGTTAATTTCACTCCGAGTTATTTTCACTGAGTTATTTTCACTCTGAGTTATTTTCATTCTGAGTTAATTTCAGTCAGAGTTATTTTCACCCTGAGTTAATTTAATTCTGAGATAGTTTAATTCTGAGTTAATTTCACTCTGAGTTATTTTCACTCTGAGTTATTTTCACTCTGAGTTAATTTGACTCTGAGTTATTTTCACGCTGAATTAATTTCATTCCGAGTTAATTTCACTCTGTTATTTTCACTCTGAGTTATTTTCACTCTGAGTTAATTTCACACTGAGTTAATGTCACTCTGAGTTAATTTCACTCTGAGTTAATTTCACTCTGAGTTATTTTCACTCTGAGTTATTTTCACTCTGAGTTATTTTCATTCGGATTTAATATCACTTTGAGTTATTTTCACCCTGACTTAATTTAATTCTGAGTTAATTTCACTGAGTGATTTTCACTCTCAGTTAATTTCACTCCGAGTTATTTTCACTCTGAGTTAATTTCACACTGAGTTAATGTCACTCTGAGTTAATTTCACTCTGAGTTATTTTCATTCGGATTTAATATCACTCTGAATTATTTTCACCCTGAGTTAATTTAATTCTGAGTTAATTTCACTCAGAGTTATTTTCACTGAGTTAATTTCACTCTGAGTTAATTTCACTCTGAGTTATTTTCACTCTGAATTAATTTCACTCTGAGTTAATTTCTCTCTGTTATTTTCACCCTGACTTAATTTAATTCCGATTTAATTTCACTCTGAGTTAATTTCACTCTGAGTTATTTTCATTTTGAGTTATTTTCACTCAGATTTATTTTCACTGAGTTATTTTCACTCTGAGTTAATTTCACTCTGAGTTAATTTCTCTCTGTTATTTTCATTCTGAGTTAATTTCACCCTGAGTTAATTTAATTCTGAGTTAATTTCACTCTGAGTTAATTTCACTCTGAGTTATTTTCACTCTGAGTGAATTTCACACTGAGTTAATGTCACTCTGATTTAATTTCACTCAGAGTTAATTTCACTGAGATTTATTTTCAGAGTTATTTTCACTCTGAGTTAATTTCACCGTGAGTTAATTTCACTCTTGAGTTATTTTAACTCTGAGTTAATTTCACTCTGAGTTATTTGCATTCAGATTAAATATCACTTTGAGTTATTTTCACCCTGACTTAATTTAATTCTCAGTTAATTTCAATCTGAGTTATTTTCACTCTGAGTTAATTTCACTCTGAGTTAATGTCACTCTGAGTTAATTTCACTCTGAGTTAATTTCACTCTGAGTTAATGTCACTGTGAGTTACTTTCACTCTGAGTTATCGTCACTGAGTTATTTTCACTCTGAGTTAATTTCACTCTGAGTTAATTTCACTCTGAGTTATTTTCACTCTGAGTTAATTTCACACTGAGTTAATGTCACTCTGAGTTAATTTCACTCTGAGTTATTTTCACTGAGTTAATTTCACTCTGAGTTATTTTCACTCTGAGTTATTTTCACTGTTATTTTCACTCTGAGTTATTTTCACTCTGAGTTAATTTCACTCTGAGTTAATTTGACTCTGAGTTATTTTCACTCTGAATTAATTTCACTCTGAGTTAATTTCTCTCTGTTATTTTCACCCTGAGTTAATTTAATTCTGATTTAATTTCACTCTGAGTTAATTTCAATCTGAGTTATTTTCACTTTGAGTTATTTTCACTCAGATTTATTTTCACTCTGAGTTAATTTTACTCTGAGTTATTTTCAGCCTGAGTTAATTTAATTCTGAGTTAATTTCACTTTGAGTTATTTTCACTGAGATTTATTTTCACTCTGAGTTAATTTCACTCTGAGTTATTTTCAGCCTGAGTTAATTTAATTCTGAGTTAATTTCACTCTGAGTTATTTTCACTCTGAGTTAATTGCACTCTGAGTTATTTTCACCGTGATTTAATTTAATTCTGAGTTAATTTCACTGAGTTATTTTCACTCTGAGTTAATTTCACTCTGAGTTATCTTCACTGAGTTATTTTCACTCTGAGTTAATTTCACTCTGAGTTAATTTCACTCTGAGTTATTTTCACTCTGAGTTAATTTCACTCTGAGTTATTTTCATGCTGAGTTAATTTCACTCTGAGTAAATTTCACTCTGAGTTATTTTCACAGAGTTAATTTCACTCTGTGTTATTTTCACTCTGAGTTAATTGCACTCTGATTTAATTTGTCACTCTGATATAATTTCACTGAGTTAATTTCACTCCGAGTTAAAGTCACTCTGAGTTAATTTCACTCTGAGTTAATTTCACTCTGAGTTAATTTCACTCTGAGTTAATGTCACTCTGAGTTACTTTCACTGAGTAATCTTCACTGAGTTATTTTCACGCTGAGTTAATTTCACTCTGAGATATTTTCACTCTGAGTTCATTTCACTCTGAGTTAATTTCACTCTGAGTTAATTTCACTCTGAGTTATTTTCACTGAGTTATTTTCACTCAGAGTTAATTTCACTCTGAGTTAATTTCACTCTGAGTTATTTTCACTCTGAATTAATTTCACTCTGATTTAATTTCTCTCTGTTATTTTCACTCTGAGTTATTTTCACTGTGACTTATTTTCACTCTGAGGTAATTTCACTCTGAGTTAATGTCACTCTGAGTTAATTTCACTTTGAGTTATTTTCACTGAGTTATTTTCACTCTGAGTTATTTTCATTCGGATTTAATATCACTCTGAATTATTTTCCCCCTGAGTTAATTTAATTCTGAGTTAATTTCACTCTGTTATTTTCACTGAGTTAATTTCACTCTGAGTTAATTTCACTCTGAGTTATTTTCACTCTGAATTAATTTCACTCTGAGTTAATTTCTCTCTGTTATTTTCACCCTGACTTAATTTAATTCCGATTTAATTTCACTCTGAGTTAATTTCACTCTGAGTTATTTTCATTTTGAGTTATTTTCACTCAGATTTATTTTCACTGAGTTATTTTCACTCTGAGTTAATTTCACTCTGAGTTAATTTCTCTCTGTTATTTTCATTCTGAGTTAATTTCACCCTGAGGTAATTTAATTCTGAGTTAATTTCACTCTGAGTTAATTTCACTCTGAGTTATTTTCACTCTGAGTGAATTTCACACTGAGTTAATGTCACTCTGATTTAATTTCACTCAGAGTTAATTTCACTGAGATTTATTTTCAGAGTTATTTTCACTCTGAGTTAATTTCACCCTGAGTTAATTTCACTCTTGAGTTATTTTAACTCTGAGTTAATTTCACTCTGAGTTATTTTCACTCTGAGTTATTTGCATTCAGATTAAATATCACTTTGAGTTATTTTCACCCTGACTTAATTTAATTCTCAGTTAATTTCAATCTGAGTTATTTTCACTCTGAGTTAATTTCACTCTGAGTTAATGTCACTCTGAGTTATTTCCACTCTGAGTTATTTTCATTCGGATTTAATATCACTCTGAATTATTTTCACCCTGAGTTAATTTAATTCTGAGCTAATTTCACTCTGAGTTATTTTCACTG
This sequence comes from Isurus oxyrinchus, assembly GCA_026770705.1. NCBI lineage: Eukaryota > Metazoa > Chordata > Chondrichthyes > Lamniformes > Lamnidae > Isurus > Isurus oxyrinchus. Next base: position 118,059,302 of record JANJGN010000017.1, read on the forward strand.
AGTTAATTTCACTCTGAGTTAATTTCACTCTGAGTTATTTTCACTCTGAATTAATTTCACTCTGAGTTAATTTCTCTCTGTTATTTTCACCCTGACTTAATTTAATTCCGATTTAATTTCACTCTGAGTTAATTTCACTCTGAGTTATTTTCATTTTGAGTTATTTTCACTCAGATTTATTTTCACTGAGTTATTTTCATTCTGAGTTAATTTCACTCTGAGTTAATTTCTCTCTGTTATTTTCATTCTGAGTTAATTTCACCCTGAGTTAATTTAATTCTGAGTTAATTTCACTCTGAGTTAATTTCACTCTGAGTTATTTTCACTCTGAGTGAATTTCACACTGAGTTAATGTCACTCTGATTTAATTTCACTCAGAGTTAATTTCACTGAGATTTATTTTCAGAGTTATTTTCACTCTGAGTTAATTTCACCCTGAGTTAATTTCACTCTTGAGTTATTTTAACTCTGAGTTAATTTCACTCTGAGTTATTTTCACTCTGAGTTATTTGCATTCAGATTAAATATCACTTTGAGTTATTTTCACCCTGACTTAATTTAATTCTCAGTTAATTTCAATCTGAGTTATTTTCACTCTGAGTTAATTTCACTCTGAGTTAATGTCACTCTGAGTTAATTTCACTCTGAGTTATTTTCACTCTGAGTTAATGTCACTGTGAGTTACTTTCACTCTGAGTTATCTTCACTGAGTTATTTTCACTCTGAGTTAATTTCACTCTGAGTTAATTTCTCTCTGAGTTATTTTCACTCTGAGTTAATTTCACACTGAGTTAATGTCACTCTGAGTTAATTTCACTCTGAGTTATTTTCATTCGGATTTAATATCACTCTGAATTATTTTCAGCCTGAGTTAATTTAATTCTGAGTTAATTTCACTCTGATTTATTTTCACTCTGAGTTAATTTCACTCTGAGTTAATTTGACTCTGAGTTATTTTCACTCTGAATTAATTTCACTCTGAGTAAATTTCTCTCTGTTATTTTCACACTGAGTTATTTTCACCCTGAGTTAATTTAATTCTGATTTAATTTCACTCTGAGTTAATTTCAATCTGAGTTATTTTCACTTTGAGTTATTTTCACTCAGATTTATTTTCACTCTGAGTTAATTTTACTCTGAGTTATATTCAGCCTGAGTTAATTTAATTCTGAGTTAATTTCACTTTGAGTTATTTTCACTCAGATTTATTTTCACTGTGAGTTAATTTCACTCTGAGTTATTTTCCGCCTGAGTTAATTTAATTCTGAGTTAATTTCGCTCTGATTTATTTTCACTCTGAGTTAATTTCACTCTGAGTTAATTTCACTCTGAGTTATTTTCACTCTGAATTAATTTCACTCTGAGTTAATTTCTCTCTGTTATTTTCACACTGAGTTATTTTCACCCTGAGTTAATTTAATTCTGATTTAATTTCACTCTGAGTTAATTTCAATCTGAGTTATTTTCACTTTGAGTTATTTTCACTCAGATTTATTTTCACTCTGAGTTAATTTCACTCTGAGTTAATTTCACTCTGAGTTAATGTCACTGTGAGTTACTTTCACTCTGAGTTATCTTCACTGAGTTATTTTCACTCTGAGTTAATTTCACTCTGAGTTAATTTCACTCTGAGTTATTTTAACTCTGAGTTAATTTCACACTGAGTTAATGTCACTCTGAGTTAATTTCACTCTGAGTTATTTTCATTCGGATTTAATATCACTCTGAATTATTCTCAGCCTGAGTTAATTTAATTGTGAGTTAATTTCACTCTGATTTATTTTCACTCTGAGTTAATTTCACTCTGAGTTAATTTGACTCTGAGTTATTTTTACTCTGAATTAATTTCACTCTGAGTTAATTTCTCTCTGTTATTTTCACACTGAGTTATTTTCACCCTGAGTTAATTTAATTCTGATTTAATTTCACTCTGAGTTAATTTCAATCTGAGTTATTTTCACTTTGAGTTATTTTCACTCAGATTTATTTTCACTCTGATTTAATTTTACTCTGAGTTATTTTCAGCCTGAGTTAATTTAATTCTGAGTTAATTTCACTTTGAGTTATTTTCACTCAGATTTATTTTCACTCTGAGTTAATTTCACTCTGAGATATTTTCAGCCTGAGTTAATTTATTTCTGAGTTAATTTCACTCTGAGTTATTTTCACTCTGAGTTAATTGCACTCAGAGTTATTTTCACCCTGATTTAATTTAATTCTGAGTTAATTTCACTGAGTTATTTTCACTCTGAGTTAATTTCACTCTGAGTTATCTTCACTGAGTTATTTTCACTCTGAGTTAATTTCACTCTGAGTTAATTTCACTCTGAGTTATTTTCACTCTGAGTTAATTTCACCCTGAGTTAATTTCACTCTTGAGTTATTTTAACTCTGAGTTAATTTCACTCTGAGTTATTTTCACTCTGAGTTATTTGCATTCGGATTAAATATCACTTTGAGTTATTTTCACCCTGACTTAATTTAATTCTCAGTGAATTTCAATCTGAGTTATTTTCACTCTGAGTTAATTTCACTCTGAGTTAATGTCACTCTGAGTTAATTTCACACTGAGTTATTTTCACTCTGAGTTAATGTCACTGTGAGTTACTTTCACTCTGAGTTATCTTCACTGAGTTATTTTCACTCTGAGTTAATTTCACTCTGAGTTAATTTCACTCTGAGTTATTTTCACTCTGAGTTAATTTCACACTGAGTTAATGTCACTCTGAGTTAATTTCACTCTGAGTTTTTTTCATTCGGATTTAATATCACTCTGAATTATTTTCAGCCTGAGTTAATTTCACTCTGAGTTAATTTCACTCTGAGTTATTTTCACTCTGAATTAATTTCACTCTGAGTTAATTTCTCTCTGTTATTTTCACACTGAGTTATTTTCACCCTGAGTTAATTTAATTCTGATTTAATTTCACTCTGAGTTAATTTCAATCTGAGTTATTTTCACTTTGAGTTATTTTCACTCAGATTTATTTTCACTCTGAGTTAATGTCACTCTGAGTTAATTTCACTCTGAGTTAATTTCACTCTGAGTTAATGTCACTGTGAGTTACTTTCACTCTGAGTTATCTTCACTGAGTTATTTTCACTCTGAGTTAATTTCACTCTGAGTTAATTTCACTCTGAGTTATTTTCACTCTGAGTTAATTTCACACTGAGTTAATGTCACTCTGAGTTAATTTCACTCTGAGTTATTTTCATTCGGATTTAATATCACTCTGAATTATTTTCAGCCTGAGTTAATTTAATTCTGAGTTAATTTCACTCTGATTTATTTTCACTCTGAGTTAATTTCACTCTGAGTTAATTTGACTCTGAGTTATTTTCACTCTGAATTAATTTCACTCTGAGTAAATTTCTCTCTGTTATTTTCACACTGAGTTATTTTCACCCTGAGTTAATTTAATTCTGATTTAATTTCACTCTGAGTTAATTTCAATCTGAGTTATTTTCACATTGAGTTATTTTCACTCAGATTTATTTTCACTCTGAGTTAATTTTACTCTGAGTTATTTTCAGCCTGAGTTAATTTAATTCTGAGTTAATTTCACTTTGAGTTATTTTCACTCAGATTTATTTTCACTCTGAGTTAATTTCACTCTGAGTTATTTTCAGCCTGAGTTAATTTAATTCTGAGTTAATTTCACTCTGTTTTATTTTCACTCTGAGTTAATTTCACTCTGAGTTATTTTCAGCCTGAGTTAATTTAATTCTGAGTTAATTTCACTCTGTTTTATTTTCACTCTGAGTTAATTTCACTCTGAGTTAATTTCACTCTGAGTTATTTTCACTCTGAATTAATTTCACTCTGAGTTAATTTCTCTCTGTTATTTTCACACTGAGTTATTTTCACCCTGAGTTAATTTAATTCTGATTTAATTTCACTCTGAGTTAATTTCAATCTGAGTTATTTTCACTTTGAGTTATTTTCACTCAGATTTATTTTCACTCTGAGTTAATGTCACTCTGAGTTAATTTAACTCTGAGTTAATTTCACTCTGAGTTAATGTCACTGAGTTACTTTCACTCTGAGTTATCTTCACTGAGTTATTTTCACTCTGAGTTAATTTCACTCTGAGTTAATTTCACTCTGAGTTATTTTCACTCTGAGTTAATTTCACACTGAGTTAATGTCACTCTGAGTTAATTTCACTCTGAGTTATTTTCATTCGGATTTAATATCACTATGAATTATTTTCAGCCTGAGTTAATTTAATTCCGAGTTAATTTCACTCTGATTTATTTTCACTCTGAGTTAATTTCACTCTGAGTTAATTTGACTCTGAGTTATTTTTACTCTGAATTAATTTCACTCTGAGTTAATTTCTCTCTGTTATTTTCACTCTGAATTAATTTCACTCTGAGTTAATTTCTCTCTGTTATTTTCACACTGAGTTATTTTCACCCTGAGTTAATTTAATTCTGATTTAATTTCACTCTGAGTTAATTTCAATCTGAGTTATTTTCACTTTGAGTTATTTTCACTCAGATTTATTTTCACTCTGAGTTAATGTCACTCTGAGTTAATTTCACTCTGAGTTAATTTCACTCTGAGTTAATGTCACTGTGAGTTACTTTCACTCTGAGTTATCTTCACTGAGTTATTTTCACTCTGAGTTAATTTCACTCTGAGTTAATTTCACTCTGAGTTATTTTCACTCTGAGTTAATTTCACAATGAGTTAATGTCACTCTGAGTTAATTTCACTCTGAGTTATTTTCATTCGGATTTAATATCACTCTGAATTATTTTCAGCCTGAGTTAATTTAATTCTGAGTTAATTTCACTCTGATTTATTTTCACTCTGAGTTAATTTCACTCTGAGTTAATTTGACTCTGAGTTATTTTCACTCTGAATTAATTTCACTCTGAGTAAATTTCTCTCTGTTATTTTCACACTGAGTTATTTTCACCCTGAGTTAATTTAATTCTGATTTAATTTCACTCTGAGTTAATTTCAATCTGAGTTATTTTCACATTGAGTTATTTTCACTCAGATTTATTTTCACTCTGAGTTAATTTTACTCTGAGTTATTTTCAGCCTGAGTTAATTTAATTCTGAGTTAATTTCACTTTGAGTTATTTTCACTCAGATTTATTTTCACTCTGAGTTAATTTCACTCTGAGTTATTTTCAGCCTGAGTTAATTTAATTCTGAGTTAATTTCACTCTGTTTTATTTTCACTCTGAGTTAATTTCACTCTGAGTTAATTTCACTCTGAGTTATTTTCAGCCTGAGTTAATTTAATTCTGAGTTAATTTCACTCTGTTTTATTTTCACTCTGAGTTAATTTCACTCTGAGTTAATTTCACTCTGAGTTATTTTCACTCTGAATTAATTTCACTCTGAGTTAATTTCTCTCTGTTATTTTCACACTGAGTTATTTTCACCCTGAGTTAATTTAATTCTGATTTAATTTCACTCTGAGTTAATTTCAATCTGAGTTATTTTCACTTTGAGTTATTTTCACTCAGATTTATTTTCACTCTGAGTTAATGTCACTCTGAGTTAATTTAACTCTGAGTTAATTTCACTCTGAGTTAATGTCACTGAGTTACTTTCACTCTGAGTTATCTTCACTGAGTTATTTTCACTCTGAGTTAATTTCACTCTGAGTTAATTTCACTCTGAGTTATTTTCACTCTGAGTTAATTTCACACTGAGTTAATGTCACTCTGAGTTAATTTCACTCTGAGTTATTTTCATTCGGATTTAATATCACTATGAATTATTTTCAGCCTGAGTTAATTTAATTCCGAGTTAATTTCACTCTGATTTATTTTCACTCTGAGTTAATTTCACTCTGAGTTAATTTGACTCTGAGTTATTTTTACTCTGAATTAATTTCACTCTGAGTTAATTTCTCTCTGTTATTTTCACACTGAGTTATTTTCACCCTGAGTTAATTTAATTCTGATTTAATTTCACTCTGAGTTAATTTCAATCTGAGTTATTTTCACTTTGAGTTATTTTCACTCAGATTTATTTTCACTCTGAGTTAATTTTACTCTGAGTTATTTTCAGCCTGAGTTAATTTAATTCTGAGCTAAATTCACTTTGAGTTATTTTCACTCAGATTTATTTTCACTCTGAGTTAATTTCACTCTGAGTTATTTTCAGCCTGAGTTAATTTAATTCTGAGTTAATTTCACTCTGAGTTATTTTCACTCTGAGTTAATTGCACTCAGAGTTATTTTCACCCTGATTTAATTTAATTCTGAGATAATTTCACTGAGTTATTTTCACTCTGAGTTAATTTCACTCTGAGTTATCTTCACTGAGTTATTTTCACTCTGAGTTAATTTCACTCTGAGTTAATTTCACTCTGAGTTATTTTCACTCTGAGTTAATTTCACTCTGAGTTATTTTCATGCTGAGTTAATTTCACTGAGTTAATTTCACTCTGAGTTATTTTCACAATGAGTTATTTTCACAGAGTTATTTTCACTCTGTGTTATTTTCACTCTGAGTTAATTTCACTCTGATTTAATGTGTCACTCTGATATAATTTCACTGAGTTAATTTCACTCCGAGTTAAAGTCACTCTGAGTTAATTTCACTCTGAGTTAATTTCACTCTGAGTTAATTTCACTCTGAGTTAATGTCACTCTGAGTTACTTTCACTGAGTAATCTTCACTGAGTTATTTTCACGCTGAGTTAATTTCACTCTGAGATATTTTCACTCTGAGTTCATTTCACACTGAGTTAATGTCACTCTGAGTTAATTTCACTCTGAGTTAATTTCACTCTGAGTTATTTTCACTGAGTTATTTTCACTCAGAGTTAATTTCACTCTGAGTTAATTTCACTCTGAGTTATTTTCACTCTGAATTAATTTCACTCTGAGTTAATTTCTTTCTGTTATTTTCACTCTGAGTTATTTTCACCCTGAGTTAATTTAATTCTGAGTTAATTTCACTCTGAGTTTATTTCACTCTGAGTTATTTTCACTTTGAGTTATTTTCACTCAGATTTATTTTCACTGAGTTAGTTTCACTCTGAGTTAATTTCACTCTGAGTCAATTTCACTCTGAGTTATTTTAACTCTCAGTTAATTTCACTCTGAGTTAATTTCTCTCTGTTATTTTCACTCTGAGTTATTTTCACCCTGAGTTAATTTAATTCTGAGTTAATTTCACTCTGAGTTAATTTCACTCTGGTATTTTCACTCTGAGTTAATTTCACACTGAGTTAATGTCACTCTGAGTTAATTTCACTCTGAGTTAATTTCACTCAGATTCATTTTCAGAGTTATTTTCACTCTGAGTTAATTTCACTCTGAGTTAATTTCACACTGAGTTAATGTCACTAGGAGTTAATTTCACTCTGAGTTAATTTCACTCTGAGTTAATTTCACCCTGAGTTAATTTCACTCTGAGTTATTTTAACTCTGAGTTAATTACACTCTGAGTTATTTTCACTCTGAGTTAATTTCACTCTGAGTTAATGTCACTCTGAGTTACTTTCACTGAGTAATCTTCACTGAGTTATTTTCACGCTGAGTTAATTTCACTCTGAGATATTTTCACTCTGAGTTCATTTCACACTGAGTTAATGTCACTCTGAGTTAATTTCACTCTGAGTTAATTTCACTCTGAGTTATTTTCACTGAGTTATTTTCACTCAGAGTTAATTTCACTCTGAGTTAATTTCACTCTGAGTTATTTTCACTCTGAATTAATTTCACTCTGAGTTAATTTCTTTCTGTTATTTTCACTCTGAGTTATTTTCACCCTGAGTTAATTTAATTCTGAGTTAATTTCACTCTGAGTTTATTTCACTCTGAGTTATTTTCACTTTGAGTTATTTTCACTCAGATTTATTTTCACTGAGTTAGTTTCACTCTGAGTTAATTTCACTCTGAGTCAATTTCACTCTGAGTTATTTTAACTCTCAGTTAATTTCACTCTGAGTTAATTTCTCTCTGTTATTTTCACTCTGAGTTATTTTCACCCTGAGTTAATTTAATTCTGAGTTAATTTCACTCTGAGTTAATTTCACTCTGGTATTTTCACTCTGAGTTAATTTCACACTGAGTTAATGTCACTCTGAGTTAATTTCACTCTGAGTTAATTTCACTCAGATTCATTTTCAGAGTTATTTTCACTCTGAGTTAATTTCACTCTGAGTTAATTTCACACTGAGTTAATGTCACTAGGAGTTAATTTCACTCTGAGTTAATTTCACTCTGAGTTAATTTCACCCTGAGTTAATTTCACTCTGAGTTATTTTAACTCTGAGTTAATTACACTCTGAGTTATTTTCACTCTGAGTTATTTTCATTCCGAGTTAATGTCACTCTGAGTTATTTTCACTCTGAGTTAATTTCACTCTGAGTTAATGTCACTCAGATTTATTTTCATAGTTATTTTCACTCTGAGTTAATTTGACTCTGAGTTCATTTCACTCTGAGTTAATTTCACTCTGAGTTATTTTAACGCTGAGTTAATTTCACTCAGTTATTTTCACTCTGAGTTATTTTCACTTTGAGTTATTTTCACTCAGATTTATTTTCACTGAGTTAGTTTCACTCTGAGTTAATTTCACTCTGAGTCAATTTCACTCTGAGTTATTTTAACTCTCAGTTAATTTCACTCTGAGTTAATTTCACTCTGAGTTAATTTCTCTCTGTTATTTTCACTCTGAGTTATTTTCACCCTGAGTTAATTTAATTCTGAGTTAATTTCACTCTGAGTTAATTTCACTCTGGTATTTTCACTCTGAGTTAATTTCACACTGAGTTAATGTCACTCTGAGTTAATTTCACTCTGAGTTAATTTCACTCAGATTCATTTTCAGAGTTATTTTCACTCTGAGTTAATTTCACTCTGAGTTAATTTCACACTGAGTGAATGTCACTAGGAGTTAATTTCACTCTGAGTTAATTTCACTCTGAGTTAATTTCACCCTGAGTTAATTTCACTCTGAGTTATTTTAACTCTGAGTTAATTACACTCTGAGTTATTTTCACTCTGAGTTATTTTCATTCCGAGTTAATGTCACTCTGAGTTATTTTCACTCTGAGTTAATTTCACTCTGAGTTATTTTCACCCTGAGTTAATTTAATTCGGAGTTAATTTCACTTAGTTATTTTCACTCTGAGTTAATTTCACACTGATTTATTTTCACTCAGTGTTATTTTCACTCTGAGTTTTTTCACCCTGAGTTAATTTAATTCTGTGTTAATTTCACTCTGAGTTAATTTCACTCTGAGTTATTTTCACTCTGAGTTAATTTCACGCTGAGTTCATGTCACTCTGAGTTAATTTCACTCTGAGTTAATTTCACTCAGATTTATTTTCACTAAGTTATTTTCACCCTGAGTTAATTTCACTCTGAGTTAATTTCACTCTGAGTTATTTTAATGCTGAGTTAATTTCACTCTGAGTTATTTTCACTCTGAGTTAATTTCACACTGAGTTCATGTCACTCTGAGTTAATTTCACTCTGAGTTATTTTCATTCGGATTAAATTCAATCTGATTTATTTTCACCCTGAGTTAATTTAATTCTGAGTTAATTTCACTCTGAGTTATTTTCACTCAGAGTTATTTTCACTCCGGGTTATTTTCACTCTGATTTAATTTCACACTGAGTTAATGTCACTCCGAGTTAATTTCACTCTGAGTTAATTTCACTCTGAGTTATTTTCTCTCTGAGTTAATTTCACTCAGCTTTATTTTCACTGAGTAATATTCACTCTGAGTTAATTTCACCCTGAGTTAATTTCACTCTGAGTTATTTTAAGTCTGAGTTATTTTCATTTGGATTTAATATAACTTTGAGTTATTTTCACCCTGAGTTAATTTAATTCTGAGTTAATTTCACTCTGTGTTATTTTCACTCTGAGTTAATTTCACTCCGAGTTATTTTCACTCTGAGTTATTTTAACTGAGTTATTTTCACTCTGAGTTAATTTAATTCTGAGTTAATTTCACTCTGAGTTATTTTCACTGAGTTAATTTCACTCTGAGTTATTTTCACTCTGAGTTATTTTCACACTGATTTATTTTCACTCAGTAATTTTCACTCTGAGTTAATTTTACTCTGAGTGAATGTCACTCTGAGTTAATTTCACTCTGAGTTAATTTCACTCAGCTTTATTTTCACTGAGTAATATTCACTCTGAGTTAATTTCACCCTGAGTTAATTTCACTCTGAGTTATTTTAAGTCTGAGTTATTTTCATTTGGATTTAATATCACTTTGAGTTATTTTCACCCTGAGTTAATTTAATTCTGAGTTAATTTCACTCTGAGTTATTTTCACTCTGAGTTAATTTCACTCCGAGTTAATGTCACTCTGAGTTAATTTCACTCTGAGTTAATTTCACTCTGAGTTAATGTCACTCTGAGTTACTTTCACTCTGAGTTATCTTCATTGAGTTATATTCACTCTGAGTTAATTTCACTCTGAGTTAATTTCACTCTGAGTTATTTTCACTCTGAGTTAATTTCACTCTGAGTTATTTTCACCCTGAGTTAATTTAATTCTGTGTTAATTTCACTCTGAGTTAATTTCACTCTGAGTTATTTTCACTCTGAGTTAATTTCACGCTGAGTTCATGTCACTCTGAGTTAATTTCACTCTGAGTTAATTTCACTCAGATTTATTTTCACTAAGTTATTTTCACCCTGAGTTAATTTCACTCTGAGTTAATTTCACTCTGAGTTATTTTAATGCTGAGTTAATTTCACTCTGAGTTATTTTCACTCTGAGTTAATTTCACACTGAGTTCATGTCACTCTGAGTTAATTTCACTCTGAGTTATTTTCATTCGGATTAAATTCAATCTGATTTATTTTCACCCTGAGTTAATTTAATTCTGAGTTAATTTCACTCTGAGTTATTTTCACTCTGAGTTATTTTCACTCCGGGTTATTTTCACTCTGATTTAATTTCACACTGAGTTAATGTCACTCCGAGTTAATTTCACTCTGAGTTAATTTCACTCTGAGTTATTTTCTCTCTGAGTTAATTTCACTCAGCTTTATTTTCACTGAGTAATATTCACTCTGAGTTAATTTCACCCTGAGTTAATTTCACTCTGAGTTATTTTAAGTCTGAGTTATTTTCATTTGGATTTAATATCACTTTGAGTTATTTTCACCCTGAGTTAATTTAATTCTGAGTTAATTTCACTCTGTGTTATTTTCACTCTGAGTTAATTTCACTCCGAGTTATTTTCACTCTGAGTTATTTTAACTGAGTTATTTTCACTCTGAGTTAATTTAATTCTGAGTTAATTTCACTCTGAGTTATTTTCACTGAGTTAATTTCACTCTGAGTTATTTTCACTCTGAGTTATTTTCACTGTTATTTTCACTCTGAGTTATTTTCACTCTGAGTTAATTTCACTCTGAGTTAATTTGACTCTGAGTTATTTTTACTCTGAATTAATTTCACTCTGAGTTAATTTCTCTCTGTTATTTTCACACTGAGTTATTTTCACCCTGAGTTAATTTAATTCTGATTTAATTTCACTCTGAGTTAATTTCAATCTGAGTTATTTTCACTTTGAGTTATTTTCACTCAGATTTATTTTCACTCTGAGTTAATTTTACTCTGAGTTATTTTCAGCCTGAGTTAATTTAATTCTGAGCTAAATTCACTTTGAGTTATTTTCACTCAGATTTATTTTCACTCTGAGTTAATTTCACTCTGAGTTATTTTCACCCTGATTTAATTTAATTCTGAGATAATTTCACTGAGTTATTTTCACTCTGAGTTAATTTCACTCTGAGTTATCTTCACTGAGTTATTTTCACTCTGAGTTAATTTCACTCTGAGTTAATTTCACTCTGAGTTATTTTCACTCTGAGTTAATTTCACTCTGAGTTATTTTCATGCTGAGTTAATTTCACTGAGTTAATTTCACTCTGAGTTATTTTCACAATGAGTTATTTTCACAGAGTTATTTTCACTCTGTGTTATTTTCACTCTGAGTTAATTTCACTCTGATTTAATGTGTCACTCTGATATAATTTCACTGAGTTAATTTCACTCCGAGTTAAAGTCACTCTGAGTTAATTTCACTCTGAGTTAATTTCACTCTGAGTTAATTTCACTCTGAGTTAATGTCACTCTGAGTTACTTTCACTGAGTAATCTTCACTGAGTTATTTTCACGCTGAGTTAATTTCACTCTGAGATATTTTCACTCTGAGTTCATTTCACACTGAGTTAATGTCACTCTGAGTTAATTTCACTCTGAGTTAATTTCACTCTGAGTTATTTTCACTGAGTTATTTTCACTCAGAGTTAATTTCACTCTGAGTTAATTTCACTCTGAGTTATTTTCACTCTGAATTAATTTCACTCTGAGTTAATTTCTTTCTGTTATTTTCACTCTGAGTTATTTTCACCCTGAGTTAATTTAATTCTGAGTTAATTTCACTCTGAGTTTATTTCACTCTGAGTTATTTTCACTTTGAGTTATTTTCACTCAGATTTATTTTCACTGAGTTAGTTTCACTCTGAGTTAATTTCACTCTGAGTCAATTTCACTCTGAGTTATTTTAACTCTCAGTTAATTTCACTCTGAGTTAATTTCACTCTGAGTTAATTTCTCTCTGTTATTTTCACTCTGAGTTATTTTCACCCTGAGTTAATTTAATTCTGAGTTAATTTCACTCTGAGTTAATTTCACTCTGGTATTTTCACTCTGAGTTAATTTCACACTGAGTTAATGTCACTCTGAGTTAATTTCACTCTGAGTTAATTTCACTCAGATTCATTTTCAGAGTTATTTTCACTCTGAGTTAATTTCACTCTGAGTTAATTTCACACTGAGTTAATGTCACTAGGAGTTAATTTCACTCTGAGTTAATTTCACTCTGAGTTAATTTCACCCTGAGTTAATTTCACTCTGAGTTATTTTAACTCTGAGTTAATTACACTCTGAGTTATTTTCACTCTGAGTTATTTTCATTCCGAGTTAATGTCACTCTGAGTTATTTTCACTCTGAGTTAATTTCACTCTGAGTTAATGTCACTCAGATTTATTTTCATAGTTATTTTCACTCTGAGTTAATTTGACTCTGAGTTCATTTCACTCTGAGTTAATTTCACTCTGAGTTATTTTAACGCTGAGTTAATTTCACTCAGTTATTTTCACTCTGAGTTATTTTCACTTTGAGTTATTTTCACTCAGATTTATTTTCACTGAGTTAGTTTCACTCTGAGTTAATTTCACTCTGAGTCAATTTCACTCTGAGTTATTTTAACTCTCAGTTAATTTCACTCTGAGTTAATTTCACTCTGAGTTAATTTCTCTCTGTTATTTTCACTCTGAGTTATTTTCACCCTGAGTTAATTTAATTCTGAGTTAATTTCACTCTGAGTTAATTTCACTCTGGTATTTTCACTCTGAGTTAATTTCACACTGAGTTAATGTCACTCTGAGTTAATTTCACTCTGAGTTAATTTCACTCAGATTCATTTTCAGAGTTATTTTCACTCTGAGTTAATTTCACTCTGAGTTAATTTCACACTGAGTGAATGTCACTAGGAGTTAATTTCACTCTGAGTTAATTTCACTCTGAGTTAATTTCACCCTGAGTTAATTTCACTCTGAGTTATTTTAACTCTGAGTTAATTACACTCTGAGTTATTTTCACTCTGAGTTATTTTCATTCCGAGTTAATGTCACTCTGAGTTATTTTCACTCTGAGTTAATTTCACTCTGAGTTATTTTCACCCTGAGTTAATTTAATTCGGAGTTAATTTCACTTAGTTATTTTCACTCTGAGTTAATTTCACACTGATTTATTTTCACTCAGTGTTATTTTCACTCTGAGTTTTTTCACCCTGAGTTAATTTAATTCTGTGTTAATTTCACTCTGAGTTAATTTCACTCTGAGTTATTTTCACTCTGAGTTAATTTCACGCTGAGTTCATGTCACTCTGAGTTAATTTCACTCTGAGTTAATTTCACTCAGATTTATTTTCACTAAGTTATTTTCACCCTGAGTTAATTTCACTCTGAGTTAATTTCACTCTGAGTTATTTTAATGCTGAGTTAATTTCACTCTGAGTTATTTTCACTCTGAGTTAATTTCACACTGAGTTCATGTCACTCTGAGTTAATTTCACTCTGAGTTATTTTCATTCGGATTAAATTCAATCTGATTTATTTTCACCCTGAGTTAATTTAATTCTGAGTTAATTTCACTCTGAGTTATTTTCACTCAGAGTTATTTTCACTCCGGGTTATTTTCACTCTGATTTAATTTCACACTGAGTTAATGTCACTCCGAGTTAATTTCACTCTGAGTTAATTTCACTCTGAGTTATTTTCTCTCTGAGTTAATTTCACTCAGCTTTATTTTCACTGAGTAATATTCACTCTGAGTTAATTTCACCCTGAGTTAATTTCACTCTGAGTTATTTTAAGTCTGAGTTATTTTCATTTGGATTTAATATAACTTTGAGTTATTTTCACCCTGAGTTAATTTAATTCTGAGTTAATTTCACTCTGTGTTATTTTCACTCTGAGTTAATTTCACTCCGAGTTATTTTCACTCTGAGTTATTTTAACTGAGTTATTTTCACTCTGAGTTAATTTAATTCTGAGTTAATTTCACTCTGAGTTATTTTCACTGAGTTAATTTCACTCTGAGTTATTTTCACTCTGAGTTATTTTCACACTGATTTATTTTCACTCAGTAATTTTCACTCTGAGTTAATTTTACTCTGAGTTAATGTCACTCTGAGTTAATTTCACTCTGAGTTAATTTCACTCAGCTTTATTTTCACTGAGTAATATTCACTCTGAGTTAATTTCACCCTGAGTTAATTTCACTCTGAGTTATTTTAAGTCTGAGTTATTTTCATTTGGATTTAATATCACTTTGAGTTATTTTCACCCTGAGTTAATTTAATTCTGAGTTAATTTCACTCTGAGTTATTTTCACTCTGAGTTAATTTCACTCCGAGTTAATGTCACTCTGAGTTAATTTCACTCTGAGTTAATTTCACTCTGAGTTAATGTCACTCTGAGTTACTTTCACTCTGAGTTATCTTCATTGAGTTATATTCACTCTGAGTTAATTTCACTCTGAGTTAATTTCACTCTGAGTTATTTTCACTCTGAGTTAATTTCACTCTGAGTTATTTTCACCCTGAGTTAATTTAATTCTGTGTTAATTTCACTCTGAGTTAATTTCACTCTGAGTTATTTTCACTCTGAGTTAATTTCACGCTGAGTTCATGTCACTCTGAGTTAATTTCACTCTGAGTTAATTTCACTCAGATTTATTTTCACTAAGTTATTTTCACCCTGAGTTAATTTCACTCTGAGTTAATTTCACTCTGAGTTATTTTAATGCTGAGTTAATTTCACTCTGAGTTATTTTCACTCTGAGTTAATTTCACACTGAGTTCATGTCACTCTGAGTTAATTTCACTCTGAGTTATTTTCATTCGGATTAAATTCAATCTGATTTATTTTCACCCTGAGTTAATTTAATTCTGAGTTAATTTCACTCTGAGTTATTTTCACTCTGAGTTATTTTCACTCCGGGTTATTTTCACTCTGATTTAATTTCACACTGAGTTAATGTCACTCCGAGTTAATTTCACTCTGAGTTAATTTCACTCTGAGTTATTTTCTCTCTGAGTTAATTTCACTCAGCTTTATTTTCACTGAGTAATATTCACTCTGAGTTAATTTCACCCTGAGTTAATTTCACTCTGAGTTATTTTAAGTCTGAGTTATTTTCATTTGGATTTAATATCACTTTGAGTTATTTTCACCCTGAGTTAATTTAATTCTGAGTTAATTTCACTCTGTGTTATTTTCACTCTGAGTTAATTTCACTCCGAGTTATTTTCACTCTGAGTTATTTTAACTGAGTTATTTTCACTCTGAGTTAATTTAATTCTGAGTTAATTTCACTCTGAGTTATTTTCACTGAGTTAATTTCACTCTGAGTTATTTTCACTCTGAGTTATTTTCACTGTTATTTTCACTCTGAGTTATTTTCACTCTGAGTTAATTTCACTCTGAGTTAATTTGACTCTGAGTTATTTTTACTCTGAATTAATTTCACTCTGAGTTAATTTCTCTCTGTTATTTTCACACTGAGTTATTTTCACCCTGAGTTAATTTAATTCTGATTTAATTTCACTCTGAGTTAATTTCAATCTGAGTTATTTTCACTTTGAGTTATTTTCACTCAGATTTATTTTCACTCTGAGTTAATTTTACTCTGAGTTATTTTCAGCCTGAGTTAATTTAATTCTGAGCTAAATTCACTTTGAGTTATTTTCACTCAGATTTATTTTCACTCTGAGTTAATTTCACTCTGAGTTATTTTCAGCCTGAGTTAATTTAATTCTGAGTTAATTTCACTCTGAGTTATTTTCACTCTGAGTTAATTGCACTCAGAGTTATTTTCACCCTGATTTAATTTAATTCTGAGATAATTTCACTGAGTTATTTTCACTCTGAGTTAATTTCACTCTGAGTTATCTTCACTGAGTTATTTTCACTCTGAGTTAATTTCACTCTGAGTTAATTTCACTCTGAGTTATTTTCACTCTGAGTTAATTTCACTCTGAGTTATTTTCATGCTGAGTTAATTTCACTGAGTTAATTTCACTCTGAGTTATTTTCACAATGAGTTATTTTCACAGAGTTATTTTCACTCTGTGTTATTTTCACTCTGAGTTAATTTCACTCTGATTTATTGTGTCACTCTGATATAATTTCACTGAGTTAATTTCACTCCGAGTTAAAGTCACTCTGAGTTAATTTCACTCTGAGTTAATTTCACTCTGAGTTAATTTCACTCTGAGTTAATGTCACTCTGAGTTACTTTCACTGAGTAATCTTCACTGAGTTATTTTCACGCTGAGTTAATTTCACTCTGAGATATTTTCACTCTGAGTTCATTTCACACTGAGTTAATGTCACTCTGAGTTAATTTCACTCTGAGTTAATTTCACTCTGAGTTATTTTCACTGAGTTATTTTCACTCAGAGTTAATTTCACTCTGAGTTAATTTCACTCTGAGTTATTTTCACTCTGAATTAATTTCACTCTGAGTTAATTTCTTTCTGTTATTTTCACTCTGAGTTATTTTCACCCTGAGTTAATTTAATTCTGAGTTAATTTCACTCTGAGTTTATTTCACTCTGAGTTATTTTCACTTTGAGTTATTTTCACTCAGATTTATTTTCACTGAGTTAGTTTCACTCTGAGTTAATTTCACTCTGAGTCAATTTCACTCTGAGTTATTTTAACTCTCAGTTAATTTCACTCTGAGTTAATTTCACTCTGAGTTAATTTCTCTCTGTTATTTTCACTCTGAGTTATTTTCACCCTGAGTTAATTTAATTCTGAGTTAATTTCACTCTGAGTTAATTTCACTCTGGTATTTTCACTCTGAGTTAATTTCACACTGAGTTAATGTCACTCTGAGTTAATTTCACTCTGAGTTAATTTCACTCAGATTCATTTTCAGAGTTATTTTCACTCTGAGTTAATTTCACTCTGAGTTAATTTCACACTGAGTTAATGTCACTAGGAGTTAATTTCACTCTGAGTTAATTTCACTCTGAGTTAATTTCACCCTGAGTTAATTTCACTCTGAGTTATTTTAACTCTGAGTTAATTACACTCTGAGTTATTTTCACTCTGAGTTATTTTCATTCCGAGTTAATGTCACTCTGAGTTATTTTCACTCTGAGTTAATTTCACTCTGAGTTAATGTCACTCAGATTTATTTTCATAGTTATTTTCACTCTGAGTTAATTTGACTCTGAGTTCATTTCACTCTGAGTTAATTTCACTCTGAGTTATTTTAACGCTGAGTTAATTTCACTCAGTTATTTTCACTCTGAGTTATTTTCACTTTGAGTTATTTTCACTCAGATTTATTTTCACTGAGTTAGTTTCACTCTGAGTTAATTTCACTCTGAGTCAATTTCACTCTGAGTTATTTTAACTCTCAGTTAATTTCACTCTGAGTTAATTTCACTCTGAGTTAATTTCTCTCTGTTATTTTCACTCTGAGTTATTTTCACCCTGAGTTAATTTAATTCTGAGTTAATTTCACTCTGAGTTAATTTCACTCTGGTATTTTCACTCTGAGTTAATTTCACACTGAGTTAATGTCACTCTGAGTTAATTTCACTCTGAGTTAATTTCACTCAGATTCATTTTCAGAGTTATTTTCACTCTGAGTTAATTTCACTCTGAGTTAATTTCACACTGAGTTAATGTCACTAGGAGTTAATTTCACTCTGAGTTAATTTCACTCTGAGTTATTTTAACTCTGAGTTAATTTCACTCTGAGTTATTTTAACTCTGAGTTAATTACACTCTGAGTTATTTTCACTCTGAGTTATTTTCATTCCGAGTTAATGTCACTCTGAGTTATTTTCACTCTGAGTTAATTTCACTCTGAGTTATTTTCACCCTGAGTTAATTTAATTCGGAGTTAATTTCACTTAGTTATTTTCACTCTGAGTTAATTTCACACTGATTTATTTTCACTCAGTGTTATTTTCACTCTGAGTTTTTTCACCCTGAGTTAATTTAATTCTGTGTTAATTTCACTCTGAGTTAATTTCACTCTGAGTTATTTTCACTCTGAGTTAATTTCACGCTGAGTTCATGTCACTCTGAGTTAATTTCACTCTGAGTTAATTTCACTCAGATTTATTTTCACTAAGTTATTTTCACCCTGATTTAATTTCACTCTGAGTTAATTTCACTCTGAGTTATTTTAATGCTGAGTTAATTTCACTCTGAGTTATTTTCACTCTGAGTTAATTTCACACTGAGTTCATGTCACTCTGAGTTAATTTCACTCTGAGTTATTTTCATTCGGATTAAATTCAATCTGATTTATTTTCACCCTGAGTTAATTTAATTCTGAGTTAATTTCACTCTGAGTTATTTTCACTCTGAGTTATTTTCACTCCGGGTTATTTTCACTCTGATTTAATTTCACACTGAGTTAATGTCACTCCGAGTTAATTTCACTCTGAGTTAATTTCACTCTGAGTTATTTTCTCTCTGAGTTAATTTCACTCAGCTTTATTTTCACTGAGTAATATTCACTCTGAGTTAATTTCACCCTGAATTAATTTCACTCTGAGTTATTTTAAGTCTGAGTTATTTTCATTTGGATTTAATATAACTTTGAGTTATTTTCACCCTGAGTTAATTAAATTCTGAGTTAATTTCACTCTGTGTTATTTTCACTCTGAGTTAATTTCACTCCGAGTTATTTTCACTCTGAGTTATTTTAACTGAGTTATTTTCACTCTGAGTTAATTTAATTCTGAGTTAATTTCACTCTGAGTTATTTTCACTGAGTTAATTTCACTCTGAGTTATTTTCACTCTGAGTTATTTTCACACTGATTTATTTTCACTCAGTAATTTTCACTCTGAGTTAATTTTACTCTGAGTTAATGTCACTCTGAGTTAATTTCACTCTGAGTTAATTTCACTCAGCTTTATTTTCACTGAGTAATATTCACTCTGAGTTAATTTCACCCTGAGTTAATTTCACTCTGAGTTATTTTAAGTCTGAGTTATTTTCATTTGGATTTAATATCACTTTGAGTTATTTTCACCCTGAGTTAATTTAATTCTGAGTTAATTTCACTCTGAGTTATTTTCACTCTGAGTTAATTTCACTCCGAGTTAATGTCACTCTGAGTTAATTTCACTCTGAGTTAATTTCACTCTGAGTTAATGTCACTCTGAGTTACTTTCACTCTGAGTTATCTTCATTGAGTTATATTCACTCTGAGTTAATTTCACTCTGAATTAATTTCACTCTGAGTTATTTTCACTCTGAGTTAATTTCACTCTGAGTTATTTTCACCCTGAGTTAATTTAATTCTGTGTTAATTTCACTCTGAGTTAATTTCACTCTGAGTTATTTTCACTCTGAGTTAATTTCACGCTGAGTTCATGTCACTCTGAGTTAATTTCACTCTGAGTTAATTTCACTCAGATTTATTTTCACTAAGTTATTTTCACCCTGAGTTAATTTCACTCTGAGTTAATTTCACTCTGAGTTATTTTAATGCTGAGTTAATTTCACTCTGAGTTATTTTCACTCTGAGTTAATTTCACACTGAGTTCATGTCACTCTGAGTTAATTTCACTCTGAGTTATTTTCATTCGGATTAAATTCAATCTGATTTATTTTCACCCTGAGTTAATTTAATTCTGAGTTAATTTCACTCTGAGTTATTTTCACTCTGAGTTATTTTCACTCCGGGTTATTTTCACTCTGATTTAATTTCACACTGAGTTAATGTCACTCCGAGTTAATTTCACTCTGAGTTAATTTCACTCTGAGTTATTTTCTCTCTGAGTTAATTTCACTCAGCTTTATTTTCACTGAGTAATATTCACTCTGAGTTAATTTCACCCTGAGTTAATTTCACTCTGAGTTATTTTAAGTCTGAGTTATTTTCATTTGGATTTAATATAACTTTGAGTTATTTTCACCCTGAGTTAATTTAATTCTGAGTTAATTTCACTCTGTGTTATTTTCACTCTGAGTTAATTTCACTCCGAGTTATTTTCACTCTGAGTTATTTTAACTGAGTTATTTTCACTCTGAGTTAATTTAATTCTGAGTTAATTTCACTCTGAGTTATTTTCACTGAGTTAATTTCACTCTGAGTTATTTTCACTCTGAGTTATTTTCACACTGATTTATTTTCACTCAGTAATTTTCACTCTGAGTTAATTTTACTCTGAGTTAATGTCACTCTGAGTTAATTTCACTCTGAGTTAATTTCACTCAGCTTTATTTTCACTGAGTAATATTCACTCTGAGTTAATTTCACCCTGAGTTAATTTCACTCTGAGTTATTTTAAGTCTGAGTTATTTTCATTTGGATTTAATATCACTTTGAGTTATTTTCACCCTGAGTTAATTTAATTCTGAGTTAATTTCACTCTGAGTTATTTTCACTCTGAGTTAATTTCACTCCGAGTTAATGTCACTCTGAGTTAATTTCACTCTGAGTTAATTTCACTCTGAGTTAATGTCACTCTGAGTTACTTTCACTCTGAGTTATCTTCATTGAGTTATATTCACTCTGAGTTAATTTCACTCTGAGTTAATTTCACTCTGAGTTATTTTCACTCTGAGTTAATTTCACTCTGAGTTATTTTCACCCTGAGTTATTTTCACTCTGAGTTATTTTAACTGAGTTATTTTCACTCTGAGTTAATTTAATTCTGAGTTAATTTCACTCTGAGTTATTTTCACTGAGTTAATTTCACTCTGAGTTATTTTCACTCTGAGTTATTTTCACACTGATTTATTTTCACTCAGTAATTTTCACTCTGAGTTAATTTTACTCTGAGTTAATTTCACTCTGAGTTAATTTCACTGAGTTAATTTCACTCTGAGTTATTTTCACAGAGTTAATTTCACTCTGAGTTATTTTCACTCTGAGTTATTTTCACTGTTATTTTCACTCTGAGTTATTTTCACTCTGAGGTAATTTCACTCTGAGTTAATTTCACACTGAGTTAATGTCATTCTGAGTTAATTTCACTCTGAGTTAATTTCACTCTGAGTTATTTTCACTCTGAGTTAATTTCACTCAGATTTATTTTCACTGAGTGTTTTTCACTCTGAGTTAATTTCACCCTGAGTTAATTTCACTCTGAGTAATTTTAACTCTGAGTTAATTTCACTCTGAGTTATTTTCACTCTGAGTTATTTTCATTCGGATTTAATGTCACTTTGATTTATTTTCACCCTGACTTAATTTAATTCTGAGTTAATTTCACTCTGAGTTATTTTCACTCTGAGTTAATTTCACTCTGAGTTAATGTCACTCTGAGTAAATTTCACTCTGATTTAATTTCACTCTGAGTTAATGTCACTCTGAGTTATTTTCACTCTGAGTTAATTTCACTCAGAGTTATTTTCAGAGTTATTTTCACTCTGAGTTAATTTCACTCTGAGTTAATTTCACTCTGAGTTAATTTCACTCTGAGTTATTTTAATGCTGAGTTAATTTCACTCAGTTATTTTCACTCTGAGTTAATTTCACTCCAAGTTAATTTCATTCTGAGTTAATTTCACTCTGAGTTATTTTCACTCTGAGTTATTTTCACACTGATTTATTTTCACTCAGTAATTTTCACTCTGAGTTAATTTTACTCTGAGTTAATTTCACTCTGAGTTAATTTCACTGAGTTATTTTCACTCTGAGTTATTTTCACTGTTATTTTCACTCTGAGTTATTTTCACTCTGAGGTAATTTCACTCTGAGTTAATTTCACACTGAGTTAATGTCACTCTGAGTTAATTTCACTCTGAGTTAATTTCACTCTGAGTTATTTTCACTCTCAGTTAATTTCACTCAGATTTATTTTCACTGAGTGTTTTTCACTCTGAGTTAATTTCACCCTGAGTTAATTTCACTCTGAGTAATTTTAACTCTGAGTTAATTTCACTCTGAGTTATTTTCACTCTGAGTTATTTTCATTCGGATTGAATATCACTTTGAGTTATTTTCGCCCTGACTTAATTTAATTCTGAGTTAATTTCACTCTGAGTTATTTTCATGCTGAGGTAATTTAATTCTGAGTTAATTTCACTGAGTTATTTTCACTCTGAGTTATTTTCACTGAGTTATTTTCACTCTGAGTTAATTTAATTCTGAGTTAATTTCACTCTGAGTTAATTTCACTCTGAGTTAATTTCACAATGAGTTAATGTCACTCTGAGTTAATTTCACTCTGAGTTAATTTCACTCTGAGTTATTTTAACGCTGAGTTAATTTCACTCAGTTATTTTCACTCTGAGTTATTTTCACTCCAAGTTATTTTCACTCTGAGTAAATTTCACTCTGAGTTAATGTCACTCTGATTTAATTTCACTCTGAGTTAATTTCACTCTGAGTTATTTTCACTCTGAGTTAATTTCACTCAGATTTATTTTCACTGAGTTATTTTCACTCTGAGTTAATTTCACCCTGAGTTAATTTCACTCTGAGTATTTTTCACTCAGAGTTATGTTCATTCTGAGTTAAATTCACTCTGAGTTATTTTCACTCTGAATTAATTTCACTCTGAGTTAATTTCACTCTGTTATTTTCACTCTGAGTTATTTTCACCCTGAGTTAATTTTATTCTGAGCTAATTGCACTGAGTTAATTTCACTCTGAGTTATTTTCACTCTGAGTTAATTTCACACTGAGTTATTTTCACTCTGAGTTAATTTCACTCTGAGTTATCTTCACTGAGTTATTTTCACTCTGAGTTAATTTCACTCTGAGTTAATTTCACTCTGAGTTATTTTCACTCTGAGTTAATTTCACTCTGAGTTATTTTCATGCTGAGGTAATTTAATTCTGAGTTAATTTCACTGAGTTCTTTTCACTCTGAGTTATTTTCACTGAGTTATTTTCACTCTGAGTTAATTTATTTCTGAGTTAATTTCACCCTGAGTTAATTTCACTCTGAGTAATTTTAACTCTGAGTTAATTTCACTCTGAGTTATTTTCACTCTGAGTTATTTTCATTCGGATTTAATGTCACTTTGATTTATTTTCACCCTGACTTAATTTAATTCTGAGTTAATTTCACTCTGAGTTATTTTCACTCTGAGTTAATTTCACTCTGAGTTAATGTCACTCTGAGTACATTTCACTCTGAGTTAATTTCACTCTGAGTTAATGTCACTCTGAGTTATTTTCACTCTGAGTTAATTTCACTCAGAGTTATTTTCAGAGTTATTTTCACTCTGAGTTAATTTCACTCTGAGTTAATTTCACTCTGAGTTAATTTCACTCTGAGTTATTTTAATGCTGAGTTAATTTCACTCAGTTATTTTCACTCTGAGTTAATTTCACTCCAAGTTAATTTCATTCTGAGTTAATTTCACTCTGAGTTATTTTCACTCTGAGTTATTTTCACACTGATTTATTTTCACTCAGTAATTTTCACTCTGAGTTAATTTTACTCTGAGTTAATTTCACTCTGAGTTAATTTCACTGAGTTATTTTCACTCTGAGTTATTTTCACTGTTATTTTCACTCTGAGTTATTTTCACTCTGAGTTAATTTCACACTGAGTTAATGTCACTCTGAGTTAATTTCACTCTGAGTTAATTTCACTCTGAGTTATTTTCACTCTGAGTTAATTTCACTCAGATTTATTTTCACTGAGTGTTTTTCACTCTGAGTTAATTTCACCCTGAGTTAATTTCACTCTGAGTAATTTTAACTCTGAGTTAATTTCACTCTGAGTTATTTTCACTCTGAGTTATTTTCATTCGGATTTAATATCACTTTGAGTTATTTTCGCCCTGACTTAATTTAATTCTGAGTTAATTTCACTCTGAGTTATTTTCATGCTGAGGTAATTTAATTCTGAGTTAATTTCACTGAGTTATTTTCACTCTGAGTTATTTTCACTGAGTTATTTTCACTCTGAGTTAATTTCACTCTGAGTTAATTTCACTCTGAGTTAATTTCACACTGAGTTAATGTCACTCTGAGTTAATTTCACTCTGAGTTAATTTCACTCTGAGTTATTTTAACGCTGAGTTAATTTCACTCAGTTATTTTCACTCTGAGTTATTTTCACTCCAAGTTATTTTCACTCTGAGTAAATTTCACTCTGAGTTAATGTCACTCTGATTTAATTTCACTCTGAGTTAATTTCACTCTGAGTTATTTTCACTCTGAGTTAATTTCACTCAGATTTATTTTCACTGAGTTATTTTCACTCTGAGTTAATTTCACCCTGAGTTAATTTCACTCTGAGTATTTTTCACTCAGAGTTATGTTCATTCTGAGTTAAATTCACTCTGAGTTATTTTCACTCTGAATTAATTTCACTCTGAGTTAATTTCACTCTGTTATTTTCACTCTGAGTTATTTTCACCCTGAGTTAATTTTATTCTGAGCTAATTGCACTGAGTTAATTTCACTCTGAGTTATTTTCACTCTGAGTTAATTTCACACTGAGTTATTTTCACTCTGTGTTATATTCACTCAGATTTATTTTGACTGAGTTATTTTCACTCTGAGTTAATTTCACTCTGAGTTAATTTCACTCTGAGTTATTTTCACTCTGAATTAATTTCACTCTGATTTAATTTCTCTCTGTTATTTTCACTCTGAGTTATTTTCACCCTGAGTTAATTTAATTCTGAGTTAATTTCACTCTGAGTTAATTTCACTCTGCTTTATTTTCACTCTGATTTAATTTCACAATGAGTTAATGTCACTCTGACTTAATTTCACTCTGACTTAATTTCACTCAGATTTATTTTCAGCGTTATTTTCAATCTGAGTTAATTTCACTCTGAGTTAATTTCACACTGAGTTAATGTCACTCTGAGTTAATTTCACTCTGAGTTAATTTCATTCTGAGTTATTTTCACTCTGAATTAATTTCACTCTGAGTTATCTTCACTGAGTTATTTTCACTCTGAGTTAATTTCACTCTGAGTTAATTTCACTCTGAGTTATTTTCACTCTGAGTTAATTTCACTCTGAGTTATTTTCACCCTGAGTTAATTTAATTCTGAGTTAATTTCACAGAATCATTTTCACTCTGAGTTATTTTCACTCTGAGTTATTTTTACTGAGTTATTTTCACTCTCAGTTATTTTCACTCTGAGTTATTTTCACACTGATTTATTTTCACTCAGTAATTTTCACTCTGAGTTAATTTTACTCTGAGTTAATTTCACTCTGAGTTAATTTCACTGAGTTAATTTCACTCTGAGTTATTTTCACAGAGTTAATTTCATTCTGAGTTATTTTCACTCTGAGTTATTTTCACTGTTATTTTCACTCTGAGTTATTTTCACTCTGAGGTAATTTCACTCTGAGTTAATTTCACACTGAGTTAATGTCATTCTGAGTTAATTTCACTCTGAGTTAATTTCACTCTGAGTTATTTTCACTCTGAGTTAATTTCACTCAGATTTATTTTCACTGAGTGTTTTTCACTCTGAGTTAATTTCACCCTGAGTTAATTTCACTCTGAGTAATTTTAACTCTGAGTTAATTTCACTCTGAGTTATTTTCACTCTGAGTTATTTTCATTCGGATTTAATATCACTTTGAGTTATTTTCACCCTGACTTAATTTAATTCTGAGTTAATTTCACTCTGAGTTATTTTCACTCTGAGTTAATTTCACTCCGTGTTAATTTCACTCTGAGTTAATGTCACTCTGAGTTATTTTCACTCTGAGTTAATTTCACTCTGAGTTCATTTCACTCTGAGTTAATTTCACTCTGAGTTATTTTAACGCTGAGTTAATTTCACTCATTTATTTTCACTCTGAGTTATTTTCACTCCAAGTTATTTTCACTCTGAGTAAATTTCACTCTGAGTTAATGACAGTCTGATTTAATTTCACTCTGAGTTAATTTCACTCTGAGTTATTTTCACTCTGAGTTAATTTCACTCAGATTTATTTTCACTGAGTTATTTTCACTCTGAGTTAATTTCACCCTGAGTTAATTTCACTCTGAGTATTTTTCACTCTGAGTTATTTTCATTCTGAGTTAAATTCACTCTGAGTTATTTTCACCCTGAGTTAATTTCACTCTGAGTTAATTTGACTCTGAGTTATTTTCACCCTGAGTTAATTTTATTCTGAGCTAATTTCACTGAGTAAATTTCACACTGAGTTATTTTCACTCTGTGTTATATTCACTCAGATTTATTTTCACTGAGTTATTTTCACTCTGAGTTAATTTCACTCTGAGTTAATTTCACTCTGAGTTATTTTCACTCTGAATTAATTTCACTCTGATTTAATTTCTCTCTGTTATTTTCACTCTGAGTTATTTTCACCCTGAGTTAATTTAATTCTGAGTTAATTTCACTCTGAGTTAATTTCACTCTGAGTTATTTTCACTTTGAGTTATTTTCACTCAGATTTATTTTCACTGAGTTATTTTCACTCTGAGTTAATTTCACTCTGAGTCAATTACACTCTGAGTTATTTTAACTCTGAGTTAATTTCACTCTGAGTTAATTTCACTCTGAGTCAAATACACTCTGAGTTATTTTAACTCTGAGTTATTTTCACTCTGAATTAATTTCACTCTGAGTTAATTTCTCTCTGTTATTTTCACTCTGAGTTATTTTCACCCTGAGTTAATTTAATTCTGTGTTAATTTCACTCTGCGTTATTTTCACTCTGAGTTAATTTCACACAGAGTTAATGTCAATCTGAGTTAATTTCACTCTGAGTTAATTTCACTCTGAGTTATTTTCACTCTGAGTTAATTTCACTCAGATTTATTTTCACTGAGTTATTTTAACTCTGAGTTAATTTCACCCTGAGTTAATTTCACTCTGAAATATTTTCATCCTGATTTAATTTAATTCTGAGTTAATTTCACTGAGTTATTTTCACTCTGAGTTAATTTCACTCTGAGTTATCTTCACTGAGTTATTTTCACTCTGAGTTAATTTCACTCTGAGTTAATTTCACTCTGAGTTATTTTCACTCTGAGTTAATTTCACTCTGAGTTATTTTCATGCTGAGGTAATTTAATTCTGAGTTAATTTCACTGAGTTATTTTCACTCTGAGTTATTTTCACTGAGTTATTTTCACTTTGAGTTAATTTATTTCTGAGTTAATTTCACCCTGAGTTAATTTCACTCTGAGTAATTTTAACTCTGAGTTATTTTCATTCGGATTTAATGTCACTTTGATTTATTTTCACCCTGACTTAATTTAATTCTGAGTTAATTTCACTCTGAGTTATTTTCACTCTGAGTTAATTTCACTCTGAGTTAATGTCACTCTGAGTAAATTTCACTCTGAGTTAATTTCACTCTGAGTTAATGTCACTCTGAGTTATTTTCACTCTGAGTTAATTTCACTCAGAGTTATTTTCAGAGTTATTTTCACTCTGAGTTAATTTCACTCTGAGTTAATTTCACTCTGAGTTAATTTCACTCTGAGTTATTTTAACGCTGAGTTAATTTCACTCAGTTATTTTCACTCTGAGTTAATTTCACTCCAAGTTAATTTCATTCTGAGTTAATTTCACTCTGAGTTATTTTCACTCTGAGTTATTTTCACACTGATTTATTTTCACTCAGTAATTTTCACTCTGAGTTAATTTTACTCTGAGTTAATTTCACTCTGAGTTAATTTCACTGAGTTATTTTCACTCTGAGTTATTTTCACTGTTATTTTCACTCTGAGTTATTTTCACTCTGAGGTAATTTCACTCTGAGTTAATTTCACAATGAGTTAATGTCACTCTGAGTTAATTTCACTCTGAGTTAATTTCACTCTGAGTTATTTTCACTCTGAGTTAATTTCACTCAGATTTATTTTCACTGAGTGTTTTTCACTCTGAGTTAATTTCACCCTGAGTTAATTTCACTCTGAGTAATTTTAACTCTGAGTTAATTTCACTCTGAGTTATTTTCACTCTGAGTTATTTTCATTCGGATTTAATATCACTTTGAGTTATTTTCGCCCTGACTTAATTTAATTCTGAGTTAATTTCACTCTGAGTTATTTTCATGCTGAGGTAATTTAATTCTGAGTTAATTTCACTGAGTTATTTTCACTCTGAGTTATTTTCACTGAGTTATTTTCACTCTGAGTTAATTTAATTCTGAGTTAATTTCACTCTGAGTTAATTTCACTCTGAGTTAATTTCACACTGAGTTAATGTCACTCTGAGTTAATTTCACTCTGAGTTAATTTCACTCTGAGTTATTTTAACGCTGAGTTAATTTCACTCAGTGATTTTCACTCTGAGTTATTTTCACTCCAAGTTATTTTCACTCTGAGTAAATTTCACTCTGAGTTAATGTCACTCTGATTTAATTTCACTCTGAGTTAATTTCACTCTGAGTTATTTTCACTCTGAGTTAATTTCACTCAGATTTATTTTCACTGAGTTATTTTCACTCTGAGTTAATTTCACCCTGAGTTAATTTCACTCTGAGTATTTTTCACTCAGAGTTATGTTCATTCTGAGTTAAATTCACTCTGAGTTATTTTCACTCTGAATTAATTTCACTCTGAGTTAATTTCACTCTGTTATTTTCACTCTGAGTTATTTTCACCCTGAGTTAATTTAATTCTGAGTTAATTTCACTCTGAGTTAATTTCACTCTGAGTTATTTTCACTTTGAGTTATTTTCACTCAGATTTATTTTCACTGAGTTATTTTCACTCTGAGTTAATTTCACTCTGAGTCAATTACACTCTGAGTTATTTTAACTCTGAGTTAATTTCACTCTGAGTTAATTTCACTCTGAGTCAAATACACTCTGAGTTATTTTAACTCTGAGTTATTTTCACTCTGAATTAATTTCACTCTGAGTTAATTTCTCTCTGTTATTTTCACTCTGAGTTATTTTCACCCTGAGTTAATTTAATTCTGTGTTAATTTCACTCTGCGTTATTTTCACTCTGAGTTAATTTCACACAGAGTTAATGTCAATCTGAGTTAATTTCACTCTGAGTTAATTTCACTCTGAGTTATTTTCACTCTGAGTTAATTTCACTCAGATTTATTTTCACTGAGTTATTTTAACTCTGAGTTAATTTCACCCTGAGTTAATTTCACTCTGAAATATTTTCATCCTGATTTAATTTAATTCTGAGTTAATTTCACTGAGTTATTTTCACTCTGAGTTAATTTCACTCTGAGTTATCTTCACTGAGTTATTTTCACTCTGAGTTAATTTCACTCTGAGTTAATTTCACTCTGAGTTATTTTCACTCTGAGTTAATTTCACTCTGAGTTATTTTCATGCTGAGGTAATTTAATTCTGAGTTAATTTCACTGAGTTATTTTCACTCTGAGTTATTTTCACTGAGTTATTTTCACTTTGAGTTAATTTATTTCTGAGTTAATTTCACCCTGAGTTAATTTCACTCTGAGTAATTTTAACTCTGAGTTATTTTCATTCGGATTTAATGTCACTTTGATTTATTTTCACCCTGACTTAATTTAATTCTGAGTTAATTTCACTCTGAGTTATTTTCACTCTGAGTTAATTTCACTCTGAGTTAATGTCACTCTGAGTAAATTTCACTCTGAGTTAATTTCACTCTGAGTTAATGTCACTCTGAGTTATTTTCACTCTGAGTTAATTTCACTCAGAGTTATTTTCAGAGTTATTTTCACTCTGAGTTAATTTCACTCTGAGTTAATTTCACTCTGAGTTAATTTCACTCTGAGTTATTTTAACGCTGAGTTAATTTCACTCAGTTATTTTCACTCTGAGTTAATTTCACTCCAAGTTAATTTCATTCTGAGTTAATTTCACTCTGAGTTATTTTCACTCTGAGTTATTTTCACACTGATTTATTTTCACTCAGTAATTTTCACTCTGAGTTAATTTTACTCTGAGTTAATTTCACTCTGAGTTAATTTCACTGAGTTATTTTCACTCTGAGTTATTTTCACTGTTATTTTCACTCTGAGTTATTTTCACTCTGAGGTAATTTCACTCTGAGTTAATTTCACAATGAGTTAATGTCACTCTGAGTTAATTTCACTCTGAGTTAATTTCACTCTGAGTTATTTTCACTCTGAGTTAATTTCACTCAGATTTATTTTCACTGAGTGTTTTTCACTCTGAGTTAATTTCACCCTGAGTTAATTTCACTCTGAGTAATTTTAACTCTGAGTTAATTTCACTCTGAGTTATTTTCACTCTGAGTTATTTTCATTCGGATTTAATATCACTTTGAGTTATTTTCGCCCTGACTTAATTTAATTCTGAGTTAATTTCACTCTGAGTTATTTTCATGCTGAGGTAATTTAATTCTGAGTTAATTTCACTGAGTTATTTTCACTCTGAGTTATTTTCACTGAGTTATTTTCACTCTGAGTTAATTTAATTCTGAGTTAATTTCACTCTGAGTTAATTTCACTCTGAGTTATTTTCACTCTGAGTTAATTTCACTCTGAGTTAATGTCACTCTGAGTAAATTTCACTCTGAGTTAATTTCACTCTGAGTTAATGTCACTCTGAGTTATTTTCACTCTGAGTTAATTTCACTCAGAGTTATTTTCAGAGTTATTTTCACTCTGAGTTAATTTCACTCTGAGTTAATTTCACTCTGAGTTAATTTCACTCTGAGTTATTTTAACGCTGAGTTAATTTCACTCAGTTATTTTCACTCTGAGTTAATTTCACTCCAAGTTAATTTCATTCTGAGTTAATTTCACTCTGAGTTATTTTCACTCTGAGTTATTTTCACACTGATTTATTTTCACTCAGTAATTTTCACTCTGAGTTAATTTTACTCTGAGTTAATTTCACTCTGAGTTAATTTCACTGAGTTATTTTCACTCTGAGTTATTTTCACTGTTATTTTCACTCTGAGTTATTTTCACTCTGAGGTAATTTCACTCTGAGTTAATTTCACAATGAGTTAATGTCACTCTGAGTTAATTTCACTCTGAGTTAATTTCACTCTGAGTTATTTTCACTCTGAGTTAATTTCACTCAGATTTATTTTCACTGAGTGTTTTTCACTCTGAGTTAATTTCACCCTGAGTTAATTTCACTCTGAGTAATTTTAACTCTGAGTTAATTTCACTCTGAGTTATTTTCACTCTGAGTTATTTTCATTCGGATTTAATATCACTTTGAGTTATTTTCGCCCTGACTTAATTTAATTCTGAGTTAATTTCACTCTGAGTTATTTTCATGCTGAGGTAATTTAATTCTGAGTTAATTTCACTGAGTTATTTTCACTCTGAGTTATTTTCACTGAGTTATTTTCACTCTGAGTTAATTTAATTCTGAGTTAATTTCACTCTGAGTTAATTTCACTCTGAGTTAATTTCACACTGAGTTAATGTCACTCTGAGTTAATTTCACTCTGAGTTAATTTCACTCTGAGTTATTTTAACGCTGAGTTAATTTCACTCAGTGATTTTCACTCTGAGTTATTTTCACT
Source organism: Isurus oxyrinchus (assembly GCA_026770705.1). Taxonomy (NCBI): domain Eukaryota; kingdom Metazoa; phylum Chordata; class Chondrichthyes; order Lamniformes; family Lamnidae; genus Isurus; species Isurus oxyrinchus. The sequence continues at coordinate 118,091,242 of JANJGN010000017.1, forward strand.
CCAAGTTATTTTCACTCTGAGTAAATTTCACTCTGAGTTAATGTCACTCTGATTTAATTTCACTCTGAGTTAATTTCACTCTGAGTTATTTTCACTCTGAGTTAATTTCACTCAGATTTATTTTCACTGAGTTATTTTCACTCTGAGTTAATTTCACCCTGAGTTAATTTCACTCTGAGTATTTTTCACTCAGAGTTATGTTCATTCTGAGTTAAATTCACTCTGAGTTATTTTCACTCTGAATTAATTTCACTCTGAGTTAATTTCACTCTGTTATTTTCACTCTGAGTTATTTTCACCCTGAGTTAATTTAATTCTGAGTTAATTTCACTCTGAGTTAATTTCACTCTGAGTTATTTTCACTTTGAGTTATTTTCACTCAGATTTATTTTCACTGAGTTATTTTCACTCTGAGTTAATTTCACTCTGAGTCAATTACACTCTGAGTTATTTTAACTCTGAGTTAATTTCACTCTGAGTTAATTTCACTCTGAGTCAAATACACTCTGAGTTATTTTAACTCTGAGTTATTTTCACTCTGAATTAATTTCACTCTGAGTTAATTTCTCTCTGTTATTTTCACTCTGAGTTATTTTCACCCTGAGTTAATTTAATTCTGTGTTAATTTCACTCTGCGTTATTTTCACTCTGAGTTAATTTCACACAGAGTTAATGTCAATCTGAGTTAATTTCACTCTGAGTTAATTTCACTCTGAGTTATTTTCACTCTGAGTTAATTTCACTCAGATTTATTTTCACTGAGTTATTTTAACTCTGAGTTAATTTCACCCTGAGTTAATTTCACTCTGAAATATTTTCATCCTGATTTAATTTAATTCTGAGTTAATTTCACTGAGTTATTTTCACTCTGAGTTAATTTCACTCTGAGTTATCTTCACTGAGTTATTTTCACTCTGAGTTAATTTCACTCTGAGTTAATTTCACTCTGAGTTATTTTCACTCTGAGTTAATTTCACTCTGAGTTATTTTCATGCTGAGGTAATTTAATTCTGAGTTAATTTCACTGAGTTATTTTCACTCTGAGTTATTTTCACTGAGTTATTTTCACTTTGAGTTAATTTATTTCTGAGTTAATTTCACCCTGAGTTAATTTCACTCTGAGTAATTTTAACTCTGAGTTATTTTCATTCGGATTTAATGTCACTTTGATTTATTTTCACCCTGACTTAATTTAATTCTGAGTTAATTTCACTCTGAGTTATTTTCACTCTGAGTTAATTTCACTCTGAGTTAATGTCACTCTGAGTAAATTTCACTCTGAGTTAATTTCACTCTGAGTTAATGTCACTCTGAGTTATTTTCACTCTGAGTTAATTTCACTCAGAGTTATTTTCAGAGTTATTTTCACTCTGAGTTAATTTCACTCTGAGTTAATTTCACTCTGAGTTAATTTCACTCTGAGTTATTTTAACGCTGAGTTAATTTCACTCAGTTATTTTCACTCTGAGTTAATTTCACTCCAAGTTAATTTCATTCTGAGTTAATTTCACTCTGAGTTATTTTCACTCTGAGTTATTTTCACACTGATTTATTTTCACTCAGTAATTTTCACTCTGAGTTAATTTTACTCTGAGTTAATTTCACTCTGAGTTAATTTCACTGAGTTATTTTCACTCTGAGTTATTTTCACTGTTATTTTCACTCTGAGTTATTTTCACTCTGAGGTAATTTCACTCTGAGTTAATTTCACAATGAGTTAATGTCACTCTGAGTTAATTTCACTCTGAGTTAATTTCACTCTGAGTTATTTTCACTCTGAGTTAATTTCACTCAGATTTATTTTCACTGAGTGTTTTTCACTCTGAGTTAATTTCACCCTGAGTTAATTTCACTCTGAGTAATTTTAACTCTGAGTTAATTTCACTCTGAGTTATTTTCACTCTGAGTTATTTTCATTCGGATTTAATATCACTTTGAGTTATTTTCGCCCTGACTTAATTTAATTCTGAGTTAATTTCACTCTGAGTTATTTTCATGCTGAGGTAATTTAATTCTGAGTTAATTTCACTGAGTTATTTTCACTCTGAGTTATTTTCACTGAGTTATTTTCACTCTGAGTTAATTTAATTCTGAGTTAATTTCACTCTGAGTTAATTTCACTCTGAGTTAATTTCACACTGAGTTAATGTCACTCTGAGTTAATTTCACTCTGAGTTAATTTCACTCTGAGTTATTTTAACGCTGAGTTAATTTCACTCAGTGATTTTCACTCTGAGTTATTTTCACTCCAAGTTATTTTCACTCTGAGTAAATTTCACTCTGAGTTAATGTCACTCTGATTTAATTTCACTCTGAGTTAATTTCACTCTGAGTTATTTTCACTCTGAGTTAATTTCACTCAGATTTATTTTCACTGAGTTATTTTCACTCTGAGTTAATTTCACCCTGAGTTAATTTCACTCTGAGTATTTTTCACTCAGAGTTATGTTCATTCTGAGTTAAATTCACTCTGAGTTATTTTCACTCTGAATTAATTTCACTCTGAGTTAATTTCACTCTGTTATTTTCACTCTGAGTTATTTTCACCCTGAGTTAATTTAATTCTGAGTTATTTTCACTCTGAGTTAATTTCACTCTGCGTTATTTTCACTCTGAGTTAATTTCACAATGAGTTAATGTCACTCTGACTTAATTTCACTCTGACTTAATTTCACTCAGATTTATTTTCAGCGTTATTTTCACTCTGAGTTAATTTCACTCTGAGTTAATTTCACACTGAGTTAATGTCACTCTGAGTTAATTTCACTCTGAGTTAATTTCACTCTGAGTTATTTTCACTCTGAGTTAATTTCACTCAGATTTATTTTCACTGAGTTATTTTAACTCTGAGTTAATTTCACCCTGAGTTAATTTCACTCTGAATTATTTTCACCCTGATTTAATTTAATTCTGAGTTAATTTCACTGAGTTATTTTCACTCTGAGTTAATTTCACTCTGAGTTATCTTCACAGAGTTATTTTCACTCTGAGTTAATTTCACTCTGAGTTAATTTCACTCTGAGTTATTTTCACTCTGAGTTATTTTCATTCGGATTTAATATCACTTTGAGTTATTTTCACCCTGACTTAATTTAATTCTGAGTTAATTTCACTCTGAGTTATTTTCACTCTGAGTTAATTTCACTCCGTGTTAATTTCACTCTGAGTTAATGTCACTCTGAGTTATTTTCACTCTGAGTTAATTTCACTCTGAGTTCATTTCACTCTGAGTTAATTTCACTCTGAGTTATTTTAACGCTGAGTTAATTTCACTCAGTTATTTTCACTCTGAGTTATTTTCACTCAAAGTTATTTTCACTCTGAGTAAATTTCACTCTGAGTTAATGTCACTCTGATTTAATTTCATTCTGAGTTAATTTCACTCTGAGTTATTTTCACTCTGAGTTAATTTCACTCAGATTTATTTTCACTGAGTTATTTTCACTCTGAGTTAATTTCACCCTGAGTTAATTTCACTCTGAGTATTTTTCACTCTGAGTTATTTTCATTCTGAGTTAAATTCACTCTGAGTTATTTTCACCCTGAGTTAATTTCACTCTGAGTAAATTTGACTCTGAGTTATTTTCACTCTGAATTAATTTCACTCCGAGTTAATTTCACTCTGTTATTTTCACTCTGAGTTATTTTCACCGAGTTAATTTTATTCTGAGCTAATTTCACTGAGTTAATTTCACACTGAGTTATTTTCACTCTGTGTTATATTCACTCAGATTTATTTTCACTGAGTTATTTTCACTCTGAGTTAATTTCACTCTGAGTTAATTTCACTCTGAGTTATTTTCACTCTGAATTAATTTCACTCTGAGTTATTTTCACTCTGAGTTAATTTCACTCTGAGTTATTTTCATGCTGAGGTAATTTAATTCTGAGTTAATTTCACTGAGTTATTTTCACTCTGAGTTATTTTCACTGAGTTATTTTCACTCTGAGTTAATTTATTTCTGAGTTAATTTCACCCTGAGTTAATTTCACTCTGAGTAATTTTAACTCTGAGTTATTTTCATTCGGATTTAATATCACTTTGAGTTATTTTCACCCTGACTTAATTTAATTCTGAGTTAATTTCACTCTGAGTTATTTTCACTCTGAGTTAATTTCACTCCGTGTTAATTTCACTCTGAGTTAATGTCACTCTGAGTTATTTTCACTCTGAGTTAATTTCACTCTGAGTTCATTTCACTCTGAGTTAATTTCACTCTGAGTTATTTTAACGCTGAGTTAATTTCACTCAGTTATTTTCACTCTGAGTTATTTTCACTCAAAGTTATTTTCACTCTGAGTAAATTTCACTCTGAGTTAATGTCACTCTGATTTAATTTCATTCTGAGTTAATTTCACTCTGAGTTATTTTCACTCTGAGTTAATTTCACTCAGATTTATTTTCACTGAGTTATTTTCACTCTGAGTTAATTTCACCCTGAGTTAATTTCACTCTGAGTATTTTTCACTCTGAGTTATTTTCATTCTGAGTTAAATTCACTCTGAGTTATTTTCACCCTGAGTTAATTTCACTCTGAGTTAATTTGACTCTGAGTTATTTTCACTCTGAATTAATTTCACTCCGAGTTAATTTCACTCTGTTATTTTCACTCTGAGTTATTTTCACCGAGTTAATTTTATTCTGAGCTAATTTCACTGAGTTAATTTCACACTGAGTTATTTTCACTCTGTGTTATATTCACTCAGATTTATTTTCACTGAGTTATTTTCACTCTGAGTTAATTTCACTCTGAGTTAATTTCACTCTGAGTTATTTTCACTCTGAATTAATTTCACTCTGAGTTATTTTCACTCTGAGTTAATTTCACTCTGAGTTATTTTCATGCTGAGGTAATTTAATTCTGAGTTAATTTCACTGAGTTATTTTCACTCTGAGTTATTTTCACTGAGTTATTTTCACTCTGAGTTAATTTATTTCTGAGTTAATTTCACCCTGAGTTAATTTCACTCTGAGTAATTTTAACTCTGAGTTAATTTCACTCTGAGTTATTTTCACTCTGAGTTATTTTCATTCGGATTTAATGTCACTTTGATTTATTTTCACCCTGACTTAATTTAATTCTGAGTTAATTTCACTCTGAGTTATTTTCACTCTGAGTTAATTTCACTCTGAGTTAATGTCACTCTGAGTAAATTTCACTCTGAGTTAATTTCACTCTGAGTTAATGTCACTCTGAGTTATTTTCACTCTGAGTTAATTTCACTCAGAGTTATTTTCAGAGTTATTTTCACTCTGAGTTAATTTCACTCTGAGTTAATTTCACTCTGAGTTAATTTCACTCTGAGTTATTTTAACGCTGAGTTAATTTCACTCAGTTATTTTCACTCTGAGTTAATTTCACTCCAAGTTAATTTCATTCTGAGTTAATTTCACTCTGAGTTATTTTCACTCTGAGTTATTTTCACACTGATTTATTTTCACTCAGTAATTTTCACTCTGAGTTAATTTTACTCTGAGTTAATTTCACTCTGAGTTAATTTCACTGAGTTATTTTCACTCTGAGTTATTTTCACTGTTATTTTCACTCTGAGTTATTTTCACTCTGAGGTAATTTCACTCTGAGTTAATTTCACACTGAGTTAATGTCACTCTGAGTTAATTTCACTCTGAGTTAATTTCACTCTGAGTTATTTTCACTCTGAGTTAATTTCACTCAGATTTATTTTCACTGAGTGTTTTTCACTCTGAGTTAATTTCACCCTGAGTTAATTTCACTCTGAGTAATTTTAACTCTGAGTTAATTTCACTCTGAGTTATTTTCACTCTGAGTTATTTTCATTCGGATTTAATATCACTTTGAGTTATTTTCACCCTGACTTAATTTAATTCTGAGTTAATTTCACTCTGAGTTATTTTCATGCTGAGGTAATTTAATTCTGAGTTAATTTCACTGAGTTATTTTCACTCTGAGTTATTTTCACTGAGTTATTTTCACTCTGAGTTAATTTAATTCTGAGTTAATTTCACTCTGAGTTAATTTCACTCTGAGTTAATTTCACACTGAGTTAATGTCACTCTGAGTTAATTTCACTCTGAGTTAATTTCACTCTGAGTTATTTTAACGCTGAGTTAATTTCACTCAGTTATTTTCACTCTGAGTTATTTTCACTCCAAGTTATTTTCACTCTGAGTAAATTTCACTCTGAGTTAATGTCACTCTGATTTAATTTCACTCTGAGTTAATTTCACTCTGAGTTATTTTCACTCTGAGTTAATTTCACTCAGATTTATTTTCACTGAGTTATTTTCACTCTGAGTTAATTTCACCCTGAGTTAATTTCACTCTGAGTATTTTTCACTCAGAGTTATGTTCATTCTGAGTTAAATTCACTCTGAGTTATTTTCACTCTGAATTAATTTCACTCTGAGTTAATTTCACTCTGTTATTTTCACTCTGAGTTATTTTCACCCTGAGTTAATTTAATTCTGAGTTATTTTCACTCTGAGTTAATTTCACTCTGCGTTATTTTCACTCTGAGTTAATTTCACAATGAGTTAATGTCACTCTGACTTAATTTCACTCTGACTTAATTTCACTCAGATTCATTTTCAGCGTTATTTTCACTCTGAGTTAATTTCACTCTGAGTTAATTTCACACTGAGTTAATGTCACTCTGAGTTAATTTCACTCTGAGTTAATTTCACTCTGAGTTATTTTCACTCTGAGTTAATTTCACTCAGATTTATTTTCACTGAGTTATTTTAACTCTGAGTTAATTTCACCCTGAGTTAATTTCACTCTGAATTATTTTCACCCTGATTTAATTTAATTCTGAGTTAATTTCACTGAGTTATTTTCACTCTGAGTTAATTTCACTCTGAGTTATCTTCACTGAGTTATTTTCACTCTGAGTTAATTTCACTCTGAGTTAATTTCACTCTGAGTTATTTTCACTCTGAGTTATTTTCATTCGGATTTAATATCACTTTGAGTTATTTTCACCCTGACTTAATTTAATTCTGAGTTAATTTCACTCTGAGTTATTTTCACTCTGAGTTAATTTCACTCCGTGTTAATTTCACTCTGAGTTAATGTCACTCTGAGTTATTTTCACTCTGAGTTAATTTCACTCTGAGTTCATTTCACTCTGAGTTAATTTCACTCTGAGTTATTTTAACGCTGAGTTAATTTCACTCAGTTATTTTCACTCTGAGTTATTTTCACTCAAAGTTATTTTCACTCTGAGTAAATTTCACTCTGAGTTAATGTCACTCTGATTTAATTTCATTCTGAGTTAATTTCACTCTGAGTTATTTTCACTCTGAGTTAATTTCACTCAGATTTATTTTCACTGAGTTATTTTCACTCTGAGTTAATTTCACCCTGAGTTAATTTCACTCTGAGTATTTTTCACTCTGAGTTATTTTCATTCTGAGTTAAATTCACTCTGAGTTATTTTCACCCTGAGTTAATTTCACTCTGAGTTAATTTGACTCTGAGTTATTTTCACTCTGAATTAATTTCACTCCGAGTTAATTTCACTCTGTTATTTTCACTCTGAGTTATTTTCACCGAGTTAATTTTATTCTGAGCTAATTTCACTGAGTTAATTTCACACTGAGTTATTTTCACTCTGTGTTATATTCACTCAGATTTATTTTCACTGAGTTATTTTCACTCTGAGTTAATTTCACTCTGAGTTAATTTCACTCTGAGTTATTTTCACTCTGAATTAATTTCACTCTGATTTAATTTCTCTCTGTTATTTTCACTCTGAGTTATTTTCACCCTGAGTTAATTTAATTCTGAGTTAATTTCACTCTGAGTTAATTTCACTCTGAGTTATTTTCACTTTGAGTTATTTTCACTCAGATTTATTTTCACTGAGTTATTTTCACTCTGAGTTAATTTCACTCTGAGTCAATTACACTCTGAGTTATTTTCACTCTGAGTTAATTTCACTCAGTTAATTTCACTCTGAGTCAATTACACTCTGAGTTATTTTAACTCTGAGTTATTTTCACTCTGAATTAATTTCACTCTGAGTTAATTTCTCTCTGTTATTTTCACTCTGAGTTATTTTCACCCTGAGTTAATTTAATTCTGAGTTAATTTCACTCTGCGTTATTTTCACTCTGAGTTAATTTCACAATGAGTTAATGTCACTCTGACTTAATTTCACTCTGACTTAATTTCACTCAGATTTATTTTCAGCGTTATTTTCACTCTGAGTTAATTTCACTCTGAGTTAATTTCACACTGAGTTAATGTCACTCTGAGTTAATTTCACTCTGAGTTAATTTCACTCTGAGTTATTTTCACTCTGAGTTAATTTCACTCAGATTTATTTGCACTGAGTTATTTTAACTCTGAGTTAATTTCACCCTGAGTTAATTTTTCTCTGAATTATTTTCACCCTGATTTAATTTAATTCTGAGTTAATTTCACTGAGTTATTTTCACTCTGAGTTAATTTCACTCTGAGTTATCTTCACTGAGTTATTTCCACTCTGAGTTAATTTCACTCTGTGTTAATTTCACTCTGAGTTATTTTCATGCTGAGGTAATTTAATTCTGAGTTAATTTCACTGAGTTATTTTCACAATGAGTTATTTTCACTGAGATATTTTCACTCTGAGTAATTTAATTCTGAGTTAATTTCACTTTGAGTTAATTTCACTCTGAGTTATTTTCACTGAGTTATTTTCACTCTGAGTTAATTTCACTATGAGTTATCTTCACTGAGTTATTTTCACTCTGAGTTAATTTCACTCTGAGTTAATTTCACTCTGAGTTATTTTCACTCTGAGTTAATTTCACTCTGAGTTATTTTCATGCTGAGGTAATTTAATTCTGAGTTAATTTCACTGAGTTATTTTCACTCTGAGTTAATGTCACTCTGAGTTATTTTCACTCTGAGTTAATTTCACTCTGAGTTCATTTCACTCTGAGTTAATTTCACTCTGAGTTATTTTAACGCTGAGTTAATTTCACTCAGTTATTTTCACTCTGAGTTATTTTCACTCCAAGTTATTTTCACTCTGAGTAAATTTCACTCTGAGTTAATGACAGTCTGATTTAATTTCACTCTGAGTTAATTTCACTCTGAGTTATTTTCACTCTGAGTTAATTTCACTCAGATTTATTTTCACTGAGTTATTTTCACTCTGAGTTAATTTCACCCTGAGTTAATTTCACTCTGAGTATTTTTCACTCTGAGTTATTTTCATTCTGAGTTAAATTCACTCTGAGTTATTTTCACCCTGAGTTAATTTCACTCTGAGTTAATTTGACTCTGAGTTATTTTCACCCTGAGTTAATTTTATTCTGAGCTAATTTCACTGAGTTAATTTCACACTGAGTTATTTTCACTCTGTGTTATATTCACTGAGATTTATTTTCACTGAGTTATTTTCACTCTGAGTTAATTTCACTCTGAGTTAATTTCACTCTGAGTTATTTTCACTCTGAATTAATTTCACTCTGATTTAATTTCTCTCTGTTATTTTCACTCTGAGTTATTTTCACCCTGAGTTAATTTAATTCTGAGTTAATTTCACTCTGAGTTAATTTCACTCTGAGTTATTTTCACTTTGAGTTATTTTCACTCAGATTTATTTTCACTGAGTTATTTTCACTCTGAGTTAATTTCACTCTGAGTCAATTACACTCTGAGTTATTTTAACTCTGAGTTAATTTCACTCTGAGTTAATTTCACTCTGAGTCAAATACACTCTGAGTTATTTTAACTCTGAGTTATTTTCACTCTGAATTAATTTCACTCTGAGTTAATTTCTCTCTGTTATTTTCACTCTGAGTTATTTTCACCCTGAGTTAATTTAATTCTGTGTTAATTTCACTCTGAGTTAATTTCACTCTGCGTTATTTTCACTCTGAGTTAATTTCACAATGAGTTAATGTCACTCTGATTTAAATTCACTCTGACTTAATTTCACTCAGATTTATTTTCAGCGTTATTTTCACTCTGAGTTAATTTCACTCTGAGTTAATTTCACACAGAGTTAATGTCAATCTGAGTTAATTTCACTCTGAGTTAATTTCACTGAGTTAATTTCACTCTGAGTTATTTTCACAGAGTTAATTTCATTCTGAGTTATTTTCACTCTGAGTTATTTTCACTCTGAGTTATTTTCACTCTGAGGTAATTTCACTCTGAGTTAATTTCACACTGAGTTAATGTCATTCTGAGTTAATTTCACTCTGAGTTAATTTCACTCTGAGTTATTTTCACTCTGAGTTAATTTCACTCAGATTTATTTTCACTGAGTGTTTTTCACTCTCAGTTAATTTCACCCTGAGTTAATTTCACTCTGAGTAATTTTAACTCTGAGTTAATTTCACTCTGAGTTATTTTCACTCTGAGTTATTTTCATTCGGATTTAATATCACTTTGAGTTATTTTCACCCTGACTTAATTTAATTCTGAGTTAATTTCACTCTGAGTTATTTTCACTCTGAGTTAATTTCACTCCGTGTTAATTTCACTCTGAGTTAATGTCACACTGAGTTATTTTCACTCTGAGTTAATTTCACTCAGATTTATTTTCAGAGTTATTTTCACTCTGAGTTAATTTGACTCTGAGTTCATTTCACTCTGAGTTAATTTCACTTTGAGTTATTTTAACGCTGAGTAAATTTCACTCAGTTATTTTCACTCTGAGTTATTTTCACTCAAAGTTATTTTCACTCTGAGTAAATTTCACTCTGAGTTAATGTCACTCTGATTTAATTTCACTCTGAGTTAATTTCACTCTGAGTTATTTTCACTCTGAGTTAATTTCACTCAGATTTATTTTCACTGAGTTATTTTCACTCTGAGTTAATTTCACCCTGAGTTAATTTCACTCTGAGTATTTTTCACTCTGAGTTATTTTCATTCTGAGTTAAATTCACTCTGAGTTATTTTCACCCTGAGTTAATTTCACTCTGAGTTAATTTGACTCTGAGTCATTTTCACGCTGAGTTATTTTCACTCTGAGTTATTTTCACTGAGCTATTTTCCCTCTCAGTTATTTTCACTCTGAGTTATTTTCACACTGATTTATTTTCACTCAGTAATTTTCACTCTGAGTTAATTTTACTCTGAGTTAATTTCACTCTGAGTTAATTTCACTGAGTTAATTTCACTCTGAGTTATTTTCACAGAGTTAATTTCATTCTGAGTTATTTTCACTCTGAGTTATTTTCACTGTTATTTTCACTCTGAGTTATTTTCACTCTGAGGTAATTTCACTCTGAGTTAATTTCACACTGAGTTAATGTCATTCTGAGTTAATTTCACTCTGAGTTAATTTCACTCTGAGTTATTTTCACTCTGAATTAATTTCACTCAGATTTATTTTCACTGAGTGTTTTTCACTCTGAGTTAATTTCACCCTGAGTTAATTTCACTCTGAGTAATTTTAACTCTGAGTTAATTTCACTCTGAGTTATTTTCACTCAGAGGTAATTTCACCCTGAGTTAATTTCACTCTGAATTATTTTCACCCTGATTTAATTTATTTCTGAGTTAATTTCACTGAGTTTTTTTCACTCTGAGTTAATTTCACTCTGAGTTATCTTCACTGAGTTATTTTCACTCTGAGTTAATTTCACCCTGAGTTAATTTCACTCTGAGTAATTTTAACTCTGAGTTAATTTCACTCTGAGTTATTTTCACTCTGAGTTATTTTCATTCGGATTTAATATCACTTTGAGTTATTTTCACCCTGACTAAATTTAATTCTGAGTTAATTTCACTCTGAGTTATTTTCACTCTGAATTAATTTCAATCCGTGTTAATTTCACTCTGAGTTAATGTCACTCTGAGTTATTTTCACTCTGAGTTAATTTCACTCAGATTTATTTTCAGAGTTATTTTCACTCTGAGTTAATTTGACTCTGAGTTCATTTCACTCTGAGTTAATTTCACTCTGAGTTATTTTAACGCTGAGTTAATTTCACTCAGTTATTTTCACTCTGAGTTATTTTCACTCAAAGTTATTTTCACTCTGAGTAAATTTCACTCTGAGTTAATGTCACTCTGATTTAATTTCACTCTGAGTTAATTTCACTCTGAGTTATTTTCACTCTGAGTTAATTTCACTCAGATTTATTTTCACTGAGTTATTTTCACTCTGAGTTAATTTCACCCTGAGTTAATTTCACTCTGAGTATTTTTCACTCTGAGGTATTTTCATTCTGAGTTAAATTCATTCTGAGTTATTTTCACCCTGAGTTAATTTCACTCTGAGTTAATTTGACTCTGAGTTATTTTCACTCTGAATTAATTTCACTCCGAGTTAATTTCACTCTGCGTTATTTTCACTCTGAGTTAATTTCACAATGAGTTAATGTCACTCTGACTTAATTTCACTCTGAGTTAATTTCACTCAGATTTATTTTCAGCGTTATTTTCACTCTGAGTTAATTTCACTCTGAGTTAATTTCACACTGAGTTAATGTCACTCTGAGTTAATTTCACTCTGAGTTAATTTCACGCTGAGTTATTTTCACTCTGAGTTAATTTCACTCAGATTTATTTTCACTGAGTTATTTTAACTCTGAGTTAATTTCACCCTGAGTTAATTTCTCTCTGAATTATTTTCACCCTGATTTAATTTAATTCTGAGTTAATTTCACTTTGAGTTATCTTCACTGAGTTATTTCCACTCTGAGTTAATTTCACTCTGTGTTAATTTCACTCTGAGTTATTTTCATGCTGAGGTAATTTAATTCTGAGTTAATTTCACTGAGTTATTTTCACAATGAGTTATTTTCACTGAGTTATTTTCACTCTGAGTAATTTAATTCTGAGTTAATTTCACTTTGAGTTAATTTCACTCTGAGTTATTTTCACTGAGTTATTTTCACTCTGAGTTAATTTCACTATGAGTTATCTTCACTGAGTTATTTTCACTCTGAGTTAATTTCACTCTGAGTTAATTTCACTCTGAGTTATTTTCACTCTGAGTTAATTTCACTCTGAGTTATTTTCATGCTGAGGTAATTTAATTCTGAGTTAATTTCACTGAGTTATTTTCACTCTGAGTTATTTTCACTGAGTTATTTTCACTCTGAGTTAATTTCACTCTGAGTTAATTTCACTCTGAGTTATTTTCACTCTGAATTAATTTCACTCTGAGTTAATTTCACAATGAGTTAATGTCACTCTGACTTAATTTCACTCTGACTTAATTTCACTCAGATTTATTTTCAGCGTTATTTTCAATCTGAGTTAATTTCACTCTGAGTTAATTTCACACTGAGTTAATGTCACTCTGAGTTAATTTCACTCTGAGTTAATTTCACTCTGAGTTATTTTCACTCTGAGTTAATTTCATTCTGAGTTATCTTCACTGAGTTATTTTCACTCTGAGTTAATTTCACTCTGTGTTCATTTCACTCTGAGTTATTTTCACTCTGAGTTAATTTCACTCTGAGTTATTTTCACCCTGAGTTAATTTAATTCTGAGTTAATTTCACAGAATCATTTTCACTCTGAGTTATTTTCACTCTGAGTTATTTTCACTGAGTTATTTTCACTCTCAGTTATTTTCAATCTGAGTTATTTTCACACTGATTTATTTTCACTCAGTAATTTTCACTCTGAGTTAATTTTACTCTGAGTTAATTTCACTCTGAGTTAATTTCACTGAGTTAATTTCACTCTGAGTTATTTTCACAGAGTTAATTTCATTCTGAGTTATTTTCACTCTGAGTTATTTTCACTCTAATTTTCACTCTGAGTTATTTTCACTCTGAGGTAATTTCACTCTGAGTTAATTTCACACTGAGTTAATGTCATTCTGAGTTAATTTCACACTGAGTTAATTTCACTCTGAGTTATTTTCACTCTGAGTTAATTTCACTCAGATTTATTTTCACTGAGTGTTTTTCACTCTGAGTTAATTTCACCCTGAGTTAATTTCACTCTGAGTAATTTTAACTCTGAGTTAATTTCACTCTGAGTTATTTTCACTCTGAGTTATTTTCATTCGGATTTAATATCACTTTGAGTTATTTTCACCCTGACTTAATTTAATTCTGAGTTAATTTCACTCTGAGTTATTTTCACTCTGAGTTAATTCCACTCCGTGTTAATTTCACTCTGAGTTAATGTCACTCTGAGTTATTTTCACTCTGAGTTAATTTCACTCAGATTTATTTTCAGAGTTATTTTCACTCTGAGTTAATTTGACTCTGAGTTCATTTCACTCTGAGTTAATTTCACTCTGAGTTATTTTAACGCTGAGTAAATTTCACTCAGTTATTTTCACTCTGAGTTATTTTCACTCAAAGTTATTTTCACTCTGAGTAAATTTCACTCTGAGTTAATGTCACTCTGATTTAATTTCACTCTGAGTTAATTTCACTCTGAGTTATTTTCACTCTGAGTTAATTTCACTCAGATTTATTTTCACTGAGTTATTTTCACTCTGAGTTAATTTCACCCTGAGTTAATTTCACTCTGAGTATTTTTCACTCTGAGTTATTTTCATTCTGAGTTAAATTCACTCTGAGTTATTTTCACCCTGAGTTAATTTCACTCTGAGTTAATTTGACTCTGAGTTATTTTCACTCTGAATTAATTTCACTCCGAGTTAATTTCACTCTGTTATTTTCACTCTGAGTTATTTTCACCCTGAGTTAATTTTATTCTGAGCTAATTTCACTGAGTTAATTTCACACTGAGTTATTTTCACTCTGTGTTATATTCACTCAGATTTATTTTCACTGAGTTATTTTCACTCTGAGTTAATTTCACTCTGAGTTAATTTCACTCTGAGTTATTTTCACTCTGAATTAATTTCACTCTGATTTAATTTCTCTCTGTTATTATCACTCTGAGTTATTTTCACCCTGAGTTAATTTAATTCTGAGTTAATTTCACTCTGAGTTAATTTCACTCTGAGTTATTTTCACTTTGAGTTATTTTCACTCAGATTTATTTTCACTGAGTTATTTTCACTATGAGTTATCTTCACTGAGTTATTTTCACTCTGAGTTAATTTCACTCTGAGTTAATTTCACTCTGAGTTATTTTCACTCTGAGTTAATTTCACTCTGAGTTATTTTCATGCTGAGGTAATTTAATTCTGATTTAATTTCACTGAGTTATTTTCACTCTGAGTTATTTTCACTGAGTTATTTTCACTCTGAGTTATTTTCATTCGGATTTAATGTCACTTTGATTTATTTTCACCCTGACTTAATTTAATTCTGAGTTAATTTCACTCTGAGTTATTTTCACTCTGAGTTAATTTCACTCTGAGTTAATGTCACTCTGAGTAAATTTCACTCTGAGTTAATTTCACTCTGAGTTAATGTCACTCTGAGTTATTTTCACTCTGAGTTAATTTCACTCAGAGTTATTTTCAGAGTTATTTTCACTCTGAGTTAATTTCACTCTGAGTTAATTTCACTCTGAGTTAATTTCACTCTGAGTTATTTTAACGCTGAGTTAATTTCACTCAGTTATTTTCACTCTGAGTTAATTTCACTCCAAGTTAATTTCATTCTGAGTTAATTTCACTCTGAGTTATTTTCACTCTGAGTTATTTTCACACTGATTTATTTTCACTCAGTAATTTTCACTCTGAGTTAATTTTACTCTGAGTTAATTTCACTCTGAGTTAATTTCACTGAGTTATTTTCACTCTGAGTTATTTTCACTGTTATTTTCACTCTGAGTTATTTTCACTCTGAGGTAATTTCACTCTGAGTTAATTTCACACTGAGTTAATGTCACTCTGAGTTAATTTCACTCTGAGTTAATTTCACTCTGAGTTATTTTCACTCTGAGTTAATTTCACTCAGATTTATTTTCACTGAGTGTTTTTCACTCTGAGTTAATTTCACCCTGAGTTAATTTCACTCTGAGTAATTTTAACTCTGAGTTAATTTCACTCTGAGTTATTTTCACTCTGAGTTATTTTCATTCGGATTTAATATCACTTTGAGTTATTTTCACCCTGACTTAATTTAATTCTGAGTTAATTTCACTCTGAGTTATTTTCATGCTGAGGTAATTTAATTCTGAGTTAATTTCACTGAGTTATTTTCACTCTGAGTTATTTTCACTGAGTTATTTTCACTCTGAGTTAATTTAATTCTGAGTTAATTTCACTCTGAGTTAATTTCACTCTGAGTTAATTTCACACTGAGTTAATGTCACTCTGAGTTAATTTCACTCTGAGTTAATTTCACTCTGAGTTATTTTAACGCTGAGTTAATTTCACTCAGTTATTTTCACTCTGAGTTATTTTCACTCCAAGTTATTTTCACTCTGAGTAAATTTCACTCTGAGTTAATGTCACTCTGATTTAATTTCACTCTGAGTTAATTTCACTCTGAGTTATTTTCACTCTGAGTTAATTTCACTCAGATTTATTTTCACTGAGTTATTTTCACTCTGAGTTAATTTCACCCTGAGTTAATTTCACTCTGAGTATTTTTCACTCAGAGTTATGTTCATTCTGAGTTAAATTCACTCTGAGTTATTTTCACTCTGAATTAATTTCACTCTGAGTTAATTTCACTCTGTTATTTTCACTCTGAGTTATTTTCACCCTGAGTTAATTTAATTCTGAGTTATTTTCACTCTGAGTTAATTTCACTCTGCGTTATTTTCACTCTGAGTTAATTTCACAATGAGTTAATGTCACTCTGACTTAATTTCACTCTGACTTAATTTCACTCAGATTCATTTTCAGCGTTATTTTCACTCTGAGTTAATTTCACTCTGAGTTAATTTCACACTGAGTTAATGTCACTCTGAGTTAATTTCACTCTGAGTTAATTTCACTCTGAGTTATTTTCACTCTGAGTTAATTTCACTCAGATTTATTTTCACTGAGTTATTTTAACTCTGAGTTAATTTCACCCTGAGTTAATTTCACTCTGAATTATTTTCACCCTGATTTAATTTAATTCTGAGTTAATTTCACTGAGTTATTTTCACTCTGAGTTAATTTCACTCTGAGTTATCTTCACTGAGTTATTTTCACTCTGAGTTAATTTCACTCTGAGTTAATTTCACTCTGAGTTATTTTCACTCTGAGTTATTTTCATTCGGATTTAATATCACTTTGAGTTATTTTCACCCTGACTTAATTTAATTCTGAGTTAATTTCACTCTGAGTTATTTTCACTCTGAGTTAATTTCACTCCGTGTTAATTTCACTCTGAGTTAATGTCACTCTGAGTTATTTTCACTCTGAGTTAATTTCACTCTGAGTTCATTTCACTCTGAGTTAATTTCACTCTGAGTTATTTTAACGCTGAGTTAATTTCACTCAGTTATTTTCACTCTGAGTTATTTTCACTCAAAGTTATTTTCACTCTGAGTAAATTTCACTCTGAGTTAATGTCACTCTGATTTAATTTCATTCTGAGTTAATTTCACTCTGAGTTATTTTCACTCTGAGTTAATTTCACTCAGATTTATTTTCACTGAGTTATTTTCACTCTGAGTTAATTTCACCCTGAGTTAATTTCACTCTGAGTATTTTTCACTCTGAGTTATTTTCATTCTGAGTTAAATTCACTCTGAGTTATTTTCACCCTGAGTTAATTTCACTCTGAGTTAATTTGACTCTGAGTTATTTTCACTCTGAATTAATTTCACTCCGAGTTAATTTCACTCTGTTATTTTCACTCTGAGTTATTTTCACCGAGTTAATTTTATTCTGAGCTAATTTCACTGAGTTAATTTCACACTGAGTTATTTTCACTCTGTGTTATATTCACTCAGATTTATTTTCACTGAGTTATTTTCACTCTGAGTTAATTTCACTCTGAGTTAATTTCACTCTGAGTTATTTTCACTCTGAATTAATTTCACTCTGATTTAATTTCTCTCTGTTATTTTCACTCTGAGTTATTTTCACCCTGAGTTAATTTAATTCTGAGTTAATTTCACTCTGAGTTAATTTCACTCTGAGTTATTTTCACTTTGAGTTATTTTCACTCAGATTTATTTTCACTGAGTTATTTTCACTCTGAGTTAATTTCACTCTGAGTCAATTACACTCTGAGTTATTTTCACTCTGAGTTAATTTCACTCAGTTAATTTCACTCTGAGTCAATTACACTCTGAGTTATTTTAACTCTGAGTTATTTTCACTCTGAATTAATTTCACTCTGAGTTAATTTCTCTCTGTTATTTTCACTCTGAGTTATTTTCACCCTGAGTTAATTTAATTCTGAGTTAATTTCACTCTGCGTTATTTTCACTCTGAGTTAATTTCACAATGAGTTAATGTCACTCTGACTTAATTTCACTCTGACTTAATTTCACTCAGATTTATTTTCAGCGTTATTTTCACTCTGAGTTAATTTCACTCTGAGTTAATTTCACACTGAGTTAATGTCACTCTGAGTTAATTTCACTCTGAGTTAATTTCACTCTGAGTTATTTTCACTCTGAGTTAATTTCACTCAGATTTATTTGCACTGAGTTATTTTAACTCTGAGTTAATTTCACCCTGAGTTAATTTTTCTCTGAATTATTTTCACCCTGATTTAATTTAATTCTGAGTTAATTTCACTGAGTTATTTTCACTCTGAGTTAATTTCACTCTGAGTTATCTTCACTGAGTTATTTCCACTCTGAGTTAATTTCACTCTGTGTTAATTTCACTCTGAGTTATTTTCATGCTGAGGTAATTTAATTCTGAGTTAATTTCACTGAGTTATTTTCACAATGAGTTATTTTCACTGAGATATTTTCACTCTGAGTAATTTAATTCTGAGTTAATTTCACTTTGAGTTAATTTCACTCTGAGTTATTTTCACTGAGTTATTTTCACTCTGAGTTAATTTCACTATGAGTTATCTTCACTGAGTTATTTTCACTCTGAGTTAATTTCACTCTGAGTTAATTTCACTCTGAGTTATTTTCACTCTGAGTTAATTTCACTCTGAGTTATTTTCATGCTGAGGTAATTTAATTCTGAGTTAATTTCACTGAGTTATTTTCACTCTGAGTTAATGTCACTCTGAGTTATTTTCACTCTGAGTTAATTTCACTCTGAGTTCATTTCACTCTGAGTTAATTTCACTCTGAGTTATTTTAACGCTGAGTTAATTTCACTCAGTTATTTTCACTCTGAGTTATTTTCACTCCAAGTTATTTTCACTCTGAGTAAATTTCACTCTGAGTTAATGACAGTCTGATTTAATTTCACTCTGAGTTAATTTCACTCTGAGTTATTTTCACTCTGAGTTAATTTCACTCAGATTTATTTTCACTGAGTTATTTTCACTCTGAGTTAATTTCACCCTGAGTTAATTTCACTCTGAGTATTTTTCACTCTGAGTTATTTTCATTCTGAGTTAAATTCACTCTGAGTTATTTTCACCCTGAGTTAATTTCACTCTGAGTTAATTTGACTCTGAGTTATTTTCACCCTGAGTTAATTTTATTCTGAGCTAATTTCACTGAGTTAATTTCACACTGAGTTATTTTCACTCTGTGTTATATTCACTGAGATTTATTTTCACTGAGTTATTTTCACTCTGAGTTAATTTCACTCTGAGTTAATTTCACTCTGAGTTATTTTCACTCTGAATTAATTTCACTCTGATTTAATTTCTCTCTGTTATTTTCACTCTGAGTTATTTTCACCCTGAGTTAATTTAATTCTGAGTTAATTTCACTCTGAGTTAATTTCACTCTGAGTTATTTTCACTTTGAGTTATTTTCACTCAGATTTATTTTCACTGAGTTATTTTCACTCTGAGTTAATTTCACTCTGAGTCAATTACACTCTGAGTTATTTTAACTCTGAGTTAATTTCACTCTGAGTTAATTTCACTCTGAGTCAAATACACTCTGAGTTATTTTAACTCTGAGTTATTTTCACTCTGAATTAATTTCACTCTGAGTTAATTTCTCTCTGTTATTTTCACTCTGAGTTATTTTCACCCTGAGTTAATTTAATTCTGTGTTAATTTCACTCTGAGTTAATTTCACTCTGCGTTATTTTCACTCTGAGTTAATTTCACAATGAGTTAATGTCACTCTGATTTAAATTCACTCTGACTTAATTTCACTCAGATTTATTTTCAGCGTTATTTTCACTCTGAGTTAATTTCACTCTGAGTTAATTTCACACAGAGTTAATGTCAATCTGAGTTAATTTCACTCTGAGTTAATTTCACTGAGTTAATTTCACTCTGAGTTATTTTCACAGAGTTAATTTCATTCTGAGTTATTTTCACTCTGAGTTATTTTCACTCTGAGTTATTTTCACTCTGAGTTATTTTCACTCTGAGGTAATTTCACTCTGAGTTAATTTCACACTGAGTTAATGTCATTCTGAGTTAATTTCACTCTGAGTTAATTTCACTCTGAGTTATTTTCACTCTGAGTTAATTTCACTCAGATTTATTTTCACTGAGTGTTTTTCACTCTCAGTTAATTTCACCCTGAGTTAATTTCACTCTGAGTAATTTTAACTCTGAGTTAATTTCACTCTGAGTTATTTTCACTCTGAGTTATTTTCATTCGGATTTAATATCACTTTGAGTTATTTTCAC
Organism: Isurus oxyrinchus; assembly: GCA_026770705.1. Lineage (NCBI taxonomy): Eukaryota > Metazoa > Chordata > Chondrichthyes > Lamniformes > Lamnidae > Isurus > Isurus oxyrinchus. The sequence continues at coordinate 118,111,748 of JANJGN010000017.1, forward strand.
CCTGACTTAATTTAATTCTGAGTTAATTTCACTCTGAGTTATTTTCACTCTGAGTTAATTTCACTCCGTGTTAATTTCACTCTGAGTTAATGTCACACTGAGTTATTTTCACTCTGAGTTAATTTCACTCAGATTTATTTTCAGAGTTATTTTCACTCTGAGTTAATTTGACTCTGAGTTCATTTCACTCTGAGTTAATTTCACTTTGAGTTATTTTAACGCTGAGTAAATTTCACTCAGTTATTTTCACTCTGAGTTATTTTCACTCAAAGTTATTTTCACTCTGAGTAAATTTCACTCTGAGTTAATGTCACTCTGATTTAATTTCACTCTGAGTTAATTTCACTCTGAGTTATTTTCACTCTGAGTTAATTTCACTCAGATTTATTTTCACTGAGTTATTTTCACTCTGAGTTAATTTCACCCTGAGTTAATTTCACTCTGAGTATTTTTCACTCTGAGTTATTTTCATTCTGAGTTAAATTCACTCTGAGTTATTTTCACCCTGAGTTAATTTCACTCTGAGTTAATTTGACTCTGAGTCATTTTCACGCTGAGTTATTTTCACTCTGAGTTATTTTCACTGAGCTATTTTCCCTCTCAGTTATTTTCACTCTGAGTTATTTTCACACTGATTTATTTTCACTCAGTAATTTTCACTCTGAGTTAATTTTACTCTGAGTTAATTTCACTCTGAGTTAATTTCACTGAGTTAATTTCACTCTGAGTTATTTTCACAGAGTTAATTTCATTCTGAGTTATTTTCACTCTGAGTTATTTTCACTGTTATTTTCACTCTGAGTTATTTTCACTCTGAGGTAATTTCACTCTGAGTTAATTTCACACTGAGTTAATGTCATTCTGAGTTAATTTCACTCTGAGTTAATTTCACTCTGAGTTATTTTCACTCTGAATTAATTTCACTCAGATTTATTTTCACTGAGTGTTTTTCACTCTGAGTTAATTTCACCCTGAGTTAATTTCACTCTGAGTAATTTTAACTCTGAGTTAATTTCACTCTGAGTTATTTTCACTCAGAGGTAATTTCACCCTGAGTTAATTTCACTCTGAATTATTTTCACCCTGATTTAATTTATTTCTGAGTTAATTTCACTGAGTTTTTTTCACTCTGAGTTAATTTCACTCTGAGTTATCTTCACTGAGTTATTTTCACTCTGAGTTAATTTCACCCTGAGTTAATTTCACTCTGAGTAATTTTAACTCTGAGTTAATTTCACTCTGAGTTATTTTCACTCTGAGTTATTTTCATTCGGATTTAATATCACTTTGAGTTATTTTCACCCTGACTTAATTTAATTCTGAGTTAATTTCACTCTGAGTTATTTTCACTCTGAATTAATTTCAATCCGTGTTAATTTCACTCTGAGTTAATGTCACTCTGAGTTATTTTCACTCTGAGTTAATTTCACTCAGATTTATTTTCAGAGTTATTTTCACTCTGAGTTAATTTGACTCTGAGTTCATTTCACTCTGAGTTAATTTCACTCTGAGTTATTTTAACGCTGAGTTAATTTCACTCAGTTATTTTCACTCTGAGTTATTTTCACTCAAAGTTATTTTCACTCTGAGTAAATTTCACTCTGAGTTAATGTCACTCTGATTTAATTTCACTCTGAGTTAATTTCACTCTGAGTTATTTTCACTCTGAGTTAATTTCACTCAGATTTATTTTCACTGAGTTATTTTCACTCTGAGTTAATTTCACCCTGAGTTAATTTCACTCTGAGTATTTTTCACTCTGAGGTATTTTCATTCTGAGTTAAATTCATTCTGAGTTATTTTCACCCTGAGTTAATTTCACTCTGAGTTAATTTGACTCTGAGTTATTTTCACTCTGAATTAATTTCACTCCGAGTTAATTTCACTCTGCGTTATTTTCACTCTGAGTTAATTTCACAATGAGTTAATGTCACTCTGACTTAATTTCACTCTGAGTTAATTTCACTCAGATTTATTTTCAGCGTTATTTTCACTCTGAGTTAATTTCACTCTGAGTTAATTTCACACTGAGTTAATGTCACTCTGAGTTAATTTCACTCTGAGTTAATTTCACGCTGAGTTATTTTCACTCTGAGTTAATTTCACTCAGATTTATTTTCACTGAGTTATTTTAACTCTGAGTTAATTTCACCCTGAGTTAATTTCTCTCTGAATTATTTTCACCCTGATTTAATTTAATTCTGAGTTAATTTCACTTTGAGTTATCTTCACTGAGTTATTTCCACTCTGAGTTAATTTCACTCTGTGTTAATTTCACTCTGAGTTATTTTCATGCTGAGGTAATTTAATTCTGAGTTAATTTCACTGAGTTATTTTCACAATGAGTTATTTTCACTGAGTTATTTTCACTCTGAGTAATTTAATTCTGAGTTAATTTCACTTTGAGTTAATTTCACTCTGAGTTATTTTCACTGAGTTATTTTCACTCTGAGTTAATTTCACTATGAGTTATCTTCACTGAGTTATTTTCACTCTGAGTTAATTTCACTCTGAGTTAATTTCACTCTGAGTTATTTTCACTCTGAGTTAATTTCACTCTGAGTTATTTTCATGCTGAGGTAATTTAATTCTGAGTTAATTTCACTGAGTTATTTTCACTCTGAGTTATTTTCACTGAGTTATTTTCACTCTGAGTTAATTTCACTCTGAGTTAATTTCACTCTGAGTTATTTTCACTCTGAATTAATTTCACTCTGAGTTAATTTCACAATGAGTTAATGTCACTCTGACTTAATTTCACTCTGACTTAATTTCACTCAGATTTATTTTCAGCGTTATTTTCAATCTGAGTTAATTTCACTCTGAGTTAATTTCACACTGAGTTAATGTCACTCTGAGTTAATTTCACTCTGAGTTAATTTCACTCTGAGTTATTTTCACTCTGAGTTAATTTCACTCTGAGTTATCTTCACTGAGTTATTTTCACTCTGAGTTAATTTCACTCTGTGTTCATTTCACTCTGAGTTATTTTCACTCTGAGTTAATTTCACTCTGAGTTATTTTCACCCTGAGTTAATTTAATTCTGAGTTAATTTCACAGAATCATTTTCACTCTGAGTTATTTTCACTCTGAGTTATTTTCACTGAGTTATTTTCACTCTCAGTTATTTTCAATCTGAGTTATTTTCACACTGATTTATTTTCACTCAGTAATTTTCACTCTGAGTTAATTTTACTCTGAGTTAATTTCACTCTGAGTTAATTTCACTGAGTTAATTTCACTCTGAGTTATTTTCACAGAGTTAATTTCATTCTGAGTTATTTTCACTCTGAGTTATTTTCACTCTAATTTTCACTCTGAGTTATTTTCACTCTGAGGTAATTTCACTCTGAGTTAATTTCACACTGAGTTAATGTCATTCTGAGTTAATTTCACACTGAGTTAATTTCACTCTGAGTTATTTTCACTCTGAGTTAATTTCACTCAGATTTATTTTCACTGAGTGTTTTTCACACTGAGTTAATTTCACCCTGAGTTAATTTCACTCTGAGTAATTTTAACTCTGAGTTAATTTCACTCTGAGTTATTTTCACTCTGAGTTATTTTCATTCGGATTTAATATCACTTTGAGTTATTTTCACCCTGACTTAATTTAATTCTGAGTTAATTTCACTCTGAGTTATTTTCACTCTGAGTTAATTCCACTCCGTGTTAATTTCACTCTGAGTTAATGTCACTCTGAGTTATTTTCACTCTGAGTTAATTTCACTCAGATTTATTTTCAGAGTTATTTTCACTCTGAGTTAATTTGACTCTGAGTTCATTTCACTCTGAGTTAATTTCACTCTGAGTTATTTTAACGCTGAGTAAATTTCACTCAGTTATTTTCACTCTGAGTTATTTTCACTCAAAGTTATTTTCACTCTGAGTAAATTTCACTCTGAGTTAATGTCACTCTGATTTAATTTCACTCTGAGTTAATTTCACTCTGAGTTATTTTCACTCTGAGTTAATTTCACTCAGATTTATTTTCACTGAGTTATTTTCACTCTGAGTTAATTTCACCCTGAGTTAATTTCACTCTGAGTATTTTTCACTCTGAGTTATTTTCATTCTGAGTTAAATTCACTCTGAGTTATTTTCACCCTGAGTTAATTTCACTCTGAGTTAATTTGACTCTGAGTTATTTTCACTCTGAATTAATTTCACTCCGAGTTAATTTCACTCTGTTATTTTCACTCTGAGTTATTTTCACCCTGAGTTAATTTTATTCTGAGCTAATTTCACTGAGTTAATTTCACACTGAGTTATTTTCACTCTGTGTTATATTCACTCAGATTTATTTTCACTGAGTTATTTTCACTCTGAGTTAATTTCACTCTGAGTTAATTTCACTCTGAGTTATTTTCACTCTGAATTAATTTCACTCTGATTTAATTTCTCTCTGTTATTATCACTCTGAGTTATTTTCACCCTGAGTTAATTTAATTCTGAGTTAATTTCACTCTGAGTTAATTTCACTCTGAGTTATTTTCACTTTGAGTTATTTTCACTCAGATTTATTTTCACTGAGTTATTTTCACTATGAGTTATCTTCACTGAGTTATTTTCACTCTGAGTTAATTTCACTCTGAGTTAATTTCACTCTGAGTTATTTTCACTCTGAGTTAATTTCACTCTGAGTTATTTTCATGCTGAGGTAATTTAATTCTGATTTAATTTCACTGAGTTATTTTCACTCTGAGTTATTTTCACTGAGTTATTTTCACTCTGAGTTAATTTCACTCTGAGTTAATTTCTCTCTGAGTTATTTTCATGCTGAGGTAATTTAATTCTGAGTTAATTTCACTGAGTTATTTTCACAATGAGTTATTTTCACTGAGTTATTTTCACTCTGAGTTAATTTAATTCTGAGTTAATTTCACTTTGAGTTAATTTCACTCTGAGTTATTTTCACTGAGTTATTTTCACTCTGAGTTAATTTCACTGAGTTATCTTCACTGAGTTATTTTCACTCTGAGTTAATTTCACTCTGAGTTAATTTCACTCTGAGTTATTTTCACTCTGAGTTAATTTCACTCTGAGTTATTTTCATGCTGAGGTAATTTAATTCTGAGTTAATTTCACTGAGTTATTTTCACTCTGAGTTATTTTCACTGAGTTATTTTCACTCTGAGTTAATTCAATTCTGAGTTAATTTCACTCTGAGTTAATTTCACTCTGAGTTAATTTCACAATGAGTTAATGTCACTCTGAGTTAATTTCACTCTGAGTTAATTTCACTCTGAGTTATTTTCACTCTGAGTTAATTTCACTCACATTTATTTTCACTGAGTGTTTTTCACTCTGAGTTAATTTCACCCTGAGTTAATTTCACTCTGAGTAATTTTAACTCTGAGTTAATTTCACTCTGAGTTATTTTCACTCTGAGTTATTTTCATTCGGATTTAATATCACTTTGAGTTATTTTCTCCCTGACTTAATTTAATTCTGAGTTAATTTCACTCTGAGTTATTTTCACTCTGAGTTAATTTCACTCCGAGTTAATGTCACTCTGAGTTATTTTCACTCTGAGTTATTTTCATTCGGATTTAATATCACTTTGAGTTATTTTCAACCTGAGTTAATTTAATTCTGAGTTAATTTCACTCTGAGTTATTTTCACTCTGAGTAAATTTCACTCTGAGTTAATGTCACTCTGATTTAATTTCACTCTGAGTTAATTTCACTCTGAGTTATTTTCACCCTGAGTTAATTTTATTCTGAGCTAATTTCACTGAGTTAATTTCACTCTGAGTTATTTTCACTCTGAGTTAATTTCACACTGAGTTATTTTCACTCTGTGTTATATTCACTCAGATTTATTTTGACTGAGTTATTTTCACTCTGAGTTAATTTCACTCTGAGTTAATTTCACTCTGATTTAATTTCTCTCTGTTATTTTCACTCTGAGTTATTTTCACCCTGAGTTAATTTAATTCTGAGTTAATTTCACACTGAGTTAATTTCACTCTGAGTTATTTTCACTTTGAGTTATTTTCACTCAGATTTATTTTCACTGAGTTATTTTCACTCTGAGTTAATTTCACTCTGAGTCAATTACAATCTGAGTTATTTTCACTCTGAATTAATTTCACTCTGAGTTAATTTCTCTCTGTTATTTTCACTCTGAGTTATATTCACCCTGAGTTAATTTAATTCTGTGTTAATTTCACTCTAGGTTAATTTCACTCTGCGTTATTTTCACTCTGAGTTAATTTCACAATGAGTTAATGTCACTCTGAGTTAAATTCACACTGACTTAATTTCACTCAGATTTATTTTCAGCGTTATTTTCACTCTGAGTTAATTTCACTCTGAATTAATTTCACACAGTTAATGTCAATCTGAGTTATTTTCACTCTGAGTTAATTTCACTCTGAGTTATCTTCACTGAGTTATTTTCACTCTGAGTTAATTTCACTCTGAGTTATTTTCACTCTGAGTTAATTTCACTCCGAGTTAATGTCACTCTGAGTTATTTTCACTCTGAGTTATTTTCATTCGGATTTAATATCACTTTGAGTTATTTTCAACCTGAGTTAATTTAATTCTGAGTTAATTTCACTCTGAGTTATTTTCACTCTGAGTAAATTTCACTCTGAGTTAATGTCACTCTGATTTAATTTCACTCTGAGTTAATTTCACTCTGAGTTATTTTCACTCTGAGTTAATTTCACTCAGATTTATTTTCACTGAGTTATTTTCACTCTGAGTTAATTTCACCCTGAGTTAATTTCACACTGAGTATTTTTCACTCTGTGTTATGTTCATTCTGAGTTAAATTCACTCTGAGTTATTTTCACCCTGAGTTAATTTCACGCTGAGTTAATTTGACTCTGAGTTATTTTCACTCTGAAATAATTTCACTCTGAGTTAATTTCACTCTGTTATTTTCACTCTGAGTTATTTTCACCCTGAGTTAATTTTATTCTGAGCTAATTTCACTGAGTTAATTTCACTCTGAGTTATTTTCACTCTGAGTTAATTTCACACTGAGTTATTTTCACTCTGTGTTATATTCACTCAGATTTATTTTGACTGAGTTATTTTCACTCTGAGTTAATTTCACTCTGAGTTAATTTCACTCTGATTTAATTTCTCTCTGTTATTTTCACTCTGAGTTATTTTCACCCTGAGTTAATTTAATTCTGAGTTAATTTCACACTGAGTTAATTTCACTCTGAGTTATTTTCACTTTGAGTTATTTTCACTCAGATTTATTTTCACTGAGTTATTTTCACTCTGAGTTAATTTCACTCTGAGTCAATTACAATCTGAGTTATTTTCACTCTGAATTAATTTCACTCTGAGTTAATTTCTCTCTGTTATTTTCACTCTGAGTTATATTCACCCTGAGTTAATTTAATTCTGTGTTAATTTCACTCTAGGTTAATTTCACTCTGCGTTATTTTCACTCTGAGTTAATTTCACAATGAGTTAATGTCACTCTGAGTTAAATTCACACTGACTTAATTTCACTCAGATTTATTTTCAGCGTTATTTTCACTCTGAGTTAATTTCACTCTGAATTAATTTCACACAGTTAATGTCAATCTGAGTTATTTTCACTCTGAGTTAATTTCACTCTGAGTTATCTTCACTGAGTTATTTTCACTCTGAGTTAATTTCACTCTGAGTTAATTTCACTCTGAGTTATTTTCACTCTGAGTTAATTTCACTCTGAGTTATTTTCATGCTGAGGTAATTTAATTCTGAGTTAATTTCACTGAGTTATTTTCACTCTGAGTTATTTTCACTGAGTTATTTTCACTCTGAGTTAATTTATTTCTGAGTTAATTTCACCCTGAGTTAATTTCACTCTGAGTAATTTTAACTCTGAGTTAATTTCACTCTGAGTTATTTTCACTCTGAGTTTATTTCATTCGGATTTAATGTCACTTTGAGTTATTTTCACCCTGACTTAATTTAATTCTGAGTTAATTTCACTCTGAGTTATTTTCACTCTGAGTTAATTTCACTCAGAGTTATTTTCACTCTGAGTTAATTTCACTCAGAGTTATTTTCAGAGTTATTTTCACTCTGAGTTAATTTCACTCTGAGTTAATTTCACTCTGAGTTAATTTCACTCTGAGTTATTTTAATGCTGAGTTAATTTCACTCAGTTATTTTCACTCTGAATTAATTTCACTCCAATTTAATTTCATTCTGAGTTAATTTCACTCTGAGTTATTTTCACTCTGAGTTATTTTCACACTGATTTATTTTCACTCAGTAATTTTCACTCTGAGTTAATTTTACTCTGAGTTAATTTCACTCTGAGTTAAGTTCACTGAGTTATTTTCACTCTGAGTTATTTTCACTGTTATTTTCACTCTGAGTTATTTTCACTCTGAGGTAATTTCACTCTGAGTTAATTTCACGCTGAGTTAATTTGACTCTGAGTTATTTTCACTCTGAAATAATTTCACTCTGAGTTAATTTCACTCTGTTATTTTCACTCTGAGTTATTTTCACCCTGAGTTAATTTTATTCTGAGCTAATTTCACTGAGTTAATTTCACTCTGAGTTATTTTCACTCTGAGTTAATTTCACACTGAGTTATTTTCACTCTGTGTTATATTCACTCAGATTTATTTTGACTGAGTTATTTTCACTCTGAGTTAATTTCACTCTGAGTTAATTTCACTCTGATTTAATTTCTCTCTGTTATTTTCACTCTGAGTTATTTTCACCCTGAGTTAATTTAATTCTGAGTTAATTTCACACTGAGTTAATTTCACTCTGAGTTATTTTCACTTTGAGTTATTTTCACTCAGATTTATTTTCACTGAGTTATTTTCACTCTAAGTTAATTTCACTCTGAGTCAATTACAATCTGAGTTATTTTCACTCTGAATTAATTTCACTCTGAGTTAATTTCTCTCTGTTATTTTCACTCTGAGTTATATTCACCCTGAGTTAATTTAATTCTGTGTTAATTTCACTCTAGGTTAATTTCACTCTGCGTTATTTTCACTCTGAGTTAATTTCACAATGAGTTAATGTCACTCTGAGTTAAATTCACACTGACTTAATTTCACTCAGATTTATTTTCAGCGTTATTTTCACTCTGAGTTAATTTCACTCTGAATTAATTTCACACAGTTAATGTCAATCTGAGTTATTTTCACTCTGAGTTAATTTCACTCTGAGTTATCTTCACTGAGTTATTTTCACTCTGAGTTAATTTCACTCTGAGTTAATTTCACTCTGAGTTATTTTCACTCTGAGTTAATTTCACTCTGAGTTATTTTCATGCTGAGGTAATTTAATTCTGAGTTAATTTCACTGAGTTATTTTCACTCTGAGTTATTTTCACTGAGTTATTTTCACTCTGAGTTAATTTATTTCTGAGTTAATTTCACCCTGAGTTAATTTCACTCTGAGTAATTTTAACTCTGAGTTAATTTCACTCTGAGTTATTTTCACTCTGAGTTTATTTCATTCGGATTTAATGTCACTTTGAGTTATTTTCACCCTGACTTAATTTAATTCTGAGTTAATTTCACTCTGAGTTATTTTCACTCTGAGTTAATTTCACTCAGAGTTATTTTCACTCTGAGTTAATTTCACTCAGAGTTATTTTCAGAGTTATTTTCACTCTGAGTTAATTTCACTCTGAGTTAATTTCACTCTGAGTTAATTTCACTCTGAGTTATTTTAATGCTGAGTTAATTTCACTCAGTTATTTTCACTCTGAATTAATTTCACTCCAATTTAATTTCATTCTGAGTTAATTTCACTCTGAGTTATTTTCACTCTGAGTTATTTTCACACTGATTTATTTTCACTCAGTAATTTTCACTCTGAGTTAATTTTACTCTGAGTTAATTTCACTCTGAGTTAAGTTCACTGAGTTATTTTCACTCTGAGTTATTTTCACTGTTATTTTCACTCTGAGTTATTTTCACTCTGAGGTAATTTCACTCTGAGTTAATTTCACACTGAGTTAATGTCACTCTGAGTTAATTTCACTCTGAGTTAATTTCACTCTGAGTTATTTTCACTCTGAGTTAATTTCATTCAGATTTATTTTCACTGAGTGTTTTTCACTCTGAGTTAATTTCACCCTGAGTTAATTTCACTCTGAGTAATTTTAACTCTGAGTTAATTTCACTCTGAGTTATTTTCACTCTGAGTTATTTTCATTCGGATTTAATATCACTTTGAGTGATTTTCACCCTGACTTAATTTAATTCTGAGTTAATTTCACTCTGAGTTATTTTCACTCTGAGTTAATTTCACTCCGAGTTAATGTCACTCTGAGTTAATTTCACTCTGAGTTAATTTCACTCTGAGTTATAGTCACTCTGAGTTATTTTCACTCTGACTTAATTTCACTCAGATTTATTTTCAGAGTTATTTTCACTCTGAGTTAATTTGACTCTGAGTTCATTTCACTCTGAGTTAATTTCACTCTGAGTTATTTTAACGCTGAGTTAATTTCACTCAGTTATTTTCACTCTGAGTTATTTTCACTCCAAGTTATTTTCTCTCTGAGTTATTTTCACTCTGAGTTAATGTCACTCTGATTTAATTTCACTCTGAGTTAATTTCACTCTGAATTATTTTCACTCTGAGTTAAATTCACTCAGATTTATTTTCACTGAGTTATTTTCACTCTGAGTTAATTTCACCCTGAGTTAATTTCACTCTGAGTATTTTTCACTCTGAGTTATTTTCATTCTGAGTTAAATTCACTCTGAGTTATTTTCACCCTGAGTTAATTTCACTCTGAGTTAATTTGACTCTGAGTTATTTTCACTCTGAATTAATTTCACTCTGAGTTAATTTCACTCTGTTATTTTCACTCTGAGTTATTCTCACCCTCAGTTAATTTTATTCTGAGCTAATTTCACTGAGTTAATTTCACTCTGAGTTATTTTCACTCTGAGTTAATTTCACACTGAGTTATTTTCACTCTGTGTTATATTCACTCAGATTTATTTTGACTGAGTTATTTTCACTCTGAGTTAATTTCACTCTGAGTTAATTTCACTCTGTGTTATTTTCACTCTGAATTAATTTCACTCTGATTTAATTTCTCTCTGTTATTTTCACTCTGAGTTATTTTCACCCTGAGTTAATTTAATTCTGAGTTAATTTCACACTGAGTTAATTTCACTCTGAGTTATTTTCACTTTGAGTTATTTTCACTCAGATTTATTTTCACTGAGTTATTTTCACTCTGAGTTAATTTCACTCTGAGTAAATTTCACTCTGAGTTATTTTCACTCTGAGTTAATTTCACCCTGAGTTAATTTCACTCTGAGTTAATTTAATTCTGAGTTAATTTCACTTTGAGTTAATTTCACTCTGAGTTATTTTCACTGAGTTATTTTCACTCTGAGTTAATTTCACTATGAGTTATCTTCACTGAGTTATTTTCACTCTGAGTTAATTTCACTCTGAGTTAATTTCACTCTGAGTTATTTTCACTCTGAGTTAATTTCACTCTGAGTTATTTTCATGCTGAGGTAATTTAATTCTGAGTTAATTTCACTGAGTTATTTTCACTCTGAGTTATTTTCACTGAGTTATTTTCACTCTGAGTTAATTTATTTCTGAGTTAATTTCACCCTGAGTTAATTTCACTCTGAGTAATTTTAACTCTGAGTTAATTTCACTCTGAGTTATTTTCACTCTGAGTTTATTTCATTCGGATTTAATGTCACTTTGAGTTATTTTCACCCTGACTTAATTTAATTCTGAGTTAATTTCACTCCGAGTTATTTTCACTCTGAGTTAATTTCACTCCGAGTTAATGTCACTCTGAGTTAATTTCACTCTGAGTTAATTTCACTCTGAGTTATTTTCACTCTGAATTAATTTCACACTGAGTTAATGTCACTCTGAGTTCATTTCACTCTGAGTTAATTTCTCTCAGATGTATTTTCAGAGTTATTTTCACTCTGAGTTAATTTCATTCTGAGTTAATTTCACTCTGAGTTAATTTCACTCTGAGTTATTTTCACTCTGAGTAAATTTCACTCAGATTCATTTTCACTGAGTTATTTTCACTCTGAGTTAATTTCACCCTGAGTTAATTTCACACTGAGTATTTTTCACTCTGTGTTATGTTCATTCTGAGTTAAATTCACTCTGAGTTATTTTCACCCTGAGTTAATTTCACGCTGAGTTAATTTGACTCTGAGTTATTTTCACTCTGAAATAATTTCACTCTGAGTTAATTTCACTCTGTTATTTTCACTCTGAGTTATTTTCACCCTGAGTTAATTTTATTCTGAGCTAATTTCACTGAGTTAATTTCACTCTGAGTTATTTTCACTCTGAGTTAATTTCACACTGAGTTATTTTCACTCTGTGTTATATTCACTCAGATTTATTTTGACTGAGTTATTTTCACTCTGAGTTAATTTCACTCTGAGTTAATTTCACTCTGATTTAATTTCTCTCTGTTATTTTCACTCTGAGTTATTTTCACCCTGAGTTAATTTAATTCTGAGTTAATTTCACACTGAGTTAATTTCACTCTGAGTTATTTTCACTTTGAGTTATTTTCACTCAGATTTATTTTCACTGAGTTATTTTCACTCTGAGTTAATTTCACTCTGAGTCAATTACAATCTGAGTTATTTTCACTCTGAATTAATTTCACTCTGAGTTAATTTCTCTCTGTTATTTTCACTCTGAGTTATATTCACCCTGAGTTAATTTAATTCTGTGTTAATTTCACTCTAGGTTAATTTCACTCTGCGTTATTTTCACTCTGAGTTAATTTCACAATGAGTTAATGTCACTCTGAGTTAAATTCACACTGACTTAATTTCACTCAGATTTATTTTCAGCGTTATTTTCACTCTGAGTTAATTTCACTCTGAATTAATTTCACACAGTTAATGTCAATCTGAGTTATTTTCACTCTGAGTTAATTTCACTCTGAGTTATCTTCACTGAGTTATTTTCACTCTGAGTTAATTTCACTCTGAGTTAATTTCACTCTGAGTTATTTTCACTCTGAGTTAATTTCACTCTGAGTTATTTTCATGCTGAGGTAATTTAATTCTGAGTTAATTTCACTGAGTTATTTTCACTCTGAGTTATTTTCACTGAGTTATTTTCACTCTGAGTTAATTTATTTCTGAGTTAATTTCACCCTGAGTTAATTTCACTCTGAGTAATTTTAACTCTGAGTTAATTTCACTCTGAGTTATTTTCACTCTGAGTTTATTTCATTCGGATTTAATGTCACTTTGAGTTATTTTCACCCTGACTTAATTTAATTCTGAGTTAATTTCACTCTGAGTTATTTTCACTCTGAGTTAATTTCACTCAGAGTTATTTTCACTCTGAGTTAATTTCACTCAGAGTTATTTTCAGAGTTATTTTCACTCTGAGTTAATTTCACTCTGAGTTAATTTCACTCTGAGTTAATTTCACTCTGAGTTATTTTAATGCTGAGTTAATTTCACTCAGTTATTTTCACTCTGAATTAATTTCACTCCAATTTAATTTCATTCTGAGTTAATTTCACTCTGAGTTATTTTCACTCTGAGTTATTTTCACACTGATTTATTTTCACTCAGTAATTTTCACTCTGAGTTAATTTTACTCTGAGTTAATTTCACTCTGAGTTAAGTTCACTGAGTTATTTTCACTCTGAGTTATTTTCACTGTTATTTTCACTCTGAGTTATTTTCACTCTGAGGTAATTTCACTCTGAGTTAATTTCACACTGAGTTAATGTCACTCTGAGTTAATTTCACTCTGAGTTAATTTCACTCTGAGTTATTTTCACTCTGAGTTAATTTCATTCAGATTTATTTTCACTGAGTGTTTTTCACTCTGAGTTAATTTCACCCTGAGTTAATTTCACTCTGAGTAATTTTAACTCTGAGTTAATTTCACTCTGAGTTATTTTCACTCTGAGTTATTTTCATTCGGATTTAATATCACTTTGAGTGATTTTCACCCTGACTTAATTTAATTCTGAGTTAATTTCACTCTGAGTTATTTTCACTCTGAGTTAATTTCACTCCGAGTTAATGTCACTCTGAGTTAATTTCACTCTGAGTTAATTTCACTCTGAGTTATAGTCACTCTGAGTTATTTTCACTCTGACTTAATTTCACTCAGATTTATTTTCAGAGTTATTTTCACTCTGAGTTAATTTGACTCTGAGTTCATTTCACTCTGAGTTAATTTCACTCTGAGTTATTTTAACGCTGAGTTAATTTCACTCAGTTATTTTCACTCTGAGTTATTTTCACTCCAAGTTATTTTCTCTCTGAGTAAATTTCACTCTGAGTTAATGTCACTCTGATTTAATTTCACTCTGAGTTAATTTCACTCTGAATTATTTTCACTCTGAGTTAAATTCACTCAGATTTATTTTCACTGAGTTATTTTCACTCTGAGTTAATTTCACCCTGAGTTAATTTCACTCTGAGTATTTTTCACTCTGAGTTATTTTCATTCTGAGTTAAATTCACTCTGAGTTATTTTCACCCTGAGTTAATTTCACTCTGAGTTAATTTGACTCTGAGTTATTTTCACTCTGAATTAATTTCACTCTGAGTTAATTTCACTCTGTTATTTTCACTCTGAGTTATTCTCACCCTCAGTTAATTTTATTCTGAGCTAATTTCACTGAGTTAATTTCACTCTGAGTTATTTTCACTCTGAGTTAATTTCACACTGAGTTATTTTCACTCTGTGTTATATTCACTCAGATTTATTTTGACTGAGTTATTTTCACTCTGAGTTAATTTCACTCTGAGTTAATTTCACTCTGTGTTATTTTCACTCTGAATTAATTTCACTCTGATTTAATTTCTCTCTGTTATTTTCACTCTGAGTTATTTTCACCCTGAGTTAATTTAATTCTGAGTTAATTTCACACTGAGTTAATTTCACTCTGAGTTATTTTCACTTTGAGTTATTTTCACTCAGATTTATTTTCACTGAGTTATTTTCACTCTGAGTTAATTTCACTCTGAGTAAATTCCACTCTGAGTTATTTTCACTCTGAGTTAATTTCACCCTGAGTTAATTTCACTCTGAGTTAATTTAATTCTGAGTTAATTTCACTTTGAGTTAATTTCACTCTGAGTTATTTTCACTGAGTTATTTTCACTCTGAGTTAATTTCACTATGAGTTATCTTCACTGAGTTATTTTCACTCTGAGTTAATTTCACTCTGAGTTAATTTCACTCTGAGTTATTTTCACTCTGAGTTAATTTCACTCTGAGTTATTTTCATGCTGAGGTAATTTAATTCTGAGTTAATTTCACTGAGTTATTTTCACTCTGAGTTATTTTCACTGAGTTATTTTCACTCTGAGTTAATTTATTTCTGAGTTAATTTCACCCTGAGTTAATTTCACTCTGAGTAATTTTAACTCTGAGTTAATTTCACTCTGAGTTATTTTCACTCTGAGTTTATTTCATTCGGATTTAATGTCACTTTGAGTTATTTTCACCCTGACTTAATTTAATTCTGAGTTAATTTCACTCTGAGTTATTTTCACTCTGAGTTAATTTCACTCAGAGTTATTTTCACTCTGAGTTAATTTCACTCAGAGTTATTTTCAGAGTTATTTTCACTCTGAGTTAATTTCACTCTGAGTTAATTTCACTCTGAGTTATTTTAATGCTGAGTTAATTTCACTCAGTTATTTTCACTCTGAATTAATTTCACTCCAATTTAATTTCATTCTGAGTTAATTTCACTCTGAGTTATTTTCACTCTGAGTTATTTTCACACTGATTTATTTTCACTCAGTAATTTTCACTCTGAGTTAATTTTACTCTGAGTTAATTTCACTCTGAGTTAAGTTCACTGAGTTATTTTCACTCTGAGTTATTTTCACTGTTATTTTCACTCTGAGTTATTTTCACTCTGAGGTAATTTCACTCTGAGTTAATTTCACACTGAGTTAATGTCACTCTGAGTTAATTTCACTCTGAGTTAATTTCACTCTGAGTTATTTTCACTCTGAGTTAATTTCACTCAGATTTATTTTCACTGAGTGTTTTTCACTCTGAGTTAATTTCACCCTGAGTTAATTTCACTCTGAGTAATTTTAACTCTGAGTTAATTTCACTCTGAGTTATTTTCACTCTGAGTTATTTTCATTCGGATTTAATATCACTTTGAGTGATTTTCACCCTGACTTAATTTAATTCTGAGTTAATTTCACTCTGAGTTATTTTCACTCTGAGTTAATTTCACTCCGAGTTAATGTCACTCTGAGTTAATTTCACTCTGAGTTAATTTCACTCTGAGTTATAGTCACTCTGAGTTATTTTCACTCTGACTTAATTTCACTCAGATTTATTTTCCGAGTTATTTTCACTCTGAGTTAATTTGACTCTGAGTTCATTTCACTCTGAGTTAATTTCACTCTGAGTTATTTTAACGCTGAGTTAATTTCACTCAGTTATTTTCACTCTGAGTTATTTTCACTCCAAGTTATTTTCTCTCTGAGTAAATTTCACTCTGAGTTAATGTCACTCTGATTTAATTTCACTCTGAGTTAATTTCACTCTGAATTATTTTCACTCTGAGTTAAATTCACTCAGATTTATTTTCACTGAGTTATTTTCACTCTGAGTTAATTTCACCCTGAGTTAATTTCACTCTGAGTATTTTTCACTCTGAGTTATTTTCATTCTGAGTTAAATTCACTCTGAGTTATTTTCACCCTGAGTTAATTTCACTCTGAGTTAATTTGACTCTGAGTTATTTTCACTCTGAATTAATTTCACTCTGAGTTAATTTCACTCTGTTATTTTCACTCTGAGTTATTCTCACCCTCAGTTAATTTTATTCTGAGCTAATTTCACTGAGTTAATTTCACTCTGAGTTATTTTCACTCTGAGTTAATTTCACACTGAGTTATTTTCACTCTGTGTTATATTCACTCAGATTTATTTTGACTGAGTTATTTTCACTCTGAGTTAATTTCACTCTGAGTTAATTTCACTCTGTGTTATTTTCACTCTGAATTAATTTCACTCTGATTTAATTTCTCTCTGTTATTTTCACTCTGAGTTATTTTCACCCTGAGTTAATTTAATTCTGAGTTAATTTCACACTGAGTTAATTTCACTCTGAGTTATTTTCACTTTGAGTTATTTTCACTCAGATTTATTTTCACTGAGTTATTTTCACTCTGAGTTAATTTCACTCTGAGTAAATTTCACTCTGAGTTATTTTCACTCTGAGTTAATTTCACCCTGAGTTAATTTCACTCTGAGTTATTTTCACTCTGAGTTATTTTCATTCGGATTTAATATCACTTTGAGTTATTTTCACCCTGACTTAATTTAATTCTGAGTTAATTTCACTCTGAGTTATTTTCACTCTGAGTTAATTTCACTCCAAGTTATTGTCACTCTGAGTTAATTTCACTCTGAGTTAATTTCACTCTGATTTATTTTCACTCTGAATTAATTTCACACTGAGTTAATGTCACTCTGAGGTAATTTCACTCTGAGTTAATTTCTCTCAGATTTATTTTCAGAGTTATTTTCACTCTGAGTTAATGTCACTCTGAGTTAATTTCACACTGAGTTAATGTCACTCTGAGTTAATTTCACTCTGAGTTATTTTCACTCTGAGTTAATTTCACTCAGATTTATTTTCACTGAGTTATTTTAACTCTGAGTTAATTTCACCCTGAGTTAATTTCACTCTGAATTATTTTCACCCTGATTTAATTTAATTCTGAGTTAATTTCACTGAGTTATTTTCACTCTGAGTTAATTTCACTCTGAGTTATCTTCACTGAGTTATTTTCACTCTAAGTTAATTTCACTCTGAGTTAATTTCACTCTGAGTTATTTTCTCTCAGATTTATTTTCAGAGTTATTTTCACTCTGAGTTAATTTCACTCTGAGTTAATTTCACACTGAGTTAATGTCACTCTGAGTTAATTTCACTCTGAATTAATTTCACTCTGAGTTATTTTCACTCTGAGTTAATTTCACTCAGATTTATTTTCACTGAGTGTTTTTCACTCTGAGTTAATTTCACTCTGAGTTAATTTCACTCTGAGTTATTTTCACTCTGAGTTAATTTCACTCTGAGTTATATTCACTGAGTTAATTTCACCCTGAGTTAATTTCACTCTGAGTTAATTTGACTCTGAGTTATTTTCACTCTGAGTTAATTTCACTCTGAGTTATTTTCACCCTGAGTTAATTTAATTCTGAGTTAATTTCACAGAATCATTTTCACTCTGAGTTATTTTCACTCTGAGTTATTTTCACTGAGTTATTTTCACTCTCAGTTATTTTCAATCTGAGTTATTTTCACACTGATTTATTTTCACTCAGTAATTTTCACTCTGAGTTAATTTTACTCTGAGTTAATTTCACTCTGAGTTAATTTCACTGAGTAAATTTCACTCTGAGTTATTTTCACAGAGTTAATTTCATTCTGAGTTATTTTCACTCTGAGTTATTTTCACTCTAATTTTCACTCTGAGTTATTTTCACTCTGAGGTAATTTCACTCTGAGTTAATTTCACACTGAGTTAATGTCATTCTGAGTTAATTTCACACTGAGTTAATTTCACTCTGAGTTATTTTCACTCTGAGTTAATTTCACTCAGATTTATTTTCACTGAGTGTTTTTCACTCTGAGTTAATTTCACCCTGAGTTAATTTCACTCTGAGTAATTTTAACTCTGAGTTAATTTCACTCTGAGTTATTTTCACTCTGAGTTATTTTCATTCGGATTTAATATCACTTTGAGTTATTTTCACCCTGACTTAATTTAATTCTGAGTTAATTTCACTCTGAGTTATTTTCACTCTGAGTTAATTCCACTCCGTGTTAATTTCACTCTGAGTTAATGTCACTCTGAGTTATTTTCACTCTGAGTTAATTTCACTCAGATTTATTTTCAGAGTTATTTTCACTCTGAGTTAATTTGACTCTGAGTTCATTTCACTCTGAGTTAATTTCACTCTGAGTTATTTTAACGCTGAGTAAATTTCACTCAGTTATTTTCACTCTGAGTTATTTTCACTCAAAGTTATTTTCACTCTGAGTAAATTTCACTCTGAGTTAATGTCACTCTGATTTAATTTCACTCTGAGTTAATTTCACTCTGAGTTATTTTCACTCTGAGTTAATTTCACTCAGATTTATTTTCACTGAGTTATTTTCACTCTGAGTTAATTTCACCCTGAGTTAATTTCACTCTGAGTATTTTTCACTCTGAGTTATTTTCATTCTGAGTTAAATTCACTCTGAGTTATTTTCACACTGAGTTAATTTCACTCTGAGTTAATTTGACTCTGAGTTATTTTCACTCTGAATTAATTTCACTCCGAGTTAATTTCACTCTGTTATTTTCACTCTGAGTTATTTTCACCCTGAGTTAATTTTATTCTGAGCTAACTTCACTGAGTTAATTTCACACTGAGTTATTTTCACTCTGTGTTATATTCACTCAGACTTATTTTCACTGAGTTATTTTCACTCTGAGTTAATTTCACTCTGAGTTAATTTCACTCTGAGTTATTTTCACTCTGAATTAATTTCACTCTGATTTAATTTCTCTCTGTTATTTTCACTCTGAGTTATTTTCACCCTGAGTTAATTTAATTCTGAGTTAATTTCACTCTGAGTTAATTTCACTCTGAGTTATTTTCACTTTGAGTTATTTTCACTCAGATTTATTTTCACTGAGTTATTTTCACTATGAGTTATCTTCACTGAGTTATTTTCACTCTGAGTTAATTTCACTCTGAGTTAATTTCACTCTGAGTTATTTTCACTCTGAGTTAATTTCACTCTGAGTTATTTTCATGCTGAGGTAATTTAATTCTGAGTTAATTTCACTGAGTTAATTTCACTCTGAGTTAATTTCACTCTGAGTTATTTTCATGCTGAGGTAATTTAATTCTGAGTTAATTTCACTGAGTTATTTTCACAATGAGTTATTTTCACTGAGTTATTTTCACTCTGAGTTAATTTAATTCTGAGTTAATTTCACTTTGAGTTAATTTCACTCTGAGTTATTTTCACTGAGTTATTTTCACTCTGAGTTAATTTCACTATGAGTTATCTTCACTGAGTTATTTTCACTCTGAGTTAATTTCACTCTGAGTTAATTTCACTCTGAGTTATTTTCACTCTGAGTTAATTTCACTCTGAGTTATTTTCATGCTGAGGTAATTTAATTCTGAGTTAATTTCACTGAGTTATTTTCACTCTGAGTTATTTTCACTGTGTTATTTTCACTCTGAGTTAATTCAATTCTGAGTTAATTTCACTCTGAGTTAATTTCACTCTGAGTTAATTTCACAATGAGTTAATGTCACTCTGAGTTAATTTCACTCTGAGTTAATTTCACTCTGAGTTATTTTCACTCTGAGTTAATTTCACTCACATTTATTTTCACTGAGTGTTTTTCACTCTGAGTTAATTTCACCCTGAGTTAATTTCACTCTGAGTAATTTTAACTCTGAGTTAATTTCACTCTGAGTTATTTTCACTCTGAGTTATTTTCATTCGGATTTAATATCACTTTGAGTTATTTTCTCCCTGACTTAATTTAATTCTGAGTTAATTTCACTCTGAGTTATTTTCACTCTGAGTTAATTTCACTCCGAGTTAATGTCACTCTGAGTTATTTTCACTCTGAGTTATTTTCATTCGGATTTAATATCACTTTGAGTTATTTTCAACCTGAGTTATTTTCACTCTGAGTAAATTTCACTCTGTGTTAATGTCACTCTGATTTAATTTCACTCTGAGTTAATTTCACTCTGAGTTATTTTCACTCTGAGTTAATTTCACTCAGATTTATTTTCACTGAGTTATTTTCACTCTGAGTTAATTTCACCCTGAGTTAATTTCACACTGAGTATTTTTCACTCTGTGTTATGTTCATTCTGAGTTAAATTCACTCTGAGTTATTTTCACCCTGAGTTAATTTCACGCTGAGTTAATTTGACTCTGAGTTATTTACACTCTGAAATAATTTCACTCTGAGTTAATTTCACTCTGTTATTTTCACTCTGAGTTATTTTCACCCTGAGTTAATTTTATTCTGAGCTAATTTCACTGAGTTAATTTCACTCTGAGTTATTTTCACTCTGAGTTAATTTCACACTGAGTTATTTTCACTCTGTGTTATATTCACTCAGATTTATTTTGACTGAGTTATTTTCACTCTGAGTTAATTTCACTCTGAGTTAATTTCACTCTGATTTAATTTCTCTCTGTTATTTTCACTCTGAGTTATTTTCACCCTGAGTTAATTTAATTCTGAGTTAATTTCACACTGAGTTAATTTCACTCTGAGTTATTTTCACTTTGAGTTATTTTCACTCAGATTTATTTTCACTGAGTTATTTTCACTCTGAGTTAATTTCACTCTGAGTCAATTACAATCTGAGTTATTTTCACTCTGAATTAATTTCACTCTGAGTTAATTTCTCTCTGTTATTTTCACTCTGAGTTATATTCACCCTGAGTTAATTTAATTCTGTGTTAATTTCACTCTAGGTTAATTTCACTCTGCGTTATTTTCACTCTGAGTTAATTTCACAATGAGTTAATGTCACTCTGAGTTAAATTCACACTGACTTAATTTCACTCAGATTTATTTTCAGCGTTATTTTCACTCTGAGTTAATTTCACTCTGAATTAATTTCACACTGAGTTAATGTCAATCTGAGTTATTTTCACTCTGAGTTAATTTCACTCTGAGTTATCTTCACTGAGTTATTTTGACTCTGAGTTAATTTCACTCTGAGTTAATTTCACTCTGAGTTATTTTCACTCTGAGTTAATTTCACTCTGAGTTATTTTCATGCTGAGGTAATTTAATTCTGAGTTAATTTCACTGAGTTATTTTCACTCTGAGTTATTTTCACTGAGTTATTTTCACTCTGAGTTAATTTATTTCTGAGTTAATTTCACCCTGAGTTAATTTCATCTGAGTAATTTTAACTCTGAGTTAATTTCACTCTGAGTTATTTTCACTCTGAGTTTATTTCATTCGGATTTAATGTCACTTTGAGTTATTTTCACCCTGACTTAATTTAATTCTGAGTTAATTTCACTCTGAGTTATTTTCACTCTGAGTTAATTTCACTCTGAGTTATTTTCACTCTGAGTTAATTTCACTCAGAGTTATTTTCAGAGTTATTTTCACTCTGAGTTAATTTCACTCTGAGTTAATTTCACTCTGAGTTAATTTCACTCTGAGTTATTTTAATGCTGAGTTAATTTCACTCAGTTATTTTCACTCTGAATTAATTTCACTCCAATTTAATTTCATTCTGAGTTAATTTCACTCTGAGTGATTTTCACTCTGAGTTATTTTCACACTGATTTATTTTCACTCAGTAATTTTCACTCTGAGTTAATTTTACTCTGAGTTAATTTCACTCTGAGTTAAGTTCACTGAGTTATTTTCACTCTGAGTTATTTTCACTGTTATTTTCACTCTGAGTTATTTTCACTCTGAGGTAATTTCACTCTGAGTTAATTTCACACTGAGTTAATGTCACTCTGAGTTAATTTCACTCTGAGTTAATTTCACTCTGAGTTATTTTCACTCTGAGTTAATTTCACTCAGATTTATTTTCACTGAGTGTTTTTCACTCTGAGTTAATTTCACCCTGAGTTAATTTCACTCTGAGTAATTTTAACTCTGAGTTAATTTCACTCTGAGTTATTTTCACTCTGAGTTATTTTCATTCGGATTTAATATCACTTTGAGTGATTTTCACCCTGACTTAATTTAATTCTGAGTTAATTTCACTCTGAGTTATTTTCACTCTGAGTTAATTTCACTCCGAGTTAATGTCACTCTGAGTTAATTTCACTCTGAGTTAATTTCACTCTGAGTTATAGTCACTCTGAGTTATTTTCACTCTGACTTAATTTCACTCAGATTTATTTTCAGAGTTATTTTCACTCTGAGTTAATTTGACTCTGAGTTCATTTCACTCTGAGTTAATTTCACTCTGAGTTATTTTAACGCTGAGTTAATTTCACTCAGTTATTTTCACTCTGAGTTATTTTCACTCCAAGTTATTTTCTCTCTGAGTAAATTTCACTCTGAGTTAATGTCACTCTGATTTAATTTCACTCTGAGTTAATTTCACTCTGAATTATTTTCACTCTGAGTTAAATTCACTCAGATTTATTTTCACTGAGTTATTTTCACTCTGAGTTAATTTCACCCTGAGTTAATTTCACTCTGAGTATTTTTCACTCTGAGTTATTTTCATTCTGAGTTAAATTCACTCTGAGTTATTTTCACCCTGAGTTAATTTCACTCTGAGTTAATTTGACTCTGAGTTATTTTCACTCTGAATTAATTTCACTCTGAGTTAATTTCACTCTGTTATTTTCACTCTGAGTTATTCTCACCCTCAGTTAATTTTATTCTGAGCTAATTTCACTGAGTTAATTTCACTCTGAGTTATTTTCACTCTGAGTTAATTTCACACTGAGTTATTTTCACTCTGTGTTATATTCACTCAGATTTATTTTGACTGAGTTATTTTCACTCTGAGTTAATTTCACTCTGATTTAATTTCACTCTGTGTTATTTTCACTCTGAATTAATTTCACTCTGATTTAATTTCTCTCTGTTATTTTCACTCTGAGTTATTTTCACCCTGAGTTAATTTAATTCTGAGTTAATTTCACACTGAGTTAATTTCACTCTGAGTTATTTTCACTTTGAGTTATTTTCACTCAGATTTATTTTCACTGAGTTATTTTCACTCTGAGTTAATTTCACTCTGAGTAAATTTCACTCTGAGTTATTTTCACTCTGAGTTAATTTCACCCTGAGTTAATTTCACTCTGAGTTATTTTCACTCTGAGTTATTTTCATTCGGATTTAATATCACTTTGAGTTATTTTCACCCTGACTTAATTTAATTCTGAGTTAATTTCACTCTGAGTTATTTTCACTCTGAGTTAATTTCACTCCGAGTTAATGTCACTCTGAGTTAATTTCACTCTGAGTTAATTTCACTCTGATTTATTTTCACTCTGAATTAATTTCACACTGAGTTAATGTCACTCTGAGGTAATTTCACTCTGAGTTAATTTCTCTCAGATTTATTTTCAGAGTTATTTTCACTCTGAGTTAATGTCACTCTGAGTTAATTTCACACTGAGTTAATGTCACTCTGAGTTAATTTCACTCTGAGTTATTTTCACTCTGAGTTAATTTCACTCAGATTTATTTTCACTGAGTTATTTTAACTCTGAGTTAATTTCACCCTGAGTTAATTTCACTCTGAATTATTTTCACCCTGATTTAATTTAATTCTGAGTTAATTTCACTGAGTTATTTTCACTCTGAGTTAATTTCACTCTGAGTTATCTTCACTGAGTTATTTTCACTCTAAGTTAATTTCACTCTGAGTTAATTTCACTCTGAGTTATTTTCTCTCAGATTTATTTTCAGAGTTATTTTCACTCTGAGTTAATTTCACTCTGAGTTAATTTCACACTGAGTTAATGTCACTCTGAGTTAATTTCACTCTGAATTAATTTCACTCTGAGTTATTTTCACTCTGAGTTAATTTCACTCAGATTTATTTTCACTGAGTGTTTTTCACTCTGAGTTAATTTCACCCTGAGATAATTTCACTCTGAGTAATTTTAACTCTGAGTTAATTTCACTCTGAGTTATTTTCTCTCTGAGTTATTTTCATTCGGATTTAATATCACTTTGAGTTATTTTCACCCTGACTTAATTTAATTCTGAGTTAATTTCACTCTGAGTTATTTTCACTCTGAGTTAATTTCACTCCGAGTTAATGTCACTCTGAGTTAATTTCACTCTGAGTTAATTTCACTCTGAGTTAATGTCACTCTCAGTTATTTTCACTCTGAGTTAATTTCACTCTGATTTATTTTCAGTTATTTTCACTCTGAGTTAATTTGACTCTGAGTTCATTTCACTCTGAGTTAATTTCACTCTGAGTTATTTTAACGCTGAGTTAATTTCACTCAGTTACTTTCACTCTGAGTTATTTTCACTCCAAGTTATTTTCACTCTGAGTAAATTTCACTCTGAGTTAATGTCACTCTGATTGAATTTCACTCTGAGTTAATTTCACTCTGAGTTATTTTCACTCTGAGTTAATTTCACTCAGATTTATTTTCACTGAGTTATTTTCACTCTGAGTTAATTTCACCCTGAGTTAATTTCACTCTGAGTATTTTTCACTCTGAGTTATTTTCATTCTGAGTTAAATTCACTCTGAGTTATTTTCACCCTGAGTTAATTTCACTCAGAGTTAATTTGACTCTGAGTTATTTTCACTCTGAATTAATTTCACTCCGAGTTAATTTCACTCTGTTATTTTCACTCTGAGTTATTCTCACCCTCAGTTAATTTTATTCTGAGCTAATTTCACTGAGTTAATTTCACTATGAGTTATTTTCACTCTGAGTTAATTTCACACTGAGTTATTTTCACTCTGTGTTATATTCACTCAGATTTATTTTGACTGAGTTATTTTCACTCTGAGTTAATTTCACTCTGAGTTAATTTCACTCTGAGTTATTTTCACTCTGAATTAATTTCACTCTGATTTAATTTCTCTCTGTTATTTTCACTCTGAGTTATTTTCACCCTGAGTTAATTTAATTCTGAGTTAATTTCACACTGAGTTAATTACACTCTGAGTAAATTTCACTCTGAGTTATTTTCACTCTGAGTTAATTTCACCCTGAGTTAATTTCTCTCTGAGTTAATTTCATTCTGAGTTATTTTCACTCTGAGTTAATTTCACCCTGAGTTAATTTCACTCTGAGTTATTTTCACTCTGAGTAATTTTCATTCAGATTTAATTTCACTTTGAGTTATTTTCACCCTGACTTAATTTAATTCTGAGTTAATTTCACTCTGAGTTATTTACACTCTGAGTTAATTTCACTCCGAGTTAATTTCACTCTGACTTTTTTTCACTCTGAATTAATTTCACACTGAGTTAATGTCACTCTGAGGTAATTTCACTCTGAGTTAATTTCTCTCAGATTTATTTTCAGAGTTATTTTCACTCTGAGTTAATTTCACTCTGAGTTAATTTCACACTGAGTTAATGTCACTCTGAGTTAATTTCACTCTGAGTTAATTTCACTCTGAGTTATTTTCACTCTGAGTTAATTTCACTCAGATTTATTTACACTGAGTGTTTTTCACTCTCAGTTAATTTCACCCTGAGTTAATTTCACTCTGAGTAATTTTAACTCTGAGTTAATTTCACTCTGAGTTATTTTCACTCTGAGTTATTTTCATTCGGATTTAATATCACTTTGAGTTATTTTCACACTGACTTAATTTAATTCTGAGTTAATTTCACTCTGAGTTATTTTCACTCTGAGTTAATTTCACTCCGAGTTAATGTCACTCTGAGTTAATTTCACTCTGAGTTAATTTCACTCTGAGTTAATGTCACTCTGAGTTATTTTCACTCTGAGTTAATTTCACTCAGATTTATTTTCAGAGTTATTTTCACTTTGAGTTAATTTGACTCTGAGTTCATTTCACTCTGAGTTAATTTCACTCTGAGTTATTTTAACGCTGAGGTAATTTCACTCAGTTATTTTCACTCTGAGTTATTTTCACTCCAAGTTATTTTCACTCTGAGTAAATTTCACTCTGAGTTAATGTCACTCTGATTTAATTTCACTCTGAGTTAATTTCACTCTGAGTTATTTTCACTCTGAGTTAATTTCACTCAGATTTATTTTCACTGAGTTATTTTCACTCTGAGTTAATTTCACCCTGAGTTAATTTCACTCTGAGTATTTTTCACTCTGAATTATTTTCATTCTGAGTTAAATTCACTCCGAGTTAATGTCACTCTGAGTTAATTTCACTCTGAGTTAATTTCACTCTGAGTTAATTTCACCCTGAGTTAATTTCTCTCTGAGTTAATTTCATTCTGAGTTATTTTCACTCTGAGTTAATTTCACCCTGAGTTAATTTCACTCTGAGTTATTTTCACTCTGAGTAATTTTCATTCAGATTTAATATCACTTTGAGTTATTTTCACCCTGACTTAATTTAATTCTGAGTTAATTTCACTCTGAGTTATTTACACTCTGAGTTAATTTCACTCCGAGTTAATTTCACTCTGACTTATTTTCACTCTGAATTAATTTCACACTGAGTTAATGTCACTCTGAGGTAATTTCACTCTGAGTTAATTTCTCTCAGATTTATTTTCAGAGTTATTTTCAGTCTGAGTTAATTTCACTCTGAGTTAATTTCACACTGAGTTAATGTCACTCTGAGTTAATTTCACTCTGAGTTAATTTCACTCAGATTTATTTACACTGAGTGTTTTTCACTCTCAGTTAATTTCACCCTGAGTTAATTTCACTCTGAGTAATTTTAACTCTGAGTTAATTTCACTCTGAGTTATTTTCACTCTGAGTTATTTTCATTCGGATTTAATATCACTTTGAGTTATTTTCACACTGACTTAATTTAATTCTGAGTTAATTTCACTCTGAGTTATTTTCACTCTGAGTTAATTTCACTCCGAGTTAATGTCACTCTGAGTTAATTTCACTCTGAGTTAATTTCACTCTGAGTTAATGTCACTCTGAGTTATTTTCACTCTGAGTTAATTTCACTCAGATTTATTTTCAGAGTTATTTTCACTTTGAGTTAATTTGACTCTGAGTTCATTTCACTCTGAGTTAATTTCACTCTGAGTTATTTTAACGCTGAGTTAATTTCACTCAGTTATTTTCACTCTGAGTTATTTTCACTCCAAGTTATTTTCACTCTGAGTAAATTTCACTCTGAGTTAATGTCACTCTGATTTAATTTCACTCTGAGTTAATTTCACTCTGAGTTATTTTCACTCTGAGTTAATTTCACTCAGATTTATTTTCACTGAGTTATTTTCACTCTGAGTTAATTTCACCCTGAGTTAATTTCACTCTGAGTATTTTTCACTCTGAGTTATTTTCATTCTGAGTTAAATTCACTCCGAGTTAATGTCACTCTGAGTTAATTTCACTCTGAGTTAATTTCACTCTGAGTTATTTTCACTCTGAGTTATTTTCATTCGGATTTAATATCACTTTGAGTTATTTTCACCCTGACTTAATTTAATTCTGAGTTAATTTCACTCTGAGATATTTTCACTCTGAGTTAATTTCACTCTGAGTTATTTTCACTCTGAGTTAATTTCACTCAGATTTATTTTCACTGAGTTATTTTCACTCTGAGTTAATTTCACTCTGAGTTAATTTCACTCTGAGTTAATTTCACCCTGAGTTAATTTCTCTCTGAGTTAATTTCATTCTGAGTTATTTTCACTCTGAGTTAATTTCACCCTGAGTTAATTTCACTCTGAGTTATTTTCACTCTGAGTAATTTTCATTCAGATTTAATATCACTTTGAGTTATTTTCACCCTGACTTAATTTAATTCTGAGTTAATTTCACTCTGAGTTATTTACACTCTGAGTTAATTTCACTCCGAGTTAATTTCACTCTGACTTATTTTCACTCTGAATTAATTTCACACTGAGTTAATGTCACTCTGAGGTAATTTCACTCTGAGTTAATTTCTCTCAGATTTATTTTCAGAGTTATTTTCAGTCTGAGTTAATTTCACTCTGAGTTAATTTCACACTGAGTTAATGTCACTCTGAGTTAATTTCACTCTGAGTTAATTTCACTCAGATTTATTTACACTGAGTGTTTTTCACTCTCAGTTAATTTCACCCTGAGTTAATTTCACTCTGAGTAATTTTAACTCTGAGTTAATTTCACTCTGAGTTATTTTCACTCTGAGTTATTTTCATTCGGATTTAATATCACTTTGAGTTATTTTCACACTGACTTAATTTAATTCTGAGTTAATTTCACTCTGAGTTATTTTCACTCTGAGTTAATTTCACTCCGAGTTAATGTCACTCTGAGTTAATTTCACTCTGAGTTAATTTCACTCTGAGTTAATGTCACTCTGAGTTATTTTCACTCTGAGTTAATTTCACTCAGATTTATTTTCAGAGTTATTTTCACTTTGAGTTAATTTGACTCTGAGTTCATTTCACTCTGAGTTAATTTCACTCTGAGTTATTTTAACGCTGAGTTAATTTCACTCAGTTATTTTCACTCTGAGTTATTTTCACTCCAAGTTATTTTCACTCTGAGTAAATTTCACTCTGAGTTAATGTCACTCTGATTTAATTTCACTCTGAGTTAATTTCACTCTGAGTTATTTTCACTCTGAGTTAATTTCACTCAGATTTATTTTCACTGAGTTATTTTCACTCTGAGTTAATTTCACCCTGAGTTAATTTCACTCTGAGTATTTTTCACTCTGAGTTATTTTCATTCTGAGTTAAATTCACTCCGAGTTAATGTCACTCTGAGTTAATTTCACTCTGAGTTAATTTCACTCTGAGTTATTTTCACTCTGAGTTATTTTCATTCGGATTTAATATCACTTTGAGTTATTTTCACCCTGACTTAATTTAATTCTGAGTTAATTTCACTCTGAGTTATTTTCACTCTGAGTTAATTTCACTCTGAGTTAATGTCACTCTGAGTTAATCTCACTCTGAGTTAATTTCACTCTGAGTTAATGTCACTCTCAGTTATTTTCACTCTGAGTTAATTTCACTCTGATTTATTTTCAGTTATTTTCACTCTGAGTTAATTTGACTCTGAGTTCATTTCACTCTGAGTTAATTTCACTCTGAGTTATTTTAACGCTGAGTTAATTTCAGTCAGTTATTTTCACTCTGAGTTATTTTCACTCCAAGTTATTTTCACTCTGAGTAAATTTCACTCTGAGTTAATGTCACTCTGATTGAATTTCACTCTGAGTTAATTTCACTCTGAGTTATTTTCACTCTGAGTTAATTTCACTCAGATTTATTTTCACTGAGTTATTTTCACTCTGAGTTAATTTCACCCTGAGTTAATTTCACTCTGAGTATTTTTCACTCTGAGTTATTTTCATTCTGATTTAAATTCACTCTGAGTTATTTTCACCCTGAGTTAATTTCACTCTGAGTTAATTTGACTCTGAGTTATTTTCACTCTGAATTAATTTCACTCCGAGTTAATTTCACTCTGTTATTTTCACTCTGAGTTATTCTCACCCTCAGTTAATTTTATTCTGAGCTAATTTCACTGAGTTAATTTCACTATGAGTTATTTTCACTCTGAGTTAATTTCACACTGAGTTATTTTCACTCTGTGTTATATTCACTCAGATTTATTTTGACTGAGTTATTTTCACTCTGAGTTAATTTCACTCTGAGTTAATTTCACTCTGAGTTATTTTCACTCTGAATTAATTTCACTCTGATTTAATTTCTCTCAGTTATTTTCACTCTGAGTTATTTTCACCCTGAGTTAATTTAATTCTGAGTTAATTTCACACTGAGTTAATTACACTCTGAGTAAATTTCACTCTGAGTTATTTTCACTCTGAGTTAATTTCACCCTGAGTTAATTTCTCTCTGAGTTAATTTCATTCTGAGTTATTTTCACTCTGAGTTAATTTCACCCTGAGTTAATTTCACTCTGAGTTATTTTCACTCTGAGTAATTTTCATTCAGATTTAATATCACTTTGAGTTATTTTCACCCTGACTTAATTTAATTCTGAGTTAATTTCACTCTGAGTTATTTACACTCTGAGTTAATTTCACTCCGAGTTAATTTCACTCTGACTTATTTTCACTCTGAATTAATTTCACACTGAGTTAATGTCACTCTGAGGTAATTTCACTCTGAGTTAATTTCTCTCAGATTTATTTTCAGAGTTATTTTCACTCTGAGTTAATTTCACTCTGAGTTAATTTCACACTGAGTTAATGTCACTCT
Source organism: Isurus oxyrinchus (assembly GCA_026770705.1). Taxonomy (NCBI): domain Eukaryota; kingdom Metazoa; phylum Chordata; class Chondrichthyes; order Lamniformes; family Lamnidae; genus Isurus; species Isurus oxyrinchus. The sequence goes on from JANJGN010000017.1 coordinate 118,142,583, forward strand.
GAGTTAATTTCACTCTGAGTTAATTTCACTCTGAGTTATTTTCACTCTGAGTTAATTTCACTCAGATTTATTTACACTGAGTGTTTTTCACTCTCAGTTAATTTCACCCTGAGTTAATTTCACTCTGAGTAATTTTAACTCTGAGTTAATTTCACTCTGAGTTATTTTCACTCTGAGTTATTTTCATTCGGATTTAATATCACTTTGAGTTATTTTCACACTGACTTAATTTAATTCTGAGTTAATTTCACTCTGAGTTATTTTCACTCTGAGTTAATTTCACTCCGAGTTAATGTCACTCTGAGTTAATTTCACTCTGAGTTAATTTCACTCTGAGTTAATGTCACTCTGAGTTATTTTCACTCTGAGTTAATTTCACTCAGATTTATTTTCAGAGTTATTTTCACTTTGAGTTAATTTGACTCTGAGTTCATTTCACTCTGAGTTAATTTCACTCTGAGTTATTTTAACGCTGAGTTAATTTCACTCAGTTATTTTCACTCTGAGTTATTTTCACTCCAAGTTATTTTCACTCTGAGTAAATTTCACTCTGAGTTAATGTCACTCTGATTTAATTTCACTCTGAGTTAATTTCACTCTGAGTTATTTTCACTCTGAGTTAATTTCACTCAGATTTATTTTCACTGAGTTATTTTCACTCTGAGTTAATTTCACCCTGAGTTAATTTCACTCTGAGTATTTTTCACTCTGAATTATTTTCATTCTGAGTTAAATTCACTCCGAGTTAATGTCACTCTGAGTTAATTTCACTCTGAGTTAATTTCACTCTGAGTTAATTTCACCCTGAGTTAATTTCTCTCTGAGTTAATTTCATTCTGAGTTATTTTCACTCTGAGTTAATTTCACCCTGAGTTAATTTCACTCTGAGTTATTTTCACTCTGAGTAATTTTCATTCAGATTTAATATCACTTTGAGTTATTTTCACCCTGACTTAATTTAATTCTGAGTTAATTTCACTCTGAGTTATTTACACTCTGAGTTAATTTCACTCCGAGTTAATTTCACTCTGACTTATTTTCACTCTGAATTAATTTCACACTGAGTTAATGTCACTCTGAGGTAATTTCACTCTGAGTTAATTTCTCTCAGATTTATTTTCAGAGTTATTTTCACTCTGAGTGAATTTCACTCTGAGTTAATTTCACACTGAGTTAATGTCACTCTGAGTTAATTTCACTCTGAGTTAATTTCACTCAGATTTATTTACACTGAGTGTTTTTCACTCTCAGTTAATTTCACCCTGAGTTAATTTCACTCTGAGTAATTTTAACTCTGAGTTAATTTCACTCTGAGTTATTTTCACTCTGAGTTATTTTCATTCGGATTTAATATCACTTTGAGTTATTTTCACACTGACTTAATTTAATTCTGAGTTAATTTCACTCTGAGTTATTTTCACTCTGAGTTAATTTCACTCCGAGTTAATGTCACTCTGAGTTAATTTCACTCTGAGTTAATTTCACTCTGAGTTAATGTCACTCTGAGTTATTTTCACTCTGAGTTAATTTCACTCAGATTTATTTTCAGAGTTATTTTCACTTTGAGTTAATTTGACTCTGAGTTCATTTCACTCTGAGTTAATTTCACTCTGAGTTATTTTAACGCTGAGTTAATTTCACTCAGTTATTTTCACTCTGAGTTATTTTCACTCCAAGTTATTTTCAATCTGAGTAAATTTCACTCTGAGTTAATGTCACTCTGATTTAATTTCACTCTGAGTTAATTTCACTCTGAGTTATTTTCACTCTGAGTTAATTTCACTCAGATTTATTTTCACTGAGTTATTTTCACTCTGAGTTAATTTCACCCTGAGTTAATTTCACTCTGAGTATTTTTCACTCTGAGTTATTTTCATTCTGAGTTAAATTCACTCCGAGTTAATGTCACTCTGAGTTAATTTCACTCTGAGTTAATTTCACTCTGAGTGAATGTCACTCTGAGTTATTTTCACTCTGAGTTAATTTCACTCAGATTTATTTTCACTGAGTTATTTTCACTCTGAGTTAATTTCACCCTGAGTTAATTTCACTCTGAGTATTTTTCACTCTGAGTTATTTTCATTCTGAGTTAAATTCACTCTGAGTTATTTTCACCCTGAGTTAATTTCACTCTGAGTTAATTTCACTCTGAGTTATTTTCACTCTGAATTAATTTCACTCCGAGTTAATTTCACTCTGTTATTTTCACTCTGAGTTACTCTCACCCTCAGTTAATTTTATTCTGAGCTAATTTCACTGAGTTAATGTCAATCTGAGTTATTTTCACTCTGAGTTAATTTCACACTGAGTTATTTTCACTCTGTGTTATATTCACTCAGATTTATTTTGACTGAGTTATTTTCACTCTGAGTTAATTTCACTCTGAGTTAATTTCACTCTGAGTTAATGTCACTCTGAGTTATTTTCACTCTGAGTTAATTTCACTCAGATTTATTTTCAGAGTTATTTTCACTCTGAGTTAATTTGACTCTGAGTTCATTTCACTCTGAGTTAATTTCACTCTGAGTTATTTTAACGCTGAGTTAATTTCACTCAGTTATTTTCACTCTGAGTTATTTTCACTCCAAGTTATTTTCACTCTGAGTAAATTTCACTCTGAGTTAATGTCACTCTGATTTAATTTCACTCTGAGTTAATTTCACTCTGAGTTATTTTCACTCTGAGTTAATTTCACTCAGATTTACTTTCACTGAGTTATTTTCACTCTGAGTTAATTTCACCCTGAGTTAATTTCACTCTGAATATTTCTCACTCTGAGTTATTTTCATTCTGAGTTAAATTCACTCTGAGTTATTTTCACCCTGAGTTAATTTCACTCTGAGTTAATTTGACTCTGAGTTATTTTCACTCTGAATTAATTTCACTCCGAGTTAATTTCACTCTGTTATTTTCACTCTGAGTTATTCTCACCCTCAGTTAATTTTATTCTGAGCTAATTTCACTGAGTTAATTTCACTATGAGTTATTTTCACTCTGAGTTAATTTCACACTGAGTTATTTTCACTCTGTGTTATATTCACTCAGATTTATTTTGACTGAGTTATTTTCACTCTGAGTTAATTTCACTCTGAGTTAATTTCACTCTGAGTTATTTTCACTCTGAATTAATTTCACTCTGATTTAATTTCTCTCTGTTATTTTCACTCTGAGTTATTTCACCCTGAGTTAATTTAATTCTGAGTTAATTTCACACTGAGTTAATTTCACTCTGAGTTATTTTCACTTTGAGTTATTTTCACTCAGATTTATTTTCACTGAGTTATTTTCACTCTGAGTTAATTTCACTCTGAGTAAATTTCACTCTGAGTTATTTTCACTCTGAGTTAATTTCACCCTGAGTTAATTTCACTCTGAGTTATTTTCACTCTGAGTTATTTTCATTCGGATTTAACATCACTTTGAGTTATTTTCACCCTGACTTAATTTAATTCTGAGTTAATTTCACTCTGAGTTATTTTCACTCTGAGTTAATTTCATTCCGAGTTAATGTCACTCTGAGTTAATTTCGCTCTGATTTATTTTCACTCTGAATTAATTTCACACTGAGTTAATGTCACTCTGAGGTAATTTCACTCTGAGTTAATTTCTCTCAGATTTATTTTCAGAGTTATTTTCACTCTGAGTTAATTTCACTCTGAGTTACTTTCACACTGAGTTAATGTCACTCTGAGTTAATTTCACTCTGAGTTATTTTCACTCTGAGTTAATTTCACTCAGATTTATTTTCACTGAGTTAATTTCACCCTGAGTTAATTTCACTCTGAATTATTTTCACCCTGATTTAATTTAATTCTGAGTTAATTTCACTGAGTTATTTTCACTCTGAGTTAATTTCACTCTGAGTTATCTTCACTGAGTTATTTTCACTCTGAGTTAATTTCACTCTGTGTTAATTTCACTCTGAGTTATTTTCTCTCAGATTTATTTTCAGAGTTATTTTCACTCTGAGTTAATTTCACTCTGAGTTAATTTCACACTGAGTTAATGTCACTCTGAGTTAATTTCACTCTGAATTAATTTCACTCTGAGTTATTTTCACTCTGAGTTAATTTCACTCAGATTTATTTTCACTGAGTGTTTTTCACTCTGAGTTAATTTCACCCTGAGTTAATTTCACTCTGAGTAATTTTAACTCTGAGTTAATTTCACTCTGAGTTATTTTCACTCTGAGTTATTTTCATTCGGATTTAATATCACTTTGAGTTATTTTCACCCTGACTTAATTTAATTCTGAGTTAATTTCACTCTGAGTTATTTTCACTCTGAGTTAATTTCACTCCGAGTTAATGTCACTCTGAGTTAATTTCACTCTGAGTTAATTTCACTCTGAGTTAATGTCACTCTGAGTTATTTTCACTCTGAGTTAATTTCACTCAGATTTATTTTCAGAGTTATTTTCACTCTGAGTTAATTTGACTCTGAGTTCATTTCACTCTGAGTTAATTTCACTCTGAGTTATTTTAACGCTGAGTTAATTTCACTCAGTTATTTTCACTCTGAGTTATTTTCACTCCAAGTTATTTTCACTCTGAGTAAATTTCACTCTGAGTAAATGTCACTCTGATTTAATTTCACTCTGAGTTCATTTCACTCTGAGTTATTTTCACTCTGAGTTAATTTCACTCAGATTTATTTTCACAGAGTTATTTTCACTCTGAGTTAATTTCACCCTGAGTTAATTTCACTCTGTGTATTTTTCACTCTGAGTTATTTTCATTCTGAGTTAAATTCACTCCGAGTTAATGTCACTCTGAGTTAATTTCACTCTGAGTTAATTTCACTCTGAGTTAATGTCACTCTGAGTTATTTTCACTCTGAGTTAATTTCACTCTGAGTTATCTTCACTGAGTTATTTTCACTCTGAGTTAATTTCACTCTGTGTTAATTTCACTCTGAGTTATTTTCTCTCAGATTTATTTTCAGAGTTATTTTCACTCTGAGTTAATTTCACTCTGAGTTAATTTCACACTGAGTTAATGTCACTCTGAGTTAATTTCACTCTGAATTAATTTCACTCTGAGTTATTTTCACTCTGAGTTAATTTCACTCAGATTTATTTTCACTGAGTGTTTTTCACTCTGAGTTAATTTCACCCTGAGTTAATTTCACTCTGAGTAATTTTAACTCTGAGTTAATTTCACTCTGAGTTATTTTCACTCTGAGTTATTTTCATTCGGATTTAATATCACTTTGAGTTATTTTCACCCTGACTTAATTTAATTCTGAGTTAATTTCACTCTGAGTTATTTTCACTCTGAGTTAATTTCACTCCGAGTTAATGTCACTCTGAGTTAATTTCACTCTGAGTTAATTTCACTCTGAGTTAATGTCACTCTGAGTTATTTTCACTCTGAGTTAATTTCACTCAGATTTATTTTCAGAGTTATTTTCACTCTGAGTTAATTTGACTCTGAGTTCATTTCACTCTGAGTTAATTTCACTCTGAGTTATTTTAACGCTGAGTTAATTTCACTCAGTTATTTTCACTCTGAGTTATTTTCACTCCAAGTTATTTTCACTCTGAGTAAATTTCACTCTGAGTAAATGTCACTCTGATTTAATTTCACTCTGAGTTAATTTCACTCTGAGTTATTTTCACTCTGAGTTAATTTCACTCAGATTTATTTTCACTGAGTTATTTTCACTCTGAGTTAATTTCACCCTGAGTTAATTTCACTCTGTGTATTTTTCACTCTGAGTTATTTTCATTCTGAGTTAAATTCACTCCGAGTTAATGTCACTCTGAGTTAATTTCACTCTGAGTTAATTTCACTCTGAGTTAATGTCACTCTGAGTTATTTTCACTCTGAGTTAATTTCACTCAGATTTATTTTCACTGAGTTATTTTCACTCTGAGTTAATTTCACCCTGAGTTAATTTCACTCTGAGTATTTTTCACTCTGAGTTATTTTCATTCTGAGTTAAATTCACTCTGAGTTATTTTCACCGAGTTAATTTCACTCTGAGTTAATTTGACTCTGAGTTATTTTCACTCTGAATTAATTTCACTCCGAGTTAATTTCACTCTGTTATTTTCACTCTGAGTTATTCTCACCCTCAGTTAATTTTATTCTGAGCTAATTTCACTGAGTTAATTTCACTCTGAGTTATTTTCATTCTGAGTTAATTTCACACTGAGTTATTTTCACTCTGTGTTATATTCACTCAGATTTATTTTGACTGAGTTATTTTCACTCTGAGTTAATTTCACTCTGAGTTAATTTCACTCTGAGTTATTTTCACTCTGAATTAATTTCACTCTGATTTAATTTCTCTCTGTTATTTTCACTCTGAGTTATTTTCACCCTGAGTTAATTTAATTCTGAGTTAATTTCACACTGAGTTAATTTCACTGAGTTATTTTCACTTTGAGTTATTTTCACTCAGATTTATTTTCACTGAGTTATTTTCACTCTGAGTTAATTTCACTCTGAGTAAATTTCACTCTGAGTTATTTTCACTGTGAGTTAATTTCATCCTGAGTTAATTTCACTCTGAGTTATTTTCACTCTGAGTTATTTTCATTCGGATTTAATATCACTTTGAGTTATTTTCACCCTGACTTAATTTAATTCTGAGTTAATTTCACTCTGAGTTATTTTCACTCTGAGTTAATTTCACTCCGAGTTAATGTCACTCTGAGTTAATTTCACTCTGAGTTAATTTCACTCCGATTTATTTTCACTCTGAATTAATTTCACACTGAGTTAATGTCACTCTGAGGTAATTTCACTCTGAGTTAATTTCTCTCAGATTTATTTTCAGAGTTATTTTCACTCTGAGTTAATTTCACTCTGAGTTAATTTCACACTGAGTTAATGTCACTCTGAGTTAATTTCACTCTGAGTTATTTTCACTCTGAGTTAATTTCACTCAGATTTATTTTCACTGAGTTATTTTCACTCTGAGTTAATTTCACTCTGAGTAAATTTCACTCTGAGTTATTTTCACTGTGAGTTAATTTCACCCTGAGTTAATTTCACTCTGAGTTAATTTGACTCTGAGTTATTTTCACTCTGAATTAATTTCACTCCGAGTTAATTTCACTCTGTTATTTTCACTCTGAGTTATTCTCACCCTCAGTTAATTTTATTCTGAGCTAATTTCACTGAGTTAATTTCACTATGAGTTATTTTCACTCTGAGTTAATTTCACACTGAGTTATTTTCACTCTGTGTTATATTCACTCAGATTTATTTTGACTGAGTTATTTTCACTCTGAGTTAATTTCACTCTGAGTTAATTTCACTCTGAGTTATTTTCACTCTGAGTTAATTTCACTCCGAGTTAATGTCACTCTGAGTTAATTTCACTCTGAGTTAATTTCACTCTGAGTTAATGTCACTCTGAGTTATTTTCACTCTGAGTTAATTTCACTCAGATTTATTTTCAGAGTTATTTTCACTCTGAGTTAATTTGACTCTGAGTTCATTTCACTCTGAGTTAATTTCACTCTGAGTTATTTTAACGCTGAGTTAATTTCACTCAGTTATTTTCACTCTGAGTTATTTTCACTCCAAGTTATTTTCACTCTGAGTAAATTTCACTCTGAGTAAATGTCACTCTGATTTAATTTCACTCTGAGTTCATTTCACTCTGAGTTATTTTCACTCTGAGTTAATTTCACTCAGATTTATTTTCACAGAGTTATTTTCACTCTGAGTTAATTTCACCCTGAGTTAATTTCACTCTGTGTATTTTTCACTCTGAGTTATTTTCATTCTGAGTTAAATTCACTCCGAGTTAATGTCACTCTGAGTTAATTTCACTCTGAGTTAATTTCACTCTGAGTTAATGTCACTCTGAGTTATTTTCACTCTGAGTTAATTTCACTCTGAGTTATCTTCACTGAGTTATTTTCACTCTGAGTTAATTTCACTCTGTGTTAATTTCACTCTGAGTTATTTTCTCTCAGATTTATTTTCAGAGTTATTTTCACTCTGAGTTAATTTCACTCTGAGTTAATTTCACACTGAGTTAATGTCACTCTGAGTTAATTTCACTCTGAATTAATTTCACTCTGAGTTATTTTCACTCTGAGTTAATTTCACTCAGATTTATTTTCACTGAGTGTTTTTCACTCTGAGTTAATTTCACCCTGAGTTAATTTCACTCTGAGTAATTTTAACTCTGAGTTAATTTCACTCTGAGTTATTTTCACTCTGAGTTATTTTCATTCGGATTTAATATCACTTTGAGTTATTTTCACCCTGACTTAATTTAATTCTGAGTTAATTTCACTCTGAGTTATTTTCACTCTGAGTTAATTTCACTCCGAGTTAATGTCACTCTGAGTTAATTTCACTCTGAGTTAATTTCACTCTGAGTTAATGTCACTCTGAGTTATTTTCACTCTGAGTTAATTTCACTCAGATTTATTTTCAGAGTTATTTTCACTCTGAGTTAATTTGACTCTGAGTTCATTTCACTCTGAGTTAATTTCACTCTGAGTTATTTTAACGCTGAGTTAATTTCACTCAGTTATTTTCACTCTGAGTTATTTTCACTCCAAGTTATTTTCACTCTGAGTAAATTTCACTCTGAGTAAATGTCACTCTGATTTAATTTCACTCTGAGTTAATTTCACTCTGAGTTATTTTCACTCTGAGTTAATTTCACTCAGATTTATTTTCACTGAGTTATTTTCACTCTGAGTTAATTTCACCCTGAGTTAATTTCACTCTGTGTATTTTTCACTCTGAGTTATTTTCATTCTGAGTTAAATTCACTCCGAGTTAATGTCACTCTGAGTTAATTTCACTCTGAGTTAATTTCACTCTGAGTTAATGTCACTCTGAGTTATTTTCACTCTGAGTTAATTTCACTCAGATTTATTTTCACTGAGTTATTTTCACTCTGAGTTAATTTCACCCTGAGTTAATTTCACTCTGAGTATTTTTCACTCTGAGTTATTTTCATTCTGAGTTAAATTCACTCTGAGTTATTTTCACCGAGTTAATTTCACTCTGAGTTAATTTGACTCTGAGTTATTTTCACTCTGAATTAATTTCACTCCGAGTTAATTTCACTCTGTTATTTTCACTCTGAGTTATTCTCACCCTCAGTTAATTTTATTCTGAGCTAATTTCACTGAGTTAATTTCACTCTGAGTTATTTTCATTCTGAGTTAATTTCACACTGAGTTATTTTCACTCTGTGTTATATTCACTCAGATTTATTTTGACTGAGTTATTTTCACTCTGAGTTAATTTCACTCTGAGTTAATTTCACTCTGAGTTATTTTCACTCTGAATTAATTTCACTCTGATTTAATTTCTCTCTGTTATTTTCACTCTGAGTTATTTTCACCCTGAGTTAATTTAATTCTGAGTTAATTTCACACTGAGTTAATTTCACTGAGTTATTTTCACTTTGAGTTATTTTCACTCAGATTTATTTTCACTGAGTTATTTTCACTCTGAGTTAATTTCACTCTGAGTAAATTTCACTCTGAGTTATTTTCACTGTGAGTTAATTTCATCCTGAGTTAATTTCACTCTGAGTTATTTTCACTCTGAGTTATTTTCATTCGGATTTAATATCACTTTGAGTTATTTTCACCCTGACTTAATTTAATTCTGAGTTAATTTCACTCTGAGTTATTTTCACTCTGAGTTAATTTCACTCCGAGTTAATGTCACTCTGAGTTAATTTCACTCTGAGTTAATTTCACTCCGATTTATTTTCACTCTGAATTAATTTCACACTGAGTTAATGTCACTCTGAGGTAATTTCACTCTGAGTTAATTTCTCTCAGATTTATTTTCAGAGTTATTTTCACTCTGAGTTAATTTCACTCTGAGTTAATTTCACACTGAGTTAATGTCACTCTGAGTTAATTTCACTCTGAGTTATTTTCACTCTGAGTTAATTTCACTCAGATTTATTTTCACTGAGTTATTTTCACTCTGAGTTAATTTCACCCTGAGTTAATTTCACTCTGAGTATTTTTCACTCTGAGTTATTTTCATTCTGAGTTAAATTCACTCTGAGTTATTTTCACCGAGTTAATTTCACTCTGAGTTAATTTGACTCTGAGTTATTTTCACTCTGAATTAATTTCACTCCGAGTTAATTTCACTCTGTTATTTTCACTCTGAGTTATTCTCACCCTCAGTTAATTTTATTCTGAGCTAATTTCACTGAGTTAATTTCACTCTGAGTTATTTTCATTCTGAGTTAATTTCACACTGAGTTATTTTCACTCTGTGTTATATTCACTCAGATTTATTTTGACTGAGTTATTTTCACTCTGAGTTAATTTCACTCTGAGTTAATTTCACTCTGAGTTATTTTCACTCTGAATTAATTTCACTCTGATTTAATTTCTCTCTGTTATTTTCACTCTGAGTTATTTTCACCCTGAGTTAATTTAATTCTGAGTTAATTTCACACTGAGTTAATTTCACTGAGTTATTTTCACTTTGAGTTATTTTCACTCAGATTTATTTTCACTGAGTTATTTTCACTCTGAGTTAATTTCACTCTGAGTAAATTTCACTCTGAGTTATTTTCACTGTGAGTTAATTTCATCCTGAGTTAATTTCACTCTGAGTTATTTTCACTCTGAGTTATTTTCATTCGGATTTAATATCACTTTGAGTTATTTTCACCCTGACTTAATTTAATTCTGAGTTAATTTCACTCTGAGTTATTTTCACTCTGAGTTAATTTCACTCCGAGTTAATGTCACTCTGAGTTAATTTCACTCTGAGTTAATTTCACTCCGATTTATTTTCACTCTGAATTAATTTCACACTGAGTTAATGTCACTCTGAGGTAATTTCACTCTGAGTTAATTTCTCTCAGATTTATTTTCAGAGTTATTTTCACTCTGAGTTAATTTCACTCTGAGTTAATTTCACACTGAGTTAATGTCACTCTGAGTTAATTTCACTCTGAGTTATTTTCACTCTGAGTTAATTTCACTCAGATTTATTTTCACTGAGTTATTTTCACTCTGAGTTAATTTCACTCTGAGTAAATTTCACTCTGAGTTATTTTCACTGTGAGTTAATTTCACCCTGAGTTAATTTCACTCTGAGTTAATTTGACTCTGAGTTATTTTCACTCTGAATTAATTTCACTCCGAGTTAATTTCACTCTGTTATTTTCACTCTGAGTTATTCTCACCCTCTGTTAATTTTATTCTGAGCTAATTTCACTGAGTTAATTTCACTATGAGTTATTTTCACTCTGAGTTAATTTCACACTGAGTTATTTTCACTCTGTGTTATATTCACTCAGATTTATTTTGACTGAGTTATTTTCACTCTGAGTTAATTTCACTCTGAGTTAATTTCACTCTGAGTTATTTTCACTCTGAATTAATTTCACTCTGATTTAATTTCTCTCTGTTATTTTCACTCTGAGTTATTTTCACCCTGAGTTAATTTAATTCTGAGTTAATTTCACACTGAGTTAATTTCACTCTGAGTAAATTTCACTCTGAGTTATTTTCACTCTGAGTTAATTTCACCCTGAGTTAATTTCACTCTGAGTAAATTTCACTCTGTGTTATTTTCACTCTGAGTTAATTTCACCCTGAGTTAATTTCACTCTGAGTTATTTTCACTCTGAGTTATTTTCATTCGGATTTAATATCACTTTGAGTTATTTTCACCCTGACTTAATTTAATTCTGAGTTAATTTCACTCTGAGTTATTTTCACTCTGAGTTAATTTCACTCCGAGTTAATGTCACTCTGAGTTAATTTCACTCTGAGTTAATTTCACTCTGATTTATTTTCACTCTGAATTAATTTCAAACTGAGTTAATGTCACTCTGAGGTAATTTCACTCTGAGTTAATTTCTCTCAGATTTATTTTCAGAGTTATTTTCACTCTGAGTTAATTTCACTCTGAGTTAATTTCACACTGAGTTAATGTCACTCTGAGTTAATTTCACTCTGAGTTAATTTCACTCTGAGTTATTTTCACTCTGAGTTAATTTCACTCAGATTTATTTTCACTGAGTGTTTTTCACTCTCAGTTAATTTCACCCTGAGTTAATTTCACTCTGAGTAATTTTAACTCTGAGTTAATTTCACTCTGAGTTATTTTCACTCTGAGTTATTTTCATTTGGATTTAATATCACTTTGAGTTATTTTCACACTGACTTAATTTAATTCTGAGTTAATTTCACTCTGAGTTATTTTCACTCTGAGTTATTTTCACTCCAAGTTATTTTCACTCTGAGTAAATTTCACTCTGAGTTAATGTCACTCTGATTTAATTTCACTCTGAGTTAATTTCACTCAGAATTATTTTCACTTAGTTATTTTCACTCTGAGTTAATTTCACCCTGAGTTAATTTCACTCTGAGTATTTTTCACTCTGAGTTATTTTCATTCTGAGTTAAATTCACTCCGAGTTAATGTCACTCTGAGTTAATTTCAATCTGAGTTAATTTCACTCTGAGTTAATGTCACTCTGAGTTATTTTCACTCTGAGTTAATTTCACTCAGATTTATTTTCACTGAGTTATTTTCACTCTGAGTTAATTTCACCCTGAGTTAATTTCACTCTGAGTATTTTTCACTCTGAGTTATTTTCATTCTGAGTTAAATTCACTCTGAGTTATTTTCACCCTGAGTTAATTTCACTCTGAGTTAATTTGACTCTGAGTAATTTTCACTCTGAATTAATTTCACTCCGAGTTAATTTCACTCTGTTATTTTCACTCTGAGTTATTCTCACCCTCAGTTAATTTAATTCTGACCTAATTTCACTGAGTTAATTTCACTCTGAGTTATTTTAACTCTGAGTTAATTTCATTCTGAGTTATTTTCACTCTGAGTTATTTTCATTCGGATTTAATATCACTTTGAGTTATTTTCACACTGACTTAATTTAATTCTGAGTTAATTTCACTCTGAGTTATTTTCACTCTGAGTTAATTTCACACCGAGTTAATGTCACTCTGAGTTAATTTCACCCTGAGTTAATTTCACTCTGAGTTAATGTCACACTGAGTTATTTTCACTCTGTGTTATATTCACTCAGATTTATTTTGACTGAGTTATTTTCACTCTGAGTTAATTTCACTCTGAGTTAATTTCACTCTGAGTTATTTTCACTCTGAATTAATTTCACTCTGATTTAATTTCTCTCTGTTATTTTCACTCTGAGTTATTTTCACCCTGAGTTAATTTAATTCTGAGTTAATTTCACACTGAGTTAATTTCACTCTGAGTTATTTTCACTTTGAGTTATTTTCACTCAGATTTATTTTCACTGAGTTATTTTCACTCTGAGTTAATTTCACTCTGAGTAAATTTCACTCTGAGTTATTTTCACTCTGAGTTAATTTCACCCTGAGTTAATTTCACTCTGAGTTATTTTCACTCTGAGTTATTTTCATTCGGATTTAACATCACTTTGAGTTATTTTCACCCTGACTTAATTTAATTCTGAGTTAATTTCACTCTGAGTTATTTTCACTCTGACTTAATTTCATTCCGAGTTAATGTCACTCTGAGTTAATTTCACTCTGAGTTAATTTCACTCTGATTTATTTTCACTCTGAATTAATTTCACACTGAGTTAATGTCACTCTGAGGTAATTTCACTCTGAGTTAATTTCTCTCAGATTTATTTTCAGAGTTATTTTCACTCTGAGTTAATTTCACTCTGAGTTAATTTCACACTGAGTTAATGTCACTCTGAGTTAATTTCACTCTGAGTTATTTTCACTCTGAGTTAATTTCACTCAGATTTATTTTCACTGAGTTAATTTCACCCTGAGTTAATTTCACTCTGAATTATTTTCACCCTGATTTAATTTAATTCTGAGTTAATTTCACTGAGTTATTTTCACTCTGAGTTAATTTCACTCTGAGTATTCTTCACTGAGTTATTTTCACTCTGAGTTAATTTCACTCTGAGTTAATTTCATTCTGAGTTATTTTCTCTCAGATTTATTTTCAGAGTTATTTTCACTCTGAGTTAATTTCACTCTGAGTTAATTTCACACTGAGTTAATGTCACTCTGAGTTAATTTCACTCTGAATTAATTTCACTCTGAGTTATTTTCACTCTGAGTTAATTTCACTCAGATTTATTTTCACTGAGTGTTTTTCACTCTGAGTTAATTTCACCCTGAGTTAATTTCATTATGAGTAATTTTAACTCTGAGTTAATTTCACTCTGAGTTATTTTCACTCTGAGTTATTTTCATTCGGATTTAATATCACTTTGAGTTATTTTCACCCTGACTTAATTTAATTCTGAGTTAATTTCACTCTGAGTTATTTTCACTCTGAGTTAATTTCACTCCGAGTTAATGTCACTCTGAGTTAATTTCACTCTGAGTTAATTTCACTCTGAGTTAATGTCACTCTGAATTATTTTCACTCTGAGTTAATTTCACTCAGATTTATTTTCAGAGTTATTTTCACTCTGAGTTAATTTGACTCTGAGTTCATTTCACTCTGAGTTAATTTCACTCTGAGTTATTTTAACGCTGAGTTAATTTCACTCAGTTATTTTCACTCTGAGTTATTTTCACTCCAAGTTATTTTCACTCTGAGTAAATTTCACTCTGAGTTAATGTCACTCTGATTTAATTTCACTCTGAGTTAATTTCACTCTGAGTTATTTTCACTCTGAGTTAATTTCACTCAGAATTATTTTCACTTAGTTATTTTCATTCTGAGTTAATTTCACCCTGAGTTAATTTCACTCTGAGTATTTTTCACTCTGAGTTATTTTCATTCTGAGTTAAATTCACTCCGAGTTAATGTCACTCTGAGTTAATTTCACTCTGAGTTAATTTCACTCTGAGTTAATGTCACTCTGAGTTATTTTCACTCTGAGTTAATTTCACTCAGATTTATTTTCACTGAGTTATTTTCACTCTGAGTTAATTTCACCCTGAGTTAATTTCACTCTGAGTATTTTTCACTCTGAGTTATTTTCATTCTGAGTTAAATTCACTCTGAGTTATTTTCACCCTGAGTTAATTTCACTCTGAGTTAATTTGACTCTGAGTAATTTTCACTCTGAATTAATTTCACTCCGAGTTAATTTCACTCTGTTATTTTCACTCTGAGTTATTCTCACCCTCAGTTAATTTAATTCTGACCTAATTTCACTGAGTTAATTTCACTCTGAGTTATTTTAACTCTGAGTTAATTTCATTCTGAGTTATTTTCACTCTGAGTTATTTTCATTCGGATTTAATATCACTTTGAGTTATTTTCACACTGACTTAATTTAATTCTGAGTTAATTTCACTCTGAGTTATTTTCACTCTGAGTTAATTTCACACCGAGTTAATGTCACTCTGAGTTAATTTCACCCTGAGTTAATTTCACTCTGAGTTAATGTCACACTGAGTTATTTTCACTCTGTGTTATATTCACTCAGATTTATTTTGACTGAGTTATTTTCACTCTGAGTTAATTTCACTCTGAGTTAATTTTACTCTGAGTTATTTTCACTCTGAATTAATTTCACTCTGATTTAATTTCTCTCTGTTATTTTCACTCTGAGTTATTTTCACCCTGAGTTAATTTAATTCTGAGTTAATTTCACACTGAGTTAATTTCACTCTGATTTATTTTCACTTTGAGTTATTTTCACTCAGATTTATTTTCACTGAGTTATTTTCACTCTGAGTTAATTTCACTCTGAGTAAATTTCACTCTGAGTTATTTTCACTCTGAGTTAATTTCACCCTGAGTTAATTTCACTCTGAGTTATTTTCACTCTGAGTTATTTTCATTCGGATTTAACATCACTTTGAGTTATTTTCACCCTGACTTAATTTAATTCTGAGTTAATTTCACTCTGAGTTATTTTCACTCTGACTTAATTTCATTCCGAGTTAATGTCACTCTGAGTTAATTTCACTCTGAGTTAATTTCACTCTGATTTATTTTCACTCTGAATTAATTTCACACTGAGTTAATGTCACTCTGAGGTAATTTCACTCTGAGTTAATTTCTCTCAGATTTATTTTCAGAGTTATTTTCACTCTGAGTTAATTTCACTCTGAGTTAATTTCACACTGAGTTAATGTCACTCTGAGTTAATTTCACTCTGAGTTATTTTCACTCTGAGTTAATTTCACTCAGATTTATTTTCACTGAGTTAATTTCACCCTGAGTTAATTTCACTCTGAATTATTTTCACCCTGATTTAATTTAATTCTGAGTTAATTTCACTGAGTTATTTTCACTCTGAGTTAATTTCACTCTGAGTATTCTTCACTGAGTTATTTTCACTCTGAGTTAATTTCACTCTGAGTTAATTTCATTCTGAGTTATTTTCTCTCAGATTTATTTTCAGAGTTATTTTCACTCTGAGTTAATTTCACTCTGAGTTAATTTCACACTGAGTTAATGTCACTCTGAGTTAATTTCACTCTGAATTAATTTCACTCTGAGTTATTTTCACTCTGAGTTAATTTCACTCAGATTTATTTTCACTGAGTGTTTTTCACTCTGAGTTAATTTCACCCTGAGTTAATTTCATTATGAGTAATTTTAACTCTGAGTTAATTTCACTCTGAGTTATTTTCACTCTGAGTTATTTTCATTCGGATTTAATATCACTTTGAGTTATTTTCACCCTGACTTAATTTAATTCTGAGTTAATTTCACTCTGAGTTATTTTCACTCTGAGTTAATTTCACTCCGAGTTAATGTCACTCTGAGTTAATTTCACTCTGAGTTAATTTCACTCTGAGTTAATGTCACTCTGAATTATTTTCACTCTGAGTTAATTTCACTCAGATTTATTTTCAGAGTTATTTTCACTCTGAGTTAATTTGACTCTGAGTTCATTTCACTCTGAGTTAATTTCACTCTGAGTTATTTTAACGCTGAGTTAATTTCACTCAGTTATTTTCACTCTGAGTTATTTTCACTCCAAGTTATTTTCACTCTGAGTAAATTTCACTCTGAGTTAATGTCACTCTGATTTAATTTCACTCTGAGTTAATTTCACTCTGAGTTATTTTCACTCTGAGTTAATTTCACTCAGAATTATTTTCACTTAGTTATTTTCATTCTGAGTTAATTTCACCCTGAGTTAATTTCACTCTGAGTATTTTTCACTCTGAGTTATTTTCATTCTGAGTTAAATTCACTCCGAGTTAATGTCACTCTGAGTTAATTTCACTCTGAGTTAATTTCACTCTGAGTTAATGTCACTCTGAGTTATTTTCACTCTGAGTTAATTTCACTCAGATTTATTTTCACTGAGTTATTTTCACTCTGAGTTAATTTCACCCTGAGTTAATTTCACTCTGAGTATTTTTCACTCTGAGTTATTTTCATTCTGAGTTAAATTCACTCTGAGTTATTTTCACCCTGAGTTAATTTCACTCTGAGTTAATTTGACTCTGAGTTATTTTCACTCTGAATTAATTTCACTCCGAGTTAATTTCAATCTGTTATTTTCACTCTGAGTTATTCTCACCCTCAGTTAATTTTATTCTGAGCTAATTTCACTGAGTTAATTTCACTCTGAGTTATTTTAACTCTGAGTTAATTTCACTCTGAGTTATTTTCACTCTGAGTTATTTTCATTCGGACTTAATATCACTTTGAGTTATTTTCACACTGACTTAATATAATTCTGAGTTAATTTCACTCTGAGTTATTTTCACTCTGAGTTAATTTCACTCCGAGTTAATGTCACTCTGAGTTAATTTCACTCAGAGTTAATTTCACTGTGAGTTAATGTCACTCTGAGTTATTTTCACTCTGAGTTAATTTCACTCAGATTTATTTTCAGAGTTATTTTCACTCTGAGTTAATTTGACTCTGAGTTCATTTCACTCTGAGTTAATTTCACTCTGAGTTATTTTAACGCTGAGTTAATTTCACTCAGTTATTTTCACTCTGAGTTATTTTCACTCCAAGTTATTTTCACTCTGAGTAAATTTCACTCTGAGTTAATGTCACTCTGATTTAATTTCACTCTGAGTTAATTTCACTCTGAGTTATTTTCACTCTGAGTTAATTTCACTCAGATTTATTTTCACTGAGTTATTTTCACTCTGAGTTAATTTCGCCCTGAGTTAATTTCACTCTGAGTATTTTTCACTCTGAGTTATTTTCATTCTGAGTTAAATTCACTCCGAGTTAATGTCACTCTGAGTTAATTTCACTCTGAGTTAATTTCACTCTGAGTTAATGTCACTCTGAGTTATTTTCACTCTGAGTTAATTTCACTCAGATTTATTTTCACTGAGTTATTTTCACTCTGAGTTACTTTCACCCTGAGTTAATTTCACTCTGAGTATTTTTCACTCTGAGTTATTTTCATTCTGAGTTAAATTCACTCTGAGTTATTTTCACCCTGAGTTAATTTCACTCTGAGTTAATTTGACTCTGAGTTATTTTCACTCTGAATTAATTTCACTCCGAGTTAATTTCACTCTGTTATTTTCACTCTGAGTTATTCTCACCCTCAGTTAATTTTATTCTGAGCTAATTTCACTGAGTTAATTTCACTATGAGTTATTTTCACTCTGAGTTAATTTCACACTGAGTTATTTTCACTCTGTGTTATATTCACTCAGATGTATTTTGACTGAGTTATTTTCACTCTGAGTTAATTTCACTCTGAGTTAATTTCACTCTGAGTTATTTTCACTCTGAATTAATTTCACTCTGATTTAATTTCTCTCTGTTAATTTCACTCTGAGTAATTTTCACCCGGAGTTAATTTAATTCTGACTTAATTTCACACTGAGTTAATTTCACTCTGAGTTATTTTCACTTTGAGTTATTTTCACTCAGATTTATTTTCACTGAGTTATTTTCACTCTGAGTTAATTTCACTCTGAGTAAATTTCACTCTGAGTTATTTTCACTCTGAGTTAATTTCACCCTGAGTTAATTTCACTCTGAGTTATTTTCACTCTGAGTTATTTTCATTCGGATTTAATATCACTTTGAGTTATTTTCACCCTGACTTAATTTAATTCTGAGTTAATTTCACTCTGAGATATTTTCACTCTGAGTTAATTTCATTCGGAGTTAATGTCACTCTGAGTTAATTTCACTCTGAGTTAATTTCACTCTGATTTATTTTCACTGTGAATTAATTTCACACTGAGTTAATGTCACTCTGAGGTAATTTCACTCTGAGTTAATTTCTCTCAGATTTAATTTCAGAGTTATTTTCACTCTGAGTTAATTTCACTCTGAGTAAATTTCACACTGAGTTAATGTCACTCTGAGTTAATTTCACTCTGAGTTATTTTCACTCTGAGTTAATTTCACTCAGATTTATTTTCACTGAGTTATTTTAACTCTGAGTTAATTTCACCCTGAGTTAATTTCACTCTGAATTATTTTCACCCTGATTTAATTTAATTCTGAGTTAATTTCACTCTGAGTTATTTTCACTCTGAGTTAATTTCACTCTGAGTTATCTTCACTGAGTTATTTTCACTCTGAGTTAATTTCACTCTGAGTTAATTTCACTCTGAGTTATTTTCTCTCAGATTTATTTTCAGAGTTATTTTCACTCTGAGTTAATTTCACTCTGACTTAATTTCACACTGAGTTAATGTCACTCTGAGTTAATTTCACTCTGAATTAATTTCACTCTGAGTTATTTTCACTCTGAGTTAATTTCACTCAGATTTATTTTAACTGAGTGTTTTTCACTCTGAGTTAATTTCACCCTGAGTTAATTTCACTCTGAGTAATTTTAACTCTGAGTTAATTTCACTCTGAGTTATTTTCACTCTGAGTTATTTTCATTCGGATTTAATATCACTTTGAGTTATTTTCACCCTGACTTAATTTAATTCTGAGTTAATTTCACTCTGAGTTATTTTCACTCTGAGTTAATTTCACTCCGAGTTAATGTCACTCTGAGTTATTTTCACTCTGAGTTAATTTCACTCAGATTTATTTTCAGAGTTATTTTCACTCTGAGTTAATTTGACTCTGAGTTCATTTCACTCTGAGTTAATTTCACTCTGAGTTATTTTAACGCTGAGTTAATTTCACTCAGTTATTTTCACTCTGAGTTATTTTCACTCCAAGTTATTTTCACTCTGAGTAAATGTCACTCTGAGTAAATGTCACTCTGATTTAATTTCACTCTGAGTTAATTTCACTCTGAGTTATTTTCACTCTGAGTTAATTTCACTCAGATTTATTTTCACTGAGTTATTTTCACTCTGAGTTAATTTCACCCTGAGTTAATTTCACTCTGTGTATTTTTCACTCTGAGTTATTTTCATTCTGAGTTAAATTCACTCCGAGTTAATGTCACTCTGAGTTAATTTCACTCTGAGTTAATTTCACTCTGAGTTAATGTCACTCTGAGTTATTTTCATTCTGAGTTAAATTCACTCTGAGTTATTTTCACCGAGTTAATTTCACTCTGAGTTAATTTGACTCTGAGTTATTTTCACTCTGAATTAATTTCACTCCGAGTTAATTTCACTCTGTTATTTTCACTCTGAGTTATTCTCACCCTCAGTTATTTTTATTCTGAGCTAATTTCACTGAGTTAATTTCACTCTGAGTTATTTTCATTCTGAGTTAATTTCACACTGAGTTATTTTCACTCTGTGTTATATTCACTCAGATTTATTTTGACTGAGTTATTTTCACTCTGAGTTAATGTCACTCTGAGTTATTTTCACTCTGAGTTAATTTCACTCAGATTTATTTTCACTGAGTTATTTTCACTCTGAGTTAATTTCACCCTGAGTTAATTTCACTCTGAGTATTTTTCACTCTGAGTTATTTTCATTCTGAGTTAAATTCACTCTGAGTTATTTTCACCCTGAGTTAATTTCACTCTGAGTTAATTTGACTCTGAGTTATTTTCACTCTGAATTAATTTCACTCCGAGTTAATTTCAATCTGTTATTTTCACTCTGAGTTATTCTCACCCTCAGTTAATTTTATTCTGAGCTAATTTCACTGAGTTAATTTCACTCTGAGTTATTTTAACCCTGAGTTAATTTCACTCTGAGTTATTTTCACTCTGAGTTATTTTCATTCGGACTTAATATCACTTTGAGTTATTTTCACACTGACTTAATATAATTCTGAGTTAATTTCACTCTGAGTTATTTTCACTCTGAGTTAATTTCACTCCGAGTTAATGTCACTCTGAGTTAATTTCACTCAGAGTTAATTTCACTGTGAGTTAATGTCACTCTGAGTTATTTTCACTCTGAGTTAATTTCACTCAGATTTATTTTCAGAGTTATTTTCACTCTGAGTTAATTTGACTCTGAGTTCATTTCACTCTGAGTTAATTTCACTCTGAGTTATTTTAACGCTGAGTTAATTTCACTCAGTTATTTTCACTCTGAGTTATTTTCACTCCAAGTTATTTTCACTCTGAGTAAATTTCACTCTGAGTTAATGTCACTCTGATTTAATTTCACTCTGAGTTAATTTCACTCTGAGTTATTTTCACTCTGAGTTAATTTCACTCAGATTTATTTTCACTGAGTTATTTTCACTCTGAGTTAATTTCGCCCTGAGTTAATTTCACTCTGAGTATTTTTCACTCTGAGTTATTTTCATTCTGAGTTAAATTCACTCCGAGTTAATGTCACTCTGAGTTAATTTCACTCTGAGTTAATTTCACTCTGAGTTAATGTCACTCTGAGTTATTTTCACTCTGAGTTAATTTCACTCAGATTTATTTTCACTGAGTTATTTTCACTCTGAGTTACTTTCACCCTGAGTTAATTTCACTCTGAGTATTTTTCACTCTGAGTTACTTTCACCCTGAGTTAATTTCACTCTGAGTATTTTTCACTCTGAGTTATTTTCATTCTGAGTTAAATTCACTCTGAGTTATTTTCACCCTGAGTTAATTTCACTCTGAGTTAATTTGACTCTGAGTTATTTTCACTCTGAATTAATTTCACTCCGAGTTAATTTCACTCTGTTATTTTCACTCTGAGTTATTCTCACCCTCAGTTAATTTTATTCTGAGCTAATTTCACTGAGTTAATTTCACTATGAGTTATTTTCACTCTGAGTTAATTTCACACTGAGTTATTTTCACTCTGTGTTATATTCACTCAGATGTATTTTGACTGAGTTATTTTCACTCTGAGTTAATTTCACTCTGAGTTAATTTCACTCTGAGTTATTTTCACTCTGAATTAATTTCACTCTGATTTAATTTCTCTCTGTTAATTTCACTCTGAGTAATTTTCACCCGGAGTTAATTTAATTCTGACTTAATTTCACACTGAGTTAATTTCACTCTGAGTTATTTTCACTTTGAGTTATTTTCACTCAGATTTATTTTCACTGAGTTATTTTCACTCTGAGTTAATTTCACTCTGAGTAAATTTCACTCTGAGTTATTTTCACTCTGAGTTAATTTCACCCTGAGTTAATTTCACTCTGAGTTATTTTCACTCTGAGTTATTTTCATTCGGATTTAATATCACTTTGAGTTATTTTCACCCTGACTTAATTTAATTCTGAGTTAATTTCACTCTGAGATATTTTCACTCTGAGTTAATTTCATTCGGAGTTAATGTCACTCTGAGTTAATTTCACTCTGAGTTAATTTCACTCTGATTTATTTTCACTGTGAATTAATTTCACACTGAGTTAATGTCACTCTGAGGTAATTTCACTCTGAGTTAATTTCTCTCAGATTTAATTTCAGAGTTATTTTCACTCTGAGTTAATTTCACTCTGAGTAAATTTCACACTGAGTTAATGTCACTCTGAGTTAATTTCACTCTGAGTTATTTTCACTCTGAGTTAATTTCACTCAGATTTATTTTCACTGAGTTATTTTAACTCTGAGTTAATTTCACCCTGAGTTAATTTCACTCTGAATTATTTTCACCCTGATTTAATTTAATTCTGAGTTAATTTCACTCTGAGTTATTTTCACTCTGAGTTAATTTCACTCTGAGTTATCTTCACTGAGTTATTTTCACTCTGAGTTAATTTCACTCTGAGTTAATTTCACTCTGAGTTATTTTCTCTCAGATTTATTTTCAGAGTTATTTTCACTCTGAGTTAATTTCACTCTGACTTAATTTCACACTGAGTTAATGTCACTCTGAGTTAATTTCACTCTGAATTAATTTCACTCTGAGTTATTTTCACTCTGAGTTAATTTCACTCAGATTTATTTTAACTGAGTGTTTTTCGCTCTGAGTTAATTTCACCCTGAGTTAATTTCACTCTGAGTAATTTTAACTCTGAGTTAATTTCACTCTGAGTTATTTTCACTCTGAGTTATTTTCATTCGGATTTAATATCACTTTGAGTTATTTTCACCCTGACTTAATTTAATTCTGAGTTAATTTCACTCTGAGTTATTTTCACTCTGAGTTAATTTCACTCCGAGTTAATGTCACTCTGAGTTATTTTCACTCTGAGTTAATTTCACTCAGATTTATTTTCAGAGTTATTTTCACTCTGAGTTAATTTGACTCTGAGTTCATTTCACTCTGAGTTAATTTCACTCTGAGTTATTTTAACGCTGAGTTAATTTCACTCAGTTATTTTCACTCTGAGTTATTTTCACTCCAAGTTATTTTCACTCTGAGTAAATGTCACTCTGAGTAAATGTCACTCTGATTTAATTTCACTCTGAGTTAATTTCACTCTGAGTTATTTTCACTCTGAGTTAATTTCACTCAGATTTATTTTCACTGAGTTATTTTCACTCTGAGTTAATTTCACCCTGAGTTAATTTCACTCTGTGTATTTTTCACTCTGAGTTATTTTCATTCTGAGTTAAATTCACTCCGAGTTAATGTCACTCTGAGTTAATTTCACTCTGAGTTAATTTCACTCTGAGTTAATGTCACTCTGAGTTATTTTCATTCTGAGTTAAATTCACTCTGAGTTATTTTCACCGAGTTAATTTCACTCTGAGTTAATTTGACTCTGAGTTATTTTCACTCTGAATTAATTTCACTCCGAGTTAATTTCACTCTGTTATTTTCACTCTGAGTTATTCTCACCCTCAGTTATTTTTATTCTGAGCTAATTTCACTGAGTTAATTTCACTCTGAGTTATTTTCATTCTGAGTTAATTTCACACTGAGTTATTTTCACTCTGTGTTATATTCACTCAGATTTATTTTGACTGAGTTATTTTCACTCTGAGTTAATTTCACTCTGAGTTAATTTCACTCTGAGTTATTTTCACTCTGAATTAATTTCACTCTGATTTAATTTCTCTCTGTTATTTTCACTCTGAGTTATTTTCACCCTGAGTTAATTTAATTCTGAGTTAATTTCACACTGAGTTAATTTCACTGAGTTATTTTCACTTTGAGTTATTTTCACTCAGATTTATTTTCACTGAGTTATTTTCACTGTGAGTTAATTTCACCCTGAGTTAATTTCACTCTGAGTTAATTTGACTCTGAGTTATTTTCACTCTGAATTAATTTCACTCCGAGTTAATTTCACTCTGTTATTTTCACTCTGAGTTATTCTCACCCTCAGTTAATTTTATTCTGAGCTAATTTCACTGAGTTAATTTCACTATGAGTTATTTTCACTCTGAGTTAATTTCACACTGAGTTATTTTCACTCTGTGTTATATTCACTCAGATTTATTTTGACTGAGTTATTTTCACTCTGAGTTAATTTCACTCTGAGTTAATTTCACTCTGAGTTATTTTCACTCTGAATTAATTTCACTCTGATTTAATTTCTCTCTGTTATTTTCACTCTGAGTTATTTTCACCCTGAGTTAATTTAATTCTGAGTTAATTTCACACTGAGTTAATTTCACTCTGAGTAAATTTCACTCTGAGTTATTTTCACTCTGAGTTAATTTCACCCTGAGTTAATTTCACTCTGAGTAAATTTCACTCTGAGTTATTTTCACTCTGAGTTAATTTCACCCTGAGTTAATTTCACTCTGAGTTATTTTCACTCTGAGTTATTTTCATTCGGATTTAATATCACTTTGAGTTATTTTCACCCTGACTTAATTTAATTCTGAGTTAATTTCACTCTGAGTTATTTTCACTCTGAGTTAATTTCACTCCGAGTTAATGTCACTCTGAGTTAATTTCACTCTGAGTTAATTTCACTCTGATTTATTTTCACTCTGAATTAATTTCAAACTGAGTTAATGTCACTCTGAGGTAATTTCACTCTGAGTTAATTTCTCTCAGATTTATTTTCAGAGTTATTTTCACTCTGAGTTAATTTCACTCTGAGTTAATTTCACACTGAGTTAATGTCACTCTGAGTTAATTTCACTCTGAGTTAATTTCACTCTGAGTTATTTTCACTCTGAGTTAATTTCACTCAGATTTATTTTCACTGAGTGTTTTTCACTCTCAGTTAATTTCACCCTGAGTTAATTTCACTCTGAGTAATTTTAACTCTGAGTTAATTTCACTCTGAGTTATTTTCACTCTGAGTTATTTTCATTTGGATTTAATATCACTTTGAGTTATTTTCACACTGACTTAATTTAATTCTGAGTTAATTTCACTCTGAGTTATTTTCACTCTGAGTTATTTTCACTCCAAGTTATTTTCACTCTGAGTAAATTTCACTCTGAGTTAATGTCACTCTGATTTAATTTCACTCTGAGTTAATTTCACTCTGAGTTATTTTCACGCTGAGTTAATTTCACCCTGAGTTAATTTCACTCTGAGTATTTTTCACTCTGAGTTATTTTCATTCTGAGTTAAATTCACTCTGAGTTATTTTCACTCTGAGTTAATTTCACTCCGAGTTAATGTCACTCTGAGTTAATTTCACTCAGAGTTAATTTCACTGTGAGTTAATGTCACTCTGAGTTATTTTCACTCTGAGTTAATTTCACTCAGATTTATTTTCAGAGTTATTTTCACTCTGAGTTAATTTGACTCTGAGTTCATTTCACTCTGAGTTAATTTCACTCTGAGTTATTTTAACGCTGAGTTAATTTCACTCAGTTATTTTCACTCTGAGTTATTTTCACTCCAAGTTATTTTCACTCTGAGTAAATTTCACTCTGAGTTAATGTCACTCTGATTTAATTTCACTCTGAGTTAATTTCACTCTGAGTTATTTTCACTCTGAGTTAATTTCACTCAGATTTATTTTCACTGAGTTATTTTCACTCTGAGTTAATTTCGCCCTGAGTTAATTTCACTCTGAGTTATTTTCAGTCTGAATTAATTTCACTCTGATTTAATTTTTCTCTGTTATTTTCACTCTGAGTTATTTTCACCCTGAGTTAATTTAATTCTGAGTTAATTTCACACTGAGTTAATTTCACTCTGAGTAAATTTCACTCTGAGTTATTTTCACTCTGAGTTAATTTCACCCTGAGTTAATTTCACTCTGAGTTAATTTCACTCTGAGTTATTTTCACTCTGAGTTAATTTCACCCTGAGTTAATTTCACTCTGAGTTATTTTCACTCTGAGTTATTTTCATTCGGATTTAATATCACTTTGAGTTATTTTCACCCTGACTTAATTTAATTGTGAGTTAATTTCACTCTGAGTTATTTTCACTCTGAGTTAATTTCACTCCGAGTTAATGTCACTCTGAGTTAATTTCACTCTGAGTTAAATTCACTCTGATTTATTTTCACTCTGAATTAATTTCAAACTGAGTTAATGTCACTCTGAGGTAATTTCACTCTGAGTTAATTTCTCTCAGATTTATTTTCAGAGTTATTTTCACTCTGAGTTAATTTCACTCTGAGTTAATTTCACACTGAGTTAATGTCACTCTGAGTTAATTTCACTCTGAGTTAATTTCACTCTGAGTTATTTTCACTCTGAGTTAATTTCACTCAGATTTATTTTCACTGAGTGTTTTTCACTCTCAGTTAATTTCACCCTGAGTTAATTTCACTCTGAGTAATTTTAACTCTGAGTTAATTTCACTCTGAGTTATTTTCACTCTGAGTTATTTTCATTTGGATTTAATATCACTTTGAGTTATTTTCACACTGACTTAATTTAATTCTGAGTTAATTTCACTCTGAGTTATTTTCACTCTGAGTTATTTTCACTCCAAGTTATTTTCACTCTGAGTAAATTTCACTCTGAGTTAATGTCACTCTGATTTAATTTCACTCTGAGTTAATTTCACTCTGAGTTATTTTCACGCTGAGTTAATTTCACCCTGAGTTAATTTCACTCTGAGTATTTTTCACTCTGAGTTATTTTCATTCCGAGTTAAATTCACTCTGAGTTATTTTCACTCTGAGTTAATTTCACTCCGAGTTAATGTCACTCTGAGTTAATTTCACTCAGAGTTAATTTCACTGTGAGTTAATGTCACTCTGAGTTATTTTCACTCTGAGTTAATTTCACTCAGATTTATTTTCAGAGTTATTTTCACTCTGAGTTAATTTGACTCTGAGTTCATTTCACTCTGAGTTAATTTCACTCTGAGTTATTTTAACGCTGAGTTAATTTCACTCAGTTATTTTCACTCTGAGTTATTTTCACTCCAAGTTATTTTCACTCTGAGTAAATTTCACTCTGAGTTAATGTCACTCTGATTTAATTTCACTCTGAGTTAATTTCACTCTGAGTTATTTTCACTCTGAGTTAATTTCACTCAGATTTATTTTCACTGAGTTATTTTCACTCTGAGTTAATTTCGCCCTGAGTTAATTTCACTCTGAGTATTTTTCACTCTGAGTTATTTTCATTCTGAGTTAAATTCACTCCGAGTTAATGTCACTCTGAGTTAATTTCACTCTGAGTTAATTTCACTCTGAGTTAATGTCACTCTGAGTTATTTTCACTCTGAGTTAATTTCACTCAGATTTATTTTCACTGAGTTATTTTCACTCTGAGTTACTTTCACCCTGAGTTAATTTCACTCTGAGTATTTTTCACTCTGAGTTATTTTCATTCTGAGTTAAATTCACTCTGAGTTATTTTCACCATGAGTTAATTTCACTCTGAGTTAATTTGACTCTGAGTTATTTTCACTCTGAATTAATTTCACTCCGAGTTAATTTCACTCTGTTATTTTCACTCTGAGTTATTCTCACCCTCAGTTAATTTTATTCTGAGCTAATTTCACTGAGTTAATTTCACTATGAGTTATTTTCACTCTGAGTTAATTTCACACTGAGTTATTTTCACTCTGTGTTATATTCACTCAGATGTATTTTGACTGAGTTATTTTCACTCTGAGTTAATTTCACTCTGAGTTAATTTCACTCTGAGTTATTTTCACTCTGAATTAATTTCACTCAGATTTAATTTCTCTCTGTTAATTTCACTCTGAGTAATTTTCACCCGGAGTTA
Organism: Isurus oxyrinchus; assembly: GCA_026770705.1. Lineage (NCBI taxonomy): Eukaryota > Metazoa > Chordata > Chondrichthyes > Lamniformes > Lamnidae > Isurus > Isurus oxyrinchus. The sequence goes on from JANJGN010000017.1 coordinate 118,170,822, forward strand.
ATTTAATTCTGACTTAATTTCACACTGAGTTAATTTCACTCTGAGTTATTTTCACTTTGAGTTATTTTCACTCAGATTTATTTTCACTGAGTTATTTTCACTCTGAGTTAATTTCACTCTGAGTAAATTTCACTCTGAGTTATTTTCACTCTGAGTTAATTTCACCCTGAGTTAATTTCACTCTGAGTTATTTTCACTCTGAGTTATTTTCATTCGGATTTAATATCACTTTGAGTTATTTTCACCCTGACTTAATTTAATTCTGAGTTAATTTCACTCTGAGATATTTTCACTCTGAGTTAATTTCATTCGGAGTTAATGTCACTCTGAGTTAATTTCACTCTGAGTTAATTTCACTCTGATTTATTTTCACTGTGAATTAATTTCACACTGAGTTAATGTCACTCTGAGGTAATTTCACTCTGAGTTAATTTCTCTCAGATTTAATTTCAGAGTTATTTTCACTCTGAGTTAATTTCACTCTGAGTAAATTTCACACTGAGTTAATGTCACTCTGAGTTAATTTCACTCTGAGTTATTTTCACTCTGAGTTAATTTCACTCAGATTTATTTTCACTGAGTTATTTTAACTCTGAGTTAATTTCACCCAGAGTTAATTTCACTCTGAATTATTTTCACCCTGATTTAATTTAATTCTGAGTTAATTTCACTCTGAGTTATTTTCACTCTGAGTTAATTTCACTCTGAGTTATCTTCACTGAGTTATTTTCACTCTGAGTTAATTTCACTCTGAGTTAATTTCACTCTGAGTTATTTTCTCTCAGATTTATTTTCAGTTATTTTCACTCTGAGTTAATTTCACTCTGACTTAATTTCACACTGAGTTAATGTCACTCTGAGTTAATTTCACTCTGAATTAATTTCACTCTGAGTTATTTTCACTCTGAGTTAATTTCACTCAGATTTATTTTAACTGAGTGTTTTTCACTCTGAGTTAATTTCACCCTGAGTTAATTTCACTCTGAGTAATTTTAACTCTGAGTTAATTTCACTCTGAGTTATTTTCACTCTGAGTTATTTTCATTCGGATTTAATATCACTTTGAGTTATTTTCACCCTGACTTAATTTAATTCTGAGTTAATTTCACTCTGAGTTATTTTCACTCTGAGTTAATTTCACTCCGAGTTAATGTCACTCTGAGTTATTTTCACTCTGAGTTAATTTCACTCAGATTTATTTTCAGAGTTATTTTCACTCTGAGTTAATTTGACTCTGAGTTCATTTCACTCTGAGTTAATTTCACTCTGAGTTATTTTAACGCTGAGTTAATTTCACTCAGTTATTTTCACTCTGAGTTATTTTCACTCCAAGTTATTTTCACTCTGAGTAAATTTCACTCTGAGTAAATGTCACTCTGATTTAATTTCACTCTGAGTTAATTTCACTCTGAGTTATTTTCACTCTGAGTTAATTTCACTCAGATTTATTTTCACTGAGTTATTTTCACTCTGAGTTAATTTCACCCTGAGTTAATTTCACTCTGTGTATTTTTCACTCTGAGTTATTTTCATTCTGAGTTAAATTCACTCCGAGTTAATGTCACTCTGAGTTAATTTCACTCTGAGTTAATTTCACTCTGAGTTAATGTCACTCTGAGTTATTTTCATTCTGAGTTAAATTCACTCTGAGTTATTTTCACCGAGTTAATTTCACTCTGAGTTAATTTGACTCTGAGTTATTTTCACTCTGAATTAATTTCACTCCGAGTTAATTTCACTCTGTTATTTTCACTCTGAGTTATTCTCACCCTCAGTTAATTTTATTCTGAGCTAATTTCACTGAGTTAATTTCACTCTGAGTTATTTTCATTCTGAGTTAATTTCACACTGAGTTATTTTCACTCTGTGTTATATTCACTCAGATTTATTTTGACTGAGTTATTTTCACTCTGAGTTAATTTCACTCTGAGTTAATTTCACTCTGAGTTATTTTCACTCTGAATTAATTTCACTCTGATTTAATTTCTCTCTGTTATTTTCACTCTGAGTTATTTTCACCCTGAGTTAATTTAATTCTGAGTTAATTTCACACTGAGTTAATTTCACTGAGTTATTTTCACTTTGAGTTATTTTCACTCAGATTTATTTTCACTGAGTTATTTTCACTCTGAGTTAATTTCACTCTGAGTAAATTTCACTCTGAGTTATTTTCACTATGAGTTAATTTCATCCTGAGTTAATTTCACTCTGAGTTATTTTCACTCTGAGTTATTTTCATTCGGATTTAATATCACTTTGAGTTATTTTCACCCTGACTTAATTTAATTCTGAGTTAATTTCACTCTGAGTTATTTTCACTCTGAGTTAATTTCACTCCGAGTTAATGTCACTCTGAGTTAATTTCACTCTGAGTTAATTTCACTCCGATTTATTTTCACTCTGAATTAATTTCACACTGAGTTAATGTCACTCTGAGGTAATTTCACTGAGTTAATTTCTCTCAGATTTATTTTCAGAGTTATTTTCACTCTGAGTTAATTTCACTCTGAGTTAATTTCACACTGAGTTAATGTCACTCTGAGTTAATTTCACTCTGAGTTATTTTCACTCTGAGTTAATTTCACTCAGATTTATTTTCACTGAGTTATTTTCACTCTGAGTTAATTTCACTCTGAGTAAATTTCACTCTGAGTTATTTTCACTGTGAGTTAATTTCACCCTGAGTTAATTTCACTCTGAGTTAATTTGACTCTGAGTTATTTTCACTCTGAATTAATTTCACTCCGAGTTAATTTCACTCTGTTATTTTCACTCTGAGTTATTCTCACCCTCAGTTAATTTTATTCTGAGCTAATTTCACTGAGTTAATTTCACTATGAGTTATTTTCACTCTGAGTTAATTTCACACTGAGTTATTTTCACTCTGTGTTATATTCACTCAGATTTATTTTGACTGAGTTATTTTCACTCTGAGTTAATTTCACTCTGAGTTAATTTCACTCTGAGTTATTTTCACTCTGAATTAATTTCACTCTGATTTAATTTCTCTCTGTTATTTTCACTCTGAGTTATTTTCACCCTGAGTTAATTTAATTCTGAGTTAATTTCACACTGAGTTAATTTCACTCTGAGTAAATTTCACTCTGAGTTATTTTCACTCTGAGTTAATTTCACCCTGAGTTAATTTCACTCTGAGTAAATTTCACTCTGAGTTATTTTCACTCTGAGTTAATTTCACCCTGAGTTAATTTCACTCTGAGTTATTTTCACTCTGAGTTATTTTCATTCGGATTTAATATCACTTTGAGTTATTTTCACCCTGACTTAATTTAATTCTGAGTTAATTTCACTCTGAGTTATTTTCACTCTGAGTTAATTTCACTCCGAGTTAATGTCACTCTGAGTTAATTTCACTCTGAGTTAATTTCACTCTTATTTATTTTCACTCTGAATTAATTTCAAACTGAGTTAATGTCACTCTGAGGTAATTTCACTCTGAGTTAATTTCTCTCAGATTTATTTTCAGAGTTATTTTCACTCTGAGTTAATTTCACTCTGAGTTAATTTCACACTGAGTTAATGTCACTCTGAGTTAATTTCACTCTGAGTTAATTTCACTCTGAGTTATTTTCACTCTGAGTTAATTTCACTCAGATTTATTTTCACTGAGTGTTTTTCACTCTCAGTTAATTTCACCCTGAGTTAATTTCACTCTGAGTAATTTTAACTCTGAGTTAATTTCACTCTGAGTTATTTTCACTCTGAGTTATTTTCATTTGGATTTAATATCACTTTGAGTTATTTTCACACTGACTTAATTTAATTCTGAGTTAATTTCACTCTGAGTTATTTTCACTCTGAGTTATTTTCACTCCAAGTTATTTTCACTCTGAGTAAATTTCACTCTGAGTTAATGTCACTCTGATTTAATTTCACTCTGAGTTAATTTCACTCTGAGTTATTTTCACGCTGAGTTAATTTCACCCTGAGTTAATTTCACTCTGAGTATTTTTCACTCTGAGTTATTTTCATTCTGAGTTAAATTCACTCTGAGTTATTTTCACTCTGAGTTAATTTCACTCCGAGTTAATGTCACTCTGAGTTAATTTCACTCAGAGTTAATTTCACTGTGAGTTAATGTCACTCTGAGTTATTTTCACTCTGAGTTAATTTCACTCAGATTTATTTTCAGAGTTATTTTCACTCTGAGTTAATTTGACTCTGAGTTCATTTCACTCTGAGTTAATTTCACTCTGAGTTATTTTAACGCTGAGTTAATTTCACTCAGTTATTTTCACTCTGAGTTATTTTCCCTCCAAGTTATTTTCACTCTGAGTAAATTTCACTCTGAGTTAATGTCACTCTGATTTAATTTCACTCTGAGTTAATTTCACTCTGAGTTATTTTCACTCTGAGTTAATTTCACTCAGATTTATTTTCACTGAGTTATTTTCACTCTGAGTTAATTTCGCCCTGAGTTAATTTCACTCTGAGTTATTTTCAGTCTGAATTAATTTCACTCTGATTTAATTTCTCTCTGTTATTTTCACTCTGAGTTATTTTCACCCTGAGTTAATTTAATTCTGAGTTAATTTCACACTGAGTTAATTTCACTCTGAGTAAATTTCACTCTGAGTTATTTTCACTCTGAGTTAATTTCACCCTGAGTTAATTTCACTCTGAGTAAATTTCACTCTGAGTTATTTTCACTCTGAGTTAATTTCACCCTGAGTTAATTTCACTCTGAGTTATTTTCACTCTGAGTTATTTTCATTCGGATTTAATATCACTTTGAGTTATTTTCACCCTGACTTAATTTAATTCTGAGTTAATTTCACTCTGAGTTAATTTGACTCTGAGTTCATTTCACTCTGAGTTAATTTCACTCTGAGTTATTTTAACGCTGAGTTAATTTCACTCAGTTATTTTCACTCTGAGTTATTTTCACTCCAAGTTATTTTCACTCTGAGTAAATTTCACTCTGAGTAAATGTCACTCTGATTTAATTTCACTCTGAGTTAATTTCACTCTGAGTTATTTTCACTCTGAGTTAATTTCACTCAGATTTATTTTCACTGAGTTATTTTCACTCTGAGTTAATTTCACCCTGAGTTAATTTCACTCTGTGTATTTTTCACTCTGAGTTATTTTCATTCTGAGTTAAATTCACTCCGAGTTAATGTCACTCTGAGTTAATTTCACTCTGAGTTAATTTCACTCTGAGTTAATGTCACTCTGAGTTATTTTCATTCTGAGTTAAATTCACTCTGAGTTATTTTCACCGAGTTAATTTCACTCTGAGTTAATTTGACTCTGAGTTATTTTCACTCTGAATTAATTTCACTCCGAGTTAATTTCACTCTGTTATTTTCACTCTGAGTTATTCTCACCCTCAGTTAATTTTATTCTGAGCTAATTTCACTGAGTTAATTTCACTCTGAGTTATTTTCATTCTGAGTTAATTTCACACTGTGTTATTTTCACTCTGTGTTATATTCACTCAGATTTATTTTGACTGAGTTATTTTCACTCTGAGTTAATTTCACTCTGAGTTAATTTCACTCTGAGTTATTTTCACTCTGAATTAATTTCACTCTGATTTAATTTCTCTCTGTTATTTTCACTCTGAGTTATTTTCACCCTGAGTTAATTTAATTCTGAGTTAATTTCACACTGAGTTAATTTCACTGAGTTATTTTCACTTTGAGTTATTTTCACTCAGATTTATTTTCACTGAGTTATTTTCACTCTGAGTTAATTTCACTCTGAGTAAATTTCACTCTGAGTTATTTTCACTGTGAGTTAATTTCATCCTGAGTTAATTTCACTCTGAGTTATTTTCACTCTGAGTTATTTTCATTCGGATTTAATATCACTTTGAGTTATTTTCACCCTGACTTAATTTAATTCTGAGTTAATTTCACTCTGAGTTATTTTCACTCTGAGTTAATTTCACTCCGAGTTAATGTCACTCTGAGTTAATTTCACTCTGAGTTAATTTCACTCCGATTTATTTTCACTCAGTTAATTTCACACTGAGTTAATGTCACTCTGAGGTAATTTCACTCTGAGTTAATTTCTCTCAGATTTATTTTCAGAGTTATTTTCACTCTGAGTTAATTTCACTCTGAGTTAATTTCACACTGAGTTAATGTCACTCTGAGTTAATTTCACTCTGAGTTATTTTCACTCTGAGTTAATTTCACTCAGATTTATTTTCACTGAGTTATTTTCACTCTGAGTTAATTTCACTCTGAGTAAATTTCACTCTGAGTTATTTTCACTGTGAGTTAATTTCACCCTGAGTTAATTTCACTCTGAGTTAATTTGACTCTGAGTTATTTTCACTCTGAATTAATTTCACTCCGAGTTAATTTCACTCTGTTATTTTCACTCTGAGTTATTCTCACCCTCAGTTAATTTTATTCTGAGCTAATTTCACTGAGTTAATTTCACTATGAGTTATTTTCACTCTGAGTTAATTTCACACTGAGTTATTTTCACTCTGTGTTATATTCACTCAGATTTATTTTGACTGAGTTATTTTCACTCTGAGTTAATTTCACTCTGAGTTAATTTCACTCTGAGTTATTTTCACTCTGAATTAATTTCACTCTGATTTAATTTCTCTCTGTTATTTTCACTCTGAGTTATTTTCACCCTGAGTTAATTTAATTCTGAGTTAATTTCACACTGAGTTAATTTCACTCTGAGTTATTTTCACTCTGAGTTAATTTCACCCTGAGTTAATTTCACTCTGAGTTATTTTCACTCTGAGTTATTTTCATTCGGATTTAATATCACTTTGAGTTATTTTCACCCTGACTTAATTTAATTCTGAGTTAATTTCACTCTGAGTTATTTTCACTCTGAGTTAATTTCACTCCGAGTTAATGTCACTCTGAGTTAATTTCACTCTGAGTTAATTTCACTCTGATTTATTTTCACTCTGAATTAATTTCAAACTGAGTTAATGTCACTCTGAGGTAATTTCACTCTGAGTTAATTTCTCTCAGATTTATTTTCAGAGTTATTTTCACTCTGAGTTAATTTCACTCTGAGTTAATTTCACACTGAGTTAATGTCACTCTGAGTTAATTTCACTCTGAGTTAATTTCACTCTGAGTTATTTTCACTCTGAGTTAATTTCACTCAGATTTATTTTCACTGAGTGTTTTTCACTCTCAGTTAATTTCACCCTGAGTTAATTTCACTCTGAGTAATTTTAACTCTGAGTTAATTTCACTCTGAGTTATTTTCACTCTGAGTTATTTTCATTTGGATTTAATATCACTTTGAGTTATTTTCACACTGACTTAATTTAATTCTGAGTTAATTTCACTCTGAGTTATTTTCACTCTGAGTTAATTTCACTCCGAGATAATGTCACTCTGAGTTAATTTCACTCTGAGTTAATTTCACTCTGAGTTAATGTCACTCTGAGTTATTTTCACTCTGAGTTAATTTCACTCAGATTTATTTTCAGAGTTATTTTCACTCTGAGTTAATTTGACTCTGAGTTCATTTCACTCTGAGTTAATTTCACTCTGAGTTATTTTAACGCCTAGTTAATTTCACTCAGTTATTTTCACTCTGAGTTATTTTCACTCCAAGTTATTTTCACTCTGAGTAAATTTCACTCTGAGTTAATGTCACTCTGATTTAATTTCACTCTGAGTTAATTTCACTCTGAGTTATTTTCACGCTGAGTTAATTTCACCCTGAGTTAATTTCACTCTGAGTATTTTTCACTCTGAGTTATTTTCATTCTGAGTTAAATTCACTCTGAGTTATTTTCACCCTGAGTTAATTTCACTCTGAGTTAATTTCACACTGAGTTAATGTCACTCTGAGTTAATTTCACTCTGAATTAATTTCACTCTGAGTAATTTTAACTCTGAGTTAATTTCACTCTGAGTTATTTTCACTCTGAGTTATTTTCATTCGGATTTAATATCACTTTGAGTTATTTTCACCCTGACTTAATTTAATTCTGAGTTAATTTCACTCTGAGTTATTTTCACTCTGAGTTAATTTCACTCCGAGTTAATGTCACTCTGAGTTAATTTCACTCTGAGTTAATTTCACTCTGAGTTAATGTCACTCTGAGTTATTTTCACTCTGAGTTAATTTCACTCAGATTTATTTTCAGAGTTATTTTCACTGAGTTAATTTGACTCTGAGTTCATTTCACTCTGAGTTAATTTCACTCTGAGTTATTTTAACGCTGAGTTAATTTCGCTCAGTTATTTTCACTCTGAGTTATTTTCACTCCAAGTTATTTTCACTCTGAGTAAATTTCACTCTGAGTTAATGTCACTCTGATTTAATTTCACTCTGAGTTAATTTCACTCTGAGTTATTTTCACTCTGAGTTAATTTCACTCAGATTTATTTTCACTGAGTGTTTTTCACTGAGTTAATGTCACTCTGAGTTAATTTCACTCTGAGTTAATTTCACTCTGATTTATTTTCACTCTGAATTAATTTCACACTGAGTTAATGTCACTCTGAGGTAATTTCACTCTGAGTTAATTTCTCTCAGATTTATTTTCAGAGTTATTTTCACTCTGAGTTAATTTCACTCTGAGTTAATTTCACACTGAGTTAATGTCACTCTGAGTTAATTTCACTCTGAGTTAATTTCACTCTGAGTTATTTTCACTCTGAGTTAATTTCACTCAGATTTATTTTCACTGAGTGTTTTTCACTCTCAGTTAATTTCACCCTGAGTTAATTTCACTCTGAGTAATTTTAACTCTGAGTTAATTTCACTCTGAGTCATTTTAACGCTGAGTTAATTTCACTCAGTTATTTTCACTCTGAGTTATTTTCACTCCAAGTTATTTTCACTCTGAGTAAATTTCACTCTGAGTTAATGTCACTCTGATTTAATTTCACTCTGAGTTAATTTCACTCTGAGTTATTTTCACTCTGAGTTAATTTCACTCAGATTTATTTTCACTGAGTTATTTTAACTATGAGTTAATTTCACCCTGAGTTAATTTCACTCTGAATTATTTTCACCCTGATTTAATTTAATTCTGAGTTAATTTCACTGAGTTATTTTCACTCTGAGTTAATTTCACTCTGAGTTATCTACACTGAGTTATTTTCACTCTGAGTTAATTTCACTCTGAGTTAATTTCACTCTGAGTTATTTTCTCTCAGATTTATTTTCAGAGTTATTTTCACTCTGAGTTAATTTCACTCTGAGTTAATTTCACACTGAGTTAATGTCACTCTGAGTTAATTTCACTCTGAATTAATTTCACTCTGAGTTATTTTCACTCTGAGTTAATTTCACTCAGATTTATTTTCACTGAGTGTTTTTCACTCTGAGTTAATTTCACCCTGCGTTAATTTCACTCTGAGTAATTTTAACTCTGAGTTAATTTCACTCTGAGTTATTTTCACTCTGAGTTATTTTCATTCGGATTTAATAGCACTTTGAGTTATTTTCACCCTGACTTAATTTAATTCTGAGTTAATTTCACTCTGAGTTATTTTCACTCTGAGTTAATTTCACTCCGAGTTAATGTCACTCTGAGTTAATTTCACTCTGAGTTAATTTCACTCTGAGTTAATGTCACTCTGAGTTATTTTCACTCTGAGTTAATTTCACTCAGATTTATTTTCAGAGTTATTTTCACTCTGAGTTAATTTGACTCTGAGTTCATTTCACTCTGAGTTAATTTCACTCTGAGTTATTTTAACGCTGAGTTAATTTCACTCAGTTATTTTCACTCTGAGTTATTTTCACTCCAAGTTATTTTCACTCTGAGTAAATTTCACTCCGAGTTAATGTCACTCTGATTTAATTTCACTCTGAGTTAATTTGACTCTGAGTTATTTTCACTCTGAGTTAATTTCACTCAGATTTACTTTCACCCTGAGTTATTTTCACTCTGAGTTAATTTCACCCTGAGTTAATTTCACTCTGAATATTTTTCACTCTGAGTTATTTTCATTCTGAGTTAAATTCACTCTGAGTTATTTTCACCCTGAGTTAATTTCACCCTGAGTTAATTTAATTCTGAGTTAATTTCACACTGAGTTAATTTCACTCTGAGTAAATTTCACTCTGAGTTAATTTCACCCTGAGTTAATTTCACTCTGAGTTAATTTCACTCAGAGTTATTTTCACTCTGAGTTAATTTCACCCTGAGTTAATTTCACTCTGAGTTATTTTCACTCTGAGTTATTTTCATTCGGATTTAATATCACTTTGAGTTATTTTCACCCTGACTTAATTTAATTCTGAGTTAATTTCACTCTGAGTTATTTTCACTCTGAGTTAATTCCACTCCGAGTTAATGTCACTCTGAGTTAATTTCACTCAGATTTATTTTCACTGAGTGTTTTTCACTCTCAGTTAATTTCACTCAGATTTATTTTCACTGAGTTATTTTAACTATGAGTTAATTTCACCCTGAGTTAATTTCACTCTGAATTATTTTCACCCTGATTTAATTTAATTCTGAGTTAATTTCACTGAGTTATTTTCACTCTGAGTTAATTTCACTCTGAGTTATCTACACTGAGTTATTTTCACTCTGAGTTAATTTCACTCTGAGTTAATTTCACTCTGAGTTATTTTCTCTCAGATTTATTTTCAGAGTTATTTTCACTCTGAGTTAATTTCACTCTGAGTTAATTTCACACTGAGTTAATGTCACTCTGAGTTAATTTCACTCTGAATTAATTTCACTCTGAGTTATTTTCACTCTGAGTTAATTTCACTCAGATTTATTTTCACTGAGTGTTTTTCACTCTGAGTTAATTTCACCCTGCGTTAATTTCACTCTGAGTAATTTTAACTCTGAGTTAATTTCACTCTGAGTTATTTTCACTCTGAGTTATTTTCATTCGGATTTAATAGCACTTTGAGTTATTTTCACCCTGACTTAATTTAATTCTGAGTTAATTTCACTCTGAGTTATTTTCACTCTGAGTTAATTTCACTCCGAGTTAATGTCACTCTGAGTTAATTTCACTCTGAGTTAATTTCACTCTGAGTTAATGTCACTCTGAGTTATTTTCACTCTGAGTTAATTTCACTCAGATTTATTTTCAGAGTTATTTTCACTCTGAGTTAATTTGACTCTGAGTTCATTTCACTCTGAGTTAATTTCACTCTGAGTTATTTTAACGCTGAGTTAATTTCACTCAGTTATTTTCACTCTGAGTTATTTTCACTCCAAGTTATTTTCACTCTGAGTAAATTTCACTCCGAGTTAATGTCACTCTGATTTAATTTCACTCTGAGTTAATTTGACTCTGAGTTATTTTCACTCTGAGTTAATTTCACTCAGATTTACTTTCACCCTGAGTTATTTTCACTCTGAGTTAATTTCACCCTGAGTTAATTTCACTCTGAATATTTTTCACTCTGAGTTATTTTCATTCTGAGTTAAATTCACTCTGAGTTATTTTCACCCTGAGTTAATTTCACTCTGAGTTAATTTGACTCTGAGTTATTTTCACTCTGAATTAATTTCACTCCGAGTTAATTTCACTCTGTTATTTTCACTCTGAGTTATTCTCACCCTCAGTTAATTTTATTCTGAGCTAATTTCACTGAGTTAATTTCACTATGAGTTATTTTCACTCTGAGTTAATTTCACACTGAGTTATTTTCACTCTGTGTTATATTCACTCAGATTTATTTTGACTGAGTAATTTTCACTCTGAGTTAATTTCACTCTGAGTTAATTTCACTCTGAGTTATTTTCACTCTGAATTAATTTCACTCTGATTTAATTTCTCTCTGTTATTTTCACTCTGAGTTATTTTCACCCTGAGTTAATTTAATTCTGAGTTAATTTCACACTGAGTTAATTTCACTCTGAGTAAATTTCACTCTGAGTTAATTTCACCCTGAGTTAATTTCACTCTGAGTTAATTTCACTCAGAGTTATTTTCACTCTGAGTTAATTTCACCCTGAGTTAATTTCACTCTGAGTTATTTTCACTCTGAGTTATTTTCATTCGGATTTAATATCACTTTGAGTTATTTTCACCCTGACTTAATTTAATTCTGAGTTAATTTCACTCTGAGTTATTTTCACTCTGAGTTAATTCCACTCCGAGTTAATGTCACTCTGAGTTAATTTCACTCTGAGTTAATTTCACTCTGATTTATTTTCACTCTGAATTAATTTCACACTGAGTTAATGTCACTCTGAGGTAATTTCACTCTGAGTTAATTTCTCTCAGATTTATTTTCAGAGTTATTTTCACTCTGAGTTAATTTCACTCTGAGTTAATTTCACACTGAGTTAATGTCACTCTGAGTTAATTTCACTCTGAGTTAATTTCATTCTGAGTTATTTTCACTCTGAGTTAATTTCACTCAGATTTATTTTCACTGAGTGTTTTTCACTCTCAGTTAATTTCACCCTGAGTTAATTTCACTCTGAGTAATTTTAACTCTGAGTTAATTTCACTCTGAGTTATTTTCACTCTGAGTTATTTTCATTCGGATTTAATATCACTTTGAGTTATTTTCACACTGACTTAATTTAATTCTGAGTTAATTTCACTCTGAGTTATTTTCACTCTGAGTTAATTTCACTCCGAGATAAAGTCACTCTGAGTTAATTTCACTCTGAGTTAATTTCACTCTGAGTTAATGTCACTCTGAGTTATTTTCACTCTGAGTTAATTTCACTCAGATTTATTTTCAGAGTTATTTTCACTCTGAGTTAATTTGACTCTGAGTTCATTTCACTCTGAGTTAATTTCACTCTGAGTTATTTTAACGCTGAATTAATTTCAATCAGTTATTTTCACTCTGAGTTATTTTCACTCCAAGTTATTTTCACTCTGAGTAAATTTCACTCTGAGTTAATGTCACTCTGAGTTATTTTCACTCTGAGTTAATTTCACTCAGATTTATTTTCACTGAGTTATTTTCACGCTGAGTTAATTTCACCCTGAGTTAATTTCACTCTGAGTATTTTTCACTCTGAGTTATTTTCATTCTGAGTTAAATTCACTCTGAGTTATTTTCACCCTGAGTTAATTTCACTCTGAGTTAATTTCACACTGAGTGAATGTCACTCTGAGTTAATTTCACTCTGAATTAATTTCACTCTGAGTAATTTTAACTCTGAGTTAATTTCACTCTAAGTTATTTTCACTCTGAGTTATTTTCATTCGGATTTAATATCACTTTGAGTTATTTTCACACTGACTTAATTTAATTCTGAGTTAATTTCACTCTGAGTTATTTTCACTCTGAGTTAATTTCACTCCGAGTTAATGTCACTCTGAGTTAATTTCACTCTGAGTTAATTTCACTCTGACTTAATGTCACTCTGAGTTATTTTCACTCTGAGTTAATTTCACTCAGATTTATTTTCAGAGTTATTTTCACTCTGAGTTAATTTGACTCTGAGTTCATTTCACTCTGAGTTAATTTCACTCTGAGCTATTTTAACGCTGAGTTAATTTCACTCAGTTATTTTCACTCTGAGTTATTTTCACTCCAAGTTATTTTCACTCTGAGTAAATTTCACTCTGAGTTAATGTCACTCTGATTTAATTTCACTCTGAGTTAATTTCACTCTGAGTTATTTTCACTCTGAGTTAATTTCACTCAGATTTATTTTCACTGAGTTATTTTCACTCTGAGTTAATTTCACTCTGTTATTTTCACTCTGAGTTATTCTCACCCTCAGTTAATTTTATTCTGAGCTAATTTCACTGAGTTAATTTCACTATGAGTTATTTTCACTCTGAGTTAATTTCACACTGAGTTATTTTCACTCTGTGTTATATTCACTGAGATTTATTTTGACTGAGTTATTTTCACTCTGAGTTAATTTCACTCTGAGTTAATTTCACTCTGAGTTATTTTCACTCTGAATTAATTTCACTCTGATTTAATTACTCTCTGTTATTTTCACTCTGAGTTATTTTCACCCTGAGTTAATTTAATTCTGAGTTAATTTCACACTGAGTTAATTTCACTCTGAGTAAATTTCACTCTGAGTTATTTTCACTCTGAGTTAATTTCACCCTGAGTTAATTTCACTCTGAGTTAATTTCACTCTGAGTTATTTTCACTCTGAGTTAATTTCACCCTGAGTTAATTTCACTCTGAGTTATTTTCACTCTGAGTTATTTTCATTCGGATTTAATATCACTTTGAGTTATTTTCACCCTGACTTAATTTAATTCTGAGTTAATTTCACTCTGAGTTATTTTCACTCTGAGTTAATTTCACTCCGAGTTAATGTCACTCTGAGTTAATTTCACTCTGAGTTAATTTCACTCTGATTTATTTTCACTCTGAATTAATTTCACACTGAGTTAATGTCACTCTGAGGTAATTTCACTCTGAGTTAATTTCTCTCAGATTTATTTTCAGAGTTATTTTCACTCTGAGTTAATTTCACTCTGAGTTAATTTCACACTGAGTTAATGTCACTCTGAGTTAATTTCACTCTGAGTTAATTTCACTCTGAGTAATTTTCACTCTGAGTTAATTTCACTCAGATTTATTTTCACTGAGTGTTTTTCACTCTCAGTTAATTTCACCCTGAGTTAATTTCACTCTGAGTAATTTTCACTCTGAGTTATTTTCATTCGGATTTACTATCACTTTGAGTTATTTTCACACTGACTTAATTTAATTCTGAGTTAATTTCACTCTGAGTTATTTTCACTCTGAGTTAATTTCACTCCGAGTTAATGTCACTCTGAGTTAAATTCACTCTGAGTTAATTTCACTCTGAGTTAATGTCACTCTGAGTTATTTTCACTCTGAGTTAATTTCACTCAGATTTATTTTCAGAGGTATTTTCACTCTGAGTTAATTTGACTCTGAGTTCATTTCACTCTGAGTTAATTTCACTCTGAGTTATTTTAACGCTGAGTTAATTTCACTCAGTTATTTTCACTCTGAGTTATTTTCACTCCAAGTTATTTTCACTCTGAGTAAATTTCACTCTGAGTTAATGTCACTCTGATTTAATTTCACTCTGAGTTAATTTCACTCTGAGTTATTTTCACTCTGAGTTAATTTCACTCAGATTTATTTTCACTGAGTTATTTTCACGCTGAGTTAATTTCACCCTGAGTTAATTTCACTCTGAGTATTTTTCACTCTGAGTTATTTTCATTCTGAGTTAAATTCACTCTGAGTTATTTTCACCCTGAGTTAATTTCACTCTGAGTTAATTTGACTCTGAGTTATTTTCACTCTGAATTAATTTCACTCCGAGTTAATTTCACTCTGTTATTTTCACTCTGAGTTATTTTCACCCTGAGTTAATTTTATTCTGACCTAATTTCACAGAGTTAATTTCACTCTGAGTTATTTTCACTCTGAGTTAATTTCACACTGAGTTATTTTCACTCTGTGTTATATTCACTCAGATTTATTTTCACTCTGAGTTATTTTCACTCTGAGTTAATTTCACTCTGAGTTAATTTCACTCCGAGTTATTTTCACTCTGAATTAATTTCACTCTGATTTAATTTCTCTCTGTTATTTTCACACTGAGTTATTTTCACCCTGAGTTAATTTAATTCTGAGTTAATTTCACTCTGAGTTAATTTCATTCTGAGTTATTTTCACTTTGAGTTATTTTCACTCAGATTTATTTTCAGAGTTATTTTCACTCTGAGTTAATTTCACTCTGAGTCAATTACACTCTGAGTTATTTTAACTCTGAGTTAATTTCACTCTGAGTTAATTTGACTCTGAGTTATTTTAACTCTGAATTAATTTCACTCTGAGTTAATTTGTCTCTGTTATTTTCACTCTGAGTTATTTTCACCCTGAGTTAATTTAATTCTGAGTTAATTTCACTCTGCGTTATTTTCACTCTGAGTTAATTTCACAATGAGTTAATGTCACTCTGATTTAATTTCACTCTGAGTTAATTTCACTCAGATTTATTTTCAGCGTTATTTTCACACTGAGTTAATTTCACTCTGAGTTAATTTCACACTGAGTTAATGTCACTCTGAGTTAATTTCACTCTGAGTTAATTTCACTCTGAGTTATTTTCACTCTGAGTTAATTTCACTCAGATTTATTTTCACTGAGTTATTTTAACTCTGATTTAATTTCACCCTGAGTTAATTTCTCTCTGAACTATTTTCACCCAGATTTAATTTAATTCTGAGTTAATTTCACTCTGAGTTAATTTCTCTCTGTTATTTTCACTCTGAGTTATTTTCACCCTGAGTTAATTTAATTCTGAGTTAATTTCACTCTGAATTAATTTCATTCTGCGTTATTTTCACTCTGAGTTAATTTCACAATGAGTTAATGTCACTCTGACTTAATTTCAGTCTGACTTAATTTCACTCAGATTTATTTTCACTGAGTTATTTTCACTCTGAGTTAATTTATTTCTGAGTTAATTTCACCCTGAGTTAATTTCACTCTGCGTAATTTTAACTCTGAGTTAATTTCACTCTGAGTTATTTTCACTCTGAGTTATTTTCATTCGGATTTAATATCACTTTGAGTTATTTTCACCCTGACTTAATTTAATTCTGAGTTAATTTCACTCTGAGTTATTTTCACTCTGACTTAATTTCACTCTGAGTTAATTTCACTCTGAGTTAATTTCACTCTGAGTTAATGTCACTCTGAGGTAATTTCACTCTGAGTTAATTTCTCTCAGATTTATTTTCACAGTTATTTTCACTCTGAGTTAATTTCACTCTGAGTTAATTTCACACTGAGTTAATGTCACTCTGAGTTAATTTCACTCTGAGTTAATTTCACTCTGAGTTATTTTCACTCTGAGTTAATTTCACTCAGATTTATTTTCACTGAGTGTTTTTCACTCTGTTAATTTCACCCTGAGTTAATTTCACTCTGAGTAATTTTAACTCTGAGTTAATTTCACTCTGAGTTATTTTCACTCTGAGTTATTTTCATTCGGATTTACTATCACTTTGAGTTATTTTCACACTGACTTAATTTAATTCTGAGTTAATTTCACTCTGAGTTATTTTCACTCTGAGTTAATTTCACTCCGAGTTAATGTCACTCTGAGTTAAATTCACTCTGAGTTAATTTCACTCTGAGTTAATGTCACTCTGAGTTATTTTCACTCTGAGTTAATTTCACTCAGATTTATTTTCAGAGGTATTTTCACTCTGAGTTAATTTGACTCTGAGTTCATTTCACTCTGAGTTAATTTCACTCTGAGTTATTTTAACGCTGAGTTAATTTCACTCAGTTATTTTCACTCTGAGTTATTTTCACTCCAAGTTATTTTCACTCTGAGTAAATTTCACTCTGAGTTAATGTCACTCTGATTTAATTTCACTCTGAGTTAATTTCACTCTGAGTTATTTTCACTCTGAGTTAATTTCACTCAGATTTATTTTCACTGAGTTATTTTCACGCTGAGTTAATTTCACCCTGAGTTAATTTCACTCTGAGTATTTTTCACTCTGAGTTATTTTCATTC
This sequence comes from Isurus oxyrinchus, assembly GCA_026770705.1. Classification (NCBI taxonomy): domain Eukaryota; kingdom Metazoa; phylum Chordata; class Chondrichthyes; order Lamniformes; family Lamnidae; genus Isurus; species Isurus oxyrinchus. Next base: position 118,188,229 of record JANJGN010000017.1, read on the forward strand.
TGAGTTAAATTCACTCTGAGTTATTTTCACCCTGAGTTAATTTCACTCTGAGTTAATTTGACTCTGAGTTATTTTCACTCTGAATTATTTTCACTCCGAGTTAATTTCACTCTGTTATTTTCACTCTGAGTTATTTTCACCCTGAGTTAATTTTATTCTGACCTAATTTCACTGAGTTAATTTCACTCTGAGTTATTTTCACTCTGAGTTAATTTCACACTGAGTTCTTTTCACTCTGTGTTATATTCACTCAGATTTATTTTCACTCTGAGTTATTTTCACTCTGAGTTAATTTCACTCTGAGTTAATTTCACTCTGAGTTATTTTCACTCTGAATTAATTTCACTCTGATTTAATTTCTCTCTGTTATTTTCACACTGAGTTATTTTCACCCTGAGTTAATTTAATTCTGAGTTAATTTCACTCTGAGTTAATTTCACTCTGAGTTATTTTCATTTTGAGTTATTTTCACTCAGATTTATTTTCAGAGTTATTTTCACTCTGAGTTAATTTCACTCTGAGTCAATTACACTCTGAGTTATTTTAACTCTGAGTTAATTTCACTCTGAGTTAATTTGACTCTGAGTTATTTTCACTCTGAATTAATTTCACTCTGAGTTAATTTCTCTCTGTTATTTTCACTCTGAGTTATTTTCACCCTGAGTTAATTTAATTCTGAGTTAATTTCACTCTGCGTTATTTTCACTCAGAGTTAATTTCACAATGAGTTAATGTCACTCTGAGTTAATTTCACTCTGAGTTAATTTCACTCAGATTTATTTTCAGCGTTATTTTCACACTGAGTTAATTTCACTCTGAGTTAATTTCACACTGAGTTAATGTCACTCTGAGTTAATTTCACTCTGAGTTAATTTCACTCTGAGTTATTTTCACTCTGAGTTAATTTCACTCAGATTTATTTTCACTGAGTTAGTTTCACTCTGAGTTAATTTCACCCTGAGTTAATTTCTCTCTGAATTATTTTCACCCAGATTTAATTTAATTCTGAGTTAATTTCACTCTGAGTTAATTTCTCTCTGTTATTTTCACTCTGAGTTATTTTCACCCTGAGTTAATTTAATTCTGAGTTAATTTCACTCTGAATTAATTTCATTCTGCGTTAATTTCACTCTGAGTTAATTTCACAATGAGTTAATGTCACTCTGACTTAATTTCAGTCTGACTTAATTTCACTCAGATTTATTTTCACTGAGTTATTTTCACTCTGAGTTAATTTATTTCTGAGTTAATTTCACCCTGAGTTAATTTCACTCTGAGTAATTTTAACTCTGAGTTAATTTCACTCTGAGTTATTTTCACTCTGAGTTATTTTCATTCGGATTTAATATCACTTTGAGTTATTTTCACCCTGACTTAATTTAATTCTGAGTTAATTTCACTCTGAGTTATTTTCACTCTGACTTAATTTCACTCTGAGTTAATTTCACTCTGAGTTAATTTCACTCTGAGTTAATGTCACTCTGAGTTATTTTCACTCTGAGTTAATTTCACTCAGAGTTATTTTCACTCTGAGTTAATTTCACTCTGAGTTAATTTCACTCTGAGTTAATTTCACTCTGAGTTATTTTAACGCTGAGTTAATTTCACTCAGTTATTTTCACTCTGAGTTAATTTCACTCCAAGTTAATTTCATTCTGAATTAATTTCACTCTGAGTTATTTTCACTCTGAGTTATTTTCACTCTGATTTATTTTCACTCAGTAATTTTCACTCTGAGTTAATTTTACTCTGAGTTAATTTCACTCTGAGTTAATTACACTGAGTTAATTTCACTCTGAGTTTTTTTCACAGAGTTAATTTCACTCTGAGATATTTTCACTCTGAGTTATTTTCCCTGTTATTTTCACTCTGAGTTATTTTCACTCTGAGGTAATTTCACTCTGAGTTAATTTCATACTGAGTTAATGTCACTCTGAGTTAATTTCACTCTGAGTAAATTTCACTCTGAGTTATTTTCACTCTGAGTTAATTTCACTCAGATTTATTTTCACTGAGTGTTTTTCACTCTGAGTTAATTTCACCCTGAGTTAATTTCACTCTGAGTAATTTTAACTCTGAGTTAATTTCACTCTGAGTTATTTTCACTCTGAGTTATTTTCATTCGGATTTAATATCACTTTGACTTATTTTCACCCTGACTTAATTTAATTCTGAGTTAATTTCACTCTGAGTTATTTTCACTCTGAATTAATTTCACTCCGAGTTAATGTCACTCTGAGTTAATTTCACTCTGAGTTATTTTCACTCTGAGTTAATTTCACTCAGAGTTATTTTCAGAGTTATTTTCACTCTGAGTTAATTTGACACTGAGTTCATTTCACTCTGAGTTAATTTCACTCTGAGTTATTTTAACGCTGAGTTAATTTCACTCAGTTATTTTCACTCTGAATTAATTTCACTCTGAGTTATATTCACTCAGATTTATTTTGACTGAGTTATTTTCACTCTGAGTTAATGTCACTCTGAGTTAATTTCACTCTGAGTTATTTTCACTCTGAATTAATTTCACTCTGATTTAATTTCTCTCTGTTATTTTCACTCTGAGTTATTTTCACCCTGAGTTAATTTAATTCTGAGTTAATTTCACACTGAGTTAATTTCACTCTGAGTTATTTTCACTTTGAGTTATTTTCACTCAGATTTATTTTCACTGAGTTATATTCTCTCTGAGATAATTTCACTCTGAGTCAATTACACTCTGAGTTATTTTCACTCTGAATTAATTTCACTCTGAGTTAATTTCTCTCTGTTATTTTCACTCTGAGTTATTTTCACCCTGAGTTAATTTAATTCTGAGTTAATTTCACTCTGAGTTAATTTCACTCTGCGTTATTTTCACTCTGAGTTAATTTCACTCAGATTTATTTTCACTGAGTTATTTTAAATCTGATTTAATTTCACCCTGAGTTAATTTCACTCTCAATTATTTTCACCCTGATTTAATTTAATTCTGAGTTAATTTCACTGAGTTATTTTCACTCTGAGTTAATTTCACTCTGAGTTATCTTCACTGAGTTATTTTCACTCTGAGTTAATTTCACTCTGAGTTAATTTCACTCTGAGTTATTTTCACTCTGAGTTAATTTCACTCTGAGTTATTTTCATGCTGAGGTAATTTAATTCTGAGTTAATTTCACTGAGTTATTTTCACTCTGAGTTATTTTCACTGAGTTATTTTCACTCTGAGTTAATTTATTTCTGAATTAATTTCACCCTGAGTTAATTTCACTCTGAGTAATTTTAACTCTGAGTTAATTTCACTCTGAGTTATTTTCACTCTGAGTTATTTTCATTCGGATTTAATATCACTTTGAGTTATTTTCACCCTGACTTAATTTAATTCTGAGTTAATTTCACTCTGAGTTATTTTCACTCTGAATTAATTTCACTCTGATTTATTTTCACTCTGAGTTAATTTCACTCTGAGCTATTTTCATGCTGAGGTAATTTAGTTCTGAGTTAATTTCACTGAGTTATTTTCACTCTGAGTTATTTTCACTGAGTTATTTTCACTCTGAGTTAATTTATTTCTGAGTTAATTTCACCCTGAGTTAATTTCACTCTGAGTAATTTTAACTCTGAGTAAATTTCACTCTGAGTTATTTTCACTCTGAGTTATTTTCATTCGGATTTAATATCACTTTGAGTTATTTTCACCCTGACTTAATTTAATTCTGAGTTAATTTCACTCTGAGTTATTTTCACTCTGACTTAATTTCACTCTGAGTTAATTTCACTCTGAGTTAATTTCACTCTGAGTTAATGTCACTCTGAGTTATTTTCACTCTGAGTTAATTTCACTCAGAGTTATTTTCAGAGTTATTTTCACTCTGAGTTAATTTCACTCTGAGTTAATTTCACTCTGAGTTAATTTCACTCTGAGTTATTTTAACACTGAGTTAATTTCACTCAGTTATTTTCACTCTGAGTTAATTTCACTCCAAGTTAATTTCATTCTGAGTTAATTTCACTCTGAGTTATTTTCACTCTGAGTTATTTTCACTCTGATTTATTTTCACTCAGTAATTTTCACTCTGAGTTAATTTTACTCTGAGTTAATTTCACTCTGAGTTAATTTCACTGAGTTAATTTCACTCTGAGTTATTTTCACAGAGTTAATTTCACTCTGAGTTATTTTCACTCTGAGTTATTTTCACTGTTATTTTCACTCTGAGTTATTTTCACTCTGAGGTAATTTCACTCTGAGTTAATTTCATACTGAGTAAATGTCACTCTGAGTTAATTTCACTCTGAGTAAATTTCACTCTGAGTTATTTTCACTCTGAGTTAATTTCACTCAGATTTATTTTCACTGAGTGTTTTTCACTCTGAGTTAATTTCACCCTGAGTTAATTTCACTCTGAGTAATTTTAACTCTGAGTTAATTTCACTCTGAGTTATTTTCACTCTGAGTTATTTTCATTCGGATTTAATATCACTTTGAGTTATTTTCACCCTGACTTAATCTAATTCTGAGTTAATTTCACTCTGAGTTATTTTCACTCTGAGTTAATTTCACTCCGATTTAATGTCACTCTGAGTTAATTTCACTCTGAGTTAATTTCACTCTGAGTTAATGTCACTCTGAGTTATTTTCACTCTGAGTTAATTTCACTCAGATTTATTTTCAGAGTTATTTTCACTCTGAGTTAATTTGACTCTGAGTTCATTTCATTCTGAGTTAATTTCACTCTGAGTTATTTTAACGCTGAGTTAATTTCACTCCAAGTTATTTTCACTCTGAGTTATTTTCACTCCAAATTATTTTCACTCTGAGTAAATTTCACTCTGAGTTAATGTCACTCTGATTTAATTTCACTCTGAGTTAATTTCACTCAGATTTATTTTCACTGAGTTATTTTCACTCTGAGTTAATTTCACCCTGAGTTAATTTCACTCTGAGTATTTTTCACTCTGAGTTATTTTCATTCTGAGTTAAATTCACTCTGAGTTATTTTCACCCTGAGTTAATTTCACTCTGAGTTAATTTATTTCTGAATTAATTTCACCCTGAGTTAATTTCACTCTGAGTAATTTTAACTCTGAGTTAATTTCACTCTGAGTTATTTTCACTCTGAGTTATTTTCATTCGGATTTAATATCACTTTGAGTTATTTTCACCCTGACTTAATTTAATTCTGAGTTAATTTCACTCTGAGTTATTTTCACTCTGAATTAATTTCACTCTGATTTAATTTCTCTCTGTTATTTTCACTCTGAGTTATTTTCACCCTGAGTTAATTTAATTCTGAGTTAATTTCACACTGAGTTAATTTCACTCTGAGTTATTTTCACTTTGAGTTATTTTCACTCAGATTTATTTTCACTGAGTTATTTTCACTCTGAGTTAATTTCACTCTGAGTCAATTACACTCTGAGTTATTTTCACTCTGAATTAATTTCACTCTGAGTTAATTTCTCTCTGTTATTTTCACTCTGAGTTATTTTCACCCTGAGTTAATTTAATTCTGAGTTAATTTCACTCTGAATTAATTTCATTCTGCGTTATTTTCACTCTGAGTTAATTTCACAATGAGTTAATGTCACTCTGACTTAATTTCAGTCTGACTTAATTTCACTCAGATTTATTTTCACTGAGTTATTTTCACTCTGAGTTAATTTATTTCTGAGTTAATTTCACCCTGAGTTAATTTCACTCTGAGTAATTTTAACTCTGAGTTAATTTCACTCTGAGTTATTTTCACTCTGAGTTATTTTCATTCGGATTTAATATCACTTTGAGTTATTTTCACCCTGACTTAATTTAATTCTGAGTTAATTTCACTCTGAGTTATTTTCACTCTGACTTAATTTCACTCTGAGTTAATTTCACTCTGAGATAATGTCACTCTGAGTTATTTTCACTCTGAGTTAATTTCACTCAGAGTTATTTTCAGAGTTATTTTCACTCTGAGTTAATTTCACTCTGAGTTAATTTCACTCTGAGTTAATTTCACTCTGAGTTATTTTAACACTGAGTTAATTTCACTCAGTTATTTTCACTCTGAGTTAATTTCACTCCAAGTTAATTTCATTCTGAGTTAATTTCACTCTGAGTTATTTTCACTCTGAGTTATTTTCACTCTGATTTATTTTCACTCAGTAATTTTCACTCTGAGTTAATTTTACTCTGAGTTAATTTCACTCTGAGTTAATTTCACTGAGTTAATTTCACTCTGAGTTATTTTCACAGAGTTAATTTCACTCTGAGTTATTTTCACTCTGAGTTATTTTCCCTGTTATTTTCACTCTGAGTTATTTTCACTCTGAGTAAATTTCACTCTGAGTTATTTTCACTCTGAGTTAATTTCACTCAGATTTATTTTCACTGAGTGTTTTTCACTCTGAGTTAATTTCACCCTGAGTTAATTTCACTCTGAGTAATTTTCACTCTGAGTTAATTTCACTCTGAGTTATTTTCACTCTGAGTTATTTTCATTCGGATTTAATATCACTTTGAGTTATTTTCACCCTGACTTAATTTAATTCTGAGTTAATTTCACTCTGAGTTATTTTCACTCTGAGTTAATTTCACTCCGAGTTAATGTCACTCTGAGTTAATTTCACTCTGAGTTAATTTCACTCTGAGTTAATGTCACTCTGAGTTATTTTCACTCTGAGTTAATTTCACTCAGATTTATTTTCAGATTTATTTTCACTCTGAGTTAATTTCACCCTGAGTTAATTTCACTCTGAGTATTTTTCACTCTGAGTTATTTTCATTCTGAGTTAAATTCACTCTGAGTTATTTTCACCCTGAGTTAATTTCACTCTGAGTTAATTTGACTCTGAGTTATTTTCACTCTGTTATTTTCACTCTGAGTTATTTTCACCCTCAGTTAATTTTATTCTGAGCTAATTTCACTGAGTTAATTTCACTCTGAGTTATTTTCACTCTGAGTTAATTTCACACTGAGTTATTTTCACTCTGTGTTATATTCACTCAGATTTATTTTGACTGAGTTATTTTCACTCTGAGTTAATGTCACTCTGAGTTAATTTCACTGAGTTATTTTCACTCTGAATTAATTTCACTCTGATTTAATTTCTCTCTGTTATTTTCACTCTGAGTTATTTTCACTCTGAGTTAATTTCATTCTGAGTTAATTTCACTCTGAGTTATTTTCACTCTGAGTTAATTTCACTCTGAGCTATTTTCATGCTGAGGTAATTTAGTTCTGAGTTAATTTCACTGAGTTATTTTCACTCTGAGTTATTTTCACTGAGTTATTTTCACTCTGAGTTAATTTATTTCTGAGTTAATTTCACCCTGAGTTAATTTCACTCTGAGTAATTTTAACTCTGAGTAAATTTCACTCTGAGTTATTTTCACTCTGAGTTATTTTCATTCGGATTTAATATCACTTTGAGTTATTTTCACCCTGACTTAATTTAATTCTGAGTTAATTTCACTCTGAGTTATTTTCACTCTGACTTAATTTCACTCTGAGTTAATTTCACTCTGAGTTAATTTCACTCTGAGTTAATGTCACTCTGAGTTATTTTCACTCTGAGTTAATTTCACTCAGAGTTATTTTCAGAGTTATTTTCACTCTGAGTTAATTTCACTCTGAGTTAATTTCACTCTGAGTTAATTTCACTCTGAGTTATTTTAACACTGAGTTAATTTCACTCAGTTATTTTCACTCTGAGTTAATTTCACTCCAAGTTAATTTCATTCTGAGTTAATTTCACTGAGTTATTTTCACTCTGAGTTATTTTCACTGAGTTATTTTCACTCTGAGTTAATTTATTTCTGAGTTAATTTCACCCTGAGTTAATTTCACTCTGAGTAATTTTAACTCTGAGTAAATTTCACTCTGAGTTATTTTCACTCTGAGTTATTTTCATTCGGATTTAATATCACTTTGAGTTATTTTCACCCTGACTTAATTTAATTCTGAGTTAATTTCACTCTGAGTTATTTTCACTCTGACTTAATTTCACTCTGAGTTAATTTCACTCTGAGTTAATTTCACTCTGAGTTAATGTCACTCTGAGTTATTTTCACTCTGAGTTAATTTCACTCAGAGTTATTTTCAGAGTTATTTTCACTCTGAGTTAATTTCACTCTGAGTTAATTTCACTCTGAGTTAATTTCACTCTGAGTTATTTTAACACTGAGTTAATTTCACTCAGTTATTTTCACTCTGAGTTAATTTCACTCCAAGTTAATTTCATTCTGAGTTAATTTCACTCTGAGTTATTTTCACTCTGAGTTATTTTCACTCTGATTTATTTTCACTCAGTAATTTTCACTCTGAGTTAATTTTACTCTGAGTTAATTTCACTCTGAGTTAATTTCACTGAGTTAATTTCACTCTGAGTTATTTTCACAGAGTTAATTTCACTCTGAGTTATTTTCACTCTGAGTTATTTTCCCTGTTATTTTCACTCTGAGTTATTTTCACTCTGAGGTAATTTCACTCTGAGTTAATTTCATACTGAGTTAATGTCACTCTGAGTTAATTTCACTCTGAGTAAATTTCACTCTGAGTTATTTTCACTCTGAGTTAATTTCACTCAGATTTATTTTCACTGAGTCTTTTTCACTCTGAGTTAATTTCACCCTGAGTTAATTTCACTCTGAGTAATTTTAACTCTGAGTTAATTTCACTCTGAGTTATTTTCACTCTGAGTTATTTTCATTCGGATTTAATATCACTTTGACTTATTTTCACCCTGACTTAATTTAATTCTGAGTTAATTTCACTGAGTTATTTTCACTCTGAGTTAATTTCACTCCGAGTTAATGTCACTCTGAGTTAATTTCACTCTGAGTTAATTTCACTCTGAGTTAATGTCACTCTGAGTTATTTTCACTCTGAGTTAATTTCACTCAGATTTATTTTCAGAGTTATTTTCACTCTGAGTTAATTTGACTCTGAGTTCATTTCACTCTGAGTTAATTTCACTCTGAGTTATTTTAACGCTGAGTTAATTTCACTCCAAGTTATTTTCACTCTGAGTTAATTTCACCCTGAGTTAATTTAATTCTGAGTTAATTTCACACTGAGTTAATTTCACTCTGAGTAAATTTCACTCTGAGTTATTTTCACTCTGAGTTAATTTCACCCTGAGTTAATTTCACTCTGAGTTAATTTCACTCTGAGTTATTTTCACTCTGAGTTAATTTCACCCTGAGTTAATTTCACTCTGAGTTATTTTCACTCTGAGTTATTTTCATTCGGATTTAATATCACTTTGAGTTATTTTCACCCTGACTTAATTTAATTCTGAGTTAATTTCACTCTGAGTTATTTTCACTCTGAGTTAATTTCACTCCGAGTTAATGTCACTCTGAGTTAATTTCACTCTGAGTTAATTTCACTCTGATTTATTTTCACTCTGAATTAATTTCACACTGAGTTAATGTCACTCTGAGGTAATTTCACTCTGAGTTAATTTCTCTCAGATTTATTTTCAGAGTTATTTTCACTCTGAGTTAATTTCACTCTGAGTTAATTTCACACTGAGTTAATGTCACTCTGAGTTAATTTCACTCTGAGTTAATTTCACTCTGAGTTAATTTCACTCTGAGTTAATTTCACTCAGATTTATTTTCACTGAGTGTTTTTCACTCTCAGTTAATTTCACCCTGAGTTAATTTCACTCTGAGTAATTTTAACTCTGAGTTAATTTCACTCTGAGTTATTTTCACTCTGAGTTATTTTCATTCGGATTTACTATCACTTTGAGTTATTTTCACACTGACTTAATTTAATTCTGAGTTAATTTCACTCTGAGTTATTTTCACTCTGTGTTAATTTCACTCCGAGTTAATGTCACTCTGAGTTAAATTCACTCTGAGTTAATTTCACTCTGAGTTAATGTCACTCTGAGTTATTTTCACTCTGAGTTAATTTCACTCAGATTTATTTTCAGAGGTATTTTCACTCTGAGTTAATTTGACTCTGAGTTCATTTCACTCTGAGTTAATTTCACTCTGAGTTATTTTAACGCTGAGTTAATTTCACTCAGTTATTTTCACTCTGAGTTATTTTCACTCCAAGTTATTTTCACTCTGAGTAAATTTCAGTCTGAGTTAATGTCACTCTGATTTAATTTCACTCTGAGTTAATTTCACTCTGAGTTATTGTCACTCTGAGTTAATTTCACTCAGATTTATTTTCACTGAGTTATTTTCACGCTGAGTTAATTTCACCCTGAGTTAATTTCACTCTGAGTATTTTTCACTCTGAGTTATTTTCATTCTGAGTTAAATTCACTCTGAGTTATTTTCACCCTGAGTTATTTTCACTCTGAATTAATTTCACTCCGAGTTAATTTCACTCTGTTATTTTCACTCTGAGTTATTTTCACCCTGAGTTAATTTTATTCTGACCTAATTTCACTGAGTTAATTTCACTCTGAGTTATTTTCACTCTGAGTTAATTTCACACTGAGTTATTTTCACTCTGTGTTATATTCACTCAGATTTATTTTCACTCTGAGTTATTTTCACTCTGAGTTAATTTCACTCTGAGTTATTTTCACTCTGAATTAATTTCACTCTGATTTAATTTCTCTCTGTTATTTTCACACTGAGTTATTTTCACCCTGAGTTAATTTAATTCTGAGTTAATTTCACTCTGAGTTAATTTCACTCTGAGTTATTTTCACTTTGAGTTATTTTCACTCAGATTTATTTTCAGAGTTATTTTCACTCTGAGTTAATTTCACTCTGAGTCAATTACACTCTGAGTTATTTTAACTCTGAGTTAATTTCACTCTGAGTTAATTTGACTCTGTTATTTTCACTCTGAGTTATTTTCACCCTGAGTTAATTTAATTCTGAGTTAATTTCACTCTGCGTTATTTTCACTCTGAGTTAATTTCACAATGAGTTAATGTCACTCTCATTTAATTTCACTCTGAGTTAATTTCACTCAGATTTATTTTCAGCGTTATTTTCACACTGAGTTAATTTCACTCTGAGTTAATTTCACACTGAGTTAATGTCACTCTGAGTTAATTTCACTCTGAGTTAATTTCACTCTGCGTTATTTTCACTCTGAGTTAATTTCACAATGAGTTAATGTCACTCTGATTTAATTTCACTCTGAGTTAATTTCACTCAGATTTATTTTCAGCGTTATTTTCACACTGAGTTAATTTCACTCTGAGTTAATTTCACACTGAGTTAATGTCACTCTGAGTTAATGTCACTCTGAGTTATTTTCACTCTGAGTTAATTTCACTCAGATTTATTTTCAGAGTTATTTTCACTCTGAGTTAATTTGACTCTGAGTTCATTTCACTCTGAGTTAATTTCACTCTGAGTTATTTTAACGCTGAGTTAATTTCACTCCAAGTTATTTTCACTCTGAGTTAATTTCACCCTGAGTTAATTTAATTCTGAGTTAATTTCACACTGAGTTAATTTCACTCTGAGTAAATTTCACTCTGAGTTATTTTCACTCTGAGTTAATTTCACCCTGAGTTAATTTCACTCTGAGTTAATTTCACTCTGAGTTATTTTCACTCTGAGTTAATTTCACCCTGAGTTAATTTCACTCTGAGTTATTTTCACTCTGAGTTATTTTCATTCGGATTTAATATCACTTTGAGTTATTTTCACCCTGACTTAATTTAATTCTGAGTTAATTTCACTCTGAGTTATTTTCACTCTGAGTTAATTTCACTCCGAGTTAATGTCACTCTGAGTTAATTTCACTCTGAGTTAATTTCACTCTGATTTATTTTCACTCTGAATTAATTTCACACTGAGTTAATGTCACTCTGAGGTAATTTCACTCTGAGTTAATTTCTCTCAGATTTATTTTCAGAGTTATTTTCACTCTGAGTTAATTTCACTCTGAGTTAATTTCACACTGAGTTAATGTCACTCTGAGTTAATTTCACTCTGAGTTAATTTCACTCTGAGTTAATTTCACTCTGAGTTAATTTCACTCAGATTTATTTTCACTGAGTGTTTTTCACTCTCAGTTAATTTCACCCTGAGTTAATTTCACTCTGAGTAATTTTAACTCTGAGTTAATTTCACTCTGAGTTATTTTCACTCTGAGTTATTTTCATTCGGATTTACTATCACTTTGAGTTATTTTCACACTGACTTAATTTAATTCTGAGTTAATTTCACTCTGAGTTATTTTCACTCTGAGTTAATTTCACTCCGAGTTAATGTCACTCTGAGTTAAATTCACTCTGAGTTAATTTCACTCTGAGTTAATGTCACTCTGAGTTATTTTCACTCTGAGTTAATTTCACTCAGATTTATTTTCAGAGGTATTTTCACTCTGAGTTAATTTGACTCTGAGTTCATTTCACTCTGAGTTAATTTCACTCTGAGTTATTTTAACGCTGAGTTAATTTCACTCAGTTATTTTCACTCTGAGTTATTTTCACTCCAAGTTATTTTCACTCTGAGTAAATTTCAGTCTGAGTTAATGTCACTCTGATTTAATTTCACTCTGAGTTAATTTCACTCTGAGTTATTTTCACTCTGAGTTAATTTCACTCAGATTTATTTTCACTGAGTTATTTTCACGCTGAGTTAATTTCACCCTGAGTTAATTTCACTCTGAGTATTTTTCACTCTGAGTTATTTTCATTCTGAGTTAAATTCACTCTGAGTTATTTTCACCCTGAGTTATTTTCACTCTGAATTAATTTCACTCCGAGTTAATTTCACTCTGTTATTTTCACTCTGAGTTATTTTCACCCTGAGTTAATTTTATTCTGACCTAATTTCACTGAGTTAATTTCACTCTGAGTTATTTTCACTCTGAGTTAATTTCACACTGAGTTATTTTCACTCTGTGTTATATTCACTCAGATTTATTTTCACTCTGAGTTATTTTCACTCTGAGTTAATTTCACTCTGAGTTATTTTCACTCTGAATTAATTTCACTCTGATTTAATTTCTCTCTGTTATTTTCACACTGAGTTATTTTCACCCTGAGTTAATTTAATTCTGAGTTAATTTCACTCTGAGTTAATTTCACTCTGAGTTATTTTCACTTTGAGTTATTTTCACTCAGATTTATTTTCAGAGTTATTTTCACTCTGAGTTAATTTCACTCTGAGTCAATTACACTCTGAGTTATTTTAACTCTGAGTTAATTTCACTCTGAGTTAATTTGACTCTGTTATTTTCACTCTGAGTTATTTTCACCCTGAGTTAATTTAATTCTGAGTTAATTTCACTCTGCGTTATTTTCACTCTGAGTTAATTTCACAATGAGTTAATGTCACTCTGATTTAATTTCACTCTGAGTTAATTTCACTCAGATTTATTTTCAGCGTTATTTTCACACTGAGTTAATTTCACTCTGAGTTAATTTCACACTGAGTTAATGTCACTCTGAGTTAATTTCACTCTGAGTTATTTTCACTCTGAGTTAATTTCACTCAGATTTATTTTCACTGAGTTATTTTAACTCTGAGTTAATTTCACCCTGAGTTAATTTCTCTCTGAATTATTTTCACCCAGATTTAATTTAATTCTGAGTTAATTTCACTCTGAGTTAATTTCTCTCTGTTATTTTCACTCTGAGTTATTTTCACCCTGAGTTAATTTAATTCTGAGTTAATTTCACTCTGAATTAATTTCATTCTGCGTTATTTTCACTCTGAGTTAATTTCACAATGAGTTAATGTCACTCTGACTTAATTTCAGTCTGACTTAATTTCACTCAGATTTATTTTCACTGAGTTATTTTCACTCTGAGTTAATTTATTTCTGAGTTAATTTCACCCTGAGTTAATTTCACTCTGAGTAATTTTAACTCTGAGTTAATTTCACTCTGAGTTATTTTCACTCTGAGTTATTTTCATTCGGATTTAATATCACTTTGAGTTATTTTCACCCTGACTTAATTTAATTCTGAGTTAATTTCACTCTGAGTTATTTTCACTCTGACTTAATTTCACTCTGAGTTAATTTCACTCTGAGTTAATTTCACTCTGAGTTAATGTCACTCTGAGGTAATTTCACTCTGAGTTAATTTCTCTCAGATTTATTTTCAGAGTTATTTTCACTCTGAGTTAATTTCACTCTGAGTTAATTTCACACTGAGTTAATGTCACTCTGAGTTAATTTCACTCTGAGTTAATTTCACTCTGAGTTATTTTCACTCTGAGTTAATTTCACTCAGATTTATTTTCACTGAGTGTTTTTCACTCTCAGTTAATTTCACCCTGAGTTAATTTCACTCTGAGTAATTTTAACTCTGAGTTAATTTCACTCTGAGTTATTTTCACTCTGAGTTATTTTCATTCGGATTTACTATCACTTTGAGTTATTTTCACACTGACTTAATTTAATTCTGAGTTAATTTCACTCTGAGTTATTTTCACTCTGAGTTAATTTCACTCCGAGTTAATGTCACTCTGAGTTAAATTCACTCTGAGTTAATTTCACTCTGAGTTAATGTCACTCTGAGTTATTTTCACTCTGAGTTAATTTCACTCAGATTTATTTTCAGAGGTATTTTCACTCTGAGTTAATTTGACTCTGAGTTCATTTCACTCTGAGTTAATTTCACTCTGAGTTATTTTAACGCTGAGTTAATTTCACTCAGTTATTTTCACTCTGAGTTATTTTCACTCCAAGTTATTTTCACTCTGAGTAAATTTCACTCTGAGTTAATGTCACTCTGATTTAATTTCACTCTGAGTTAATTTGACTCTGAGTTATTTTCACTCTGAATAAATTTCACTCCGAGTTAATTTCACTCTGTTATTTTCACTCTGAGTTATTTTCACCCTGAGTTAATTTTATTCTGACCTAATTTCACTGAGTTAATTTCACTCTGAGTTATTTTCACTCTGAGTTAATTTCACACTGAGTTATTTTCACTCTGTGTTATATTCACTCAGATTTATTTTCACTCTGAGTTATTTTCACTCTGAGTTAATTTCACACTGAGTTAATTTCACTCTGAGTTATTTTCACTCTGAATTAATTTCACTCTGATTTAATTTCTCTCTGTTATTTTCACACTGAGTTATTTTCACCCTGAGTTAATTTAATTCTGAGTTAATTTCACTCTGAGTTAATTTCACTCTGAGTTATTTTCACTTTGAGTTATTTTCACTCAGATTTATTTTCAGAGTTATTTTCACTCTGAGTTAATTTCACTCTGAGTCAATTACACTCTGAGTTATTTTAACTCTGAGTTAATTTCACTCTGAGTTAATTTGACTCTGAGTTATTTTCACTCTGAATTAATTTCACTCTGAGTTAATTTGACTCTGAGTTATTTTCACTCTGAATTAATTTCACTCTGAGTTAATTTCTCTCTGTTATTTTCACTCTGAGTTATTTTCACCCTGAGTTAATTTAATTCTGAGTTAATTTCACTCTGCGTTATTTTCACTCTGAGTTAATTTCACAATGAGTTAATGTCACTCTGATTTAATTTCACTCTGAGTTAATTTCACTCAGATTTATTTTCAGCGTTATTTTCACACTGAGTTAATTTCACTCTGAGTTAATTTCACACTGAGTTAATGTCACTCTGAGTTAATTTCACTCTGAGTTAATTTCACTCTGAGTTATTTTCACTCTGAGTTAATTTCACTCAGATTTATTTTCACTGAGTTGTTTTAACTCTGAGTTAATTTCACCCTGAGTTAATTTCTCTCTGAATTATTTTCACCCAGATTTAATTTAATTCTGAGTTAATTTCACTCTGAGTTAATTTCTCTCTGTTATTTTCACTCTGAGTTATTTTCACCCTGAGTTAATTTAATTCTGAGTTAATTTCACTCTGAATTAATTTCATTCTGCGTTATTTTCACTCTGAGTTAATTTCACAATGAGTTAAAGTCACTCTGATTTAATTTCACTCTGAGTTAATTTCACTCAGATTTATTTTCAGCGTTATTTTCACACTGAGTTAATTTCACTCTGAGTTAATTTCACACTGAGTTAATGTCACTCTGAGTTAATTTCACTCTGAGTTAATTTCACTCTGAGTTATTTTCACTCTGAGTTAATTTCACTCAGATTTATTTTCACTGAGTTATTTTAACTCTGAGTTATTTTCACCCTGAGTTAATTTCTCTCTGAATTATTTTCACCCAGATTTAATTTAATTCTGAGTTAATTTCACTCTGAGTTAATTTGACTCTGAGTTATTTTCACTCTGAATTAATTTCACTCTGAGTTAATTTCTCTCTGTTATTTTCACTCTGAGTTATTTTCACCCTGAGTTAATTTAATTCTGAGTTAATTTCACTCTGCGTTATTTTCACTCTGAGTTAATTTCACAATGAGTTAATGTCACTCTGATTTAATTTCACTCTGAGTTAATTTCACTCAGATTTATTTTCAGCGTTATTTTCACACTGAGTTAATTTCACTCTGAGTTAATTTCACACTGAGTTAATGTCACTCTGAGTTAATTTCACTCTGAGTTAATTTCACTCTGAGTTATTTTCACTCTGAGTTAATTTCACTCAGATTTATTTTCACTGAGTTATTTTAACTCTGAGTTAATTTCACCCTGAGTTAATTTCTCTCTGAATTATTTTCACCCAGATTTAATTTAATTCTGAGTTAATTTCACTCTGAGTTAATTTCTCTCTGTTATTTTCACTCTGAGTTATTTTCACCCTGAGTTAATTTAATTCTGAGTTAATTTCACTCTGAATTAATTTCATTCTGCGTTATTTTCACTCTGAGTTAATTTCACAATGAGTTAATGTCACTCTGACTTAATTTCAGTCTGACTTAATTTCACTCAGATTTATTTTCACTGAGTTATTTTCATTCTGAGTTAAATTCACTCTGAGTTATTTTCACCCTGAGTTAATTTCACTCTGAGTTAATTTATTTCTGAATTAATTTCACCCTGAGTTAATTTCACTCTGAGTAATTTTAACTCTGAGTTAATTTCACTCTGAGTTATTTTCACTCTGAGTTATTTTCATTCGGATTTAATATCACTTTGAGTTATTTTCACCCTGACTTAATTTAATTCTGAGTTAATTTCACTCTGAGTTATTTTCACTCTGACTTAATTTCACTCTGAGTTAATTTCACTCTGAGTTAATTTCACTCTGAGTTAATGTCACTCTGAGTTATTTTCACTCTGAGTTAATTTCACTCAGAGTTATTTTCACTCTGAGTTAATTTCACTCTGAGTTAATTTCACTCTGAGTTAATTTCACTCTGAGTTATTTTAACGCTGAGTTAATTTCACTCAGTTATTTTCACTCTGAGTTAATTTCACTCCAAGTTAATTTCATTCTGAATTAATTTCACTCTGAGTTATTTTCACTCTGAGTTATTTTCCCTGTTATTTTCACTCTGAGTTATTTTCACTCTGAGGTAATTTCACTCTGAGTTAATTTCATACTGAGTTAATGTCACTCTGAGTTAATTTCACTCTGAGTAAATTTCACTCTGAGTTATTTTCACTCTGAGTTAATTTCACTCAGATTTATTTTCACTGAGTGTTTTTCACTCTGAGTTAATTTCACCCTGAGTTAATTTCACTCTGAGTAATTTTAACTCTGAGTTAATTTCACTCTGAGTTATTTTCACTCTGAGTTATTTTCATTCGGATTTAATATCACTTTGACTTATTTTCACCCTGACTTAATTTAATTCTGAGTTAATTTCACTCTGAGTTATTTTCACTCTGAGTTAATTTAATTCTGAGTTAATTTCACTCTGCGTTATTTTCACTCTGAGTTAATTTCACAATGAGTTAATGTCACTCTGATTTAATTTCACTCTGAGTTAATTTCACTCAGATTTATTTTCAGCGTTATTTTCACACTGAGTTAATTTCACTCTGAGTTAATTTCACACTGAGTTAATGTCACTCTGAGTTAATTTCACTCTGAGTTAATTTCACTCTGAGTTATTTTCACTCTGAGTTAATTTCACTCAGATTTATTTTCACTGAGTTATTTTAACTCTGAGTTAATTTCACCCTGAGTTAATTTCTCTCTGAATTATTTTCACCCAGATTTAATTTAATTCTGAGTTAATTTCACTCTGAGTTAATTTCTCTCTGTTATTTTCACTCTGAGTTATTTTCACCCTGAGTTAATTTAATTGAGTTAATTTCACTCTGAATTAATTTCATTCTGCGTTATTTTCACTCTGAGTTAATTTCACAATGAGTTAATGTCACTCTGACTTAATTTCAGTCTGACTTAATTTCACTCAGATTTATTTTCACTGAGTTATTTTCATTCTGAGTTAAATTCACTCTGAGTTATTTTCACCCTGAGTTAATTTCACTCTGAGTTAATTTATTTCTGAATTAATTTCACCCTGAGTTAATTTCACTCTGAGTAATTTTAACTCTGAGTTAATTTCACTCTGAGTTATTTTCACTCTGAGTTATTTTCATTCGGATTTAATATCACTTTGAGTTATTTTCACCCTGACTTAATTTAATTCTGAGTTAATTTCACTCTGAGTTATTTTCACTCTGACTTAATTTCACTCTGAGTTAATTTCACTCTGAGTTAATTTCACTCTGAGTTAATGTCACTCTGAGTTATTTTCACTCTGAGTTAATTTCACTCAGAGTTATTTTCACTCTGAGTTAATTTCACTCTGAGTTAATTTCACTCTGAGTTAATTTCACTCTGAGTTATTTTAACGCTGAGTTAATTTCACTCAGTTATTTTCACTCTGAGTTAATTTCACTCCAAGTTAATTTCATTCTGAATTAATTTCACTCTGAGTTATTTTCACTCTGAGTTATTTTCCCTGTTATTTTCACTCTGAGTTATTTTCACTCTGAGGTAATTTCACTCTGAGTTAATTTCATACTGAGTTAATGTCACTCTGAGTTAATTTCACTCTGAGTAAATTTCACTCTGAGTTATTTTCACTCTGAGTTAATTTCACTCAGATTTATTTTCACTGAGTGTTTTTCACTCTGAGTTAATTTCACCCTGAGTTAATTTCACTCTGAGTAATTTTAACTCTGAGTTAATTTCACTCTGAGTTATTTTCACTCTGAGTTATTTTCATTCGGATTTAATATCACTTTGACTTATTTTCACCCTGACTTAATTTAATTCTGAGTTAATTTCACTCTGAGTTATTTTCACTCTGAGTTAATTTCACTCCGAGTTAATGTCACTCTGAGTTAATTTCACTCTGAGTTATTTTCACTCTGAGTTAATTTCACTCAGAGTTATTTTCAGAGTTATTTTCACTCTGAGTTAATTTGACACTGAGTTCATTTCACTCTGAGTTAATTTCACTCTGAGTTATTTTAACGCTGAGTTAATTTCACTCAGTTATTTTCACTCTGAATTAATTTCACTCTGAGTTATATTCACTCAGATTTATTTTGACTGAGTTATTTTCACTCTGAGTTAATGTCACTCTGAGTTAATTTCACTCTGAGTTATTTTCACTCTGAATTAATTTCACTCTGATTTAATTTCTCTCTGTTATTTTCACTCTGATTTATTTTCACCCTGAGTTAATTTAATTCTGAGTTAATTTCACACTGAGTTAATTTCACTCTGAGTTATTTTCACTTTGAGTTATTTTCACTCAGATTTATTTTCACTGAGTTATATTCTCTCTGAGTTAATTTCACTCTGAGTCAATTACACTCTGAGTTATTTTCACTCTGAATTAATTTCACTCTGAGTTAATTTCTCTCTGTTATTTTCACTCTGAGTTATTTTCACCCTGAGTTAATTTAATTCTGAGTTAATTTCACTCTGAGTTAATTTCACTCTGCGTTATTTTCACTCTGAGTTAATTTCACTCAGATTTATTTTCACTGAGTTATTTTAAATCTGATTTAATTTCACCCTGAGTTAATTTCACTCTGAATTATTTTCACCCTGATTTAATTTAATTCTGAGTTAATTTCACTGAGTTATTTTCACTCTGAGTTAATTTCACTCTGAGTTATCTTCACTCAGTTATTTTCACTCTGAGTTAATTTCACTCTGAGTTAATTTCACTCTGAGTTATTTTCACTCTGAGTTAATTTCACTCTGAGTTATTTTCATGCTGAGGTAATTTAATTCTGAGTTAATTTCACTGAGTTATTTTCACTCTGAGTTATTTTCACTGAGTTATTTTCACTCTGAGTTAATTTATTTCTGAATTAATTTCACCCTGAGTTAATTTCACTCTGAGTAATTTTAACTCTGAGTTAATTTCACTCTGAGTTATTTTCACTCTGAGTTATTTTCATTCGGATTTAATATCACTTTGAGTTATTTTCACCCTGACTTAATTTAATTCTGAGTTAATTTCACTCTGAGTTATTTTCACTCTGAATTAATTTCACTCTGATTTATTTTCACTCTGAGTTAATTTCACTCTGAGCTATTTTCATGCTGAGGTAATTTAGTTCTGAGTTAATTTCACTGAGTTATTTTCACTCTGAGTTATTTTCACTGAGTTATTTTCACTCTGAGTTAATTTATTTCTGAGTTAATTTCACCCTGAGTTAATTTCACTCTGAGTAATTTTAACTCTGAGTAAATTTCACTCTGAGTTATTTTCACTCTGAGTTATTTTCATTCGGATTTAATATCACTTTGAGTTATTTTCACCCTGACTTAATTTAATTCTGAGTTAATTTCACTCTGAGTTATTTTCACTCTGACTTAATTTCACTCTGAGTTAATTTCACTCTGAGTTAATTTCACTCTGAGTTAATGTCACTCTGAGTTATTTTCACTCTGAGTTAATTTCACTCAGAGTTATTTTCAGAGTTATTTTCACTCTGAGTTAATTTCACTCTGAGTTAATTTCACTCTGAGTTAATTTCACTCTGAGTTATTTTAACACTGAGTTAATTTCACTCAGTTATTTTCACTCTGAGTTAATTTCACTCCAAGTTAATTTCATTCTGAGTTAATTTCACTCTGAGTTATTTTCACTCTGCGTTATTTTCACTCTGATTTATTTTCACTCAGTAATTTTCACTCTGAGTTAATTTTACTCTGAGTTAATTTCACTCTGAGTTAATTTCACTGAGTTAATTTCACTCTGAGTTATTTTCACAGAGTTAATTTCACTCTGAGTTATTTTCACTCTGAGTTATTTTCACTGTTATTTTCACTCTGAGTTATTTTCACTCTGAGGTAATTTCACTCTGAGTTAATTTCATACTGAGTAAATGTCACTCTGAGTTAATTTCACTCTGAGTAAATTTCACTCTGAGTTATTTTCACTCTGAGTTAATTTCACTCAGATTTATTTTCACTGAGTGTTTTTCACTCTGAGTTAATTTCACCCTGAGTTAATTTCACTCTGAGTAATTTTAACTCTGAGTTAATTTCACTCTGAGTTATTTTCACTCTGAGTTATTTTCATTCGGATTTAATATCACTTTGAGTTATTTTCACCCTGACTTAATGTAATTCTGAGTTAATTTCACTCTGAGTTATTTTCACTCTGAGTTAATTTCACTCCGAGTTAATGTCACTCTGAGTTAATTTCACTCTGAGTTAATTTCACTCTGAGTTAATGTCACTCTGAGTTATTTTCACTCTGAGTTAATTTCACTCAGATTTATTTTCAGAGTTATTTTCACTCTGAGTTAATTTGACTCTGAGTTCATTTCATTCTGAGTTAATTTCACTCTGAGTTATTTTAACGCTGAGTTAATTTCACTCCAAGTTATTTTCACTCTGAGTTATTTTCACTCCAAGTTATTTTCACTCTGAGTAAATTTCACTCTGAGTTAATGTCACTCTGATTTAATTTCACTCTGAGTTAATTTCACTCAGATTTATTTTCACTGAGTTATTTTCACTCTGAGTTAATTTCACCCTGAGTTAATTTCACTCTGAGTATTTTTCACTCTGAGTTATTTTCATTCTGAGTTAAATTCACTCTGAGTTATTTTCACCCTGAGTTAATTTCACTCTGAGTTAATTTATTTCTGAATTAATTTCACCCTGAGTTAATTTCACTCTGAGTAATTTTAACTCTGAGTTAATTTCACTCTGAGTTATTTTCACTCTGAGTTATTTTCATTCGGATTTAATATCACTTTGAGTTATTTTCACCCTGACTTAATTTAATTCTGAGTTAATTTCACTCTGAGTTATTTTCACTCTGAATTAATTTCACTCTGATTTAATTTCTCTCTGTTATTTTCACTCTGAGTTATTTTCACCCTGAGTTAATTTAATTCTGAGTTAATTTCACACTGAGTTAATTTCACTCTGAGTTATTTTCACTTTGAGTTATTTTCACTCAGATTTATTTTCACTGAGTTATTTTCACTCTGAGTTAATTTCACTCTGAGTCAATTACACTCTGAGTTATTTTCACTCTGAATTAATTTCACTCTGAGTTAATTTCTCTCTGTTATTTTCACTCTGAGTTATTTTCACCCTGAGTTAATTTAATTCTGAGTTAATTTCACTCTGAATTAATTTCATTCTGCATTATTTTCACTCTGAGTTAATTTCACAATGAGTTAATGTCACTCTGACTTAATTTCAGTCTGACTTAATTTCACTCAGATTTATTTTCACTGAGTTATTTTCACTCTGAGTTAATTTATTTCTGAGTTAATTTCACCCTGAGTTAATTTCACTCTGAGTAATTTTAACTCTGAGTTAATTTCACTCTGAGTTATTTTCACTCTGAGTTATTTTCATTCGGATTTAATATCAATTTGAGTTATTTTCACCCTGACTTAATTTAATTCTGAGTTAATTTCACTCTGAGTTATTTTCACTCTGACTTAATTTCACTCTGAGTTAATTTCACTCTGAGATAATGTCACTCTGAGTTATTTTCACTCTGAGTTAATTTCACTCAGAGTTATTTTCAGAGTTATTTTCACTCTGAGTTAATTTCACTCTGAGTTAATTTCACTCTGAGTTAATTTCACTCTGAGTTATTTTAACACTGAGTTAATTTCACTCAGTTATTTTCACTCTGAGTTAATTTCACTCCAAGTTAATTTCATTCTGAGTTAATTTCACTCTGAGTTATTTTCACTCTGAGTTATTTTCACTCTGATTTATTTTCACTCAGTAATTTTCACTCTGAGTTAATTTTACTCTGAGTTAATTTCACTCTGAGTTAATTTCACTGAGTTAATTTCACTCTGAGTTATTTTCACAGAGTTAATTTCACTCTGAGTTATTTTCACTCAGTAATTTTCACTCTGAGTTAATTTTACTCTGAGTTAATTTCACTCTGAGTTAATTTCACTGAGTTAATTTCACTCTGAGTTATTTTCACAGAGTTAATTTCACTCTGAGTTATTTTCACTCTGAGTTATTTTCCCTGTTATTTTCACTCTGAGTTATTTTCACTCTGAGGTAATTTCACTCTGAGTTAATTTCATACTGAGTAAATTTCACTCTGAGTTATTTTCACTCTGAGTTAATTTCACTCAGATTTATTTTCACTGAGTGTTTTTCACTCTGAGTTAATTTCACCCTGAGTTAATTTCACTCTGAGTAATTTTAACTCTGAGTTAATTTCACTCTGAGTTATTTTCACTCTGAGTTATTTTCATTCGGATTTAATATCACTTTGAGTTATTTTCACCCTGACTTAATTTAATTCTGAGTTAATTTCACTCTGAGTTATTTTCACTCTGAGTTAATTTCACTCCGAGTTAATGTCACTCTGAGTTAATTTCACTCTGAGTTAATTTCACTCTGAGTTAATGTCACTCTGAGTTATTTTCACTCTGAGTTAATTTCACTCAGATTTATTTTCAGAGTTATTTTCACTCTGAGTTAATTTCACCCTGAGTTAATTTCACTCTGAGTATTTTTCACTCTGAGTTATTTTCATTCTGAGTTAAATTCACTCTGAGTTATTTTCACCCTGAGTTAATTTCACTCTGAGTTAATTTCACTCTGAGTTAATGTCACTCTGAGTTATTTTCACTCTGAGTTAATTTCACTCAGAGTTATTTTCACTCTGAGTTAATTTCACTCTGAGTTAATTTCACTCTGAGTTAATTTCACTCTGAGTTATTTTAACGCTGAGTTAATTTCACTCAGTTATTTTCATTCTGAGTTAATTTCACTCCAAGTTAATTTCATTCTGAATTAATTTCACTCTGAGTTATTTTCACTCTGAGTTATTTTCACTCTGATTTATTTTCACTCAGTAATTTTCACTCTGAGTTAATTTTACTCTGAGTTAATTTCACTCTGAGTTAATTTCACTGAGTTAATTTCACTCTGAGTTTTTTTCACAGAGTTAATTTCACTCTGAGTTATTTTCACTCTGAGTTATTTTCCCTGTTATTTTCACTCTGAGTTATTTTCACTCTGAGGTAATTTCACTCTGAGTTAATTTCATACTGAGTTAATGTCACTCTGAGTTAATTTCACTCTGAGTAAATTTCACTCTGAGTTATTTTCACTCTGAGTTAATTTCACTCAGATTTATTTTCACTGAGTGTTTTTCACTCTGAGTTAATTTCACCCTGAGTTAATTTCACTCTGAGTAATTTTAACTCTGAGTTAATTTCACTCTGAGTTATTTTCACTCTGAGTTATTTTCATTCGGATTTAATATCACTTTGACTTATTTTCACCCTGACTTAATTTAATTCTGAGTTAATTTCACTCTGAGTTATTTTCACTCTGAGTTAATTTCACTCCGAGTTAATGTCACTCTGAGTTAATTTCACTCTGAGTTATTTTCACTCTGAGTTAATTTCACTCAGAGTTATTTTCAGAGTTATTTTCACTCTGAGTTAATTTGACACTGAGTTCATTTCACTCTGAGTTAATTTCACTCTGAGTTATTTTAACGCTGAGTTAATTTCACTCAGTTATTTTCACTCTGAATTAATTTCACTCTGAGTTATATTCACTCAGATTTATTTTGACTGAGTTATTTTCACTCTGAGTTAATGTCACTCTGAGTTAATTTCACTCTGAGTTATTTTCACTCTGAATTAATTTCACTCTGATTTAATTTCTCTCTGTTATTTTCACTCTGAGTTATTTTCACCCTGAGTTAATTTAATTCTGAGTTAATTTCACACTGAGTTAATTTCACTCTGAGTTATTTTCACTTTGAGTTATTTTCACTCAGATTTATTTTCACTGAGTTATATTCTCTCTGAGTTAATTTCACTCTGAGTCAATTACACTCTGAGTTATTTTCACTCTGAATTAATTTCACTCTGAGTTAATTTCTCTCTGTTATTTTCACTCTGAGTTATTTTCACCCTGAGTTAATTTAATTCTGAGTTAATTTCACTCTGAGTTAATTTCACTCTGCGTTATTTTCACTCTGAGTTAATTTCACTCAGATTTATTTTCACTGAGTTATTTTAAATCTGATTTAATTTCACCCTGAGTTAATTTCACTCTGAATTATTTTCACCCTGATTTAATTTCACTCTGAGTAATTTTAACTCTGAGTTAATTTCACTCTGAGTTATTTTCACTCTGAGTTATTTTCATTCGGATTTAATATCACTTTGAGTTATTTTCACCCTGACTTAATTTAATTCTGAGTTAATTTCACTCTGAGTTATTTTCACTCTGAGTTAATTTCACTCCGAGTTAATGTCACTCTGAGTTAATTTCACTCTGAGTTAATTTCACTCTGAGTTAATGTCACTCTGAGTTATTTTCACTCTGAGTTAATTTCACTCAGATTTATTTTCAGAGTTATTTTCACTCTGAGTTAATTTCACCCTGAGTTAATTTCACTCTGAGTATTTTTCACTCTGAGTTATTTTCATTCTGAGTTAAATTCACTCTGAGTTATTTTCACCCTGAGTTAATTTCACTCTGAGTTAATTTCACTCTGAGTTAATGTCACTCTGAGTTATTTTCACTCTGAGTTAATTTCACTCAGAGTTATTTTCACTCTGAGTTAATTTCACTCTGAGTTAATTTCACTCTGAGTTAATTTCACTCTGAGTTATTTTAACGCTGAGTTAATTTCACTCAGTTATTTTCATTCTGAGTTAATTTCACTCCAAGTTAATTTCATTCTGAATTAATTTCACTCTGAGTTATTTTCACTCTGAGTTATTTTCACTCTGATTTATTTTCACTCAGTAATTTTCACTCTGAGTTAATTTTACTCTGAGTTAATTTCACTCTGAGTTAATTTCACTGAGTTAATTTCACTCTGAGTTTTTTTCACAGAGTTAATTTCACTCTGAGTTATTTTCACTCTGAGTTATTTTCCCTGTTATTTTCACTCTGAGTTATTTTCACTCTGAGGTAATTTCACTCTGAGTTAATTTCATACTGAGTTAATGTCACTCTGAGTTAATTTCACTCTGAGTAAATTTCACTCTGAGTTATTTTCACTCTGAGTTAATTTCACTCAGATTTATTTTCACTGAGTGTTTTTCACTCTGAGTTAATTTCACCCTGAGTTAATTTCACTCTGAGTAATTTTAACTCTGAGTTAATTTCACTCTGAGTTATTTTCACTCTGAGTTATTTTCATTCGGATTTAATATCACTTTGACTTATTTTCACCCTGACTTAATTTAATTCTGAGTTAATTTCACTCTGAGTTATTTTCACTCTGAGTTAATTTCACTCCGAGTTAATGTCACTCTGAGTTAATTTCACTCTGAGTTATTTTCACTCTGAGTTAATTTCACTCAGAGTTATTTTCAGAGTTATTTTCACTCTGAGTTAATTTGACACTGAGTTCATTTCACTCTGAGTTAATTTCACTCTGAGTTATTTTAACGCTGAGTTAATTTCACTCAGTTATTTTCACTCTGAATTAATTTCACTCTGAGTTATATTCACTCAGATTTATTTTGACTGAGTTATTTTCACTCTGAGTTAATGTCACTCTGAGTTAATTTCACTCTGAGTTATTTTCACTCTGAATTAATTTCACTCTGATTTAATTTCTCTCTGTTATTTTCACTCTGAGTTATTTTCACCCTGAGTTAATTTAATTCTGAGTTAATTTCACACTGAGTTAATTTCACTCTGAGTTATTTTCACTTTGAGTTATTTTCACTCAGATTTATTTTCACTGAGTTATATTCTCTCTGAGTTAATTTCACTCTGAGTCAATTACACTCTGAGTTATTTTCACTCTGAATTAATTTCACTCTGAGTTAATTTCTCTCTGTTATTTTCACTCTGAGTTATTTTCACCCTGAGTTAATTTAATTCTGAGTTAATTTCACTCTGAGTTAATTTCACTCTGCGTTATTTTCACTCTGAGTTAATTTCACTCAGATTTATTTTCACTGAGTTATTTTAAATCTGATTTAATTTCACCCTGAGTTAATTTCACTCTGAATTATTTTCACCCTGATTTAATTTAATTCTGAGTTAATTTCACTGAGTTATTTTCACTCTGAGTTAATTTCACTCTGAGTTATCTTCACTGAGTTATTTTCACTCTGAGTTAATTTCACTCTGAGTTAATTTCACTCTGAGTTATTTTCACTCTGAGTTAATTTCACTCTGAGTTATTTTCATGCTGAGGTAATTTAATTCTGAGTTAATTTCACTGAGTTATTTTCACTCTGAGTTATTTTCACTGAGTCATTTTCACTCTGAGTTAATTTATTTCTGAATTAATTTCACCCTGAGTTAATTTCACTCTGAGTAATTTTAACTCTGAGTTAATTTCACTCTGAGTTATTTTCACTCTGAGTTATTTTCATTCGGATTTAATATCACTTTGAGTTATTTTCACCCTGACTTAATTTAATTCTGAGTTAATTTCACTCTGAGTTATTTTCACTCTGAATTAATTTCACTCTGATTTATTTTCACTCTGAGTTAATTTCACTCTGAGCTATTTTCATGCTGAGGTAATTTAGTTCTGAGTTAATTTCACTGAGTTATTTTCACTCTGAGTTATTTTCACTGAGTTATTTTCACTCTGAGTTAATTTATTTCTGAGTTAATTTCACCCTGAGTTAATTTCACTCTGAGTAATTTTAACTCTGAGTAAATTTCACTCTGAGTTATTTTCACTCTGAGTTATTTTCATTCGGATTTAATATCACTTTGAGTTATTTTCACCCTGACTTAATTTAATTCTGAGTTAATTTCACTCTGAGTTATTTTCACTCTGACTTAATTTCACTCTGAGTTAATTTCACTCTGAGTTAATTTCACTCTGAGTTAATGTCACTCTGAGTTATTTTCACTCTGAGTTAATTTCACTCAGAGTTATTTTCAGAGTTATTTTCACTCTGAGTTAATTTCACTCTGAGTTAATTTCACTCTGAGTTAATTTCACTCTGAGTTATTTTAACACTGAGTTAATTTCACTCAGTTATTTTCACTCTGAGTTAATTTCACTCCAAGTTAATTTCATTCTGAGTTAATTTCACTCTGAGTTATTTTCACTCTGAGTTATTTTCACTCTGATTTATTTTCACTCAGTAATTTTCACTCTGAGTTAATTTTACTCTGAGTTAATTTCACTCTGAGTTAATTTCACTGAGTTAATTTCACTCTGAGTTATTTTCACAGAGTTAATTTCACTCTGAGTTATTTTCACTCTGAGTTATTTTCACTGTTATTTTCACTCTGAGTTATTTTCACTCTGAGGTAATTTCACTCTGAGTTAATTTCATACTGAGTAAATGTCACTCTGAGTTAATTTCACTCTGAGTAAATTTCACTCTGAGTTATTTTCACTCTGAGTTAATTTCACTCAGATTTATTTTCACTGAGTGTTTTTCACTCTGAGTTAATTTCACCCTGAGTTAATTTCACTCTGAGTAATTTTAACTCTGAGTTAATTTCACTCTGAGTTATTTTCACTCTGAGTTATTTTCATTCGGATTTAATATCACTTTGAGTTATTTTCACCCTGACTTAATCTAATTCTGAGTTAATTTCACTCTGAGTTATTTTCACTCTGAGTTAATTTCACTCCGAGTTAATGTCACTCTGAGTTAATTTCACTCTCAGTTAATTTCACTCTAAGTTAATGTCACTCTGAGTTATTTTCACTCTGAGTTAATTTCACTCAGATTTATTTTCAGAGTTATTTTCACTCTGAGTTAATTTGACTCTGAGTTCATTTCATTCTGAGTTAATTTCACTCTGAGTTATTTTAACGCTGAGTTAATTTCACTCCAAGTTATTTTCACTCTGAGTTATTTTCACTCCAAGTTATTTTCACTCTGAGTAAATTTCACTCTGAGTTAATGTCACTCTGATTTAATTTCACTCTGAGTTATTTTCACTGAGTCATTTTCACTCTGAGTTAATTTATTTCTGAATTAATTTCACCCTGAGTTAATTTCACTCTGAGTAATTTTAACTCTGAGTTAATTTCACTCTGAGTTATTTTCACTCTGAGTTATTTTCATTCGGATTTAATATCACT
Organism: Isurus oxyrinchus; assembly: GCA_026770705.1. Taxonomy (NCBI): domain Eukaryota; kingdom Metazoa; phylum Chordata; class Chondrichthyes; order Lamniformes; family Lamnidae; genus Isurus; species Isurus oxyrinchus. Next base: position 118,217,514 of record JANJGN010000017.1, read on the forward strand.
TTGAGTTATTTTCACCCTGACTTAATTTAATTCTGAGTTAATTTCACTCTGAGTTATTTTCACTCTGAATTAATTTCACTCTGATTTATTTTCACTCTGAGTTAATTTCACTCTGAGCTATTTTCATGCTGAGGTAATTTAGTTCTGAGTTAATTTCACTGAGTTATTTTCACTCTGAGTTATTTTCACTGAGTTATTTTCACTCTGAGTTAATTTATTTCTGAGTTAATTTCACCCTGAGTTAATTTCACTCTGAGTAATTTTAACTCTGAGTAAATTTCACTCTGAGTTATTTTCACTCTGAGTTATTTTCATTCGGATTTAATATCACTTTGAGTTATTTTCACCCTGACTTAATTTAATTCTGAGTTAATTTCACTCTGAGTTATTTTCACTCTGACTTAATTTCACTCTGAGTTAATTTCACTCTGAGTTAATTTCACTCTGAGTTAATGTCACTCTGAGTTATTTTCACTCTGAGTTAATTTCACTCAGAGTTATTTTCAGAGTTATTTTCACTCTGAGTTAATTTCACTCTGAGTTAATTTCACTCTGAGTTAATTTCACTCTGAGTTATTTTAACACTGAGTTAATTTCACTCAGTTATTTTCACTCTGAGTTAATTTCACTCCAAGTTAATTTCATTCTGAGTTAATTTCACTCTGAGTTATTTTCACTCTGAGTTATTTTCACTCTGATTTATTTTCACTCAGTAATTTTCACTCTGAGTTAATTTTACTCTGAGTTAATTTCACTCTGAGTTAATTTCACTGAGTTAATTTCACTCTGAGTTATTTTCACAGAGTTAATTTCACTCTGAGTTATTTTCACTCTGAGTTATTTTCACTGTTATTTTCACTCTGAGTTATTTTCACTCTGAGGTAATTTCACTCTGAGTTAATTTCATACTGAGTAAATGTCACTCTGAGTTAATTTCACTCTGAGTAAATTTCACTCTGAGTTATTTTCACTCTGAGTTAATTTCACTCAGATTTATTTTCACTGAGTGTTTTTCACTCTGAGTTAATTTCACCCTGAGTTAATTTCACTCTGAGTAATTTTAACTCTGAGTTAATTTCACTCTGAGTTATTTTCACTCTGAGTTATTTTCATTCGGATTTAATATCACTTTGAGTTATTTTCACCCTGACTTAATGTAATTCTGAGTTAATTTCACTCTGAGTTATTTTCACTCTGAGTTAATTTCACTCCGAGTTAATGTCACTCTGAGTTAATTTCACTCTCAGTTAATTTCACTCTAAGTTAATGTCACTCTGAGTTATTTTCACTCTGAGTTAATTTCACTCAGATTTATTTTCAGAGTTATTTTCACTCTGAGTTAATTTGACTCTGAGTTCATTTCATTCTGAGTTAATTTCACTCTGAGTTATTTTAACGCTGAGTTAATTTCACTCCAAGTTATTTTCACTCTGAGTTATTTTCACTCCAAGTTATTTTCACTCTGAGTAAATTTCACTCTGAGTTAATGTCACTCTGATTTAATTTCACTCTGAGTTAATTTCACTCAGATTTATTTTCACTGAGTTATTTTCACTCTGAGTTAATTTCACCCTGAGTTAATTTCACTCTGAGTATTTTTCACTCTGAGTTATTTTCATTCTGAGTTAAATTCACTCTGAGTTATTTTCACCCTGAGTTAATTTCACTCTGAGTTAATTTATTTCTGAATTAATTTCACCCTGAGTTAATTTCACTCTGAGTAATTTTAACTCTGAGTTAATTTCACTCTGAGTTATTTTCACTCTGAGTTATTTTCATTCGGATTTAATATCACTTTGAGTTATTTTCACCCTGACTTAATTTAATTCTGAGTTAATTTCACTCTGAGTTATTTTCACTCTGAATTAATTTCACTCTGATTTAATTTCTCTCTGTTATTTTCACTCTGAGTTATTTTCACCCTGAGTTAATTTAATTCTGAGTTAATTTCACACTGAGTTAATTTCACTCTGAGTTATTTTCACTTTGAGTTATTTTCACTCAGATTTATTTTCACTGAGTTATTTTCACTCTGAGTTAATTTCACTCTGAGTCAATTACACTCTGAGTTATTTTCACTCTGAATTAATTTCACTCTGAGTTAATTTCTCTCTGTTATTTTCACTCTGAGTTATTTTCACCCTGAGTTAATTTAATTCTGAGTTAATTTCACTCTGAATTAATTTCATTCTGCATTATTTTCACTCTGAGTTAATTTCACAATGAGTTAATGTCACTCTGACTTAATTTCAGTCTGACTTAATTTCACTCAGATTTATTTTCACTGAGTTATTTTCACTCTGAGTTAATTTATTTCTGAGTTAATTTCACCCTGAGTTAATTTCACTCTGAGTAATTTTAACTCTGAGTTAATTTCACTCTGAGTTATTTTCACTCTGAGTTATTTTCATTCGGATTTAATATCACTTTGAGTTATTTTCACCCTGACTTAATTTAATTCTGAGTTAATTTCACTCTGAGTTATTTTCACTCTGACTTAATTTCACTCTGAGTTAATTTCACTCTGAGATAATGTCACTCTGAGTTATTTTCACTCTGAGTTAATTTCACTCAGAGTTATTTTCAGAGTTATTTTCACTCTGAGTTAATTTCACTCTGAGTTAATTTCACTCTGAGTTAATTTCACTCTGAGTTATTTTAACACTGAGTTAATTTCTCTCGGTTATTTTCACTCTGAGGTAATTTCACTCTGAGTTAATTTCATACTGAGTAAATGTCACTCTGAGTTAATTTCACTCTGAGTAAATTTCACTCTGAGTTATTTTCACTCTGAGTTAATTTCACTCAGATTTATTTTCACTGAGTGTTTTTCACTCTGAGTTAATTTCACCCTGAGTTAATTTCACTCTGAGTAATTTTAACTCTGAGTTAATTTCACTCTGAGTTATTTTCACTCTGAGTTATTTTCATTCGGATTTAATATCACTTTGAGTTATTTTCACCCTGACTTAATGTAATTCTGAGTTAATTTCACTCTGAGTTATTTTCACTCTGAGTTAATTTCACTCCGAGTTAATGTCACTCTGAGTTAATTTCACTCTCAGTTAATTTCACTCTAAGTTAATGTCACTCTGAGTTATTTTCACTCTGAGTTAATTTCACTCAGATTTATTTTCAGAGTTATTTTCACTCTGAGTTAATTTGACTCTGAGTTCATTTCATTCTGAGTTAATTTCACTCTGAGTTATTTTAACGCTGAGTTAATTTCACTCCAAGTTATTTTCACTCTGAGTTATTTTCACTCCAAGTTATTTTCACTCTGAGTAAATTTCACTCTGAGTTAATGTCACTCTGATTTAATTTCACTCTGAGTTAATTTCACTCAGATTTATTTTCACTGAGTTATTTTCACTCTGAGTTAATTTCACCCTGAGTTAATTTCACTCTGAGTATTTTTCACTCTGAGTTATTTTCATTCTGAGTTAAATTCACTCTGAGTTATTTTCACCCTGAGTTAATTTCACTCTGAGTTAATTTATTTCTGAATTAATTTCACCCTGAGTTAATTTCACTCTGAGTAATTTTAACTCTGAGTTAATTTCACTCTGAGTTATTTTCACTCTGAGTTATTTTCATTCGGATTTAATATCACTTTGAGTTATTTTCACCCTGACTTAATTTAATTCTGAGTTAATTTCACTCTGAGTTATTTTCACTCTGAATTAATTTCACTCTGATTTAATTTCTCTCTGTTATTTTCACTCTGAGTTATTTTCACCCTGAGTTAATTTAATTCTGAGTTAATTTCACACTGAGTTAATTTCACTCTGAGTTATTTTCACTTTGAGTTATTTTCACTCAGATTTATTTTCACTGAGTTATTTTCACTCTGAGTTAATTTCACTCTGAGTCAATTACACTCTGAGTTATTTTCACTCTGAATTAATTTCACTCTGAGTTAATTTCTCTCTGTTATTTTCACTCTGAGTTATTTTCACCCTGAGTTAATTTAATTCTGAGTTAATTTCACTCTGAATTAATTTCATTCTGCATTATTTTCACTCTGAGTTAATTTCACAATGAGTTAATGTCACTCTGACTTAATTTCAGTCTGACTTAATTTCACTCAGATTTATTTTCACTGAGTTATTTTCACTCTGAGTTAATTTATTTCTGAGTTAATTTCACCCTGAGTTAATTTCACTCTGAGTAATTTTAACTCTGAGTTAATTTCACTCTGAGTTATTTTCACTCTGAGTTATTTTCATTCGGATTTAATATCACTTTGAGTTATTTTCACCCTGACTTAATTTAATTCTGAGTTAATTTCACTCTGAGTTATTTTCACTCTGACTTAATTTCACTCTGAGTTAATTTCACTCTGAGATAATGTCACTCTGAGTTATTTTCACTCTGAGTTAATTTCACTCAGAGTTATTTTCAGAGTTATTTTCACTCTGAGTTAATTTCACTCTGAGTTAATTTCACTCTGAGTTAATTTCACTCTGAGTTATTTTAACACTGAGTTAATTTCACTCGGTTATTTTCACTCTGAGTTAATTTCACTCCAAGTTAATTTCATTCTGAGTTAATTTCACTCTGAGTTATTTTCACTCTGAGTTATTTTCACTCTGATTTATTTTCACTCAGTAATTTTCACTCTGAGTTAATTTTACTCTGAGTTAATTTCACTCTGAGTTAATTTCACTGAGTTAATTTCACTCTGAGTTATTTTCACAGAGTTAATTTCACTCTGAGTTATTTTCACTCTGAGTTATTTTCCCTGTTATTTTCACTCTGAGTTATTTTCACTCTGAGGTAATTTCACTCTGAGTTAATTTCATACTGAGTTAATGTCACTCTGAGTTAATTTCACTCTGAGTAAATTTCACTCTGAGTTATTTTCACTCTGAGTTATTTTCATTCGGATTTAATATCACTTTGAGTTATTTTCACCCTGACTTAATGTAATTCTGAGTTAATTTCACTCTGAGTTATTTTCACTCTGAGTTAATTTCACTCCGAGTTAATGTCACTCTGAGTTAATTTCACTCTCAGTTAATTTCACTCTAAGTTAATGTCACTCTGAGTTATTTTCACTCTGAGTTAATTTCACTCAGATTTATTTTCAGAGTTATTTTCACTCTGAGTTAATTTGACTCTGAGTTCATTTCATTCTGAGTTAATTTCACTCTGAGTTATTTTAACGCTGAGTTAATTTCACTCCAAGTTATTTTCACTCTGAGTTATTTTCACTCCAAGTTATTTTCACTCTGAGTAAATTTCACTCTGAGTTAATGTCACTCTGATTTAATTTCACTCTGAGTTATTTTCACTGAGTCATTTTCACTCTGAGTTAATTTATTTCTGAATTAATTTCACCCTGAGTTAATTTCACTCTGAGTAATTTTAACTCTGAGTTAATTTCACTCTGAGTTATTTTCACTCTGAGTTATTTTCATTCGGATTTAATATCACTTTGAGTTATTTTCACCCTGACTTAATTTAATTCTGAGTTAATTTCACTCTGAGTTATTTTCACTCTGAATTAATTTCACTCTGATTTATTTTCACTCTGAGTTAATTTCACTCTGAGCTATTTTCATGCTGAGGTAATTTAGTTCTGAGTTAATTTCACTGAGTTATTTTCACTCTGAGTTATTTTCACTGAGTTATTTTCACTCTGAGTTAATTTATTTCTGAGTTAATTTCACCCTGAGTTAATTTCACTCTGAGTAATTTTAACTCTGAGTAAATTTCACTCTGAGTTATTTTCACTCTGAGTTATTTTCATTCGGATTTAATATCACTTTGAGTTATTTTCACCCTGACTTAATTTAATTCTGAGTTAATTTCACTCTGAGTTATTTTCACTCTGACTTAATTTCACTCTGAGTTAATTTCACTCTGAGTTAATTTCACTCTGAGTTAATGTCACTCTGAGTTATTTTCACTCTGAGTTAATTTCACTCAGAGTTATTTTCAGAGTTATTTTCACTCTGAGTTAATTTCACTCTGAGTTAATTTCACTCTGAGTTAATTTCACTCTGAGTTATTTTAACACTGAGTTAATTTCACTCAGTTATTTTCACTCTGAGTTAATTTCACTCCAAGTTAATTTCATTCTGAGTTAATTTCACTCTGAGTTATTTTCACTCTGAGTTATTTTCACTCTGATTTATTTTCACTCAGTAATTTTCACTCTGAGTTAATTTTACTCTGAGTTAATTTCACTCTGAGTTAATTTCACTGAGTTAATTTCACTCTGAGTTATTTTCACAGAGTTAATTTCACTCTGAGTTATTTTCACTCTGAGTTATTTTCACTGTTATTTTCACTCTGAGTTATTTTCACTCTGAGGTAATTTCACTCTGAGTTAATTTCATACTGAGTAAATGTCACTCTGAGTTAATTTCACTCTGAGTAAATTTCACTCTGAGTTATTTTCACTCTGAGTTAATTTCACTCAGATTTATTTTCACTGAGTGTTTTTCACTCTGAGTTAATTTCACCCTGAGTTAATTTCACTCTGAGTAATTTTAACTCTGAGTTAATTTCACTCTGAGTTATTTTCACTCTGAGTTATTTTCATTCGGATTTAATATCACTTTGAGTTATTTTCACCCTGACTTAATGTAATTCTGAGTTAATTTCACTCTGAGTTATTTTCACTCTGAGTTAATTTCACTCCGAGTTAATGTCACTCTGAGTTAATTTCACTCTCAGTTAATTTCACTCTAAGTTAATGTCACTCTGAGTTATTTTCACTCTGAGTTAATTTCACTCAGATTTATTTTCAGAGTTATTTTCACTCTGAGTTAATTTGACTCTGAGTTCATTTCATTCTGAGTTAATTTCACTCTGAGTTATTTTAACGCTGAGTTAATTTCACTCCAAGTTATTTTCACTCTGAGTTATTTTCACTCCAAGTTATTTTCACTCTGAGTAAATTTCACTCTGAGTTAATGTCACTCTGATTTAATTTCACTCTGAGTTAATTTCACTCAGATTTATTTTCACTGAGTTATTTTCACTCTGAGTTAATTTCACCCTGAGTTAATTTCACTCTGAGTATTTTTCACTCTGAGTTATTTTCATTCTGAGTTAAATTCACTCTGAGTTATTTTCACCCTGAGTTAATTTCACTCTGAGTTAATTTATTTCTGAATTAATTTCACCCTGAGTTAATTTCACTCTGAGTAATTTTAACTCTGAGTTAATTTCACTCTGAGTTATTTTCACTCTGAGTTATTTTCATTCGGATTTAATATCACTTTGAGTTATTTTCACCCTGACTTAATTTAATTCTGAGTTAATTTCACTCTGAGTTATTTTCACTCTGAATTAATTTCACTCTGATTTAATTTCTCTCTGTTATTTTCACTCTGAGTTATTTTCACCCTGAGTTAATTTAATTCTGAGTTAATTTCACACTGAGTTAATTTCACTCTGAGTTATTTTCACTTTGAGTTATTTTCACTCAGATTTATTTTCACTGAGTTATTTTCACTCTGAGTTAATTTCACTCTGAGTCAATTACACTCTGAGTTATTTTCACTCTGAATTAATTTCACTCTGAGTTAATTTCTCTCTGTTATTTTCACTCTGAGTTATTTTCACCCTGAGTTAATTTAATTCTGAGTTAATTTCACTCTGAATTAATTTCATTCTGCATTATTTTCACTCTGAGTTAATTTCACAATGAGTTAATGTCACTCTGACTTAATTTCAGTCTGACTTAATTTCACTCAGATTTATTTTCACTGAGTTATTTTCACTCTGAGTTAATTTATTTCTGAGTTAATTTCACCCTGAGTTAATTTCACTCTGAGTAATTTTAACTCTGAGTTAATTTCACTCTGAGTTATTTTCACTCTGAGTTATTTTCATTCGGATTTAATATCACTTTGAGTTATTTTCACCCTGACTTAATTTAATTCTGAGTTAATTTCACTCTGAGTTATTTTCACTCTGACTTAATTTCACTCTGAGTTAATTTCACTCTGAGATAATGTCACTCTGAGTTATTTTCACTCTGAGTTAATTTCACTCAGAGTTATTTTCAGAGTTATTTACACTCTGAGTTAATTTCACTCTGAGTTAATTTCACTCTGAGTTAATTTCACTCTGAGTTATTTTAACACTGAGTTAATTTCACTCGGTTATTTTCACTCTGAGTTAATTTCACTCCAAGTTAATTTCATTCTGAGTTAATTTCACTCTGAGTTATTTTCACTCTGAGTTATTTTCACTCTGATTTATTTTCACTCAGTAATTTTCACTCTGAGTTAATTTTACTCTGAGTTAATTTCACTCTGAGTTAATTTCACTGAGTTAATTTCACTCTGAGTTATTTTCACAGAGTTAATTTCACTCTGAGTTATTTTCACTCTGAGTTATTTTCCCTGTTATTTTCACTCTGAGTTATTTTCACTCTGAGGTAATTTCACTCTGAGTTAATTTCATACTGAGTTAATGTCACTCTGAGTTAATTTCACTCTGAGTAAATTTCACTCTGAGTTATTTTCACTCTGAGTTAATTTCACTCAGATTTATTTTCACTGAGTGTTTTTCACTCTGAGTTAATTTCACCCTGAGTTAATTTCACTCTGAGTAATTTTAACTCTGAGTTAATTTCACTCTGAGTTATTTTCACTCTGAGTTATTTTCATTCGGATTTAATATCACTTTGAGTTATTTTCACCCTGACTTAATTTAATTCTGAGTTAATTTCACTCTGAGTTATTTTCACTCTGAGTTAATTTCACTCCGAGTTAATGTCACTCTGAGTTAATGTCACTCTGAGTTATTTTCACTCTGAGTTAATTTCACTCAGATTTATTTTCAGAGTTATTTTCACTCTGAGTTAATTTCACCCTGAGTTAATTTCACTCTGAGTATTTTTCACTCTGAGTTATTTTCATTCTGAGTTAAATTCACTCTGAGTTATTTTCACCCTGAGTTAATTTCACTCTGAGTTAATTTGACTCTGAGTTATTTTCACTCTGTTATTTTCACTCTGAGTTATTTTCACCCTCAGTTAATTTTATTCTGAGCTAATTTCACTGAGTTAATTTCACTCTGAGTTATTTTCACTCTGAGTTAATTTCACACTGAGTTATTTTCACTCTGTGTTATATTCACTCAGATTTATTTTGACTGAGTTATTTTCACTCTGAGTTAATGTCACTCTGAGTTAATTTCACTCTGAGTTATTTTCACTCTGAATTAATTTCACTCTGATTTAATTTCTCTCTGTTATTTTCACTCTGAGTTATTTTCACTCTGCGTTAATTTCATTCTGAGTTAATTTCACTCTGAGTTATTTTCACTCTGAGTTAATTTCACTCTGAGCTATTTTCATGCTGAGGTAATTTAGTTCTGAGTTAATTTCACTGAGTTATTTTCACTCTGAGTTATTTTCACTGAGTTATTTTCACTCTGAGTTAATTTATTTCTGAGTTAATTTCACCCTGAGTTAATTTCACTCTGAGTAATTTTAACTCTGAGTAAATTTCACTCTGAGTTATTTTCACTCTGAGTTATTTTCATTCGGATTTAATATCACTTTGAGTTATTTTCACCCTGACTTAATTTAATTCTGAGTTAATTTCACTCTGAGTTATTTTCACTCTGACTTAATTTCACTCTGAGTTAATTTCACTCTGAGTTAATTTCACTCTGAGTTAATGTCACTCTGAGTTATTTTCACTCTGAGTTAATTTCACTCAGAGTTATTTTCAGAGTTATTTTCACTCTGAGTTAATTTCACTCTGAGTTAATTTCACTCTGAGTTAATTTCACTCTGAGTTATTTTAACACTGAGTTAATTTCACTCAGTTATTTTCACTCTGAGTTAATTTCACTCCAAGTTAATTTCATTCTGAGTTAATTTCACTCTGAGTTATTTTCACTCTGAGTTATTTTCACTCTGATTTATTTTCACTCAGTAATTTTCACTCTGAGTTAATTTTACTCTGAGTTAATTTCACTCTGAGTTAATTTCACTGAGTTAATTTCACTCTGAGTTATTTTCACAGAGTTAATTTCACTCTGAGTTATTTTCACTCTGAGTTATTTTCCCTGTTATTTTCACTCTGAGTTATTTTCACTCTGAGGTAATTTCACTCTGAGTTAATTTCATACTGAGTTAATGTCACTCTGAGTTAATTTCACTCTGAGTAAATTTCACTCTGAGTTAATTTCACTCAGAGTTATTTTCAGAGTTATTTTCACTCTGAGTTAATTTCACTCTGAGTTAATTTCACTCTGAGTTAATTTCACTCTGAGTTATTTTAACACTGAGTTAATTTCACTCAGTTATTTTCACTCTGAGTTAATTTCACTCCAAGTTAATTTCATTCTGAGTTAATTTCACTCTGAGTTATTTTCACTCTGAGTTATTTTCACTCTGATTTATTTTCACTCAGTAATTTTCACTCTGAGTTAATTTTACTCTGTTTTAATTTCACTCTGAGTTAATTTCACTGAGTTAATTTCACTCTGAGTTATTTTCACAGAGTTAATTTCACTCTGAGTTATTTTCACTCTGAGTTATTTTCCCTGTTATTTTCACTCTGAGTTATTTTCACTCTGAGGTAATTTCACTCTGAGTTAATTTCATACTGAGTTAATGTCACTCTGAGTTAATTTCACTCTGTGTAAATTTCACTCTGAGTTATTTTCACTCTGAGTTAATTTCACTCAGATTTATTTTCACTGAGTGTTTTTCACTCTGAGTTAATTTCACCCTGAGTTAATTTCACTCTGAGTAATTTTAACTCTGAGTTAATTTCACTCTGAGTTATTTTCACTCTGAGTTATTTTCATTCGGATTTAATATCACTTTGAGTTATTTTCACCCTGACTTAATTTAATTCTGAGTTAATTTCACTCTGAGTTATTTTCACTCTGAGTTAATTTCACTCCGAGTTAATGTCACTCTGAGTTAATTTCACTCTGAGTTAATTTCACTCTGAGTTAATGTCACTCTGAGTTATTTTCACTCTGAGTTAATTTCACTCAGATTTATTTTCAGAGTTATTTTCACTCTGAGTTAATTTGACTCTGAGTTCATTTCACTCTGAGTTAATTTCACTCTGAGTTATTTTAACGCTGAGTTAATTTCACTCCAAGTTATTTTCACTCTGAGTTATTTTCACTCCAAGTTATTTTCACTCTGAGTAAATTTCACTCTGAGTTAATGTCACTCTGATTTAATTTCACTCTGAGTTAATTTCACTCAGATTTATTTTCACTGAGTTATTTTCACTCTGAGTTAATTTCACCCTGAGTTAATTTCACTCTGAGTATTTTTCACTCTGAGTTATTTTCATTCTGAGTTAAATTCACTCTGAGTTATTTTTACCCTGATTTAATTTCACTCTGAGTTAATTTGACTCTGAGTTATTTTCACTCTGAATTAATTTCACTCCGAGTTAATTTCACTCTGTTATTTTCACTCTGAGTTATTTTCACCCTCAGTTAATTTTATTCTGAGCTAATTTCACTGAGTTAATTTCACTCTGAGTTATTTTCACTCTGAGTTAATTTCACACTGAGTTATTTTCACTCTGTGTTATATTCACTCAGATTTATTTTGACTGAGTTATTTTCACTCTGAGTTAATGTCACTCTGAGTTAATTTCACTCTGAGTTATTTTCACTCTGAATTAATTTCACTCTGATTTAATTTCTCTCTGTTATTTTCACTCTGAGTTATTTTCACCCTGAGTTAATTTAATTCTGAATTAATTTCATACTGAGTTAATCTCACTCTGAGTTATTTTCACTTTGAGTTATTTTCACTCAGATTTATTTTCACTGAGTTATATTCACTCTGAGTTAATTTCACTCTGAGTCAACTACACTCTGAGTTATTTTCACTCTGAACTAATTTCACTCTGAGTTAATTTCTCTCTGTTATTTTCACTCTGAGTTATTTTCACCCTGAGTTAATTTAATTCTGAGTTAATTTCACTCTGAGTTAATTTCACTCTGCGTTATTTTCACTCTGAGTTAATTTCACTCAGATTTATTTTCACTGAGTTATTTTAACTCTGATTTAATTTCACCCTGAGTTAATTTCACTCTGAATTATTTTCACCCTGATTTAATTTAATTCTGAGTTAATTTCACTGAGTTATTTTCACTCTGAGTTAATTTCACTCTGAGTTATCTTCACTGAGTTATTTTCACTCTGAGTTAATTTCACTCTGAGTTAATTTCACTCTGAGTTATTTTCACTCTGAGTTAATTTCACTCTGAGTTATTTTCATGCTGAGGTAATTTAATTCTGAGTTAATTTCACTGAGTTATTTTCACTCTGAGTTATTTTCACTGAGTTATTTTCACTCTGAGTTAATTTATTTCTGAATTAATTTCACCCTGAGTTAATTTCACTCTGAGTAATTTTAACTCTGAGTTAATTTCACTCTGAGTTATTTTAACTCTGAGTTATTTTCATTCGGATTTAATATCACTTTGAGTTATTTTCACCCTGACTTAATTTAATTCTGAGTTAATTTCACTCTGAGTTATTTTCACTCTGAGTTAATTTCACTCTGAGTTAATGTCACTCTGAGTTAATTTCACTCTGAGTTAATTTCACTCTGAGTTAATGTCACTCTGAGTTATTTTCACTCTGAGTTAATTTCACTCAGAGTTATTTTCAGAGTTATTTTCACTCTGAGTTAATTTGACACTGAGTTCATTTCACTCTGAGTTAATTTCACTCTGAGTTATTTTAACGCTGAGTTAATTTCACTCAGTTATTTTCACTCTGAATTAATTTCACTCTGAGTTATATTCACTCAGATTTATTTTGACTGAGTTATTTTCACTCTGAGTTAATGTCACTCTGAGTTAATTTCACTCTGAGTTATTTTCACTCTGAATTAATTTCACTCTGATTTAATTTCTCTCTGTTATTTTCACTCTGAGTTATTTTCACCCTGAGTTAATTTAATTCTGAGTTAATTTCACACTGAGTTAATTTCACTCTGAGTTATTTTCACTTTGAGTTATTTTCACTCAGATTTATTTTCACTGAGTTATATTCTCTCTGAGTTAATTTCACTCTGAGTCAATTACACTCTGAGTTATTTTCACTCTGAATTAATTTCACTCTGAGTTAATTTCTCTCTGTTATTTTCACTCTGAGTTATTTTCACCCTGAGTTAATTTAATTCTGAGTTAATTTCACTCTGAGTTAATTTCACTCTGCGTTATTTTCACTCTGAGTTAATTTCACTCAGATTTATTTTCACTGAGTTATTTTAAATCTGATTTAATTTCACCCTGAGTTAATTTCACTCTGAATTATTTTCACCCTGATTTAATTTAATTCTGAGTTAATTTCACTGAGTTATTTTCACTCTGAGTTAATTTCACTCTGAGTTATCTTCACTGAGTTATTTTCACTCTGAGTTAATTTCACTCTGAGTTAATTTCACTCTGAGTTATTTTCACTCTGAGTTAATTTCACTCTGAGTTATTTTCATGCTGAGGTAATTTAATTCTGAGTTAATTTCACTGAGTTATTTTCACTCTGAGTTATTTTCACTGAGTTATTTTCACTCTGAGTTAATTTATTTCTGAATTATTTTCACCCTGAGTTAATTTCACTCTGAGTAATTTTAACTCTGAGTTAATTTCACTCTGAGTTATTTTCACTCTGAGTTATTTTCATTCGGATTTAATATCACTTTGAGTTATTTTCACCCTGACTTAATTTAATTCTGAGTTAATTTCACTCTGAGTTATTTTCACTCTGAATTAATTTCACTCTGATTTATTTTCACTCTGAGATAATTTCACTCTGAGCTATTTTCATGCTGAGGTAATTTAGTTCTGAGTTAATTTCACTGAGTTATTTTCACTCTGAGTTATTTTCACTGAGTTATTTTCACTCTGAGTTAATTTATTTCTGAGTTAATTTCACCCTGAGTTAATTTCACTCTGAGTAATTTTAACTCTGAGTAAATTTCACTCTGAGTTATTTTCACTCTGAGTTATTTTCATTCGGATTTAATATCACTTTGAGTTATTTTCACCCTGACTTAATTTAATTCTGAGTTAATTTCACTCTGAGTTATTTTCACTCTGACTTAATTTCACTCTGAGTTAATTTCACTCTGAGTTAATTTCACTCTGAGTTAATGTCACTCTGAGTTATTTTCACTCTGAGTTAATTTCACTCAGAGTTATTTTCAGAGTTATTTTCACTCTGAGTTAATTTCACTCTGAGTTAATTTCACTCTGAGTTAATTTCACTCTGAGTAATTTTAACACTGAGTTAATTTCACTCAGTTATTTTCACTCTGAGTTAATTTCACTCCAAGTTAATTTCATTCTGAGTTAATTTCACTCTGAGTTATTTTCACTCTGAGTTATTTTCACTCTGATTTATTTTCACTCAGTAATTTTCACTCTGAGTTAATTTTACTCTGAGTTCATTTCACTCTGAGTTAATTTCACTGAGTTAATTTCACTCTGAGTTATTTTCACAAAGTTAATTTCACTCTGAGTTATTTTCACTCTGAGTTATTTTCACTGTTATTTTCACTCTGAGTTATTTTCACACTGAGGTAATTTCACTCTGAGTTAATTTCATACTGAGTTAATGTCACTCTGAGTTAATTTCACTCTGAGTAAATTTCACTCTGAGTTATTTTCACTCTGAGTTAATTTCACTCAGATTTATTTTCACTGAGTGTTTTTCACTCTGAGTTAATTTCACCCTGAGTTAATTTCACTCTGAGTAATTTTAACTCTGAGTTAATTTCACTCTGAGTTATTTTCACTCTGAGTTATTTTCATTCGGATTTAATATCACTTTGAGTTATTTTCACCCTGACTTAATGTAATTCTGAGTTAATTTCACTCTGAGTTATTTTCACTCTGAGTTAATTTCACTCCGAGTTAATGTCACTCTGAGTTAATTTCACTCTGAGTTAATTTCACTCTGAGTTAATGTCACTCTGAGTTATTTTCACTCTGAGTTAATTTCACTCAGATTTATTTTCAGAGTTATTTTCACTCTGAGTTAATTTGACTCTGAGTTCATTTCATTCTGAGTTAATTTCACTCTGAGTTATTTTAACGCTGAGTTAATTTCACTCCAAGTTATTTTCACTCTGAGTTATTTTCACTCCAAGTTATTTTCACTCTGAGTAAATTTCACTCTGAGTTAATGTCACTCTGATTTAATTTCACTCTGAGTTAATTTCACTCAGATTTATTTTCACTGAGTTATTTTCACTCTGAGTTAATTTCACCCTGAGTTAATTTCACTCTGAGTATTTTTCACTCTGAGTTATTTTCATTCTGAGTTAAATTCACTCTGAGTTATTTTCACCCTGAGTTAATTTCACTCTGAGTTAATTTATTTCTGAATTAATTTCACCCTGAGTTAATTTCACTCTGAGTAATTTTAACTCTGAGTTAATTTCACTCTGAGTTATTTTCACTCTGAGTTATTTTCATTCGGATTTAATATCACTTTGAGTTATTTTCACCCTGACTTAATTTAATTCTGAGTTAATTTCACTCTGAGTTATTTTCACTCTGAATTAATTTCACTCTGATTTAATTTCTCTCTGTTATTTTCACTCTGAGTTATTTTCACCCTGAGTTAATTTAATTCTGAGTTAATTTCACACTGAGTTAATTTCACTCTGAGTTATTTTCACTTTGAGTTATTTTCACTCAGATTTATTTTCACTGAGTTATTTTCACTCTGAGTTAATTTCACTCTGAGTCAATTACACTCTGAGTTATTTTCACTCTGAATTAATTTCACTCTGAGTTAATTTCTCTCTGTTATTTTCACTCTGAGTTATTTTCACCCTGAGTTAATTTAATTCTTAGTTAATTTCACTCTGAATTAATTTCATTCTGCGTTATTTTCACTATGAGTTAATTTCACAATGAGTTAATGTCACTCTGACTTAATTTCAGTCTGACTTAATTTCACTCAGATTTATTTTCACTGAGTTATTTTCACTCTGAGTTAATTTATTTCTGAGTTAATTTCACCCTGAGTTAATTTCACTCTGAGTAATTTTAACTCTGAGTTAATTTCACTCTGAGTTATTTTCACTCTGAGTTATTTTCATTCGGATTTAATATCACTTTGAGTTATTTTCACCCTGACTTAATTTAATTCTGAGTTAATTTCACACTTAGTTATTTTCACTCTGACTTAATTTCACTCTGAGTTAATTTCACTCTGAGTTAATTTCACTCTGAGTTAATTTCACTCTGAGTAATTTTAACACTGAGTTAATTTCACTCAGTTATTTTCACTCTGAGTTAATTTCACTCCAAGTTAATTTCATTCTGAGTTAATTTCACTCTGAGTTATTTTCACTCTGAGTTATTTTCACTCTGATTTATTTTCACTCAGTAATTTTCACTCTGAGTTAATTTTACTCTGAGTTAATTTCACTCTGAGTTAATTTCACTGAGTTAATTTCACTCTGAGTTATTTTCACAGAGTTAATTTCACTCTGAGTTATTTTCACTCTGAGTTATTTTCCCTGTTATTTTCACTCTGAGTTATTTTCACTCTGAGGTAATTTCACTCTGAGTTAATTTCATACTGAGTTAATGTCACTCTGAGTTAATTTCTCTCTGTTATTTTCACTCTGAGTTATTTTCACCCTGAGTTAATTTAATTCTGAGTTAATTTCACTCTGAGTTAATTTCACTCTGCGTTATTTTCACTCTGAGTTAATTTCACTCAGATTTATTTTCACTGAGTTATTTTAACTCTGATTTAATTTCACCCTGAGTTAATTTCACTGAGTTAATTTCACTCTGAGTTATTTTCACAGAGTTAATTTCACTCTGAGTTATTTTCACTCTGAGTTATTTTCACTGTTATTTTCACTCTGAGTTAATTTCACTCTGAGTTAATTTCACTGAGTTAATTTCACTCTGAGTTATTTTCACAGAGTTAATTTCACTCTGAGTTATTTTCACTCTGAGTTATTTTCACTGTTATTTTCACTCTGAGTTATTTTCACTCTGAGGTAATTTCACTCTGAGTTAATTTCAGACTGAGTTAATGTCACTCTGAGTTAATTTCACTCTGACTTAATTTCACTCTGAGTTAATTTCACTCAGATTTATTTTCACTGAGTGATTTTCACTCTGAGATAATTTCACGCTGAGTTAATTTCACTCTGAGTAATTTTAACGCTGAGTTAATTTTACTCTGAGTTATTTTCACTCTGAGTTATTTTCATTCGGATTTAATATCACTTTGAGTTATTTTCACCCTGACTTAATTTAATTCTGAGTTAATTTCACTCTGAGTTATTTTCACTCTGAGTTAATTTCACTCCGAGTTAATGTCACTCTGAGTTAATTTCACTCTGAGTTAATTTCACTCTGAGTTAATGTCACTCTGAGTTATTTTCACTCTGAGTTAATTTCACTCAGATTTATTTTCAGAGTTTTTTTCACTCTGAGTTAATTTGACTCTGAGTTCATTTCACTCTGAGTTAATTTCACTCTGAGTTATTTTAACGCTGAGTTAATTTCACTCCAAGTTATTTTCACTCTGAGTTATTTTCACCCCAAGTTATTTTCACTCTGAGTAAATTTCACTCTGAGTTAATGTCACTCTGATTTAATTTCACTCTGAGTTAATTTCACTCAGATTTATTTTCACTGAGTTATTTTCACTCTGAGTTAATTTCACCCTGAGTTAATTTCACTCTGAGTATTTTTCACTCTGAGTTATTTTCATTCTGAGTTAAATTCACTCTGAGTTATTTTCACCCTGAGTTAATTCCACTCTGAGTTAATTTGACTCTGAGTTATTTTCACTCTGAATTAATTTCACACCGAGTTAATTTCACTCTGTTATTTTCACTCTGAGTTATTTTCACCCTCAGTTAATTTTATTCTGAGCTAATTTCACTGAGTTAATTTCACTCTGAGTTATTTTCACTCTGAGTTAATTTCACACTGAGTTATTTTCACTCTGTGTTATATTCACTCAGATTTATTTTGACTGAGTTATTTTCACTCTGAGTTAATGTCACTCTGAGTTAATTTCACTCTGAGTTATTTTCACTCTGAATTAATTTCACTCTGATTTAATTTCTCTCTGTTATTTTCACTCTGAGTTATTTTCACCCTGAGTTAATTTAATTCTGAGTTAATTTCACACTGAGTTAATTTCACTCTGAGTTATTTTCACTTTGAGTTATTTTCACTCAGATTTATTTTCACTGAGTTATATTCACTCTGAGTTAATTTCACTCTGAGTCAATTACACTCTGAGTTATTTTCACTCTGAATTAATTTCACTCTGAGTTAATTTCTCTCTGTTATTTTCACTCTGAGTTATTTTCACCCTGAGTTAATTTAATTCTGAGTTAATTTCACTCTGAGTTAATTTCACTCTGCGTTATTTTCACTCTGAGTTAATTTCACTCAGATTTATTTTCACTGAGTTATTTTAACTCTGATTTAATTTCACCCTGAGTTAATTTCACTCTGAATTATTTTCACCCTGATTTAATTTCACTCTGAGTTATCTTCACTGAGTTATTTTCACTCTGAGTTAATTTCACTCTGAGTTAATTTCACTCTGAGTTATTTTAACGCTGAGTTAATTTCACTCCAAGTTATTTTCACTCTGAGTTATTTTCACCCCAAGTTATTTTCACTCTGAGTAAATTTCACTCTGAGTTAATGTCACTCTGACTTAATTTCACTCTGAGTTAATTTCACTCAGATTTATTTTCACTGAGTTATTTTCACTCTGAGTTAATTTCACCCTGAGTTAATTTCACTCTGAGTATTTTTCACTCTGAGTTATTTTCATTCTGAGTTAAATTCACTCTGAGTTATTTTCACCCTGAGTTAATTCCACTCTGAGTTAATTTGACTCTGAGTTATTTTCACTCTGAATTAATTTCACACCGAGTTAATTTCACTCTGTTATTTTCACTCTGAGTTATTTTCACCCTCAGTTAATTTTATTCTGAGCTAATTTCACTGAGTTAATTTCACTCTGAGTTATTTTCACTCTGAGTTAATTTCACACTGAGTTATTTTCACTCTGTGTTATATTCACTCAGATTTATTTTGACTGAGTTATTTTCACTCTGAGTTAATGTCACTCTGAGTTAATTTCACTCTGAGTTATTTTCACTCTGAATTAATTTCACTCTGATTTAATTTCTCTCTGTTATTTTCACTCTGAGTTATTTTCACCCTGAGTTAATTTAATTCTGAGTTAATTTCACACTGAGTTAATTTCACTCTGAGTTATTTTCACTTTGAGTTATTTTCACTCAGATTTATTTTCACTGAGTTATATTCACTCTGAGTTAATTTCACTCTGAGTCAATTACACTCTGAGTTATTTTCACTCTGAATTAATTTCACTCTGAGTTAATTTCTCTCTGTTATTTTCACTCTGAGTTATTTTCACCCTGAGTTAATTTAATTCTGAGTTAATTTCACTCTGAGTTAATTTCACTCTGCGTTATTTTCACTCTGAGTTAATTTCACTCAGATTTATTTTCACTGAGTTATTTTAACTCTGATTTAATTTCACCCTGAGTTAATTTCACTCTGAATTATTTTCACCCTGATTTAATTTCACTCTGAGTTATCTTCACTGAGTTATTTTCACTCTGAGTTAATTTCACTCTGAGTTAATTTCACTCTGAGTTATTTTCACTCTGAGTTAATTTCACTCTGAGTTAT